>CM021106.1:266408103-267118378 GCA_007115665.2 Sequoiadendron giganteum
GATCAATTGGTCATACATTGTTATGCATTGAATTATTAGATGAAAAGACAAGGTCCCTTCAAGGTTGGAGATGATGGTTCCAATTTGTTGTTCCTTTGGCATAGACCATTTTCTCTTGCTGGCCTTGGATAGCCATCATTGTAAGAATGTTGCAAATGTTTCTCCCTTGGCTTGGTTTAGGTTGAATAGTTCTTCTAAGCTCACTTCCATGCCTAAGTTAAATGAATAATTCTCTATGAACAAGTCCATGATTTCTTGGAACTTTTTAATTCTAGGGGGGGAGGCGGGAGAACCATTCTATTGTCAGACTAGCCAAACTTTGAGGGAAGAGTCACATCAGATAAGAATTATCGTATGCCACTTCCAAATGGGTTGATGCAAGATGTTGGGTCCACAAAAAGCTCAAAAAGTGGAAGTGTTTTTGTTGTTATTCAAAATTTGTCACACTTGGACTGAAAATTTGAGGCACTTACATAATGAATCTTAAAAAAAGTCAATAATATGAAATTTAACATTTTGAATCTTGTTTCCAAATATGTAATTTATTCAAATACCCAAATGTTAGAAATTAAATTTTGATAGGGATGTATAAAAACCACTTTTTAAAAGTCCCTAATTTTTTACCATACCATGCATGTGTATGGACACCACTTTTTGACCCAAATAAAAGTATTTTTTTAATTCCTTTTGGGGAAAGAATTTTTTTTTATTGAATTTTTATTGGCCTTAATTGTTGTTTATAAAAATCAACGTGTATGGACAACATAATTGGACCTAAACTAAATTTTTTTGAATTTTTTTTTTCATTGTGTAGAGAATTGTCTAAAGATTGATGCCATATATATTTTTTTACAAGAAACTTAACCAAAAAAAAGTTATTAAAAAACAAAAAAAGCCCGATATTTCAAATTTAAGGCCTAGTTTCCTCAGAAAATAATTAAAAAATAACAAATATAACCCAATCTTAATAAAAAATATATATTTGAGAACTAGACATCGTGTTCTCTAATGGGTTTTAATTTTATAGATTGATTTAGAAAAAAAGTTCATCAACCATATTGCCAAAGTTGGACATTCTTCTTCAATCTGCATTAGTTTTTTAGTTGCAGGTGAAAGGCTAAGGGTCGGATTGCCAAGCCTTTCCTGAGCCTAAAACCAAGGCTACATGTGGGTTGGAGATTCAAATTTTTAATAACACATATGCGTTTTTAAAAACATGTATGCATTACAAAACGCATATGTGTTCTTTATATGTTTGATTATTTAAAAAATAAATGTTTTTTAGAAATGTGTGTGTATTTCTAAAAGGCATTTATTTTTTTAAATAAGTGACTTGTACGTGTTATAAAACGCATACGCGTTATAAAATGTACATTTTTTTTAGCACATATGCTTTTTTTTAGGCTCGAGTACCCGATGCATAACACACACATTTTTTAATTTAACGCATACGCGTTTTCTGCAAGATTTTTTTTTTGCCGAAACTTCCCCTCTTCATGGACACAACATCTTGATTTTACCTATACAGTGTACGTGGAATTCCCTAATGTGATCTTTAGGATTTATGTTTCCTAGATATTTGTCGAATTTTAGTATTTCAAAGCCTGGTGGAAATGGAACCTTAGTAATGCTTCAATCAAATGGATAATGGCACAAATTCCCTTGCATGTGTGATTTCTTTGTCTTTCCCAATTGTATGTCCTATATTTGTTGTGAAAGAAACTTGACTTGTGTGGACAAATCATTTTATGGATCAGGTGGTGGAATGTATGTGTTTTGGGATGGTATGGTTGGTGGGGCGATGGATGGGGTGGCTTGTGTGTTAAGATTTAAGGCTTTTTGCTGCATGTTTGACAAAGGTTGTTGGAAGCTTTGTTGTGCAAGCAATGCTTGTTGGTATGCTTGTTGTTGTTGTTGTGCCAACAATGCTTGTTGTTGGGCTTGTTGATATGTGTATTGTTGTAATACTTGTGCTTGTGCTTGTTGTTATTGTTGTAGCAAAGCCTGTGTGCGTGCTTGCACTTGAGCTTGTGCAAATTGTTGTGCTCGATCTTGTTGTGCGGCTTGTTGTGAAACTTGTGCGACTTATTTATATTGTAGTAAAGCTTGCACTTGTGCTTTGGATTGAGATTTTTGTGCAACTTTCACAACTTTTTGCTATCGAAACACAACTTGCGCTTTCCCTTGTGCTTGGGCTTGAGCTTATTGTGCTTGAAATTGCTGCAAAGCCTTTTGGTAAGCTTGTTGAGCTGCTTGTAATGTAATGTTGTATTGATTTTACATATTTGGAATTGGAGGTGGAGGTGGTGGATTTTGTGGGATGGTGTGAGATGATATGATAGGTGGTTCTTTAGGTGCTTGTTGGGGTATTTGTTGAGGTGTTTGTTGATTGATGACAAGGGGTTGTGTCGTGGATGGTATGGTTGATATGCTTAGTTATTAGGAGACTAGATTTTGGGATGTTTGGGGTGTTGTAGATGATGTGATGATTGGTTGAGAGATTTGGATTGGTGCCACTTGGTGTTGCGATATCGATGGCATGTTCGGAGGATTTGGTATAATAGGTGAGTCGATTGGATTTCTGCTTGGTTTGATTTGGTTTGATTGGTGTTAGATTGATATGTTGGATGAAAGGAATTGCCTTACACCTTGTGTGGATGATGATGTCAAGATGGGGAATGGTGGGAAGATTTATGGTGTATTTTTTGATCATAAAATCTTGCGCCTCTCTAACAGTCTTATGGGAAATTCAGTGAGTGTGGAGAAAATATGCGCCTCACTGAATACCTCCAGGATTTTTATAGAAAGTCGGCTCTTCTCTGAGTTTGGGAAAAGGGAAAAAGAAATGCAAACAAAAAAACATGAAAAATGGCGATGTGCCAACACTTTTAAAACATTTCAAAACCACAAGCTTCCCTCTATGAGTGATATGAGAGACACAAAACACCACTTCCCCTCATTGTTGGGAGAAGAACAAACAATAGAGGCTTGATACAACCACAAATGCAGTCATTCAATCAACCCGCATGAAGTGCGCATTAAGATCCAAATCAGACATAGAGGTTTCAAAATTAATAGAAAACATTAAAAAACAATATAAACCCTTCCTCCTAATATAGCATATCATGAAGAAACGATAATCGGTTGCTGGCAAGAAGTTGAATCCACTTTTTGGCCAAAAAAGGGAAGTGTTTTCCTTGATTTTCAGAATTTGACAAATTTGACCTTAAAATTTGAAGCACTTAGAGATGAAATCTTTGAAAAAATCACTGATCATAAAATGTAGTACTCAGAGTCTAGTTTCCAAATATGTAATTTATTTCAATACCCAAATTGTACAAATTTAGTTTCAATAGGAGTTTCTAAAAACCACTGTTTAAAAGTCACTTTTTTTTTACCATACCATGCATGTGTACAACATCCATATTTTGACCTAAATTATTGTATTTTTCTAAATCCTTTTGGGAAAATATTTGTGACTCACTGAAGCTTGTTTTCAATATATTTTTGTAATTTTTTATTGAATATTTTTTTTTGTTAAATTTTTATTAGGCATATTTGTCGTTTTGCAAAATCGTCGTGTAAGACACGCATAAGATGACCTAAAATTATCATTTTTTATTTTTTTTTAAATTGAAAAGAATTGTCTGAAGTTTGTTCTCGTGCAATCTATTCGAAAAAATGTTATGTTGATCAAAAGTTATTAAAATAGTAAGAAACCCTAATATTTAAAGTTTATGGACCAATTTCATCAGAAATTAATTGAAAAATAGAAAAAAAATCCAATTGTAAGAAAAATTACATATTTGGAATCTTCATTGTCTCATCTAAAATGGGTTTTAATTTTGTCAAAAATTTATACAAAAACAATCGTCAGCCATATGTCCAAACTCGTTATTTTTCTCTGACATTATTAGAACCTTCAACTTGTAGGTCAAACCAGGTTGAAGGCCTAGGTTCGGATTCCCAATGATTTTCTCAAAACAAAATACAAGATAGAAACCGGACCACAAAGTAAATCCAATTTCAAATTTTAAGAAATAGGATCCCGATTATAGAACAGGATCTCGTTTTATTAACAAACAGGATCCCGTTTTATAATCGGGATCCTATTTCCAATATTAAATGGAGTGACCGTTGACAAGGAAATGAGATCCTGTTTTATAAATGGGATCTCATTCCTTTGTCAATGGTCCCCACAATTAATATTGGAAACGAGATCCCGATTATAAAATGAGATCCCGTTTGTTAATAAAATTGGATCCCGTTCTATAATCGGGATCCTGTTTATTTTTAACCGTTTAATTTAAATTTATTGTCAAAAATTTACTGTGAAGTCTACAACTTCACATGTACAACCGAGAGTAGTAAAATTGGGCTATTTTTCATCAAGCATTATTTTTATAGGTGTTGACTTGCATTTTTGATTAATTTTTTCAAAGGAGGCATCATGTAAACTATTTTTGAAGTGGAATTGTGTTAGTTTTGTACTTGTTTGGAGGAAAAAAAGGTCTTCAACTTGCAATATGAATTGATTTTTTCAAAGGAGGCATGAAGAAAACAATTTTTAAAGTGGAATTGTGCTAGTTTTCTACTTGTTTTGAGGAACACAAGAGGAAGAATTTTGTCCTTATAGGTCTTGAACTTCCAATTTGGATTGAATTTTTTGAAGAATTTCACTATTGACATTCATTTGTGCTTGAGAATTTTATAATCATGGGAGATAAATCTCATAATAAGAGGAGGAAGACACTGACTCCTAAAGAAATTGAAGCAAACAAAGAGAAGGAGAGACAAGGACAAAGAGGAAGAATAATGAGAATTAAATCAATGAATGATGGGGGAGCATCGAATTCCACAACTATTGAAGATGAAAACATTGAGGAGACCATGGTTGTAGATGAAGCTAATTTGCAAGAAGTCAATTTGGAGAAGAATATGATTATACAAGCAAGTCCTACTATGTCTTCAAACCCCTCTTTCAATTCTATGGAGAATGTTTCAATATGCACAAATCGAAGTATGTCTTCAAATCCACATGTTAGTGAAATGGTAAATTTGTATGTAGAATTCTTACAAGATGTTGGACTTAACGATGTTGACATTGATAATATTCAGAGAGATGAAACTTTTATAGAATTTGTTGAAAATGAAAATGAGAATAATCCTTTTGTTGAAAATGAAAACAAAAACCGTTTTGTTGATGTAAATGAAAATGAAAACCATTTTTTTGATGAAAAAGAAGATGAAAATGTAAATCATTTTGAAGTTGAAAATAAAAATGAAAATGAAGATGAAGATGAAAATCTAGAATGTGATGTTGAATTTAATGAAAATACTTTTAAAAAAAAATTGAAAGTGGTGATTTCTATAATCTTGCTGGTCAAATTTCTTGGAGGAAAATAAGAACACATGCGAATAAAATATACAAAAAATTATTTTATCATAAAAAAGTTGCAATTCAATGTCAACTAATGATGCAATTGATTTGAATGCAAAAAATGAGGAAAATAATGAAAAGGTTAGGTTTTTTCGTTAAACCAAAAAGAAAAGATCAATCATTAAAACATGTTATGTCTACTGTTGCTAGTGCCATTCAATCAATTGGGAAAAATAGTTGATCCAAAGATAAAAATGCAGCAAGAAGAGCTATAACAACTGCTATAGTTAATAAAGCAACTTTGAATAAAAGAATGGTAAGAAAGATTAGTGAAGTGTTAAAAATACATTCTAAAACATTGCTAAGAGTGGAAAAAAGAAGAGAAAGTATAGAAAATGATCCTATCAACCAATGTTAGAGTTTCAGTGGTTGACTCCCGAGGTCTGATATGAAATTGAATGTTGAAATTAAATCTTTGATTGAAAAATATTGGCATGATAATACTAGGGTTTCATCTAATGCTAGAGATGTTTTAAAATTAAGGGTGGGGTCCAAAGTTCGTGATCCTCACCCAAAACACCTATTAGATACAACACAAAATAAATTTTATAGAAAATTTTGTGGTGATTTAGTGTTACTTGGTAATATTAAAATAAGTCAAAGGTCTTTTGAAAAATGTAAACCATCGTATGTAAAAATTAATAAGCAACAAATATCTCGTTGTTGTAAAACGCATGTTCAATTTCATTATTTTTATGATGTTTTTCGATATATATGTTGTACCTTGCATACTGACATGATTATACATGAATGTGGTATTAATATGCCACCTGAAGCAATAAGGGAGTTTATTTTAGGTTTGTTTTGTGAAATATATAATGGTAAATTGTTTTATTTAAGTTCTTGTATTTCTGGACATTGCATTTATTGTGGAAATCTTTCATTCTTAAGAATTTGTATGCATGAAAGTGCTGATAATTATTTTGGACAACAATTAGTAGATGTTAAAAGATCTCAGAATTTTCACTATTCTTTAAAAGATGGAAAAATTGGAAAGTGTTGTGATTTAGTTATAGAAAAATTTAGTGTGCATGCATTCATGAGTCAATTTAAGAATAAGATTGTACCAAAATATGTCATGCACTCTCAACATGATTGATGGCTTGATGGCCAATTTTGTGCATAGAAACACATTTCCAATTTGTACTATACTTTCATTGGTTGATTTTGCGGAAAATTATACTGTAGCTCTACAAGAGGAAATTCAATCATAGTATTATAATTCAATGCAAGTAGCTATGTTTGTCCATATTGTTTATAAACATGCAGATGATAGCACTGAGGATGATAGAATTTTTTTGAGGGATTATCATTTTTATTTGAGTGACAACTGATTACACTTGTCAGAGTTTGTTCAATATTGTTTCAGTATATTTTACTAAAATTTAAGAGAAAGAGGAATCCATATGAAAGAACATCTCATATGGTTAGATAATTGTATGAGGTAGTTCAAGAATGCTCGAATGTTCTATTGGTTAAGTAGGGTTCACAAGAAAATTAATGTACAACATATATGGAGGTTTTTTGAAGCTGGGCATGGTTAAGGAGAACATGATGGAGCTGGTGCATGTGTCAAAAGAATTATTGCTAGAGAACAATTAAAATTTGAAGATGTAGTAAAATTTAAAGATGCACGTGGGATTGTGGATTAGTGTAATACAAGATTATTTGCACCTGGTTCAAGCGAGTACTCTATAATTCATCGATTCTTTTGGTTGGTTGAAGAAGAGAACATTGTACCTAGACTTGACTGTGAGACAATAAGTGGATCTACTAAATGGAATTCATTTAGGAGTTTGAAAACAAGCACATGGACTATTTGGACAAGGGAGCTTGCATATTTTTCCCAGTTTTGTATCTCAGGAGATTGGGAAGCATGTGAAAATACACAATGGGTTGAACAGTGGGAGCAAAGATCATTGACACCTGCACAAGCACATGATCAATATGAAAGAGATATTAAAGAAAATGATCAAGTGTTTGCATTTGAAGACTATGACCGTGTTTTAGACCTTGTACAAGAAGGTAATTTAATTCAATTTATTTAATTTTATTTCACTTTATTAAGTTATTTTATAATACTTTAAATTATTTATATGGATATGCACAAGTTATTAAATCAATTTTTGTTTGTAGGACATGTGTATGTTGTTGTTGCAACTGAGGGGAATGAAGAGAAAACAAAATATTGGTTAGTTCGTTGTGTGGAGACTAAACATAATTTAATATCACCTCGAGAAGATGATGATGGCTATCATTATCCAACAGGTATGATGATCCCCTTAAGACATCCCCTTAAGAAAATTTTGATAACAAGTTTTTGATCCCCTTAAGCAATTTTTTAGAACAAGTCTTTGATCTCATTAAGAAAATTTTGAGAACTTATTTGATGGTGGTTTTCATGTTTTCCAATAGGATCGCTTGTGGTTACAAAAATACCTAGCAAGGAAGAATGGTCTACCTGCATTCGAAGATTATGAAACACATAAAAAGATTATACATTATTCACATTTGATGGTGGAAACAAATATAAAACTAGATCGGTATCACAAAAGACCTACAAATAAAGTGTTATGGACAATTTCTATTGAAGAGCATGAGACAATCATAGATTCATTGCAAAAAAGAGAGGATGCAAATGTTACAATGGAATGAGTAAATACAGGTAAATACAGTTTTAGTTTTATATTGTCCTTTTAAATAGATTAAATACATGTTTCGATATTGGTCAAGTGTGTTATTAGTTGAAATTGATTTAAATTGTCCTTTTATAGATCCTTAAGCCATAATCACAAAACGGATCTAGTCCATGCAGATTCAACCTAGACAACATGGAATACTTGGTAAAAATAGGTAATTATTAGTTAAAATATATTTAAATACATGTTTCAATTACATATTGATATTGCTTGTACATTAATAGTTAAAATTTATTTATTATCCTTTTGTGTATCCTTAAGCCATTACTGCATTGATCTCATACTTTGAAACAAAAAGGAGAGGATACTTAGATTCAACCTACACACATGTGTGGAATACTTTTAAATACAAGTACTTGAGCTATGTACATATAGATAGTTTTATATAAATTAAAGTATGTATGTTTTGATGATTTCATCGATATTGCTTTTACCTTTTTCATATCAGGTGGTGTGAAGACCTACTACATTCTGGGCACGAGTTTGAGATGTTCTTGAGATGACATATCCAAATTTTGTAAACATTATTTTGAGATGACATATATGTACATATATACTTACAAAATTAAAAATTTTCTACAAATTACAAATACATGTACATACACAATTATGTACTCTATGTACTTCTATGTATCAAAATCAATATTCTATATATTTTGTTTGTTAAATGTACTTGTTTTCCTACTTTCAAAATTTATATTTGATTGTATAATCAATAAATATCATGCATACATTATTGTTAAATCAATTATATCCTTAAGATGTTGTATTATGACCCCTTAAGACATCCCCTTAAGACATTGTATTATGACCCCTTAAGATATCCCCTTAAGACGTTGTATTATGAACCCTTAAGACATCCCCTTAAGAAGTTGTATTATGACCCCTTAAGACATACCCTTAAGATGTAGTATGATCCCTTAAGGCATACCCTTAAGATGTAATAGGACCCCTTAAGACAACCTATAATTAGTGTTGGATGCTATTATTTGTTTTGACAACTTATAAATTAGTATTTGATGCCATTATTTGTTTTGAAAGCTTATAAATTAGTATTGGATGTCATTATTTGTTTTGAGAGCTTATAAATTAGTATTGGATGTCATTATTTGTTTTGATAGCTTATAAAATAGTATTGGATGCTATTATTTGTTTTGACAGCTTATAAATTAGTGTTGAATGTTATTATTTATAGAATTTATTAATGATTTTGTTCTGTAATCTTGTATGGTATTGTTTATTTCTTAAAATTTTATCCTTTCTCGTATATAAACGGATTGCGTGCGTTTGTAAATTATGATTTATTGACTAATTATTGATTGACATGAATTGAATAAGTTCATCGACTAATTATCGCTAATTATTGAATGTACATATCATGTATATCATGTATGAGATCAATAAATTTGTAAAGTATAAATATTAAAATGTCCTATTAATTTCATATTTATATTTAATTTCACATTAATGTCCTATATTAATGTCTTGACTATGAACATAAAATGCATAAATGTATATGTGTAAATTAAAATTTCAAACAATAATAAAGTCCATAATTTATGTAAATATATTAAGTGCATGAAACCAATATATTAAGCGCATGAAAAAAATTTCATCAGAGTACAACCCATGAACTAAAGTCCAACTAAGTAGTCAAGAACCATGAAATATAAAGTCCAACAGAGTACATGAAAAACCAGAAATATAGTCTGCAAAATAAACAAATATAACCCACAAAATCATGTTTCTAGGTCGTGTATTGTCTCTATAATCAAGAGACCTCTTCATGCCATGTGGACTATGCAAATGACCTAAAACACTATGTACAAGAGAAAGATGAAATCATATGTAAGACAATGAAAAAATATTTAATGACAATTTAATTTATAATTCATCATATTAAAATTAAATTACAGTCATATATGGGTTTGTATGCTCTACTGCACCTGAAGCAACCTCTACATTCTCTAAATCAATCTACATAAACAAGACAAAGAAATTTGAAATTAGATGCACAAGTCTACAATTAAAAATGATTCAATTGAAATTAATTTATAATTTATCATATTTTAATTGTACCATATCCATAGGTTGTGCACCCTCTTCTGCAGGACATGTTTGTACATTCTCAACTACTAGATGTGTCACATGCTATAAAAGAAAAAGAATTTAAAACATGTATTAGCTCAAATTATATATATATTCAACTTGAAATTTAAAATTAAAGTTATATATTCATAATATATAATTTATAATTGAATTTAAATATAATAAAAAATTTAAATTACCATTTGATCTGGAGCTTGCTCTGCATGCCCTCCTGGAGATGTAACTATGTCTGGGTCAGGGTTGAAATTCGCACTAACAAAGTCCTACAAGATCAAAATTAAAGCATGTACATACTTGAATTAGGTATATATATACTCAAGTTTGCACATTTTGTGTAGAATTTTTTTTAAACAACCTAAAAACTCAGAGGCCTCACGAGTAACCGCAACATCTAATGTTTGCCCGATGCCCATTCTCATTGTGGTATCAACCTAGACATACATGTAGACATGTAACACAAGCTTATAATATTTACAAGTGTACATGCACATTTCATATATAGTGAATTTAAAATTCATAATTGTAACTATACTAATGTAAGTTAAACAATTTACAATATAAATGTACTTGCCCCTGATCTACGACACTCGATAGTGGAGGAGTGATCAACAACCCCTTGGGTGGAATCAACATGGAAGCCAATTGACTCGCCTAAACCAGCATAAATATTTGAAAAATATATGTGATTCAATTATAAATTTAAAACTTAAGTTAAAAATCATTTCATATATAATTAAAAAATTTGAAATCAAAATACCCCATAAGGGTTGCCGAGTAGGACTTGTGTCAATGTATGTACTCATGGAACAAATGATTGCCCCATCGTTACTGTCATCTGTACACCAAATAGTTTGATTGTTAAAATGTATTGCAAACTTTTCTTTGATATACACATTCATCAAAATTCTTATAAAATGAACGTGTAGATGCATATTTATACCTATGTCGCAGTGTCCTTAGGGTGATGGTCTGCTATAAGAAACTCTACAAATGAACTGATGTGACCAGATGAACCACCAGAATCTCCATGTCCACCCGAACTAGGTGTGGCCTAATCAGGTCCATTGCGTACTTGATGGCAACTAGTACATACATGTGGGACGATCCTCAACACTACTAGAGTGATACTCAGACCAACTCCATAAAACACTCCTCCATCATCATCGTCTCTATGCTCCCGACCCGCTATCACAGAAATATGCTGATCAAGGTCTCCTGCGAGTGTACTAAGGGAAACTAATGTCAAGACCATAGCTCAATGATGCACAAGTGTGGGAATGGGAGGACCGGGAGCAACAACAAGGGGTTGCGCATGCACGGGGCGTTGGGGATCAACCCTTGCCCCTAACCTTTGTTGTGGCATGCCGCTACCAACACCCTAAAATGATTTAAAATCAAAATAATTGGGCTTTTTCCCCATAACAAGCTCTACATACATTTTCCTCAAAAAATACAATGGGCACTCCCAATTAGTGTGTGGGGGACTATCAAAAACCATATACCATCAAGCCCAAAAATGTGCACTCATCTATGGATGTACGCACCACCTCATGGATATTCTAGATTTGTTGGGAGGAATGGGTTGTCGAGTAACGGGGTCGAGAAAGTAGGGGGCTAGGTGGGCTTTCGTTATTTTAAGGTCTAAAATTTGTTTATAAGAGAGACCGTCAGCATAAAATTGTCTCATCTGTTATGTCTTGTTGATGCCTATCTAGATCAAAACCAATGGTCCTGATGGCATCCACAATGTTTTGCATTGCAGATGCAAAATGTTTCACATGTGGTGGAATCAATGCTTGACTCTACATAGCATTGATTTGATTTTGTATGGATGCAACTTGATCATTTATGCATGCTCGCAAGTGAGCCTCATCAGATGCAACAGGTGCTGGAGGTGGCATATTAGGTGGAGGGGGAGGTGGAGGTGCATGCGGTTGAGGTGGTGGATTGATGATATCATCAATGTTAAAATCATCCATGATATGAGATATAAGTGTGCACCTACATTAAATTATACAAAATTAACATACAAACTTAAAAAAATACAAGAAATAGTTAAATTTGAAACACACATGCAAATTTGTTTAAATAGGATGTGCATACATATATTAAGATCATATAAAATTGAAATGCACATATGCATTGATTGAACTTGAGCATGTGCATACAAAATTCAAAATTTAACATGTACATACATTTAAAATAAAAAATACGATGCATAATTTACATGCATACATCATTAAACTAAACTATGTACGTATATACAAATTTCAAAATTTAAGAACTATATGAAATTTTAATACATGTGTACATACTAAACAATAAACTTGAAACATTCACAATCAATAACATTTAATGCACTCAAAAACACCATATGCATTACTCCAATGTTGGACCTACCTAGGTTTTTAAAAAAATCACTCTGAAATGTTAAACCTATGGCATGAGAATAAGTGGGATGTTGATGCAAGGTTCAATGATAGTATTTCATACCTTTGTCACATATTTGTTACCATTTTAGCCATATTTTTCTTTGTGTGTGTCATGTCATGTTTTAATATTTTTTCCCTAGTCTATGTTGTATTCTAGCCATATTTCCCCCCTTCCCCATGTTGTTCCTTGATTTTTTTATTTTCCTTGAGTGGTGCTTTACACTTGAATTTTAACCCCAACCATGTCCTAACCTTCCCCTTTATGTTTCTTAAGCCATTGACCTCTTTATCCCTTGTTTACCTCTTAATTTTCCATCCCTAGGTTAATTTCCCTTGTAAAACCCATCTATTCCCCTCCCAAATCATACCTACATGAGAAAATTTTCCATCAAAATGATCACTTTAGATGGGCACCTCGCATCTTAACATTATCTTAAAAAAGGGTCTAAGCCCTATAGTAAGTTATTACCGACACTTTGATTCCAACCAAGTTGGCATTGAATTTTTATCATCTTGAAAAATGATTTAGATTGGATATAATTTAATGCCATATCTAACCATAATAAATATTCATCTCTCCAAATTATTTCATAAGATTTATAAATAGACTCAAACTTTGCCTCATTTTAACATAGAAAAAGTCTTTTTTTAGTATAGGTTGTTAAGTTTTTTTTGTAAAGTCTTTAATGAGTTTTGCATGTAAATGGTATTATTTTTATAAGGTATTATAGGTATCCATTCTTCATCCATCTCACTACCCTTTCAAGCCAATAATATTGCATTTTAATCTATTTCCATTCTAAACCCTTCTCTCTAAGCTGGTTTGCACTTATCCTAGTGTAGTGAGTCCTAAAACCAAAACAATTAGCCCAAAACCTCATAACTATCCCATGTGATTTAGAATAATATTCCATTAGAGTTTCCTCTTTCATCCTTCTTCAATCACTAAAATTCCATTTTTCCATCTAGGCATGTTATGCAATCATCTTTTTTGAGTGTGCATCCCTATTGTCTCCTTTCCAAAGACCCTAGCCATAACTAAAACCAAGATCCATTAGAGGTGATAAAAAACATCATTTCCAAGCCCTATATTATTCATCTTACAACCACTAAACTATTTTTAATCAAAATTTATTTTCCTATCCAAATATTTTTGCCCACCCCTACTTGCTTGCATAGATTCTAAGAATCCTACAATTAGGTTTTGAACATTTAATGAAACAAAAGTGATTTAGAATTAGTGTTTTCAATAATTTAGTTTATTTTTATGTTGTACATATTATCTGCTATGTGGATCCATGTTTGAACACCCACATGGGGATTGAATGAAGTAGACTACCCTTCTAACCCTTATTTTTGTAGGATATAACATTGAAGAAGATTGTATTGCATGTTTATTCTAAAGATAGTAATAGATTATCAAGGAAATATATATATAAGTGTCATTAGTCTAACCATTACTTTCTAGACCATCAAATTTTGTAAAATAATTTTTTCTAAAGAATTGGTCATCCATCTTTGGACCTAGTTGCCACTTCTCTATTTTGGCTTCAAATAAGCTTAGAAATCAATAAAATTAGCCATAGAGGCACTTTATTCCTTCTTAATACCATTCGTGTTTATAAATCATCAGTTTCTTAGACATAAACATGTCATTTTTTAATTTGATTACAAATGCAAAACTTTAGGTTTGTAGTTCATTTGTAGAGTTAACTTGTAGGTATAAGAAAAAACACCTAGCATACAATCTTCATAGTGTTTACAACTAACCCATTTCATCAAAATCCTTCATCAACCCACTTTAAAATATATACTATTATAAATTCATCATTACAAGTTCATAAATTCCACCAAATTTATAAATTCATGTCACTAAAAATATCCAACTAGAACCAAAATCATAAATTCACGTCACTAAAAATATCGATCTAGAACCAAAATCATAAATTCATGTCACTAAAAATATCCACCCAACCAAATTTATAAATTCATCACACAAAATATCCATCGTTCACCAAATTCATAAATTCATAACTATTTAAGATCATTGTCTTAATTTAGAAACTATTGTGGCTCTTTACTGCATCTCTTTATTTATTTGCGTTTTCCTTTTCAAAATTAGAAGTTCTCCCCTCCTCTAGCCATTGTCAATGCTCATCTAAGATCCCATCCATATCCCTGACAACATCAACAATGGTTTGCATCCTAGATGCAATCATCCTCACATGTGGTACAACAAGTTTTTCATTTTGAATAATGTTGATTTGATCTTGGATGGTTCTAACATTGGAATTGATTCATGCTTGCAAATGAGCACCATCAATTTCAGGTGGTGGAGGTGGGGGGTTATGAGGTGGAGGTGAAGGTGGTGGAGATGGATGGAGTGGAGGTGGATTGTGAATATTATTGAATCGATCCATGTGATATCTAAGATATGAGTGAACCTACATTAGATTTGTAATTTCAAAATGTAAGATACATGTTTAGGAAATACCCTTAAACCATTCAATATAAATGGTCTCATTGAATTTACAAATGATAAAATATGTAAGCTTCATTTATGTCTAAGGCATGTTACTTGAATAAAAATACAATTAACTATTAATATAGGACAATTTATGAATGCTATAGGGTTTACGATTTAGAGTTTAAGATTTAGGTTTTAGGGTAATACGATGGCTTAAGGGGATCTATGTAGTAAGGTCCTAGTACAAAATGACATGGATTTTAAGTGAATTAAATTTGGTGAAGATGCCCAAGGCAACCAAATTTCATTAAGGTCTGAGGCAACTTCACCAAATTTTATTCACTTGAGCCATGCCATTTTTTCCTAGGAACTTACTAGACATAGATCCCCTTAAGCCATCCTATCACCCTAAATCGTAAATTAATCAACCTAGATCATGATTTATCTCATTTATATTATAATATTGCACAATATTATTATTGTTAAATTTGGTTTACAGAACTTAGGATGAAGTTTTGGTGTCCCTTGGAATATAATGAACTTCCAATTTAGTGAAGAATATTTTCTTGTGGAATAGTTGATTGAGATAGCTCTTGTTTAAACTGACCATCCTAGATCATGAAATATCATTCATATTATAATATTGCACAATCTTATTATTGTTAAATTTGGTTGCCTTGGGAAACTTCACCAAATTTTGAGAACTTCTTTGATCCCCTTAAGAAATCTCATATTAGGACCCCTTAAGACATCGATTTATGATTTAGGGTGATAGGATGGCTTAAGGGGATCTATGTCTAGTGAGGTCCTAGGACAAAATGACATGGCTCAAGTGAATAAAATTAGGTGATGTTTCCCAAGGCAACCAAATTTCATTAAGGGCCTAGGAAAAAATGATGTCTTTAGGGTTTAGGGTTTAGGGTTTAGAGTTTAGAGTTTAGGGTTTACGGTAATAAGATGGCTTAAGGGGATCTTTATAGTAAGGTTCTATGACAAAATGACATGGCTTAAGGGATAAAATTTGGTGGAGTTGCCTAAGGCAACCGAATTTCATTTTAAGGTCCTAAGAAAAAATGAATGCTTTAGTGTTAAGGGTTTAGATTTTAGAGTTCAGGGCTTAGGGTTTAGCGAACTTAGGGTGAAGTTTGGGTGGCCCTTGGAATAATGGACTTGCAAGTTAGTGCCTAGTTTATGAATATTTTTTATTTTATGAATATATTGACTATTTCCGTAATAGAAACACATAATTATGTATTATTAAGATTGAGTTTGATGTATATTTTAATTGGATATTTTTTTAATTGAATATAAGATTATTTTATTTAATATTTTTTTCATTTATATTACCCACTTAAATGAATTTTATGATATAAAATGTATAATATAAAATTAGTTAATGTTGAATCAAGTATTTTATTTTAGATTGTTTGGAATTGAAAGAACCTAAAAGAACTTAGAAAAGAAAAATGTTTAGATTCTTTAATGTCTAGGTAACTAGTGCAAAAATTGAGACTTTAGACTAAGAGAGGTCAAAACATAAAATAGAAATGAATGTTGAATACTATCTAATTAAGTGACAATTGGAAATCGATTGTACACTTGGATTTACGAATTTTCTAACTAAATTTGCAAACAAACATTGATAAAATTTAGGAATTGTAACTATTCTTTAACATATTGTTTTCTAATCTAATTATAATTTAACATTGAAACTAAAGTTTAACATATCATTTTCTCCATACAATGCAAATGAAATTTAAAACATTTAAGCAACGCAAATAAATTTTCTTGAGCTCGAAAGTAGGGTTTTCAAAATCAAAATGATTTGTTCGATTTCAATTTAGGGTTCTAGCAAAAAAAATTGTTTCAATTCAATTTACGGTTTCAATTTCTAAGCAATTAGGGTTTTTAATGCAATTTTTCATTTCATTTCAAACTAGGGTTTTCAAATTCAATTTTTTTGGTTTGATTTGAATTCAGGATTTCAAAAAGATTGATTAGGGTTTCTAAATGCAATTTTTTTATTTCATTTCAATTTCTAGGGTTTTGAAATGCAATTTTTTTTGTTTTGTTTCAATTAGGGTTTTCAAATACAATTTGTTTGGTTTCATTGAACAATTTAGGTTTGAAAAGCTAAATTTTGTTTCTAAAATACAATTGAAGGTTCATTTTTTTTGTTTCTATTCAATATCTTCAGATTTCATTGCATTTTTTCATCTATTTCTACAATTCCTCATTTCTACTCTAACAGGAAATAAAATGCTTAAAACGTCAAATAAATTTGAAAAAAAATGCTAAAATCATTTCTTGTATTGACAATTTCAATAAAGAATGAAAAAATGCAAAAAAAAAATGGGAGTGCACGGGTACTTAGAGGCTGTGTCTAGGTCGCTGTCACTTAGAACTCGGGGATCTTGTGTGCTACTAAAATATAAAGGTTTGTTCAATTTTAAAAAATAAATACCATTACAAAACGGGATCGTGATTTGTAAATTTTTACAAATCAGGATCCTGTTTCCTAGAAATCAGGATCTCGTTCCATGTTCATCGGTTCGAGACCCTCTAAAAAATGGGATCCCAATTTTTAAAAAGTGGGATTTTGTTTGTCATTCAGGCTCAGGATCTCGAACCTAAATGGGATCTCGATTTTTAAAAATCGGGAACCCGTTTATAAAAATCGGGATCCCATTTATAAAAATCGGGATCCCATTTTTGCAATGCTGATTTCATATTTTTGGCTAAGGAAAAAACTTCCACGTTTCGTGGACTCAACTTTGTGCACTTACCCTAAAGTGCATGCATGTATGCATCATTAATATCAAAAAAATAGATGTGATTAGAATCGATAAGATCTTGCACTTCGTGTTTAAGAAGCATGCATCATTTTGTATCATGTCTAGGTGTATGATAGTATTGACAATATGCTTTTGGGTTGAAGTTTTAAGGTAAAGGTTTTTTTGTATCCATGGATCCAATTGAAGGTAATTGGATTAAGTTATTGCTTAGAAATTGTAACATGTTTTCATGGAAAAAGTTGAGAAACTAGGTGAATTGTCTATCTCTAAATATAAATTACTAAGGTGTTGCACTTGTCGCAACAAAATGTGTTTGAATGTTGTTAGTAGTTTGAGTCAAGTGTTTATCTTAATGAAACTTTGTATTTTCTTTTTGAGTGATTGGTAATTTTTTTGAGATAAGATTTGGGATTGATCAATATGAGTCGATTAAGGGGTACCCTAATATTTACTAATCGATATTTGACAATCATGAAAATCTATACACAAGTGTTGAAATGATAGATACTTCATCAACACTATATTGTCTTGAATATTAGGTTGTAAATTTCCTATAAACACCCTTTTAACACCAGAATCATGAAGACTATAGGAGGTTTGTGAGTAAAGCAATTGGTATCATCATATAGAGTTTGATATCTTTTCCTTAAGTCCTTGGTCTAATGAAGTAAATCAATTAATGTCACTTCAGGATCGATGTTTTCTTGAAAATGTTGGAGAAATGTGCTAACAAGTGTAGTGAGTGAATTTATTGAGTTATTTGGCAATGAGAAAAATAATTCCTAGACCATTTCTTTTAATGATTTAGGACATTTTAGATAGTCGCTTGTCTTCAAATATGAAGTCACTACACAAGCTAGTGAAATTTGATACATGGTTGTTAGGATCTCCCTAACCATTGTACTTATGAAATTGAGGTATTTCCATGCTTTGGGGTGTAGGTTTTTTGAGGATATCAATTGAAAATGGGATTTGTGTGAGATGTTGAGGTTTACCATTTTGATTCTGATTTAATGTGGACTTTTTTTTTTTGAAGTGATGTCACATTTTGAGAGTTTTTTGAATATGGTGAAGCTGTGTAAGTGACTGATGGTTTATTATGTTACATGTTTATGAGATGAGATGAATATGGAGGTGTTATGGGTGATGTGACAAAAATATAGTAATTCCCACTAGGAATCCCTAATATTGGAGTGAGGCCATTGGTGTATTGTATGGTTTATTTTGCTATGGGTGGTGTAACTATAGGAATAGAAAGTATTGTTGTGGGAAAGGAAAAAAATTTCCTCCTTGATTTTGTGAATTTGTGAATGTTTGAGTGCAACTAGCTATTTTAGGGATGTTAGCATCTACTATGTATGAGATGGACTATGGAATAATTATCTTCCTTGAGCATCATTTATCAACACCCCAAGCTTATTCAGAATAGATACCATTTTTACCTTTAAGTATTTAGTGATTAAGTAATCTTGAAAACCTTCTAAGTCTTTGTCTATTTTTTTTAGTTTATCTTTAGGAACATGGGAAATAAAAATTTCTATGTCCACACAATTTTTGCATTATGAGGTGGTCATGGGTAATGTGTGGTGAGAAATGGAATCCAAAAAGGACTGGGTTGAAGCCATACCTTGTGTGAAAGAGTTAGATGACCCAGGCCCTAGAATAGATGTAGTTATAGCATGAGATTCTATAAGTGTGTAACTTTGTCTTAGAGTGGTATCAGTAGTAGAAAAATAGGTCATGAAGCTCATATGAGCTTCAAAATACTAAAGTAAATATATTATTGAGAAAAGGTTTAGGAGTGTTGCAAAAACCTACACATGGTGAAAAATTATAAAGCAAAGCCAAGCATAAGACACAAAAACGAATTTGTGACCTAAATTTTAGCTAAATTTGTTTGGTCTAGAGTGTAACTTGATGCCATAGACTAGTAAGATTCATTTACAAAATTCAAAGTTTAGATGTGTTGTATAGTGTTTAGGTGTCCTTTTCTGTGACTATGTAGGTCTGATAGTCAATAAATTTCCAGAATTTAATAGATTTATGATTTTGTAATACAAAATTTAATTATGAGACTAATTCAAAAACTGCAATGCAATTTTAGATTTAAAGTGTAGAAGTTGACTAATTGTATGCTGAAAAAACTGGAAATTGAAATCTTTTATGGTTTTGCTATAATAACAATGCACGTTTTCACTTTTTCACTATATGCATATGCCTAAATTAATGCTTTGAACACATTTAGATTTGATTTCACATCTAATGTGTCCCAATGCAATTTTGTAAATGCAATTATGATGTAGATCTAGTTTACAATGGCTGAAATTAACCCTATTTGAACTCTGAATGTAATATACTATGCAATTTTTTTATTTTTTCAATATTTTTTCATGAAATGATGGATGCCAAAATGATGAATGGAAAAAATCAAGATTAATCTTTGTAGAAATTAAAAATATACAGATTGATCCTACACACCCGATCCTGATCTTACTAACATCATTTTTTCCTAATTCATCCCCTTTACTAATTAATTTAATTGAATAATCTCTATTTAATTAAATTCATCATATTTCATCTCTTAATTAAATAAATCCCCCTTTTTTTTCTGATTGAGTCATCATCTCCTATTAATTAAATAAATCAGTTTGTTTAATTAATCATATAGTCCCTCTTTTAATTAAATAATTCATTTTATTTAATTAATTTCTAAAGTCATTTCATTTAAATTAAATTAATTTATCTTTATTTTATTTAAAACTAACACCATTCTCTTTGATTAAATAAATCAAACTTTATTTTATTAAGTCTAAAATCATTATTCCTCTCATTTTTTATTTATTTAAATCCTAAAATCTAAGTCAAAATTGTCAAATCATCTAATCTCCTATTAAATTGATCGAATCCCGATTAATTTAATCCTAATCACCTAAATTCTCTAGATTTTTCCACTTGCACAATAAATCAATTTATTTGATTTATTAATTCACCAATTTTCATTCAAAAGGGGATTTTTTGTGGAATATTCCTCCAATTCAAAAATCCCTCTAAAATGGGATGGGTACTTCAAACAAAGCATTTAATGCCTCTTACATGTCCTTAGCCTTGAGCCAAGTGACATTAATTCCATTCTTCTCTCCCTCCAACGTTCCAACTTTCAAATTTCAAATTTGAATCTAATAGTATTTATGGGCACATTCACCAAAATGTGCTCATTCCTGCCCCAATCACATGTGGACAAGTGGCCTCTTCTCATTGGTTGGTCTTTTATCCCACATTCACCCAAATCCTCCAATCTTCCATTCTTCAAATCTATAAATAGAGAGCTTCTCTATTGATTTGGGATCCACCCTATCATCCACAATTTGAGCAAACTTATTATGCACAATTTCATCTTCAAGCATATCCATTTTCATCTATTTTTATCAAGTTCTTAGCTAGGTTATGCAAGAATTCAACCAAAGTGGATCAAATCTTCATCAAATCATCACAAATCTTGCATAGGAGTTAGGAGAGGGCCAGTTTCTACACATAATTGGCACCAACTGCTCCATGGGATCAAGAGTTTGATTTACATTGAATAAGATTTGATAGCTTTTGTTTATGTTTGCTTGTGTTCTTCATTTGATTTCTTGTTCTTTGAAATTTAAATGAATTTCATGGGGAATCCTGGTTCTTACTTTCATTTGATCTAATTATGTGTTTGTTTGATGTGTTTGTGTAGGTATAGGATTGGGGTTCACAATCTTATATATAAGAAGTTATGTCTAAAATTTTACAAGATATATTGTGCAAAAATAGTTAGGTTCACTAAAATGTTTCATGATAAAAGGACATCACAAGTATAATGGGTAGATCACTAAAATGGATCTTCTTCCAAAATTATTGGGGAAATCTAGATCAACAAGGATGAGAGATCGAGTTAAAACCCAAAAGGTGAGTCAAAAAACCCAAGATTAATTTGGAATGTGTGTGGTTTGGATTTGGATTTTGATGTGATGCAATGCTGTGACTATGTAAAAAATGAAAATGTAGTGTTTTGTAATGAATTTTGAAAAATTGAAAACAAGCAAAAAATGTTGGAATCTAAAAATGTATAAGGAAGACACAAAAGAACCTAGAGTTCAAATTTGGGCTAAATATATCTGGTCTAGGGTGCAATGATGCCCTAGACTAAGGAGTTAGTTCTTGAAAAACTATTTTGACAAACTTGAGGTCTTTAGCCTATAACTTCTATCTTCCAAGTTTGGTTGTCAAAAAATTGTCTATTGAACAGATAATGTAGATTTTGTGACTTGATAACTTGTAGGGTTTAATTGAATGAATGATAAAATATCCTCCAATGTTCCTCCAATTAATTTTAAATCTACAACCTGCACACATGAAGAGAGGGGAAGGGTTGTGCCATATAGGCTCTTTCCTAAGTCAAACCCTGTCTTCTTATTTCTACCCCCACAAAGGAAAAAATGATGATAAAAGAGAGCTTATCCTTTTGAGGGATAGAGGATAAATGGTAAATAGGTAGTGAATTGACACTTTTATTCAACTCACCATTCATATCTAATCTCCTTTATAGACTTAGGTTTGACTTAAATCACCTTTAAGGATCAATTGTTGCTTGACATGATTTTATTTGTAAACCTACAAGTGTTAGTGCTAAAAAAAATAAAATGCATGCAAAACATTATCAAAAATCCCATAAAACTTGACATGATGCTTAAATGATAAAATTCTACAATTATTCTAAAAATTCTAGTCTTGACAACTCTTGGATGATTTTTTAAGTATAATAATTGCTAGCAAATTTCCTTATTTTCATCCATATAGAAAAATTGTGAAAATACTATGTATTATATGCAATTAATCTAATTTACCAAAAAATAAATCCTAATAGCTAACAATTTAAATGTTAATGTTAAAAAATAAATTACCAACAACGACATATTAAAATTTGAAGCCAAAATAGGTAGATTAGGGAACCCTGCACCCTAGACTAAATTCTTTCCTTTTAGGGGCCCAAAGTATTGGGAGAAAAATATTAAATGCATACTTTGATTTCTCATGTTTGAATTTCTGATAAATATTTTAAAATGGGCAATTAAAAGTACAATTAGTAAATTAGGTGCATAATTAGGTCCAAGCACAAAGGTGGAGCAAAACCTAGTGTAAAATTGTCAAGGGTGACAAATTTTGATGCTATAATGGGTATATGACCTAGGAAAATTAATTGTCCCTAATATCTTCATAAATTTGGAATGTATCATATGCATAGCTAGAAATGATGACAAAAATGTTAAATGGATTAGAGCTACTAATGACGGGGAGTTAGTATCAATGGATAAAGCTACCATCTCTGAGGTATTTGGTCTGAAAATAGTTGTAAACAAGGTCATAAAACCAATAAGACAAGTATGGTTTCAAGGTCTATTAGAATTCCTACAAAAGAGACAAAACCCTTCAACATTGATATGTTCGAATACTACTTCATTAATACCTACCATGTACTCTGTGAAGTCTTAGGTGGAGATGCTACTTGACTGAGCTCTCTATTCCATTAATGTACATGATAGTATATACACAAATCCACTTGGTAAATAATGAGTTTGAATTGGATACATATATCTCCAATAACATCCATAAGAAATTGGTAGAGATAAAAACAAGCAACAAGGTAGTGAAATTTAGGTTGTACTTTATTCTCTACCACATGTTTTCATATGAAGGAAGAACAAAGTGGGATAGAGTAGTGTACGTTAAAATTATAGGTTCTAATGGTAATTCTCTCCCTATACAATGCTAGACTCATATTTGGGACATGCATTATGACTCAACAAGATGTGTTATCTTTGAAGGTTATTTTTTCAAAAGAGTATTGGGATTCATGAGAGTAGAAGAGGGTAGACTACAAAATAAAATCATGGATCTCATGAGACCCAAGGATAGAGTGCCTGATTTAGGTGTACAACACAATTGGGGGGATCGGTATTTCCACTCTGATTCAAATTTGATAGCATTTTATGGGTCTCATGTGGGATCTCATATTATTTCGAGATATGTTCCTCTAAGGTTAGAATATCTGGAAATAATTGTTTAGATTAATAGATAAGATATGGTACATATCAATGGGTAGAAGAAGGGCTCTTTTTTCCCTTTCTCCAATATCTTTTCAGACTTCATAGTTACAAGAGAGAGCCTTGAACTCATATGTACCCCTTGCTACAAACTTATAACATGGTTCTAGATGGTGTAAGAGAATTTAATCTTGAGGGATTCATCAACTAGGTCAAGGAAAGAATTAAGAGATCCTTTTCTTCTCATCAACTCCTCTTTGGTGAATATGTAATAAAAAAATGCCTCATTAATAAGGTGGTAAATCAATCAAGAGTGAAGTGTGTTTCCTTTAAAAGGGTAGAGGGCATAAATTACAAGAAAATAGTAGGTTATCATGAGGCCTATATAGAAATAAAGGATCATATTGCTAGGATCCAAATGATGTTGAAAAACATTGAGAAACTAATTGGTAAATCCCTAGTGATGGAGGAAAATCCTTCCTACCAACCACAAGTGGATCTTGTTGTTTAATCATTTATTAGAAAAGGAAAAGGAACAATAATGAAGGAGCGACCTCCTTAAGATAAATCATCAAAAAAGCCCCCATTTCTATAACATACACCCATTATCAAATCTCTTCCCCAAGAGGAGCTACAAAATAAAAGGAGACTTGATCAACAATCTCTACTTGACTATCCTATAGGTGTTGATGAAGAAGAGGGGGATGAAGCTACTAAGGAAGAGTTGAATCAAGCTATGCCCTCTCCTCCAAGGTTAAGAGTTGTTTGGATACCAAAAATATGTTTAGGCATAAAAAAAGTAAGTGGTAGAGACAAGGCCAACGATATGAGAGCCCTTTCTTGTACACAATTCATCTCTAATGATGAATTTTCCATGTCTAAGGAGTTCAAGAACTTTTTGATAACAATTAAAAGATAATATTTCAATAATAAATTAAACAATGGAAAATTTTAAGTTCATACTTCCAAATATGAGGAGGTAACCAATAGGGTGTTGAGTGAAACTAACTTTTATTCCAAGAACATCACACTTGAAGAAGGAAGGATATTGGTGAGAGAAAGTGGGTTTTTGTTACTACCAAAGTGGGATTTCCTTTTGTAATAGCCCTTGATGCAATTAGAAGACATGATGAAGATCTATCCTCTTCCAAGGAGTAAGAAGAGAATGCATACTCAGGGTATAGTTTCAACCCTAAATGGGAAACCTTAGCCATATGGGCTCTTTCTCCAAATACTAATAAAAATGATAAGTTACCATGTGCATTCATAATAATTATGTAATGATTCCTAGTCCAATTGCAACTCATACAATCATCGTCTAACATCTATCATAGATTCTCTTATGCACTAACAATGTTATGGATGTTCTCACACTTTATACATGATATATTTCTCCTATAATATTTTATGCACACTTCATACTAATAAATACACATGAAATCATTTCCATTATAACTAGGATTCCCTTTCTTATGAGTGTAAAAAATTATATTACAAATTAGTGTGTAAAATTGAAAAAGTTTAACATTAGGACTTAACCTGTCTACAAATGTACCTAATACTAGATAAACTTTCCTTTGAATATCCCTTCATGAACATCCTTATTCTCTTTTACATATCCAAATTTAGGATAGGCCCATGAGGATGGTATAAATGTTGTGACATTTTTCTTAACAACTACAAAATGCATTTTCTTGAAATTCACTAAATTATTTTCAAAAAATTCATTTTCTTTACCTTGCAATCATGGAATTCTAGGAGACTATATAATTTGAGGAATTATATCTAATAGTTCACCATATTTTTCGTTGATGTTCCAAATTGACAGAAGCACTAAATCTTAAAAGTAAGCCACACTTCATGTTTAGACCTAGTGTAGGATTTGGCCAACTGACAGGAAATGAGATTGAGACACATTTCCCCTACACTTTAGGCTCTGTAAGACCTAGGGGGGTGACCCTTTAGCAACACTAAAAGATTCAGACACACACTCAATAGGGTATTTCTTAACAGATGATGCTCTCACAAGAATATGTTGAAGAACATGAAAAATAACTTAACATTGGCTAAGATATTAGACAATTTTCATTAAATAACATGGAGAACATGGTAAGTACAAGTAACTAATAAAACATAGTTGAAAGGTTTCAATTGATTTTGAAATTTGGGACCAAACTGAAAACAAAAGATGCATACAGATTGACTAGTGCCAAGAACAGGGCTACAGATTCATACAACCAACACTTCATCCTACAATGTTAAACACGTTTTGAAGGTCTTTTAAAATGTTATCACATTATGACAACAAAACCACCGAATCTTTATCAGATAGCCATTCTTACAAATCCACCTAGAAACATAACACTCCTATTACATTCACTAAAGAAATTACTCCATTCTTTGAGCAATAGGCAATAAAAAATGCATCTAACATTCATTAAAGCAATTACATCATTCTCTGAACAAAAAGCAATAACAATTGTAACTCAAATGAAACAAATGTGCATGAAAAAACCTAGATAATCTTTGATTATTGAATTCAAAAGGGTATTACATATCAGCCATGGAGACAGTCATAGAATAAAATATACTTATGAAACCCAGTTCAAAACATAAAAAACACCTCAGATTAGTGACGAACAATCATACTTCACCCTAGCTTTACAATTTTTTATAGAGCTTTTGTCTGCCTTGCGAAACTTTCAAAAAAATGGAAACCCCTACAATGAGAGGAGAATGAGAAGATAAAGAAAACAAAAGAAAAAAAGAGCAGCCCCAAAATAAATTTGTAGAAGAAACCTAGCTACTTCCTTCTCCGTCCATCAACAACAAAAAATGAACAAATCATCTCTCCTCTTTCTTTCCTTTTGCAATCTTAATTCATGCTGCTCTTGCTTCTACACTTTGTAATTTCACTTTCACCCATGTTTAAAAAATCAATGAAAACATTGATTTATGATGTGGAATCAAAATCATTCTCCAACACTTTTACTTTTACCATACATTTAAAACCTTATTCCCATGCTTTTACATTAATCACCCTTTTACATTGCTGCCCAACACAATATAACTTTTTGACTTTTAAATATGAGCAGAGGTTTTATTTTAATATTTCATCAAGCATTGTTTTGAGTTTAAATGTTATGTCCTTTAAAAATCTATTGGGCCCACCAGGCTTCTTACCGCTCATTGCACATTACTAGAGAAATTAGAGAAAGCAACCAGAGATGGTTAAAGGGCCAGCAATGAGGAGCATGCAGCCAAAACTTGGAAAATTATTAGGCAACGTGCATTTCACTTTGCATATTTTATTGAAATATTTCTCCTCAAGTAAAAAAAATTCATAGACTTTTACTTTGCAAGCAATTTTTTATAAAAAATTCATTCGACACCATTACCCGTGCCTTTCATTTCTTCCTGGGCCCACAAGACTTTCCCCAACAAGCTTTTATGACACCGCCCTTCCCACGTTGCTCAAGGAAAAGGAGGAAGGAACCTGCGATGAATGATGGCTTCCCGATGGGAATGAAAATCCATCGCTCATCGCCGGTTACTTCCCAAGAATGGAGATGGAACCATCAGTGGTAACACCATCACCCATCGCACGTTGCTGAGGGAAGAAAATTTCCTCAAAACCAAGAAAGCATCAAATGGACCTATCACATCAAGATTTAAGGCTGGAAACATTGCATTGCTGAAAAAAAATGGGAAAGAAAGAGATTTTCGGTTAGAGGCATGAGTTTTTCCGTGCAACCATGAAAGTTGTGAAAGCTGCCTCTGGACCAATCAGAGCCAGGAATTAAACTTGTTTGTCCTAGAAACATTTGAAATGTGTTTTATATTTTCCACCCTTTCATTTGCACAATATTTAAAATATTCCAAATATTTTAAATATTAACATTTGTAGCTTTAGAAAAATGTGACTTCTAATTATGCCTGCAGGCCATTTTAAGACATTTATTGTGGGAAAACCAGGACAACTGGAGCCGTGAAAATTTGTGTAGGATCATAATCAATTATTTAAAGAAAAATAATTTCCTCATATTTTCCCAGCCCTTAAAATTTAGGTACCTCCTTTGTAAACTAGCCCCTGGGATGTGTTTACCACACCTAAAATGCATTAAAAAATGAATCAAATGACCACCATTTTTTATGAAAATGGAGCTACATAAGTTTTAGACCAAAAAAAGAAATGGGTTGTCATTAGAATTTAAAAAATTGACACTTTTTGGAACACCATTTTTGGACTTGTCGCGATCAGGAAGCAATTAAAAAACCCATCATAACTTATCCTGAGATCCTGAAACTGAGCAGGAATGCACACATTTGATCCAACAATGGAGTGAAAAAAATGGTTCAGTAAAAGAGATCCCGCGGTGAAAAATGTTAATCAACAAAGTTGCTTACTTAGATTTTTCTGCATCTGCACCTGTTCAGGAACCAATTAGGGCTCACCAAGTCACCACTTTGGAAATATATCAGAACAACTCTTGGGGGGCCTCTAATGGAAAAAAAATCTCATTTAGGTACATTGAGTATGCGTGCAAGAGGGATTCCCTTGAATCATCATTCTTCACCAGATATTAATGGTCAAAGTTGACCTCCTTAAAACATTGTCAGAAATGCGGATGTAAAACAGAAAAAATTGCATTTGCTTTTGATCTCGAAAAAATATCAAATCAGATCCCGAGACTCTAAAAACTAATAGGGAAGTATATGAATGTGGGGATAATGGAGAGCAACCATATTTTTGTCATGACAATCATCCAATTGCAAAATACAAGCTTGAACAGAAGGCCACTTTGGAGAATACAAAGTTTGCAAACAACAAAACAGTGCCAAAACCCTCAAGCTTAAAATTGAAATGCACATTCACACATGTCATGTGAGTGGGTCCACCAAGGGGTTTTGCATAAAAATCAATAGGATCTGAATTATAACCCTCCAAAGTAGGTCACTTAGGTAGATTTTTCAGGTGCACTTCTGAGTGTGCAGAGACAAAATTTCCAATATGGGCGCTTCAAATTTGGAAAATTTGAGAGTGCCACCATTTTTAACACTTTCCCATTTTACATACAAATATATCAAGATATTTCTGACAAGAAAATCCAATCAAAATATTATTTGAAGCCTACTTTGTACACATCCATGCCCTAATTCTAAGCTCCAATGACATCTAATTTTAGATTCATCACATTTATTTATTTAATATCTTGTAAACCTATTTCCAAATATCATAGATTCCTTGCATTCCATGGTACTACGTTCTATGCAAGTTTTAAATTTATGTTAACACATTCTCTACATACTAGAGGCTTTAAGTGGCCTTATAGTTTAGGTGGGTTTTCACGAAACATAGTTAGTAGTGTGGGTGTTTCATTCTTGCGTTAAAATAAAGAACCTATATCAATATATGTGTAAATAATGAACTTCACATTTTATAATACAATGGGCATATAATTTTACACCAATATAATGTTTCAATAATCACAAAATTACAACTGAATCGTATATACTTGTCTATGTTGAACATCTAGAATATTAAGAGGGGAGGTGAAGCAGTATTCCATAAAACCATTCAAATAAAATTCATCTAACCATTATCACAATTTTGACTGAATCAACAAGAGAGAGCATAGAAACAAATCAATGCAACCACACACATGAACACCAAGATTTTTATGTGGAAAACCCGAAAAGGGAAAAACCATGATGAGGGTGAACTCATAATATATTATATCCGGATATAAGATATTACAGGGATCACTTCCAAGACTCACTATCCTTGAAAGGCTCACAACTTGAATAAAAAAGATGGATTTAACCACCAAGATACAAAGGTTGTGGCTCACTGTCAAAAGTTTGAATTAATAGAATACACCTTCAGTGTGTAGGGTTTAGTCCCAATGAAGCTCAAAATATGAAGTACTACCTCACACAATAGTCGCTCAACCAATCTACTCTAATCCTCAACTTATAAAGCATTTAGGCTCAAATATTCACATATCCTTAAACCTTTTCACACCTTTCTTCCACACTTCCACTTCCTCACACATCTTCTTCAAAGCATCTTATATATACAAGTATATATTATTCATCAATTAGGTCATCCTAATTAGATGAAAAAGATGAATCAAAACTCTCTTATCAACACCATATATGATTAAAAAATCTTATCCATGTAGTGCATTATACCAAGTTGGCTAACATCCATAAAACATAACTAGTCTCCTTAGTGAATTGCCTAAGTTAGGTCAGCCAAGACTAGAGCTTAATTCATAGAATCTCCAAACCAACATACAATCTTTAAAACAAACACCTTTCAAATCTAAGATCACATCAATTTCTCATCATACTATCATCATAGAGACTACCATTAAAACCACAACATTAGAATGTTCTCCTTAAGAAAATGTGGAGTTTCCCACACAAATATTCCATGCGAGGAACAATAGTAAAACATATAGTTGAACTTTGTCAGAGATAATTTTCTTCTCACAACCCAAAAATTCTAAAGATCTAGGATATAGCTATCTAAATGAGACGTGATAACATGGTTAAGAGATTAGAGTCATGTCAGTTCTTGTGAGGAATTCTAGAATCAAATACCAATGCATTGGTTCATCACAAAAGAGCATTACTGGTAGAGAAAAAATTATGGGAAACTAAATAAACTTCCCATACAATTGTCACAATGTTGACATCAATGAAAAAACAGGAACAACCAACAAAAACCATCTACACTTCATGCTCATGTTGCAAGGCTCCATAATTCCAACAATCTCCCCCTTTGGCATTGATGGAAACATGAATGTCAACAAAAAATTTCAATATACAACAACTGCATACTCCCCCTACCAAAACTATTCTTCTCAAAAAAAAAAAATTCCTCTACCAACCTCTATCTTTCGCCCATTGACATCAATGGAAAAGGATGGGTTATGGTATATATGTATATATGCATCAAAACATAACCAAAAAACATGAAATTGAATTAACCTGAAGAACCTTTGAAATTTTCCAGGATAACCTTCCATGATGATTTTCCTTCTTCCCATGAACCTTTTTCACTAACAAGAGTCTTGTGTAATAATTCAAGCTTAGTTAAGGACTCTATACCATCTACTAAAATATTGGGACTATGATTAATCTTTGATAATTCACCAATACTGTGAAGAGGACTAGAAACAGAAACGTGCATGAGTTTAGCCATGTCTCTGAGTGCCACAAACTTCTTAATAATTTTGTTATTTTGTCTTACAGAGAAATTTTTTTATCCTAAATCTGCACAATGTAGTACCACCTCTGATTATCTCTATCTTCTACCAATCTGTATGTATTTTCTTGAGTGCTCATCTGGGTCTCACTCTTCCTTATCTCATATCTTATGTGCAATATACTGCTAGACTAGTTTAACAATTATAAAGAAGCTCTTGTGCCTCTTCCTCACAAACTTGTACACTCTCCAATTCCTTCACCACTTGACTATGTGCATTTGCATATTTTTCCTTGATATCTTCCAGATTTTCTTCAGTATTCCTTATTCCTGCATTCATTTCTCATCTAGAGATGTAGACCTTCAAAGAATTAATCATATTTTTAAGATTCTCCAGAACAAAAATAGATGAATAAAAATTATCACCATGCATAACCTTCTACAATTCTTTCAATTCTCTTTGAATGTTTATTCTTTCATTCGCATGTTGAGCTCTTTCAAACTCACTTACTTCTACAACTTCTTGTTTGACAACACTCTTTCTTTTCTTCCTTGTTCTGGTTGCACTACTAGAGCTACCTTCTGCTTTGGGATTCTTCGGGATTTCCAAAACAATTTTTGTATAATAATCAATTTCAACCTCTGACACTTTATAATATAACTCAAATATCCATACCAAACTTGATTCAACTGCTTCCATGTGACAAAACTTTGTTGACACTAGGAAATTGATATTTCCAAAATACCTTTCAGTAACACTTACTGGAACCCTTGACCTTCTGCTCATCCTCATTTGAAATGTTCCAAATAATGCAACAAGAGAAATCTCCCGTGCATCCAAATTACCAATATTTATCATGAAGTTCCTAATTTCATGGGAAGTAGGCTTTGTATTTGACCATTCTATTCAAAAAGTAAAAGAGTAAGAAAACAATCAAATTTCCATATGAAATGTATTCTTCTTACTCTTCTTGATTTCCTTTAAATTATTCAAAATATGTATTTGAAGTAACTCACATAGGTCATAATTCATACCTTTTTTAACCATATCAATAGAAGTATCTACAACAATAGTAGAAACTATGAGGTCATTGTTAGGCATGCAAAATTTGTGACCAATTCCCATAGAAGCATACCTAGTGACCAGATCCATAATTGATCTCATATAAATCTCTTTTCCTTCAAGATTCACACTAGTTACCTTAATTATCTCTTGCTCATTCACAAAATTTTGTTTGGGAAATGGTCTGAAGGAACACAAACTAGTTACATCTATGATTGCTTCTTTGGTAATCAAATGTGCTTCATCAGTCCACAAAGATTCATTTTGAATTATTCTCAAAACTATTCTAATATACTTCATATCAAACTCAAAACAATGGGCTTTCTTCCAAACATCCAACTTCTTCTCAACTAACACATTGTAGGCATCATGGTTCTCTTCCAATTTATTCTTCCATAAAAAGCTTAACTAGACTCGTGACATTTCCTCAATTTTACTATAAAAAAATGCATGGATATCTTCTATGGGTAACACTCTAGGAGGGATGTAAGAGAATGCACCAAAAAACTCATCTGACACACTCTTCAAATATTTTGGTCAAATTGAATTGCACTGTAACTAAACTATTCACAACCTTTGAATTATCCATAGTAATAAAAATGAAATATTGTGCAAATAGGAGTACCTTTGTAAATGCCAAGAAGAAAACGATAGATATCCAGCTTCTGAACCATGCTTTGAATCCACTTGATTTCTCTTTCAAACCCTAAAACTTTGATTGCTCTCTAAAATTCCTTTTCATGCTTCTTTGAAAATACATATGCCTATTGATATCTAAATTTATTTCTTTCATTTTGAATACTTTTGCAATAAATCTTGAAAACTTCATTCTTCACACATGCGACTGAGAAATTCCTTAAATTCGTTATGAAATTAAATATACTTCTACCATGATGTGACATAAGTATCGATGAGGTGGTTTATTAATATTTCTAATTATTTCTCCCCCTTAGCCACTGCTAAACTCCAAAATTGATGGATGTATCTACATCAGAGGTTGACATAGATAAGATTGATGATTCTGATTCAACTTGCTTGAATTCTCCTTCCTTTCTCCAGATCCTTCTCATCTCTTTTCTTACTTCTTCTATATCAATTATTTGTGCATGCTTCTTCATCAGATGGTCTTTTTTTCTTCTTCTTCAATTATTAATAGGATGTCCTAGATTTCTACACTTACAACAAACAACATTCTTCCTCCCATTCTTTCTTTTATTCAATTTAATTTCACACATATTAGCTTTATGTCCAACCTTCTTGCACTTAAACCATTTGTCAATGAATGATAAAGAATCATTCATATTACTTTTGCAACCCTTTGACGTATGACCAGATTTCTCGTAGGAATGAAAAACACCATTGAAAGATAAATAATTTCTAGCATTAGGTTGTTTGATGAGGGCTCTTTCAGAATTACTTCTTAGGTTCCTAATTCATCCATCTTCGTACTCGGTCTTCTTGTCAATAGATTACTATGCTTTATAATTTTGACCTTCTTCAAAACCTAAACCACTTCTATCCATTGTTGATCTCCAAGAATTAATCAACTCATCAAGCATTGTCGAGCTTACCTTAAATTTGTATTCAAATCTTATTTCCATTTCCAGATCAAATCTCAATATTTTTGCTTCTTGCTCAAGTTTTGTGCATTCCTCCATCTTCCTTTGAATTTCAATTTTCTAACAATCTCCAGTTCTTTTATTTCCATCCAATTGCTATAGCAAGTTGGAGATAGTTTCATCTTCCTTACCCAATAGATCACATTCTTCTTGATATTTACTTTGTAATTTTTTGATATACACATTCTATTTCATCAACTTGTCCTTCAAATCTTCTATTTCTTCTAAATATCTAGTAGAGACCACTTCTGGAAGAAAGACCTCTTGTACTCAAATTTTAGGACCTTCCTCAAGCTATTAGGATTATTTCGAGAAACCAAGCTCATATACCAATTGTTGAAAATCTGGAATACTTAGAGGGGGGTGAATCGGTATTCCATAAAACCATTCAAATAAAATTCACCTAACCATTATCACAATTTTGACTGAATCAACAAGAGAGAACATAGAAACAAATCAATGCAACCACACACATGAACACCAGGATTTTTAAGTCAAAAACTTGAAAAGGGAAAAACCACGGTGACGGTTATCTCACAATATATTATATATGGATACAAGATATTGCAGGGCTCACTGCCAAGACTCACTGTCCTTGAAATCCTCACAACCTAAATATAAAATATGGCTAACCACCAAGATACAAAGATTGTGGCTCATTGCCAAAAGTTTGAACTAATAGAATATACCTTTAGTGTGTAGGGTTTAGTTCCAATGAAGCTTGGAATATGAAGTACTACCTCACAAGTAGTCACTCAGCCAATCTGCTATGATCCTAAACTGATAAACAATTTAGGATTAGATATTCACATACCCTTAAACCTTTTCGCACCTTCCTTCCATAATCCCACTTCCTCACACACATATTCTTCAAAGCATATTGAAAATATACAAGTATATCTTATTCATCAATTAGGTCAGCCTAATTAGATGAAAAAAGAAAAATCAAAACTCTCTTGTCAACACCATATATGATTAATTTTTTTTATCCATATAGTGCATTATACCAAGTTGGCTAACATCCATAAAACATAACTAGTCTCCTTAGTGAATTGCATATGTTAGGCTGGCTAAGACTAGAACTTAACTCACAGAATCTCCAAACCAACATACAATCCTAAAAAAAAACACCTTCTTAGTCTGAGATCACATAAATCTATCATAATACTATCATCATAGATACTACCATTAAAACCACAACAATAGAATTTTCTGCTTAAGAAAATGTGGAGTCTCCCACATAGATATTCCAAGCAAGGAACAACAGTAAAATACAGAGTTGAACTCTATTAGAGATAACTTTCTACTCTCAACCCAAAACTTCTCTAGATCCGGGATATAGCTATCTGAATGAGACATGATAACATGATTAAGAGATTAGATTCATATCAATTTTTGTGGTGAATTTTGGACTCAAATACCAATGCACTAACTTTCATCACAAAAGAACATTATCGATAGAGAACAACTTTCGATAAATTAAGTAAACTTCCCATATAGTTGTCACTATGTTGACATCAATGACAATACAGGAACAACAAACACAAACCATCTACACTTCATGTTCATGTTTCAAGTCCCCATAATTCCAATAGTCTATTAATATTTTGTATGTGTTCAAGTGACAACTTTTCCTTTAAATACTTCAATTATAAATGTAATGAAAACTGCACCTTTATAATTTTAACTTGGATTTACACATGGAAACTCTACCTATAATTTTAAGATCATGATATAAATTATAAGAATACAAAGCTTATAACAAGTGTCTACAATTTGTGAGGCCTACCATTTTATTCACCCATTTGACTATCTTTTCATTCAATCATGTTGATACTCTATGTGTTTTGGACTATTTTGGATGATCATAGATACTTTATGTTATGCTTGTTTTATGTTTATGATGCTATGATGATTATATGTTGCACATTATGCTTCCTTTATTGATATGCTCATATGATCTTGTTATCATGATAGAAATGGATAATTGTTTTATGAGATGGAATTGATAGGATGCTAAATTTAATTTAGAGATGTGATTTCCTTGTTATGTCATGATTAGATACAAGTTGATAATATATTTTATTATTAGAAGAATAATGATTATGGATATAGAATTTATTGATTTAGAATTAGATTGTGCAAGATGTATGCATATGATTTTTTTGGTTTAATTATTGATTATTATGCATTGGATATTTTGACATGTGGAAATTGAGTGTGCAGGTACACACCCATGGCCAATGGGATTGGAGATAACCAAGGGTACCAGATTGTGTTAGCCAAGTGAAACCACTATAGTTCATTGGGAGAATGGACCATAGCCTCCTTGTGTTGTATTTTATTTGTGATTAAAAAGATTTAATGTTGAATCTTGTGATTATGTTCTTTTTAAAGTCAATCACACTTTTGATTAGGGTTTTGGGGCATTTGGAAATTCTTTTATTGTGTTTGAATTTCATTTCTTTTTGAGGGTTTAAAAAGATTTAATTAGTCATTATAATGGGTTAATTGACCCTAATTTATCCCTTAGGATGGTTACCTATGGGTTAGGGGTCAAATCAAACCCATAGCTTTTGAAAATAGCAAGTTGTGACCCTTCTTAATTGGCCATTAAGAATGGTGACGGATTTTGGGGATGGGACTTGAGTGTTGGCTCCAAAATCTCATTTATGAGATTTGAAAGCCTTGTTGAGTGTTGAACACTCTTTGGCCTTTCAATTCCCCAAGAGTTCTCACACATGTGTGAGAACTTGTGGGGAGGTGTGTACATAAGAGTGGATAGGAGATTGACATGTGTCAGTCTCTCCTCCAAGGGTTTCCAACCCTTGGCTCCTATTTGAATGCTTTTGAAACCCAAAAGAGGTGTTATTTTTTGGCTTTGTGCTTGGAATACCTTGGAAGGTAAAATTTGGCTTCAGCTTGGAGTAGAAGATAAAGATTTCATCTTCAACTTACCTTCATTTTGGCTTGGAATTGAGGTAGGTTTTACCTTACTTGTATGCATGTTTCTTCTTTTTACTCTTTTGTATATAGAAATGTATGAAGATTGTTTACGTGAATTGGCTATTCATATTATGTGCCTTGTATTTTAATGTGTTGGGTTGGTGTTGTATAGGATAAACTCACCCAATGTGGGAAGAATATCCTCATGGGGGATAGGAATGTGTAGGAACCTCTATGGGGAGATTGTTCCTTCTTTGAGAAGGAGAGGCAAAACAAAAAAAGGGTATGAGTACCCAAATTTGTTCCATGATGTTATGATGTATTGGGATATTGTTGTATGGATGAGGTATGATATGAAGGGCTTGATGAATGGGTCGATTGGAGAAGAAAAAGGATTGTATTTTTGGTTATTTCTACTTGCTAATAAGTCTCCCCATATAGAAGTGATGTCCACCTCTATCCCCATCTTTGGATTCTTAAAGAATCCCTATGTAAATGTGTGAATCTTGGTCGGGAGTATTTTGCTTGAGTGTTGTGGTTGGGAATCGCTTGTTGTTCTATTGTTGTGTGCACCTGGTAGCTTGGCTACCTCCTAGCTCAGGGGGTGGTTGGTTTTCCAACCCAAGGTTGGAAGGTGAGCACTCCCAAATGGCCATAGAAAGGAGTCATCTTATGTGTTTTCTTGCAGATTTTTATATCACATCCACATCTTGTGTAGAAGAGTCTCAAAAGGATATAACCTTCAATGTTCAGTCACACTACACCTTGTGGATAAGCATTTTAGAATCATGTAAAAGATGTAAGAGAAAAAATCCCTTTTTTAAGGATCTGAACATATTCTGTATGGACTGTCAGATGATTAGTTTCGTTCAAAATATTGTAAGAATGGAGTTAGCCAGACCTTCTTTATGTAAAGAAAGAGAGAAAAATAAAAGAATAGAAAAATAATGTTTTGTGCAAAGCTACATATGTGCATCATCTTTCATTTGCAAAATAAATAAATAATGAAGTCTAAAATTCTGATTTTAGTATTCTTCCCTCTCTTAAAGAAAATAAAACAATTGGATCTATGCTAATCTGTAGTGAAAATTGCATTTGTATGACCGTCTATTTGTTTCTGAAGTAAATGTGTGGAGATTAACTGTAGGCATGAGAAAAGGGGTGTCGTGCTATTTCCAAGCTTTTTATCCTTCCTTTATGTATTGTTGTTAGGCGAAAGAGACCTACAGTTGAAATTAATTTCATTAGACTAATTCGTAAAGTTGTGTACATGAGCCTGTTGTGGACACAATAAATGGGCGAGACTTAAATTTGAGTTTCCTTCTACCATTAAGAAAGACAAATTTTAGCACTTTCCTTCATTGCTCTTAAAAGAAACTATATAGTTTATGCTTGTAGAAAGTTTGTGTCATTCTATGGTGAATCTCCATATATTAGTTTATTATCATTTGAAACTAAAAGTGTATGTCTTACTGTGATATTACCCTGTATGAATGAAATGAAAATACTAGTTTTGCTAAGCTTGTTTTACAGTAAAATAGGTGTATGCTTGGGTACGTTTTATTCTATTCGTAATGTAAATGCATAGAAGCAAAAAGGATGTTTATATCATGCTGATTCATTAGTTTAAGGAAAGAAAACTGAAAGGAAATGGATATATGTAAGCATACATTCTTGTTCGAAAGAGAAAGCTAGGGTTTTTTCTTCTATTCATAAGCTTTATAAAAAAAGAATAAGCCAATTTTTTTAAAAAAATACGTCTTTCTTTCTTAAGACAAAATAGAAGAATCTTAAATTAAGATGAAAAAAAAAATGCTTAAAGCAAGAAAATCAATTCCAGTGGGAGCCATGGCCCCCATAAGGAGGCGTGGCCTGTCGCTCCACCTCCCCCCCCCCCATCTCTCTCTATTATCGCCTCTATGAGGCTGGTAGTCCAGTTAACCCCAACACTTTGCAAACAGAGGCAGTTGTGAGGATGATGTGAAATCTGCGAAGTATTTTCCCTCTCCTGCTCTTTGTCTCCACCATGAAACCCAGGCGTCCAACTCTCTCTAGAGAAAGAATATGATAAAAGGAATTAAAATCTTAGCAAACCAAATTTATGGAATGCTGAGTCGTGACCTATATAGATTTGGCTTACAACGCTTATTTAAATAAAATGTGTAATGTTGCTAAGCTTACAAAGGAGTTAACCGGACTTCAAAAAATTTGCATATTTTAATATCACGTAATTTCGGGAAAGTTGCAGTTAGGTCACGCTAAATCTATAGTAAAAGATTTTTCTTTAATTACGCTGGTAAAACCGATCAAATGGACATGACATTAGATGGTAAATCTTTTCACAATCTATCTGATTAATGTGCCTGAGTATTCTCCTGCCTGAGCAACTATTTAATCATTAGGTTTGTCAGCTGCAATAAATTAGAATGGTCTGTATTGCCTCCGGTGATCGCCTTGGGATTCTTCCTTTATTATCTCCGTTATTGTTGTCATTTACTTCGCCCATTGCCAGCTACCCAATCTTGTCAGCAGTAGAAGAATAACTTGAATTAATTCAGGTCATTACTAACGTCCAAATAGTGTGCAATGGTTGAGATTAATAAATGTCAGTGCTTATCCTCTAGCGGTGAGCAAGTTCAACAAACCCATTATGATACAAGTCCCTTATTTAATTTTAGCATTGCTGCATTTAATGTGGAGCTGTGTAGTTCTCCAATGCTCCTTTCTCAAATAAACAATAACAATAACAAATGGTCGGCAGGTGAAATATAAAAGGGGTGTGGAAAAGTGTAGTGTTCACAATACTTAGGTCATGAAAAAAAAACAGCATGAAATAAACAATAAATCAAACCAAAATAAATAGAATCAACGAATAGTATTAATATTGATTATAATATCAACAACCATGAATAACAGCATTCTTATAAAAAAATAGAGAAATAATCCTGATGTACATTGCAAATAATAGATTTAATGCTAGCTTTATTTTTTTATTATATCAAACTATTACCTGTGTGGCTTAATGGAGCGGCTACCTTATCTTATTTAGAAGTTTCTTTAAAAAAAAAAATGAACTTAACATTTTTCTCCCTGTAGAAAATGGTTTAAGAGAAATCTGCCTCATTTATGGTATCTCCATAATTAAAAGTCACCCAAACCATAGTTCAAAATACATACTTAATTTCATCATTGTAATCTTTATCCATTCAATAAAGCACTCATTTAAAAATAAAATCTAATTAAAATAAATGAAACTCCTCACCTCACTTTTAGGGAAGTATGACTTTGGTTCCTTTTTTTTATAAGGAAATTCTTCATGTAATTTTTAACCAGAGAAAAAGAAAATTAAGGAAAGCATAAAAGAGAGTTACGTGGCTTAGGGAAAAAAAATAAATTAAAATTTGAATTCAAAACAATTAAGTGGTTGAAATTAGTTCTTTTATTAGATTTAAGATAGTAAATTATTAAATAGGAAATTAAGTTAAGGATTCTTTTTGTAGCACTACCATAATTCTTTTAAAAAAATGATTTTTTTTTGTTTATTTTTTATTATTTTTGGTTTTTTTTAAAGAGGAAAACAATACATAATATATTTATATAAATATATGTAGAGATATATGAGAAATAATAATATATTTAGTAGGATAGGAAAATCATCATTATTATTATTATTTTAAATTATTTTTGAGGTAAATAGAATATATATGCACATAGAAGCTATTTATTCCTCCTCTATACATGGATATAGAAAGATAATAATCAAATAAATGAAAGTTAGACAAGAAAATAAAAAAAAGTATAATTTATCATATTCTTAGATCAAGGGGAAACGTTAGTATCATGATATGATTGTTAATCCATGAGCCCAGTAAACCTTATGTTTGAGCCAAATCACATTCATTGGTTTAGAAAATTTCTGATGGACTCCACACGCGCATTTGCATTACTCCTTTACCTCGCCTCAAATGAAGTATTGATGGTGATGATTGCACGAGTAACACTCCTCAATGCATGTAGTATACAACCTTGCATGGGCATGGTTTTCGGTTGTTAGTGTTTTTAGCTAGCAATTTGTAACCTTGTTAAAAAAAATTGATAGTTATATTTTTGCCCTTCGTACAAATTTAGGGCATTACACAATCCCACAATATACATATTATATAACATTTTTATTACAAATTTAGTTAAAATATTATCTTTCTTTTTCCACCACATTTACAAATTGAATGTCCAACATTTATAACTATGTTGATTTTTAGGGGCACAATGCTTGTTCATAAATATTATAAAGAGGCAACAAAAGTAAAAATTCACAACACTTACATATTTATCATTTGACTTGTTAAATATAGATGCAATAGATACTCTCATCATACATCATACTAAAATTCTAGGGACCATGTGCATTTCTCAAGCCTTAGTTCACAATATAAATTATAAGAATACAAAGGCTACAAAAAGTGTCTAAAATCCCACAATGTACATATTATATAACATTTCAATTATAAATGTCAATTAAAATTTTATCTTTCATTTGCTACCATATTTACAAATTGAAAGTCAAACTTTAATAGCTATGTTAATTTTTAGGGGCACTATACTTGTTCATAATTAGTATAAAGAGGCAAGAAAAGTTAAATTTCACAGTTCACTTATATATATCATCTGTCTTGTTAAATGTAGATGTAAGAGATACCCCCATCATATATCATACTAAAATTGTAGGAACCATGTGCATTTTTAAACCATTAAAAAATGTCCTCAAATATGTAATTGTACTTCACATCTAAAATGTTGTTTCAAATATGTAAACATATTTGCAAATGAAAATTCATGCAACTACTCTAGTTTTTCATGGGGTAATGACCAAAATGCCAAACCTTTTTAATAATCTTTGTTTTGCAATTTGGTTTTCATTTATGCCAAAAGTGTTAGTTTGCTTGTCATTAATGCCAAAAGAATGTTAGAATTCGTTGCATTTTGGTTGTCAGTATTGTAGTCTAGCTATTTAGTTACCAAAGTCTCTATGAGATGCTCTACATATTTTCATTGTTGTTTTCATGCTCCTTCGATTTGGAAGAAAGCTTTATGATGTGTCAAAGAATGTCTGATCTATGTTTCAGTTCAATTGAGTTACAAGAAAGGTGTTTTGTAAGTAACACTTTGAAGACCGTGTTGTTTCTGTGAGATTGCTCACATTTAGGTGCAATGTTTGGATTTGCATTCCTCCCCATTTGTAGATATGGTTGTGCGGTTCAAATTTTATTTTATTTTTTCTTTGAAGGTGCTATATCCAAAGTTTTGTATCTTTAGTCCTTCCACAAAGAATGTTTGAAGTGGCAGAGTGCAGGGTTGTATTGTCTGGTGGCTAATTTCAGTGTCTATTAGCTTACACTAGCTTGTTGTTGTATGAAGTGGTGAATTGGCTGGTGGATAGTGTTCTTGAAGATCATGTGATATTTTTTATTTCTATGCAAGATGTTCTATGGTTTCTTTGGAATAGTTTGAGGTCCAAAATTAAGGTGCTACTAGGTTATGCTTTTGCATGGATGACTAAGGTATGTTGAAGGTGTGCACCATATGATGAAGGTTGTGTGGAGTTCAAGGAGTGTTTCAAGATTTTGTACATGGATCATTTACACTCATCTAGGAGAAGTAAAAGTAATTTTTAATCATTCATTTGTATAGGTAGTGTTGTAATGGCTGACATGCTACAAGTTTCATGTTTTCTTTCTTAAGGCTGACCTATTTTGAATGAGTGAAGCATGCAGACATTGTTCATTAAAGGAATGATGTTTTTAAGAGTATTTATGACCAAGTTAAGTCTATGATGGGATTCACAAGGCGTGTCCCTCTTCTTGGTGTTGAATGTAGTCCATTTTGGGTCTTTCCCTCTACACATTTCATGTTGTTGTTTGAGCTTTGGCTGACTTGTAAATGTAATATTCTTGCTATCATTGGTTGACATGTATTTTAATCAATGTAATATGATATATAAATTGTAAACCTAGTTGATCTAGGTTTTTTGGTTGAGTCAAATAAGAATGTGAAATGCATTATGATTTTTATGTAAGCAACTAAAAGAAAAAGAGCAGAAGGGGCAGATCTTTTCTAGATTCAAGTTGATCATATTTTTGTGATAGAAGGGAAGTGAAGAGTGTGCCTAATTGATTGGTGGAGCTAGTGAGCCAAAGGAAAAACTTCTTGAAGGTTAAAAGTAGTAAGCCAGTAAAATAAAGAGAAGAAATTTGAAGAAGCTGAAAAGGTTGTGAAATAATATTTGCAATCATCAAAATATAAGAGAAAAAATAGAATTATAATCATCAAAAGGGTTGAGCTTCATTGTCAGATTTAGACAATAGAAGGACTTTCATGTTGTAACCTTTTCTAAGTTTATTCTCACTTCAGGGAGTAGTTGATTACATGTGTTGAAGTGCTAAAACAAAGTTTGTAACGAGTTGTAGCTTCCTTGGGAGTGGCCCTAAAGCCTTACTACAATTATTAGTAGCTTCATTGGATTTTAGCCCTAAAATAAAGTTGTAACTATGATTCATTTGTGAGACTGGATTAGGAAAATAGCTCCTAACAACTTTTCTCAGTGTGGTTTTTTCCCTATGGGTTTTTCCATGTACATTTAGTGTTGTGTGATATTGTGCATAGTGTCCATCTTTCATGTTTCTCTTTGTGCTATAAATTTTAAGTTTCAATTTTCTTTGGAGGGATTGAGATTTGATATAATATTGATTCACCCCCCTCTCAGTATTTCGGTGTGTGTTCAACACTTTGAACATGATTTATTTTACATTTGTAAAGTGATGGATATTAATAAACTAATTGTACAATTATTATTCTTTGCAAGCTCATCAACTACCATTGTCTTTCTTATTTCAATATGTTGCTTTAAACTTCTTTTTTGTGAGACTAAGTCAAAATACAAGCACAAATTAAATCTTGAAACTCAAAATTTTATACTTGTGGATTAATTTTAATTTTTAATAGGCATGAAGATGTTTATGTGCCTCATTTAATATATTAGACGACTTTTCAAGTCTTCTTCGAGCTTCACAAAACTATGAATTGTGAAAATATAAAATTACAAAATTGAAACTTTACAAAATTGCTTTAAGGTTTCTTGTCTCTAAACATAATGAATTTCTATGTCTTCAAAACAAAATTTTCATAAATTATAAGATTGCATGAATCTATGACTTGACTCATGTCATTTTGTGATAATTTACAATGTCTATATTTAACTCTTAATCACCTATAACCGAGACTGTTGATTACCAATCTTAGACTTTACAAACATTTGGAACAACTAGAAACTAACTAAGTTTGTCTGTCAAATAAGCCAAGAATATTTGACGTTAATATTTTTTACTTAATTAAGTCTAGAAAATAAGGACCTTTAAGAAATAAATTAAAATGCTCACATGACTTGGGAAAAAATAAAACGACCAATAGACTTTCACTTAATAAACTTAGTTTAAAATTGTTATGATGGAAATTTGAGAACATTCTTCTACTTGTTATAAATTGATCTAACACATTTTATCTTGAACTTTCAATTATATTGTTAAATATAACTACCTAACTAGTTTTAAATATATTATAAGCAACTCTTAATAAAACTTAAGCAAATTAACTAATTTATTAATATATTAAAATAATATAAAACTAACCATTGGACAATGTTATTTTAAAATAATTAAGGTGACTACCTTTATTAATTCAACAAACTACTATTTAAACAAAGAAAAAACTTTCATAATTTAGTTTTACAACCTAAACATTATTCAAATAGTGAAAATACTTTTAACATTGGGATTTGAGAGAGGCCTCCCGAAGGTAAGTCGAGGACGGCCATGAGCATACAATCTAGAGGAAGAGTGTGCACGATTACGTAAGCAACCAAAAAAAATAAAAAGGTTCCAGCAGGTTTGAGCTACCCTTGTGTTGGGGTTTTCATTGTACACCAGCTGATTTTACAAAGATTTCTTAGAATGCCACAATAGACGTAGCCGACAATTGTGATCGATAGTACCGGTACTCTTTCACTAAAAAATTTACCCTCCTGCCATGCATGGAAGCTTAGCCAGATAGTTGCCTGCACAAACAGACTGTCAAGAAAGATGTACCGACGAAGAAACTCATGACACATTGGAGAAGATGTATTAACCAAGAAACTAAAACAACGGACGTAGAACACCTTCCTTATAAAAGAGGAGTTTCTTCTTGAGACTGCTCACAACAGTCTTCTCTCACGCTACGTTCGGTAATCCATAGCCACCATGGAATTTTACATGAAGATCTACATTTCTCTGATTTTGTTATTTCTCCCCACGTCACTGTGTAAGCTTTCACAATTAAGAAAGAGTTTACGTGGGGCGAGTTAATTAGTTTAGGCTGCATGTTACTGATTAAAACGTCCCTCATTTTTTTGTTATTTCGATTTTTCCTTCGACGTTTTCAGAATTGGTTATGCTTATTCTTTCTTTTAAACGATTTCGTGCAGGTGGTAACGCTAAACTATTGAGGGAATATATAGGCGCCGAGGGCCTGAACGTCAAATTCTCAGATGTGCCGATCAATCAGAATATCGAGTTCCACTTTATTCTGGCATTCGCCATCGACTAAACGAGCTCTGGTCGCTCTCCTTCTCCAACAAACGGCAAATTCAACGTCTTGTGGGACGAGGAAAATCTGAGCCCTGCGGACGTGCTGGGTATTAAGTCGAAGCATAAGAATGTCAAGTTTGTAGTGAGCTTAGGCGGTGACGTGGTAGGAGATAACACCCCTGTACAGTTCAATCCGTCATCTGTGTCTTCATGGATTACCAATGCTGTGTCTTCTCTCTCTCAGATAATTACAGAATACCATCTCGATGGCATCGACATCGACTACGAGCATTTCGATTTTTCCGAGCCCGAGACATTTGCTCAGTGTGTTGGGGGGTTAATCGCACAGCTGAAGCAGAAAAAGCTCATCTCCATTGCGTCCATTGCTCCGTTTGAAGACGAGGGCCCAGTGCAGTCTCATTATCAGGCACTGTGGAGGACATATGGTGGCTTCATAGACTACGTAAACTTCCAGTTCTATGCCTACGATGGGAGTACCAGTGTAAAACAATTTCTCAACTACTTCGACATCCAATCCTCTAATTACAAGGGAGGAAAATTATTGAGCAGCTTCAGTACAGACGGTCCTTCAGATGGCCTGAAACCAGAGAAGGGATTCTTTGAGGCGTGCGGAGAGTTGAAGAAACGAGGGAAACTTGAGGGCATTTTCATTTGGTCTGCTGATGACTCCAAAATGTACGACTTCAAATACGAAGTGGAAGCTCAAGCACTCTTGGCCACCGACTGATGACTGAAGAATGAAAACAAAAGATCGCAACTCTTACATGAATTTTTTTAACAAAATATCGAAAATTATTTTATGGATAGCAATTAATAAGCTGGTTTTGAATCAATCAATAATAAAAAATTTATCTTTTCCAAATATAATTGAATCTTTAAAATATTTAACTTTATAAATTTTAAAAACTATTTCTCGTGAATATGATTGGTTAAGAATTTTGATGTGTTATAGATGGGTTTTTAGAAAAAAAAAGGTGAATTATTATTTTGTATTTTTATTAAACATGAATTTTACCTTTCTTTCATATGTATTATCTTCGCTAACTTATATATATTATATATATAAGGTGTTATTATAATTTATCCAATATTAATAAATGTATGTAACTATCATTTTGTTCCACTAGATTAGAATATAGTCATGTATTTTAAAAGACTTTGTAATTTTGTATTAATATGTTAATATTTATCAAATATATGCACATGTATGTAACTACCATTTTGTTCTACTAGATTAGATTAAGACGTGTATTTTAAATGATTATTGTGTTACAAATTTTGTATTAATATGTTAATATTTGAAAAATATATGTAAAATATATTTAATATGTAGCTTTCATTTCTTCACATTAAACTAGAATATAGACATGCCATATCTTAAAATATAGGCATTAGTTATTATAAGTGTTGTATTTTCTATTAATTTTATTTACTAAAAATAAGTAATGTCTATAATATTTGATTTTAATTTAATTTAATGAAATTTCATGCGTAAAATTAATAATTTTTATATTAAAATAAAATCATTTTTAATAAATATGTTTAATTAAATTTTTAATAATATATTTATGGGTAAAAGCACAAAGTTGTGTCACTTTTAGCCAACATATAGAACAACTGAGTTTAAGTATTTCTAACTAAAAAACAATTTTGGTTAAACATATGATCTAGTAAGATTCATTCTAGTTAAGTTAGATATTTCCACAACTTTTTCAACTAAAATTGTTGGCTAAAAATATATGGAGCACCACTTTGAGTCCAATTTACCAAAAAAATAAAATTATTGGGAAAACTTGAAGTTTCAATAACTCTTGCTGATGTAAATAATTTTTTTAAAAAAATATAAAAATACCCTTTTGTAGATCCATAAGTGTAGCTTTCAAGAATATTTTTATTTTACTAGTTTAATTAGTATTTATATTTTATTTTTTATTTATACTAAAAAATAAATTATCATCAAAAAATATTAGGTTGATTACCATGTCAAGGAAAAATACTCAAACTTATTAAAAAAATTTGAAAAAAGTATGATGCACTAAATAAAAGAATTTATTTCAAGATGCTATAATTTTTTTCCATTCTAGATAAATATTTAATATGAAAGTTGATGTTCGATGGAAACAACTTTTTTTTGATTCACGCATATTTTAATATTTATTTAAAAATATATATTTATCAAAATTGGAAAAAAAAAAATGTATCCATGCACCAAAGTCCCAAGTTATAAATACACACAAAGAAATTGAAAGAAAAAAATAAAATTTAGTATTAAAAGTTTGACGTCCCATTCAACTTCATTTTTCAGCATTTTATCAACAACTAAATTATAGTGTTAATTTATTAAAAACTAGTTTAAAATAATTTTTAATCATTTTTTTTAAATACAAACATAAAATATGCTAAAAAATACATATTTTTCTAGTTTACATCATTTCAAAATTCAAAACATTTATGCCACTTTTTAGTGATTCAAGTTTAAAAATTGGATCAACGTTGGTTGTTTCGTTTAAAAAGTGTGACACGGCTTTGTGCTTTTACCCTTATGTAAAATTATTTTATAAATATAAAATTAGTAATTATAAAATTAATAAAATATTCAATCTCTAAAAGAGATTAATTTTGTAGAGTTTATTGATCTCAAACTATTACTAATTATAGACATAGAAAACTGACCAACGCACTTGATCCTGATCACTAATGTCATTTCTTCCTTAATCATCTTCTTAACTTACCATCACCTTTTCATCTCTTAATTAGATAAATCATTATTTATTTAATTAGGTCTTTCTCCCTTGGTGATTAAATTAATCAGTTTAATTAAATAACTCATATTATTTGATTAAATCCCTAAAGTCTTCTTATTAAATTGATTAAATTAAACATTATTTGATTTAATCTAACATTATCCCCTTTAGTTAAATAAATAAAATCATTTATTTAATTAAACCCTCTCCTCTCAATTCTTGACTTAAATCAATTCATAAATTTAAGTCTAAGTTGTCACATCTCCTAAATCGTCCATTAAATTAATTAACCTTTTGATTAATTTAATCCTAATCTCAAATTTACTCTAGAGAATGCAACTTGCACAATAAATCAATTACTTTGATTTATTAAATTGCCTATTTTCTCTCAACATGGCATAAAAGGAGAATATTTCCTCAAATTTGAATTCAAATTCAAATGGAATTGGTCCTTCCAATAAGGCATTTATTTCACCTTAGAAGTCCTTTTGCCTTGAGCCAAGTGGTCGTAATTCCATTTTCTTCCCTCTCCAACAAGTCATTTCACTAATTTGAAATTCCACCTAATGTCATTTATTGGCACTTTGATCAAAACTTGCACAACCTTCAACCATTCACATCTTGAGAAGTGGCACTTGGCCATTGGCTGTTGAATGATCTCACATTGTTCAATTTCATTCTCTTTTCCAATTTGGAAATCTATAAATGAGAGAATCTTCCTCTCATTCTTCATCCACAATTTGAGCAAAGTTACTCTCTTCACATTGAGAGCTAATTTTTCCTACTTCATAGCAATTGTTCATCATTTTCATGATTTCATAGCAAGGTTATGCCAAAATCTCATCAAGGAGATTCAATCATCCACAAGTCATCAACATTGCAACAAAGGAGCTGGGAAAGGGCCAGATTTGACACACCAATTGGCACCAATTCCCCCTTGGGATTAAGAGTTTGCATGCTTAATTAGGATTGCTCTAGCTTTTCAATTTTTGTTCTTTTTTTTCCTATTTTGAGCATTGTGAATGGACTTTATGGGGAATCCTTGTTTTATCTTGCATATGAGCTTACTAATATGTTTGCTTCTTGTGTTTGTGCAAGTATATGATAGGGGTTCACATTTTGGCACTAGAAGGAGGGTTGAGTTGGAGAAATTCATCACGTTTTTCCAAAATTTCATGTTTTTTATTTTTTTTTGTGTTTACAAGAAATTACACTGCTTACAGACCGGTGGCATTATATTGCACCGCTATCAATCTAGCAGCGCTATATTGCATTGCGCAAAACTCCAAACTCCACCGCATTTTCTTTCTCGCCTACAAATTTCAAAATTTTAAACTACACCACTCTCCAAACTGTGCCACATGTCGATATAGCACCACCTTTACACTCTCTGTCTACCGCAAAGCACCACACTTAGTCAATATGCAGTGCTATATTGTACCACTGGATTTCTAAATTGTGCCGCAATTGTTGATTGCACCGCTGGGTGACAGAGAAAAGTTCAAGTTTGATTTTTTTTAACATGTGCCATTTTGTTTTCAGTTTTGTGAGTCATTAACTCATTTGCTATCTCTATATTTTCTAGTTTTAATCATTTTGGAGGTTAGGACAAAAAGGAAAGGAAAATGGAGGGCTACATTATGACACCATTGTTATCTTATTCTGAGTGTTTTTAAACACTCTAGTGTTGTTTAAGAATCTTAGAGAGTTCTCAATCTCTCCTCAGAAATTTGTCATCTTTTATGCTTTAGGGAACAATAAATTTCCTTTTGGGCTCTAAAAGAACAATACAAATTTTCTTTCAAAGTTTGCAAACGAAAGGCTTAAAAAGAATCTTAGAAACAATTTACTAGATTTGATTTAAGGTTAAAATTTGAACAAGAAAAATTCTACATTTGATTTAGTGCTTTAGAAATAATTCACTTTTGCTTTGTGGGCTTAAAATGAACAAGTGTTGTCTTGTTTTGTAATTGTTTACTCAAAATAATATCATCAAAAGGATGTATGTGCTTCTCTCGCACCTCATGGCGATCTTGAGAATCAAAAGATTTTTTGGTGATCTTAAGTTGAGTAAAACAATTACCTCCACATTTCATTTTGGGTTTAAAATTGAACAAAACATCTTGCGAGTGTGAGTAAGCATATTGTGTGTGTTCTCCCTTTGTTTCTAAACAAAGGTTGATCAAACTATGAATATGATTGCTTATTTTTGTTTATCTCAGTGGGTCTGCCTTGTGGGAAAAAGTACTCACCCAAGAGAACGACCCAACCGATAACACACTAAAGACAAGTGTATTTCCATTCGGGATATAAAAGCGGGTGCTAGAACTAAAGCCAGTATCATGTGGTTGCCTTTGACAAGAAGGGTAACAATGGTCTCTTGCTGCATGAGTCAACTCCTACGAACGGAAAGTCTGAATTACAACCCTTGTTTAGAAAAGGCCAAAATCCTTAACTATTTTGTTGGTGCAAAAGGTCATGTCCTTTGAAGCCACCCCACATATACATGTGGTTCTATTTTAGAGATGAAAAGTATGTCATGGGAGATTCATGGGTACTAATGCTTGATTGACCTGAGAAGCAAGTACATTGAAAGGGGGAGCTTGTGTGATCAAGGATCTAATCATCCGCACTGAATATGCACAACTGGATTTATTCAAGTGGGAACCCAACATAATATTGTCTCTTCATCCTAGGGTTGTACATGTGCTTGGAATCAAAAAATACATTTTTTGATCCTCAAAACATTTGAAAACAAACATTCACGAAGTGCTTCAAAATTTCAAACCCTTTGGAGGAAACAAATATCCTTTGACAAAGCTAAGTACTCTTGCTTGCCCTAGGGATTATGTCCTTAGAGGTTTCTAAGTGCTTGGGTTTAATCATCATTTGTTTTCATTAAAGTCAACCTAGGAAACTGTTCTCTTGAAACCTTGATTTTCACATAATGGACATTGTGGAATGAAAATGAATGGAGACATAGACATTTAGTTTGAAATCATAATCAAAAAATTATCTTTGATAAAAGGAACTCATCAAGAAAAAATAAGGAAAATTGGACCTCACACATGTGTTCTCTCAAATGATTTCCCGTAAAATCAAAATCCAAAAACCAAGGTTCAAGAAGCTTAGTCCAAAAGCTCGTGAGGAGCGTCTTGAAAGAATTCTCAAAGTTAGAGAAAGATTGGTATATAATTTCTACAAGAAGGCCTCAAAGAACAACCCAAGTTTGTATGAGTTTTATTATAAACAAAATCCAAGTCTTTTTCAAAGGTTTTCTTTTCTCACTTAGAAGTATGGCATGTTCTTCAATATCGAGGTCTTATAAGAAAGAGTCTTGTCTAGGTCAAGTCTAGGATCAAAATCGGTCACTCTCATCCATCTCTCAATCATCAAAATCAAATTCCATTTCACCAACAAACTCTGGAAAACTTTGAAACATCATTCATTCTAAACTTATAGGAAAAATCATCATCACCTTGTTTGACTTAATACACTTAGTCAAATTATCAAACCTCTTGAGAAAATTTACCTCTAGGATAACACAACTTCCTAAAGTTTACAAGTTAAAAATAATTTCATTTGGCTTAACACACTTAGTCAAATCATCTGCTTGAACGAGTTTTCTCTAGGATAACAGAACTTCCTAAGGTTTACAATTTCAAAATCATCTCATTTGGCTTAACACACTTAGTCAAATCATCCACTTGAACGATTTTTCTCTAGGATAACAAAAAATTCCTAAGGTTTTGCAAGTTCATTATCATCTTGTTTGACTTAGTGCACCTAGTCAAACTATCCAAATCAAATCAATTCAAGCCCTAAAAAGTTTAGCATCTCCTCCACCCAAATTTCTTCAAGAGTTTCACTCACCCACATCATCCATCTTTCATCCCCATCATCACCTTTTGATCCTTAAACTTTCCTAGTTCTTTTCTTTTGTGCCTAAAGATCAAGATCGAATGATCTATTTTATGGTTCAAACAAGATCCCAATACAAGAAGAACATGGAAATCAATAAAGAAACATCAACTTCAAGTGACCTAAGTCAAACAATCCCCAAGAAGAATCTTGTGGAATCAAGCAACCCTCCAAACAACTCCTCTCTACCATCACAACACCCTCAAGAGGAGGGTCATGTAGAGGACATAACCAACGATGACTTGGGAATGGCGCAAGAGGAAATAACGGAAATGGTTCGGAATCCTGAGAATCATAGAATTGTCAATGTCATGTTAAAACTTAATCCCTCTCTATATATACATGCATTAAAAGAGGCCAACATCCCTCCCGACATTGACATGGGTACCAATATGGAAAGGAATATTGTAAGCATACCTCCAATATCACTTCCAAATGTCACTAAAGATATTCCCCAAGTCATATCAACAATCGCTTCAACCCCGCTAGTTGTTAACAAGGGAAGCACCATGTTTCGATAATTACAAAAGCATCACCTTGTAAACAACATAGAGATAAAAATCAACACCACACCGGATAATTCCATCCTAGTAAATTCATTACACCCATATGTCTCACTTAATTTCCATAATCATGCAGACTCATCCTCATTTCATGCAACACCAATCTATTCGTTGAATATACAAATTTCTCTCCCCATGATTTCACAAGGAGAGGGTGGGTTATTCTAGATAGACATTGATCCTTCTTCATCATCATTTTTCCAAGGGAACACACCACCATTCCCTCCATTACCTTTGATATCCATATCATCTTTTGCGTTGGACCTTCCTCCCCTACTTGCCGCCAATCTAGCAAATAAAAGCAATCAGAGCATCACATCAAACCCTTTCATTTTTCCATCAACATCGCAACAAATGACAACCATTCAAGCTACTCCAATTGTCAACACACCCACCATTCCCCAAATCTCTCAAAGTATGGTTCCCAGGGACCAAGTATATCGATCGCACCATCCACAACTCAAACCCCAATCACCAACACAACCATTCTGATTACCAAAATGGTTAACACCATTCCCAATCCACCGCCAATTCTACCAAAAGTCAACATGACTAACTCATTCATCACCATGATTTAGGTAGTTCAAAAATGCACTCACCAAAGGGTACTTCAATAAAAGTAACAAGCTACACAACTAGTTGCTCAGCAAGCACTAACACAATTAGTCACTCAACAAGGTGCACAAGCTGCACAAGCCACACAAGCCGCACAAGCTGTGCAAGCAACACAAGCAGCCCAACAAGCATAGGCTTAGGCTCAAGCCCAACAAAAGTATCAACAAGTGCAAGCAGAATACCATGCACAGCTACAAGAAATCCACCAACAAGCATACCAACAAGCCTTGCAAGACTTTCAGACACATCAACAACCTTAAAAACAAGCTTTGTTGGCACAACAACAACTAGACCAAAAACAAGCTTTGTTGGCGCAAAAGCAGCTAGACCAACAAGAAGCTTTGTTCGCGCAACGTCAGCTAGACCAACAACAAGCTTTGTTGGCACAATAGAAACTAGACCAACAACAAGATTTGTGGGAACAACAGCAACATAACCAACAACAAGCTTTGTTGGAATAACAACAATAGGACCAACAACAAGCGTTGTTGGAACAAATGTAGGCATATCAACAGACCTCAAAAGCACAATAGAGTTTGCAACAAACCCGCATCAATAATCCACTCATCAATCAAACACAACAAACCCCTTGAAACATATTCATCCCACCTCCTGATCCGCAAAACAATGTTGTGACATAGATCAAACTGCTATTGCACCAAGTGTTGAACCTCAAGTCAAGAAAAACAAACAGAAAGTCGGGCAATTTGTACTCGTATCCTATTGATAGAAGTCTTACAATGGTACCATTCCCAAAGGGATTTAAAATCCCCAAATTCGATAAATATAATGGGATGGGAAACCCTGAAAAAATCACGTTAGGGAGTTTCAAGTGCATTGTATGGAAGTTGCATTTGATGACACATATCTAATGTGACTATTCCCTCGAAGTTTGACTGGTCCTGCCATGGAATGGTTCTCTCACCTACCCACAGGCATCAAAACATTCCAGGAAATTGTGGACGCATTTCTCAAAAACTATGTATTCGATATGGGTGTGGATGTTAGTCTAGAGGAACTATCAACACTGAAACAAAGAAAAGGAGAGTTTTTCGCCTCCTTCTTGCAGAGATGGCGATCCAAAGCCAACCAAAGCAAGTGGACCATGCCGGAAGAACAATAATTTCGCACAATCATAGCCAATCTAGATGAAAACTTGGCATTCTATTTTAAAATGCAATGCATTACAACATATGATCAAATGATCTCGAAAGCGTTCAATATCGAAAGAGCCCTTACTACGTGAGGAGGCACATCTTCGTTTCCCGCAGAACAAGATAATTTCCTATCAACCAGTTATAATGATAAGCCTCGCACATGGTCAAGGAACAAAAATGTCACAAACGACGGAGTGGTTGATGCTAAGGTTGTCATAAATGCTCCCAAGAAAAATACTCAAACCCATCATCGACCATAGAATCACAACCACAATAATGTGCAAACTAATATGGTGGCACAACAACAACCGGTTTTGAACAATCAAATCAATAATCTGAACAATCAATGAGGACCAGCTCCTCGAAATAAGTATCCTCCCAAGCAGAAGTTCATAGCCCTTGGGGAGCCGATCGAATCTATAATGAAGAAACTGGTTAAAGAGAACCTTATCAAAATTTCCAATTCGAAACAATATGTGGAACCCATGAGAAAACCACCATGGTACAGTGAAAATATCCTTTGTAATTTTCATAAAATCAAAGGGCATACAAACTCTAATTGCATGAGATTGAAAAACATCATCCAAGATCTCATTGAGGACAAAATCATAAACGTCGAGCAACCTGTCAACAATCAAGATATCAAAATATATACGAATCTGATGCCCCATCACAATCAGGGAAATAATCAAGGAAACAATCAAGGAAATAACCAAGGGAACAATAAAGGGAAACAAACGTATGCCAGTGCAAACCTTGTATATGGAAGTGTCATTGCATGCATAGATGAAATGGTCACTGTCATTAACCTCAAAGGAGCTCACGTTGATTGTGGAGTCACCACATGCTGTGGCAAGGTTACTATTGCAAGGGCATCATAGCCATCTAAGACCCTCATCTCAAATCTGAAAGTCGTTCCCTATGATTATAACATCATTGACCAGCTAAAAAGAACCGCCACTCAAATCTCCATCATGGAATTATTGAAAATTTCCGCTGCGCATAGGAAAACTTACCAACGCACTTGATCCTGATCACTAATGTCATTTCTTCATGAATCATCTTCTTTACTTACCATTACCTTTTCATCTCTTAATTCGATAAATCATTATTTATTTAATTAGGTCTTTCTCCCTTGGTGATTAAATTAATCAGTTTAATTAAATAACTCATTATTTGATTAAATCCCTAAATTCTCTTATTAAATTGAATAAATTTAACATTATTTGATTTAATCGAACATTATCCCCTTTAGTTAAATAAAGATCAAAACATTTATTTAATTAAACCCTTTCCTCTCAATTCTTGACTTAAATCAATTCATAAATTTAAGTCTAAGTTGTCACATCTCCTAAATCATCCATTAAATTAATTAACCTTTTGACTAATTTAATCCTAATATCGAAATTCCTCTAGAGAATGCAACTTGCACAATAAATCAATTACTTTGATTTATTAAATTGCCTATTTTCTCTCAACATGGCATAAACGGGGAATATTCCCTCAAATTTGAATTCAAATTCAAATGGACTTGGTCCTTCCAACAAGGCATTTATTTCACCTTACAAGTCCTTTTTCCTTGAGCCAAGTGGCCATAACTCCATTTTCTTCCCTCTCCAACAAGTCATTTCACTAATTTGAAATTCCACCCAGTGTCATTTATTGGCACTTCGATCAAAACTTGCACAACCTTCAACCATTCACATCTTGACAAGTGGCACTTGGCCATTGGCTATTGAATGATCTCACATTGTTCAATTTTATTCTCTTTTCCAATTTGGAAATCTATAAATGAGAGAATCTTCCTCTCATTCTTCATCCACAATTTGAGCAAAGTTACGCTCTTCACATTGAGAGCTAATTTTGCCTACTTCATAGCAATTGTTCATCATTTTCATGATTTCATAGCAAGGTTATGCGAAAATCTCATCAAGGAGATTCAATCATCCACAAGTTATCAACATTGCAACAAAGGAGTTGGGAAAGGGCCAATTTCGACACACCAATTCCCCCTTCGGATCAAGCGTTTGCATGCTTAATTAGGATTGCTCTAGCTTTTCTTTAAAATGACAGAGTGGTTGACGCTAAGGTTGTCATCAGTGCTCCCAAGAAAAATACTCAAACCCATCATCAACCACAGAATCACAACCACAATAATGTGCAAACTAATACGGTGGCACAACAACAACCGCTTCTGAACATTCAAGGAGGACCACTTCCCGGAAACAAGTATCCTCCCGAGCAAAAGTTCAGAGCCCTTGGGGAGCCGATCGAATCTATAATGAAGAAACTGGTTAAAGAGAACCTTATCAAAATTTCCAATTCGAAATAATATGTGGAACCCATGAAAAAAACACCATGGCACAACGAAAATATCCTTTGCGATTTTCATAAAATCAAAGGGCATACAACCTCTAATTGTATGAGATTGAAAAACATCATCCAAGATCTCATTGAGGAGAAAATCATAAACATCGAGCAACCTGCCGTCAATCAAGATCTCAAAATGTACATGAATCTGATGCCTAATCACAATTAGGGAAATAATCAAGGAAACAATCAATGAAATAACCAAGGGAACAATAAAGGGAAACAAAACTATACCAGTGCAAACCTTGTATATGGAAGTGTCATCACATGCATAGATGAAATGGTCACTGTCATTAACCTCAAAGGAGGTCACGCTAATTGTGGAGTCACCATACACTACGGCAAGGTTACTATTGCAAGGGCATCACAGCCATCTAAGACCCCCATCTCAAATCTGAAAGTCATTCCCTATGATTATAACATCATTAACTAGCTAAAAAGAACTGCCACTCAAATCTCCATCATGGAATTATTGAAAATTTCCTCCACCCATAGGAAAACTGACCAACGCACTTGATCCTGATCACTAATGTCATTTCTTCATGAATCATCTTCTTAATTTACCATCACCTTTTCATCTCTTAATTCGATAAATCATTATTTATTTAATTAGGTCTTTCTCCTTTGGTGATTAAATTAATCAGTCTAATTAAATAACTCATATTATTTGATTAAATCCCTAAATTCTCTTATTAAATTAAATAAATTAAACATTATTTGATTTAATCTAACATTATCCCCTTTAGTTAAATAAAGATCAACACATTTATTTAATTAAACCCTTTCCTCTCAATTCTTGACTTAAATCAATTCATAAATTTAAGTCTAAGTTGTCACATCTCTTAAATCCTCCATTAAATTAATTAACCTTTTGATTAATTTAATCCTAATATCAAAATTCCTCTAGATAATGCAACTTGCACAATAAATCAATTACTTTGATTTATTAAATTGCCTATTTTCTCTCAACATGGCATAAACGGGGAATATTCCCTCAAATTTGAATTCAAATTCAAATGGACTTGGTCCTTCCAACAAGGAATGTATTTCACCTTACAAGTCCTTTTGCCTTGAGCCAAGTGTCCATAACTCCATTTTCTTCCCTCTCCAACAATTCATTTCAGTAATTTGAAATTCCATCTAATGTCATTTATTGGCACTTTGATCAAAACTTGCACAACCTTCAACCATTCACATCTTGACAAGTGGCACTTGGCCATTGGATGTTGAATGATCCCACATTGTCCAATTTCATTATTTTTCCAATTTTGAAATGTATAAATGAGAGACTCTTCCTCTCATTCTTCATCCACAATTTGAGCAAAGTTACTCTCTTCACATTGAGAGCTAATTTTGTCTACTTCATAGCAATTGTTCATCATTTTCATGATTTCATAGCAAGGTTATGCCAAAATCTCATCAAGGAGATTCAATCGTCCACAAGTCATCAACATTGCAACAAAGGAGTTGGGAAAGGGCCAATTTCGACACACCAATTGGCACCAATTTCCCCTTGGGATCAAGAGTTTGCATGCTTAATTAGGATTTCTCTAGCTTTTCATGTTTTGTTCTTTTTTTTCCTATTTTGAGCATTGTGAATGGATTTCATGGGGAATGCTTGTTTCATCTTGCATATGAGCTTTCTAATATGTTTGCTTCTTGTGTTTGTGCAAGTATAGGATTAGGGTTCACACTAACCTACCTCTAAATTGTTATGTCATGTCAAATTTTCTATCGATTAAATGACACATTATTTACTTGCCTCACAAAAAATATGCTATATTTTTTATTATAATACTATGAAGGTATGTAGTCACCACTACATGGCACTTGTTTATCTTAAAAAATAATTGAGGATTAAAGTGAAATTGTAGAAAATTATATATATGCTTCACTATCTCTCATTCTATTTCGTATAGATTATTTTTAAGATATAAATATTGGTTAATTTCTAATTCAAATGATTATATATTATTATAAAAATGTTAACTTATTTTTATTTAAAATAATTAATTTTTATATTAAATTATATTAATTAATTTAATATTATATTATAAGAAAGTTTATGTTATTTTATATATCTATATAATATATAACCTTATATTATATTAAATGGATTTCACATTTTTAGCATCTATAATAATCAATTTTATTAAATTAAATGAAAGTGATAGAGTTATCTTTTAAAATTATAATTTAATTATTTAATAATGTTAACTTTATAATATTATGTAAAGTAATTACAAGATAATTAATAATTTTTTATATTATATTATTAATTTTGACATATTTAAATTTATCATGTTAATATATTATTAGGCTTTATCTTAGAACTTTAATTGTAACCATAGCCCTAATTGAATCATAAATCAAACCTATTTGAACCATAACCTTTAATGTATCTTAATTCTAACCATAGTTGAACCCTAACCTAACCTAACCTAACCCTGAACCTAACCTAACCATAATTAAATCACAAGCCTAATTAATCCCTAATTTAATCATGTCACAAACATTAACCCTAATCATAATTAAATATTAAACCTAACCCTAACTCCACACTTATATATGTGAGATAATTATCATTTACCCTAACAATGACCATAACTCAATCCTAACCTTAATTAAATTCTACTTGTAACCTTTATTGAACCATAACCTTAAGCCTAATTGAATCCTAACTGGACACTTACCCTTATTATAGGAATAATTAGATTGTAATACCGACCATAACTCTAACCTACTTTAACTATAATACTAACCCTAATGAAACAGTAACCCTAATTTTACCATATTCATAACCCTAGTAGTAACTATAATCAAACCCGAATTTGATCATAACCATATCTAAACTATAACCTAACTAAACCTTAATCTAGCCCTAACCTTAACCCTAATAAAGAGGTTTCTATTAACCCTATTTACACCCTAACCATTAATGTACCCTAAGTGTAATCTTAGTTAAACCCTAACCATAATAGATTTTCCAAGACTAACCCTAATCATAATTGTAAGCCTAATTTTTATCATAAAATTATATTCTAAACCATAACCCTAATTGAATGTTGACCCTAACCCTAATTAAGCACTAAACCTAACAATATACCTAATTGAACCCTATTCATATTTGAATTGTAACTATAATGACAACCCTAGTTTAAATGTGAAGAGAGTTAAATACTTGATATCATTTGATAATCATCAATCATATTTATACAAGGAGGATGTAGATATAACAAGGATGTAATTGTAATAACTGTAATAAGAAAATCAACCACCAACCACCCTTGCTAACAATGTAATATGCTAGCATTCACCCCTTATAAAATTGTTCCTATAAATGTATCCCTGAAACCTTAGAATTCACTTTACCAAAGGATCCCCTCCCCTTAAGGATTACATAAGAAAACTTACCGATTACAAAATATATATACATTTTTAAGAATATCTTCCTTTGAAGAAAAAAATTTGGAATCAAATGAAACTCCATCAAGCTACCTTGAGACCCTCGAAAGGGTGTAACTTCAAGTTGAGTTGTTGAATTCTTGGACTACAATTTTCATGAAAGTTCATTAATCATTTATTCTCAAATTATTCAATAACAATCCATATTGGGCTTTTCCAACATAGGGCTCCATCAGGTCTTATAAAATTGATAGACAAAAATGCATTAGTTTCAACACCAAATCCATTACCTATCTAAAAAACCCTTCACAATATATGTATTCTTGAAATCCATCAGCATTGAGAAGGGAAAATAAGAAAGAAATAAAAAGTGCTTCTCATGCAAAGAAGCATCTCAAAGTCAAAAGTTGACTTGAGATGATGAAAATTACTCCATCCTTTAGTGCCACCAACCTCTAATTGATCCTATTAAAATTTATATGTTTGATGCCTTGGATGAGTCTTTGGAGGCCTCTTCAAGTGTTGCAAAGGTAACCCCATTTACTAATTTGAATCACATTTATAATCTTCTTATTTCTAGTGTAATAGTCTTTGATATAGCCATAGAGAAATCCAATCCTTGGATTTGGATTCTCCAAAATAAATCCAGATCTCATTATAAATTCACTCTCTCAAACACTAGCAATAAGAAGATAGATTGCTTTGAATTCCATACTATATATCTCACTTATTACATAGAAAATATCCCCTTTTCTCACTAGGTGATAATATTCCAAAAAATAGAACTTTAAATATGCACATCAAATAAATTCCTAGTGACACTCTTGATTGTATCATCAATGGAAATAACATGAATACACTTACCATACTTAACATGAAGAAATTGGTGAACACAAACCACATATCCTGTACAAATCATAAAATTTGAATTCACAACCTTGTTCATTTTAGTCTCATATTCTAAAGCAATACAGATTGTATCCTTTTTCGTCTTTTCATTAATACAGATAGTGTCTTCATAAAAAAATGTAATTTTTTTTTTTTTCTCAGTATAAGAAAACAATCAAGTTATCATCATAAATGGCTTCATCCATAATTAGTTGATTCAATGCCTTGTATGTAGATAGAGTAATTGTTTTTTATCTTCATACTTGCAAGAGTAGACATTGCACAAGATATAATAGGCTTGGGGATTTTCTCCACTTCAATCAATAGCATAATTACTTATACATGATAGTTATACTTGATAGAAATAAAACAATATAACTACATATATTATAATTGCTAAAGCTAAGTGGTGGTTTAAACAATTTAATATAACCTTCTATGCTAGCATTCCTCAAAAGCTTTCCTGCTGAAATTATTTTTAGCTAGTACATTGACGATGATAGTGGAATGTTATCAACAAGAAAAAAATTGGCATGATATTCATAAGCTTGCAGTGATGGACTAGAGAGAAGTGATATATCAAAAATATGTGTGGGAGATTATGAAGCAATGATAGCCTTTCCTTGATCAATTATTCTAACACAGTAATGGTGAATCTTGAACTTTAATCCCTATCATTCTCTTTCCAATACCACCAATAGACAGGAGAAAAATTAGGTGTAACATCTTTACAACACCCCAAATCTTTCAACATGATATCTTGAATGTAACATTATCATGCCTCAAATAATATTCATACTCCCAAGCATAAAAGTGATGTTGGCTTTCATATCATATGAAGAGGGTAAAATAATTGATATCATTTGATATTCATCAATCATATTTATACATGAAGGATGCACATATAGCAGGGTGATCCCACAATAGTGGTTTACAATTTTTGGCCAAACTAGACACTAAAATTATTATTTTTAACTAAATATTCACATTCGGGCACCTATAGCGGCTAAACCACAAGGAATTTGAAGATGACGCAAACTAGAGTCTCATCAAATTTTGTCTATTGATTCTAAAAATATTTTTTTCAAAATTTTTGGAATAATATTGCACTTCTTTTTCCATCTCCCACGAAAACTAGTTTTTTTTAGAAAACGACATTTTTAAAAAGTGACGCTCACCGTATACAACATAACTTTTTTTTGTATGAAGGATAAAATTCAAAATTTTTTGAATTTAGATTTCAAACTATGATATCTAGCACTTTTATTTGGTCTCATAGTTTTTAATTGAATATTTTTTCCTTAATAGAGTTTTGAAGTCAAACCAATTGCAATTCAAACATAGGCGGACTGTATACAACATAACTTTTTCTGTATGAATCAAAATTCAATTTTATTTTTTTAATGGATCAAGGACATCAATACCCAGCAGAGACATATTTTTTTAAAAATTATTTTGATAATTTTCTATTTTTCCACATTTTCAAAACAAAGAGCTTGATTTTTGGTGAAAAACCTATGTTTAATAAAACTAAAAAAACACATATATAATAAAACCAAAACATATTAAAATTATATTCATGGGATAGCTCATTTCGAGGACTACCATAATAATTTCAAATAAATTTTAAATGAAGTCGTTTGATCCCCCAAAAGGTAAATCAAAAGTGATTTTTTATTAACATTTTCATAGGTGTAAAGGAGACTCATTTATAGGCATGGTTTAAAACTAGCGAGGATCTATACAAGGGGGTTTGATCTAAGGTGGTTTGATCAAACCCTCTTCAATTGGAATCCTTAAAATGGAACTTTTAAAGGTTTAAATCGTTATATATTCTAAAAATATGTGATTTCAGCAAAGATCAGTTCCTCTCAGAAATTGTAAACCAGCTTTGTGGGATCACCCAACAAGGATGTAGTTGTGGGTGATCCCACAAAGCTTGTTTACAATTTCTGAGAGGAACTGATTTTTGCTGAAATCGCATATTTTTAGAAAATATAATGATTTTAGCCTTAAAAAGTTTCATTTTAAGGATTCCAATTAAAGAGGGTTAGATCAAACCACCTTAGATCAAACCCCCTTGGATAGAACCTTGCTAGTTTTAAACCATACCTATAAATGAGTCTCCTTTACACCTATCAAAATGCCGATAAAAAATCACTTTTGAATTACCTTTTGGGGGATCAAAAGAATTCATTTAAAACTTATTTCAAATGATTATGGTAGTCCTCAGAACAAGCTATCCAACGAATATAATTTTAATATGTTTTGGTTTTATTACGTATTTGATTTTTTAGTTTTTTTATCAAAAATGAAGGTCTTTGTTCTGCGCATGTGGAAAAATAACAGATTATCAATTTTAATTTTTTAAAATATGGGTGCACCAAATATTGAAGTCTTTGATCCAATTAAAAAAAAAATAATTGAATTTCGACACATACAAAGTCACGCATTATATGGTTGCGCTATGTCTGAATTGTAATTGGTTTGACTTCAAAACTTGATTAAAAAAAAAATATTCAATAAAAAACTATATAACCAAGTGGAAGCACTATATATCAGAGTTACAAATCTAAATTCAGAAGAATCATAATTTTATGCTTCATGGCAAAAAAGTTATGCATTATACGATGTGCATCACTTTTTTAAAATGTTGTTTTTTGAAAAAAACAAGTTTTCATGGGAGATGGAAAAAGAAGTGCAATCTAATTCCAAAAATTTTGAAATTTTTTTTTTTAGAATCTACAGACAAAATGTGATGAGACTCTAGTTTGCATAATCTTCAAATTCCTCATGGTTTAGCCGCTATAGGTGCTCGAATGTGAAGATTTAGTTAAAAATAATAATTTTAGTGTCCAGTTTGGCCAAAAACTGTAAACCACTATTGTGGGATCACCCTTGTAATAACTGCAATAACCAAATCAACTGCTAGCTACCCTTGCTAATAATTTAATATGCTAAGAAAAAGTAAGCCTAATTAAATTTTAACTAAATAATAACCTAAAGCTTTATCCTAGAACTAGAAACCTAACCCTAATCTGAAGGTTTATCTTAGTACCCTAAGAGTAACCATAACCCAATTTGAACCATGGGCCTTAATAATTGCTGACCCTAATTAAACTCCAACATAATTAAGCCCTAACCCTAACCTTGAGTGCACCATACACCTAATTTAAAATTAATAACAACCCTAAACCTACTATTAGTTAAACCCTAACCCTAACCCTAACCCTAACCCTAACCCTAACCTAACCCTAATACTAACCATATGGATAATTGAACATAACCAGATAATTCAACAATAAACCTAATTTAATCCTACCCATAACACTAACCTTGACCATAATCACACCCTAAACCTATTTGAATAATAACCCAAATCCTAGCCCAAATTAAACCCTAACTAAAATTCTAATCATAAACCTAATCCTAATATTTATCCTAAAACAATAACCCTAACAATAACCCTAACCCTAATTTTGAATAGTAATTGATCTCTAAGTCAACCTTAACCTAAATGAACCATAACTCTAACCCTAGTTGAATAGTAACTCCTACTCTAATTAGACCCTAATTGTAACCTTAACTAGAATAAACCTAATTAAACACTAATCATAATTGGACCCTTCCCTTAATTATAACTCATGTTTGACCCTAATCATAACACTAAATTAATCATAGCCTTAAACCTAATTGAGCAATAGCCCTAATTGAGCCCTATCCCTTACCCTAACCCTAACCCTAACCCTTATTGAATGCTAACCCTATCCCTAATCCTTATTGAATAGTAATTATAATTCAACTCTATAAACCTAATCCTAATTAAGCCCTATTGTTATGGTTAAATAAGGGATTAATTAGGGTTAAGTGTAGGGTTCAATTAATTAGGTTAGCAAGAAAAAGGAAAAATGGCGACAATGGGTAGAACAAGGGAATGTAATGGTGGTCAAAATGTTGCAAGAATTTTTGACAGAGCTAAAAAAGGCTTTCCTTCTAATCGGCAGGTTGATGTGGAAGGCATTTTGAAACCAGAAAGGTGGGATTTATCTCATCAAGATGGAAAGAATGATCAACGGTAAGGTGATGAATTTCATGGCTTTGAGAATCATCTAAGGGGCCCTAGAGAGTTTAGGAGAAATGATGGAAGAAATGGATACAAAAATATGGCTTTTTGAAGGCCCTGGCCAAATGACTATAGACGCATTGACAAAGGCGATAATGGAGACTCATTTAGGGAAAAAGGACCAAATCATTATCATGGGAATGTTTGTATGAAGAATTTTTGGCATCGTAAGAGGTCTATCGAGGAATGGGAGGATGCAAGGGAAGATATCTCGACAAAACCATCTGGGCCGAAAAATCAGACCCAAGGTGGAGGCTTGAAAAAAGGTAGGATTTCTTTGGTTGTAAACCCTAATAAATTGCATTCCGAGGTCTTAAGGCTAGAGAATCTAGGGTTATTTGGAAAATGGTTCAGGGATAAATTAAACTGGGATTATCTGATAAAATGGTGGAGGGAGAAATAGGGATCCGATCTCCTCTTTAAAATTTTACATAATGGTTTTTTCATGGTCTTTTGCCCCATGAGAAATATTAGGGATGAGATTGTAGATGGAAACTGGGTGTTCGATGGGTGTGGTATTTACTTAAGAAGATGTTAAGCAGGGTTTGACCCTTCAAAACATGATATAGAAATTGTTTAGGACTGGCATAAACTTCGTAATCTACCCTCTGAATATTGGGATCTGAGCATTTTGGAAGAGATTGGTAACAAGTTGGGGACCTATGTTTGTGTAGAAGAAAGACAAAACCCTAAGGAGTCAGTCACATATGTGAGAATGTGTGTTGAAAATAAACCAAATCAAAGTATTTGGAATGAAATTGAACTCATCTCGGATTATGGTTGTTGGGTACAAAAATTGATTTCAGATTCTCAATCGAGAGCTAGTTTAGTAAAACCATTAAGTTGTAGAGAAATAAGGAATCGAGGTGGTAAGGCGTTCTAGGGGGACAACCCAAAGAATGTGGTGTCTTTGTTGCATGCGGTTTCAATGTCAAATCCCATAAAAGAGTCAGTTATGACTGTGACCACTACTGGGTTATTGGTTGCTCAAGGTTCCATCGATATGGAGATCAGTTCTTCTTTAATGGAAAAGGAAAAGGAAAGGCAACCCACCATCTAGGTGTTAGAGGAAAGGAAAAACTAATGGAAGACCCAAGCATGGATTCAATTTTAATGGGTAAAATATCAGAGGCTTTGGAGATCTTGGGTGAAGATTGCAGGAACGTAGAGTTGAATGCTTTGATTTCAGTAGGAAAGGAGTTAGCGGAATTAGCAGAGGCAGTTAAAGCGCACTACTTAGAGTAGGGGTTAGATGATTCCATTCAAGACTAGGAAAACTTGGAAGTCCAGGAGGATGGTGATATTCAGGCTGATGTAGAAGAGTTACAGTCAGACAAAAAGAGGAAAATGGCTCTAGATTTGGAGGCTACTAAGGAAAAACTAGGGATTTGTCACAAAGTGCTAGTAAAATGTTCTCCATATTATGGAGAAGGCAAAAAATAGGGAAGAATTTATAATTAGGAAAAGTTAAAATGGGTGGGCGAGGATTGTGGTCAGAAGAAGCTTAACACAATGATGAAATTAGGGAAGTGTGAAACTCTTCCTGAACAACAACAAAACTCTTAATGTGGAATGTTAGGGGCTTAAATGCCCCTAACAAATGGTGTCTAGTCAGGCACCTCTTGGAGAAAAGTTCATTGGATATAAGTATATTGCAGGAAACAAAGCTAGGAGGGTAGGAGGTAGCTAAGTTCAGTAATAAAGTCAAGCGTTGGAAGGTTTTTGGGGTTGGTGCTGAGGGTGCCTCAGGTGGTCTCATAATTCTCTGGAAACACCAATCAGTATTGGTGGAAGAAATTTCTCAGAATAAATCTTGGATTGTATGTAGGGTAATAAGTCTAATATTCAACCTACAATTCACCCTTATCAATGACTATGGTCCGGCTTCATGTGCCCAGAAAAGGGTTATTTGGAGAGATATGGATGAGATTCTTTCTTCTTCGTGAGCAGGTTTTTTTATAGTTGGGGGTGACTTTAATACAATATTGTGATCAAAAGATAAACAAGGTGGGGTGCATCAAGTACTCCAATCCCAAGTTGACTTCTATAATTTTGTTGAAAGGAATATGTTAATAGAAGTTCAATTTGCTAACGGTCGTGTCACCTAAACAAATCATAGAAAAGGTTTTTTATAATATTGCGGAGAATCTTGACAAATTTTTCTTTAAAGGAGATCTAGGTTGCTTTCCCTTCTTTCTGGAGAGAAAAATCTTAGTTGGCCCGAGATCTGATCACTTTCCCGTTTAGTTGAATATTTTTGGGGAAAGGGGTCCTAAGAGGTGTCCTTTTAAATTTGAAATGATGTGGTTCAAGGACCAAAATATTCTAGCCTTAACTAGCAATTGGTGGTCAGATTGTTGTCTTGGAGGATCAAAAATGTTTAATATCATCACCAAATTGAAATTCATAAAACAACAGTTTAAAATTTGGAATAACGATTGTTTCAGGAATATTTTTCAGGAGAGATTTAAAGTGGAAGCTGATTTGGAGGACCTTCATGATGAGGTATTAAGAATGGGGATGTTTGACTGCAATTTTGAAAAGGAGAAAGAGTTATCAAAACAAATGAATGATCTACTCTCAAAGAAGGAATTATTCTAGAGATAGAAATCCAAAGAAATATGGCTTAAGGCTGGAGATAGAAATGCAATATTTTTTCACAATTGCACAAAATTTATAAGGGTGGTTAATCGTATTTCCAGTATTAAATCATAAAATGGAACCTTACTAGAGGAACTGGAGGAGATCAAACATTCAGGTGTGGAATACTTTCAAAATTTGTTGAATGATTGGGAAGGCCCTAGATGGTCTGATTAGAATGAAATTATTAGTTGTATTCCTAAATTGATTTCAGATGTTCAAAGGCAGGCTATTAATGCAAAATTCTCTAAAGAGGAAATCAAAGTGATGTTTTTTCAACTTCACTCGGAGAAGGCGCCTGAGCCATATGGTTTTCTAGCTACTTTTTTTCAAAGATGTTGGGATATTGTGGGAGAAGATTTATGCGAGATGATCGAAGATTCAAGATGTATAGGGAGAATCCTCAAGGAAGTGAACAATAAATTTATAGCATTGATTCCCAAGAAAGATAAACCAGAATTGTGGCAAGAATTTCATCCAATATCCTTATGTAATACAGTGTACAAGATTCTGGCAAAGGCAGTGGTGAATAGGTTAAAAACAATCTTTCCTTTTCTCATCTCAGAGGAGCAAACTCATTTTATGCCCAGTCGGTCTATATTGGATGGAGTAATTATCACACAGGAATTCATTCACTCAGTTCAAAAAAGAAAAAACCTAGCTATGCTACTAAAACTGGACATCAAAAAAGCTTATGACAGGGTAAATTAGAGGTTTTTGTTCAAGGTCTTGGAAGCCTTTGGTTTTTAGGAGTGGCTTGATTCTATCTTTGGATGGATTGCTTGTCCTGAGTATTAATTTTTAATTAATTGTACACCAGAAGGTTTCTTCAGTACCTTGAGGGGCCTTAGACAGGGAGACCCTTTGTCCCCATTCCTATTCATAATTATGGTAGAGGCTCTTGGTAGATCTTTGGAGAATGCAAGAAATGTTGGTTGGATAAAAAGGTTACAAGTTACTAGAAACCATACTCCAGTTTCTCATCAACAATTTTCTAGGGTATGCATAGGATCATCATGGAAAAAACAGGCCCTTAAGTGGCAACAAATTCAAAAAAATCAGAATTAGGCAACTTGACATAAAAAATTGAATAAGTTATCTATATTATTTCAAAAATATGTAAGAATATAATTTTTATCAAATTGAATTTAGTTTCTAAATTACTAGGTTTATTTACAAAAATTTAAAATCTATTTGGTGAAAATTTGAAATTTCAATACAGTAGTACTTAAATTTCAGGGTAAAAATAAGAAGTAGGTGTCTGTCTAACCACCCAAACCACATTAAAATGATAATATATTTTTATAATATTTTATATATAGGTAGAGGACTCATGTCCCGATGTGATGCATATTTTTTTGTATTTTTTTTCAAAGAAAATAATTAATTATTATTTTTTTATGACAAATTTTAAAAAATATAAAGACTCGTATGTCTGACCACCTTAACTTGGTCAAAACTTCATGAAATTCAATTTTTTATTTTTTAATATTATATTATATGAAGCTTAGTATGTGATGCATGTTTCAGATTCAAAAAATGTGATACCGTTTGAAAGCTATAAATGTTTTTCAATCAGCCTATCAATCAGGACTTTAGTCGTAATTCAAATGGAAAATGAATAATAATTATTTATTAAATTTGAAGTAAAGCATAATTTATATTGGTGGAAATATGAGAATCTCTTTAAAAAACCCTTTTCGTTTCATCAATTTTGGGTTAAAAAATGGTCGTGAACCACATGGTCCATCATATCACTTACATATCGCCACTTTTTAGCCCATCATGATCTTGCACATACCCACATGAGTGAATTAATAATAATAACAAAATAAAACTACAAAAAAACATGTAAATTTAAGTATGTGTTAATCATGCACATAGGTAGTAAATTGTATTCATTAAGTATGCACTACATATTCTACTTCAATATCCCTCTAGATTATTAATTGGGGTGAGTTATAACTAGTGTTTGAAAATTGTAAGACTATATTTGGTAAGTGCTCTAGTGAACATATCAATAATTTCTTCAAATGAAAAAATAAATGATTTCACATGGTTATCATGAATAAAATTCTAATTGAAACTATTTTGGATCTTTTTTGAAAGAAAATATGAGCATGGAAATGCTTCCCTAATCCAAATCAATCAGCAAAGGTTTGCAAAAATTTACTTCAAATCCTTAAAATTTAATAATTTTACTTCAGAATACACATACAATTAGTTATTTTCAGATTTAAACAATATAAAAAAACACAAAATTTACATGGGAAAACCATTTTTGGGAAAAAATTCCACACACCAAAGCATGAATCAATTGTATTACTATAATAATTTTTTACAATACGAAATTCAGAGTCTATACTCTTGCAAATGTTGATTCACTATGATACAATTTTTTTTAGTTAATCCTAGAACATAACAACATCTAAAAAATTACAATCTCTCAACATACAAAAAATGCACTAAGGCACCAATATATACTTATAATATATGGGCATTGAACATTTTCATGTGTTAACCTCTCAATCTCTACATGCATGCAAACTAAAATCGACAAAATTTATGTCCCAAGTGACAAAATTAGCAACCTATAGAACATGCACATACATGCAGCAACATGCTTGCACAATTTAGAGTTTTTCATAGGTTTGCACAATCATCAATTCTCAAATGAGTGCCTAGGTGACAAAAATCACATTCCCTTGCTTCTTCTATTTCAAAGAGATAAACACTCACACAAGTGGACCCTACCAATACTTTCTTCTAAAACAAACCACCACATGTAATCATTGCCCCTATTTTAGAGGTATAAAATATTTATTTTTCCCAATGGAGTGCCCATGTGACATGTGTCATATTTTTTTCCTTTTCACACCTTGCATGTAGGATGCCAACTTTCCACTAGGTCCCATAAAGTGACTTAGCAATTTAGAAACAATTATTATGCATTTAATAAATAAAATAAGAAAATTATGGGAAAATAATTAAATAATTAATTAAGGGACTCACTAAGGTTGAGACACCTTAATCCCAACATTCTACCACTTTTGTAAGACCTTATAGGATTATTTATATCAGTGATCAAGTTGCAAAGCTTGTTGAACTAACATACCATCTGAACTTCTTTGTGCTCATTGGATTCATCGGTGCATCCAAAAAATTCAATAAAGTCTCCATTTTTTTCAAGTTAACCTTTCTATCTTCGATCATATCAAAAAAAAAATAGAACTACACATCAATGTTCTTTGTTACAGCATTGAAAGTAAGAATTTTGCTAGAAATATAACACTTTGACTATCACAATAGATAGTAATTTGTCCCGCATCAAAATAGATATTTGAATATAGTCTCTTAATACAAATATATTCTTTACAAGAATGAGTAGCTACCATGTACTCTCCTTCAGTAGTGGACAAAGTGATTATAGCCTGCGACTTACTCATCCAACTTATTGCACCACCAAACATCATGAAAACATATCCACTAGTAGATCTCCTATTATCAATGTCACCCTCCCAATTTGAATAAACATATGCATGAATTCTCACATAATTTTGAGGTTCTATAGAATAACCATGGAAAAATATGATATACTTAGAATTACCTGACAAGTATCTAAACACTCTCTTCACCACATCTAAGTGCATCCATCCAATATTAGCCATAAATTGGTCAAGGACTCCTATAGTTTGGGTAATTTCTAGCCTTGTACATACCATAACATATATCAAGATACCAACACCACTCATGTAAGGCATTCTATTCATTCCATCAATCTCGATAGGAGATTTTGGATAATCCTCCATAAAATGCTTCATCCACTAAACAACTAGAACAACCATCTATCTAGAAATAGTCATGATCAATCTCTATAACATAGAGTTCACATACTTTCTCTTGCAAAGAAAAATATTTTTGTTCGGTTTATCTCTTCTGATCTCAATCCTCAAAATATACCTCATTGCATTGATATCTTTTATATCAAGCTATGCTAACAATTGAGAATTCAAATCTGAAATCATACTTTTCCTTTCTTAATGAATAAAATATTATCCACATATAGGAAAATAATGAGAATGCAATCATTTTTAGCGTTGTAATAGACACAATGGTCAAATTTGGATCTCATAAATCCTAAGAACAACACATAGGTGTCAAACTTCTAGCATCACATCCTAGGAGATTTTTTTAGACCATACAAATATTTTCTCAACTTGCATAATGAAATGCTCTAGCTATGACATATAAATTCCCTTCTCAAGGTCTCCATGATGGAAAGTTATCTTCACATCCATTTTCTCAAATTCCAATTCTTGAGTTGTTCCTAGTGAGAACAAGAATCAAATGGATTTTAACCTGGAAATAGGAGATAAAATATCCCCATAATATATTCCCTCCACCTAGGAATATCACTTCATGACCAACCTTGCATTATGCTTTTGAACACTACCATTAGGACCCATTTTCTTCTTGAACACCAATTTTCATCCAACGAGCTTCTATATCCTTTTTGCAAGGGTACTAGATCCCATGTAGCATTACTTTTCAATGCAACCATATCTTCATTTATGGCTTCCATCTAGGAATTTTCATCATGCATGTACCATAACCTCTTTCATAGTCCTAGTCTCATCAATATTAGCAATCAAAGAAAATATGCAACTTGAATCTAACAAAGATTTCCAAAACCTTTCCAATTATCACCTTTCTCATGTAGACCTCCTTAATTTATAAGGTTGAGATTATCCTCATCATCAATTCAACCAAGAGTATGTAGCTTATCTCTCTCAGGAGTAGGTGGAATTTGAACTACTTTCTTCCTCTCTTCCTTCTCTAGCTGTAGATCTATAGACTATGAAAGGTTTTGGCTCATAAAATATCACACTTCTCTTATAGAACACCTTCTTTATAATTGGATCCCAAATATTATACCCTTTCACACTAATACCATAGTCGATGAAGATACACTTCACTACCTTATTATCCAACTTAGATATCTTTGCACTAGGCACATGAGCATACACCTCACAATCAAAGACTCTAACTTATCTCATCGAGGGCTTATTTTTAGACAACACCTCAACGAGTGTCTTTTCATCAAGATTTGAAGTAGGATAATAATTAGGTAAGATAAAATAGCCACAACTTCAGCCCTGAACTTCTATTAAAGACCATTACCACTCAACATAATCCTAGCCCTCTCCATCAGCATTCTATACATTCTCTCTACAACTCAAATTTGTTGTGAGGTGTATGGAGCTTTATTATGTCTCTTAATCCCATGGTGCTTATAGAACCTATTGAATTTTGTACAACAAAACTCACCACTGCTATCTATCCTCAAGCATTTGATTTTTCTACTAGTTTGGTTTTCAACTAAGGATATAAACTCCTTAAACTAAATCAAAACTTTAGATTTAATTCTAAGGAAGTGCAAAAATTTCCTTCTAGAATAGTCCTCTATGAATGAGACAAAATACATAGATATAGATAATGAAAGAACATTAAATGGACCAAAAACATCAGAATGCATATAATCCAAAACCCTAAAAGATTTATGAGAAATAGAATAAAATAAAACATGTTGTTTTCAAAATATAAAATTGAGTAAAAGTAAAACATAAGATTATAATCATCAAGGCTTTCAATAAGGCTCTTATTTCTTAGGGCTCTAAGACCCTTATGACCAATATGGCCTATAGTGTAAAAAATGCATACCTTAGCATTTTCAAACTTAATTTGGATGAATTTTGATTTATTATCAGCTTTTTCTCAGATAATTTTTTATATGCAACTGTTTGAAACTATGTAAAAATAATATTTTTTAATATATATATACATATAAATATAGGCTTCTATGCCTTTTTCCTAAAAAAAAAAACTTAATCTAGACCTATTTTAGAATCCCTTACATTAAGTTCCCTTTAGGTCACTTATTACATGGGCCCATAAGACCCCTTTTTGTGCATCCCGAGGCATATCTAGCTTGAAATCTTACCCAAACCCTTAAACAACCATCAATCTTGGCAACCCACCTTTTGAACCAACAAATTAATCCTTGTAGGACCAAGAAACCATTGGTGGCATCTTAGTCCCACCTACTAGGACCAAGATGCCACCTTGGGCGTCTTAGTCCTGGGGGCTTTATTTTCAGGAACTAAGAGCGGGAAATAAAAATATTTGACTTTATTTGACCTTTTGTCAGCCTTTTTTTGAAATACACAAGAAAACTGAAAGGGGGGAGGTGAATCAGTTGTATCTAATCACATTCACTTCTGACCTTAATCAATTTAACATTCAATTTAATTTTTTATTAAGTATAAACATTAAATGAAGATAATAGAAAGAAAATATCAGAGACACTAGATTTATGTGGAAAATCCAATGAGGGAAAAACAACGACAAGGATTAATTCACAATATAGTAGTAATGCAAAATCGGATACAAAGGCGCACTGCTAGAGGGCTCACTACCCAGAAAGGACTCATTGTCTGGATACAAAGGCTCACTGCTAGAGGGCTCACTGCCCAAAAAGGACTCACTGTCCGAATACAAAGGCTCACTTCCTACATATAGGACTCACTATCCAAAAGGAGGCTCTCTTCCTGCAAACAAAGAAAGATAATAGAAAACCCACCACAACAAGTTCCACACATTTGCAACCTTGATCAAAGAATTGCAGACACCATCCACTCACTACTTTCAGGAGTCAAGTACATTAAAGTACTTCTACCTTGATTCACTTTCACACACTCTATTTTTCACACTTTTCAGACTTCTCTCCTCTAATTCACAACATCTTGACTTTCATTTATACCATCTTCGATCTTAGAAACTTTCTCCAAGGCCGGCTACACATTATTTATTTTACAAATTCAAATTAGGTTAGTGACTTAACATTCCTGCACTGGATATGAATAAGAGTGGACCAAATACATACTTAAATAGGACCCAAAACAACATCTTGGATCAATTACATGCTTCCTTAATTAATACTTATCCTTCATGTAATGTGTAGACACTAGGTCAGCCAAACCTAATGAAAACACTAATAAACTTTGAAGTGCGCACATCCACAACAAGATGATAACACATGGATCACACAAACTGCTTCACCAGACATTGGAGCACCTCTTATATTCCTTTAGATACATCCACAACAACTGCAACAATATTCATAGATATAAATCTTTCCAAGAGTCCAACCAAACCGTGCAGACACATATAGTAGCTCTCGAACAAGCCTTCGAGAGAACCAAACCTTGAGAATGTTTTCCAGAACACAGATACCACCATTATCAACCTTCTTCTAGATCTACAAGATCTGAGACAAACCATACAAGGACTACGGAGTAGAAACATCTCTCCTAGTCCATAAACAAACAATTATGCCAAACTAGTTCACAAACTAGTGAACACAACATTCACTCTACATACCCCCGAAAGCTATAAATCAAGATATATCAACCAAGGATTCCCATAAAAACCACTATAGCTCTAAACAATCATAGAATCAACACATAAGAAATGCAGATCACATTACCAGAGCACATTCAAAATACACACACAACTCTATCTTCAATTTTCTGAAAAGCACTTGCTAATTCATCATATCAACACACCTACAACACTATAAAGATAGATCCATTTACTCAAAACATCTCTACAATATCTCAACTATAAATGTACCACCAAAAACACTTGATTCCTCTCTCTGTGACAACTTGAACTGTGTTGACATCAATGACAACACCACCATACTTGCAACAATCTCCCCCCTTGTCATTGATGGCAACACATGATGTGAAAAACCATCAAAGACAACATACAAACTCTTGTTCTTCTTCCTCTTTTTTATTAGATTAGACAACCTACACAATGTTTTTTCACTCACTTCTCCTTACAAAGATTCTCTCTCCCTTTCAACTCTTCCAAATATAGATAGGCTTTTTCACATGACTTTCTCTCCCCCTTTGACATCAATGGCAAAGAATTGTTTTTGCATGAATCTTCAATGATATAAAATTATGATCGTTCCTCCTTAGGAGTGCAACCACATCTCATAATAAAACAATGATACTCTCTACTCCCCCTAAGGAGTAGAGCAAAATCATCAGCCCAAACAGATGATGAATTTGTAGATCCACTAGACTGATGCACCTCCATGTGCACCTAGTTCAAAGAAGGAGGGGAAATAACCCCCAAATTATCCCTAAGATACTCAAAAGTATCCTTCAAAAGAGACTTAGTAAATATATCTGTAATATGATCCTTTGTAGACATATATTCAAGTATGAATTCATTATCCAACACCTTCTCCCTTAAGAAATGATATCTTATAGATATATTCTTTGTCCTAGAATGCATTACCAGATTATTTGAAATATTTATTTCACTTGTATTATCACAAAAAATAGGGATAGGCTCATCACACATCACACCTATATCCTTCAATTTTTGCTTCATATAAAGTACCTATGTGCAACAAGATGTTGTTGTAATATAAGTACTCAACTTCTACAGTTGATAAAGAAATTGAATCTTATTTCTTGCATAACCATGAAACCAATCTTCCTCCAAGAAAGAATGCACCACCACTTGTACTCTTCCAATCATCCAAACAACTAGCCCAATCTTTGTTAGTGTAAGCATTCAAAGTGAAATTAGTATCCTTAGGATATCATAGGCCATAATCTAGAGTTCCTTTTAGATATCTGAATATCCTCTGCATAGTTGTAACATGTGTTTCCTTAGGTTTTCTCTTGAAATATCACAACCAAACATACTACATGCATGATATCCATTCTAGTAGTAGTATGATATATCAATCCACCAATCATAGATCTATACATGCTTTGATCAATTTTAGGAGAATCATCATCCTTACTCAATTTGTATTCAGTCACCATAGGGGTACAGACTGGTTTGGAATCATCCATTCAATATTTTTTTTAGTATTTCTTTAACATACTTAGATTGTGAAATGAATATGCCCTTATCTATTTGATTTACTTGGAGTCCAAGGAATAAATTCAACTCAACAATCATAGACATCTCAAACTCTTTTTCCATTACATCTACAAATTTCTTGCACATACCCTCATCTCCTCCAAAGATAATATCACCAACATACACAACCACTTCCAACATTCTATTTCCTTCAACTTTGAAATAGAGATTGTTTTTTGCGGAGCCTTTGCTAAACCCTTGTGTCAAATATTTGTCCAACCTTGCATACCATGCTCTAGGAGCCTATTTAAGTCCATATAGTGCCTTTTTAATCTTGCAGACCATGTTTAGTTTATCTGATAACTAAAATGCTTTTAGTTGTTCCTTGTACACCTCTTCTTCCAATTATGCTTTTAGGAATGCAAACTTAACATCCATCTAGTATACTTTGAAATCTTTGTGAGCAAAAAATGCCAAAAACATCTGAACAACCTCCATTCTTTCCACTGAAGAAAATGTCTCCTCGAAGTGTATTACAATTCAACCTATGAATAAAATTTGCATACAAGTCTTGATTTGTTTCTTACTACCTCACCATATTCATTCTTCTTATTCCTGAACACCAATTTTGTACCAATTACATTCTTGTTTACAGGTCTAGGAACTAGTTCCCATGTCTGATTCTTCTCTATCTACTACAACTCTTCTTTCATTGCTCTAACCCAACTCTCATATTTGCATGCTTCAAACACTATTTTAGGTTCTATCTTATAAAGTAAACACAAATTTACCATAGCTTCTATCACTTTGCTTCTTGTCTTTACACCTTCACTTTTATCTCCAATTATCTATTCTTTCAAATGATTCTTTTGTACATACTTTGGAGTCTTAGGAGCAAGTTCCGAAGTCTCTTCTTCTTCAATCTGTTATTTTTCTTCCTTATCCTCTTCTTGTGCTTGTCCATAGATAGGATCATCTGGTTCAACTTCACTTATTTCAACTAGTCTATGCATATCCTCATCAAATTTTACATTTGTGCTTTCAACTATCTTCCTTAGTCTTTTATTGAAGCATCTGTATGCTTTGCTATTAGATGCATATCCAAGGAAAATACCTTCATCACATCTTGCATCAAACTTTGCAATGTTCTCATCATCTATTTTAATATAACATCTACTTCCAAACACCTTAAAGTACTTAAAAGTAGGAGTCTTACCAATCTATAGTTCATAAGGGACCTTTGCGTTGTTTCCTCTATCTGAAATCTATTAAGAATAAAAACAACAGTGTGGATTGCTTCTCTCCAATATACATCAAGAAAATTTTCCTCTTTCATTGTAGTCCTTGCAGCCTCTTGAATAGTTCAGTTCTTCCTCTCTACAAATCCATTCTATTGAGGATTTCTAGCTACAGAAAAATGTCTCTTTATACCATGCTATTCACAAAATGCATTAAACTCACCAGAAGTGAATTTTCCACCTCTATCATAGCTTAAACATTTGATTCTCAGGTTCACTTCATTCTCTACCCTTTCCTTGAACACTTTGAATCTATCTAGAGCTTCATATTTCTCCCTAAGAAAAGTAACCCATGTCATTCTAGAATAATCATCAATCAAAAGCATAAAATACTTGTCACCATTAAGAATTCCTATTCTTGTAGGACTAAATAGGTCTGTATGAATCAATTCTAGCATTCTAGTAGATGAATGTTCTTTTCCTTTAAAGTTGCATCTTGTTTGTTTTCCCAATGGTAGCTTCTGTAGACATTATTGGTAGGGGTAAAAGCACAAAGCTATGTCACACTTTATAAAGGAAACGGCCAATGCTGATCTAACTTTTAAACTTGAATCACTAAAAAGTAGCATATATGTTTTGAATTTTTAAATGATGTAAACTAGTAAAATATGTATTTTTTATGTTTTTATTTTTTTATAAGAAATTAAAAAATTATTTTAAACTAGTTTTTCATAAATTAACACTATAATTTAGTTGCTTATAAAATGCTGAAAAATGAAGTTGCACGGGACGTCAAACTTTTTATAGTAAATTTTTTTTTTTCTTTCAATTTTTTTGTGTGTGTTTATAACTTGAAACTTTAGTGCATGGATATATTTTTTTCCAATTTTGATAAATATATATTTGTATATAAGTATTAAAATGTGCGTGAATAAAAAAAGACTATTTCCATTGGACGTCAACATTCATATTAAATATTTATCTAAAATGGAAAAAAATTTACACCATCTTGAAATAGATTCTTCAATCTAGTGCGTCATATTTTTTTCCATTTTTTTTAATAAGTTTTAGTATGTTTCGTTGGCATGGTAATCAACCTAATATTTTTTGCTGATAACCTACTTTTAGTATAAATAAAAATATAAATAATAATAATAATTAAACTATTAAAATAAATATATATTTGAAAACTACACTTATGGATCTACAAAAGGGTATTTTTACATTTAAAAAAAAAAATTATTTACATGAGGAGGAGTTATTAAAACTTCAAGTTTTTCAAATAATTTTTTTTTTTGGTAAATTGGACTCAAAGTGGTGCTCCATATATTTTTAGCCAACAATTTTAGTTGAATAAATTGTGGAAGTATCTAACTTAGCTAGAATGAATCTTACTAGTTCATGTTTTACCAAAATTGATTTTTAGTTAGAAATACTTAAATTCAGTTGTGCTAATATGTTGGATGAAAGTGTGACACAACTTTGTGCTTTTACCCATAGGCTTTGCAATTCTAGTTAGATCCCTAGCAAATTCTCTTGAACTGATCTTGATCGGATTTTTAAATTTTACATGTCCCATCCTCTGATGCCATATCTAACTTTAATTAACTTGAGAAACAAAGCATTGATCATCAACACTCTTAAGTTGATAGATGTTTCCATATGTTCTTCCTGCAACCACCATAGCTTCAAACCCTTTCCTAATGTCACAGGTGTTATCCTAAAACACAATCTTAAATACTTTGCTAGACATTTTTCCAACACTCAAAATATTATTCCTTAGGCCCTTTACATATTAGACATCATCAGTATTGTGTTTCCATCAAGGCTAATTATTCCTTTCCCAACAATATTAGCACCAGAATCATCTCCAAACATGACTAATACTCCATCATACATTTCAAGTTTAGTGAACTTAATTTTGTCTCTGGTCATATGATTTGAAAAACCATTGTAAATTACCCAATAATCTTCATCTTGTATAGCATGAAGAGAAGGAACGAGAGTACCTTCCATCTCATCCTTCTTGTTCTTCAGACCACATTCCCTTGCACATCCTTCATGGTTAGTACATATAGATTTATTCTCCAAGGCTAGAAACAAGCATTCATCTTTATCATCCTAAAAATTAGACTCATCATCATAAATTACAACCTCTCTAACATAATAAATTTTCTTGAACTTTATGTCCTTTTTATCTTTATTATATCCGTTATTTTTGTGTATGGCTCTATTTGGACATATTCAAGCATAGTGACCAATATTTCCACAATTAAAACATTTTAAAGGTATCATACCTTTGTACTTACCAGTACCTTTCTTCACATTCATTGTAAAGTTTGTTTCCAACTCTTCTGAACCATCACTATCTAGATCATATTTTGTCTTAGTTGCTTTGAACGATGTTTCTATTTTCTTCTTTTCTTTTCCAAAATTCCTCATCTCAAATGCAGTCAAGGTTCCAAATAGTTGTTCTTTAGTCAATTTCTTTTGATCATATATTTCTTCAATAGGAGAGACCTTGTCACTATAATTCTTCGGTAGGGTCATCAAGATCTTTTCTACTACATCTTCATCTGCCAGAGTACCACCTTGATTTTTTACTTCATTTCTTGCAATTTCAACCCTCTAAAAGTAGCTTGCAATGTCTTCACCTTCTTCCATTTTCAAGTTCTCATATATGCGCTTTGTTATTAGCTTCTTTGATAATTTGACTCTATCATTTCCTTCATAGATATCTTTAAAATTTTCCCATACTTCATAAGCAGTGCCTAATGAAATAAATTTTCTCTACCCAGTCTTAGATAAAGAACTAAAGATATCATACCTTGCTTTTTTTATTTTCCTCATAGGCAAAAAACTCATCTACAGAAGGACAACTTGCCAACTCAACATATTTTGTCTCAATAGATTTCCAATTCTTGAAACCAAGAGATATTAGGTAACCTTTCATCTGCACTTTCTAGTCACTATAGTCAACTCCATCAAACATAGGGATATACAACTTGTGCGCCATCAGATCTATCTCAAGCGGTTAACCTCTTCTCTGAGGAACCAAAGCTCTTATACCAATTATTGAAATGCACAAGAAAAATAAGAGGGGGGGTGAATCAGTTGTATCTAATCACATTCACTTCTGACCTTAATTAATTTAAAATTCGCTTTAATATGTTATTAAGTATAAACATGAAATGTAGATAATAGAAAGCAAATACAAGAGACACCGGATTTACGTGGAAAACCCAATGAGGGAAAAATAATGGTGAGGATTAACTCACAATATAATAGTAATGCAAAACCTGATACAAAGGCTCACTATCTGGATACAAAAGCTTACTACCCAAAAAGGACTAACTATCTGGATAAAAAGGCTCACTACCTATAAATAGGACTCACTATCCAGAAGGAGGATCACTACCTACAGATAAATAAATATAATCGAAAATTCACCACAAAAAAGTTCCACACATTCGTAGCCTTGATCAAAGAATTGTAGATACCATCGACTCACTACTTTTAGGAGTCAAGCACATTAAAGTACTGCTACCTTGATTCAATTTCCCACAATATGATTTTCGTACTTGTTTCACTCTTGTCACACTTCTCTCTTCTAATTCACAACATATTGAATTGCATTTATACCATCTTCGATCATAGAAAATTTTTCCAAGGTCAGCTACACATTCTTTATTTAAAAAAATTAAATTAGTTTAGTGACTCAACATTCCCACGATGGATAAGAATGAGAGTGGACAAAATACATACTTAAATTAGACCCAAAACAACATCTTGGATCAATCACACACTTCCTTAATTGATGCTTATCCTTCATGTAACGTGTAGACACCATGTTGGCCAAACCTAATGCAAACACCAATGAACTTTGAAGTATACACATCAACAACATGCTTCACCATACACTATAACACCTCTTAGATTCCTTCAAATACATTCACAACAACTGCAACAATATTCATACACAAAACTCTTTCTAACAGTCCAACTGGATTGTGTAGACACATATAGTAGCTCTAGAACAAGCCTTCTGAAGTAGCAAACAACAAGCATGTTTTCTAGAGCACAGATAACACCATTGTCAACCTTCTTCTAGATCTGAAAGATCTAATACAAACCATCAAAGGACTATATAGAAGAAACATCTCTCCCAATCCACAGATAAATAGTTCTACCAAACCAGTTCATAAACCGGTGAACACAACTTTTACTCTTTATCAACCCATAAGCTATAACTCACAATATATCAACCAAAGATGCCCATAAAAAAAACTACAAATCCACACAAGCATAGGATGAACACAAAATAAATGCAGAGCACATTTAGAATACACACACAACTTTATCTTCAATTTTCTCAAAATCACTTGATAATTCATCATATTTGTGCACCTGCAACACAATAAAGATAGCTCCATGTACTCACAACATCTCTACAGTATCTCAACTATGCATGTACCACCTGCAACACTTTATTCCTTTCTCTGCAACAATTTGAACTATGTTGAAATCCATGACAACACCACCATACTTGCAACACCTTTGAGATCCAATAATTGGGTTATTAGGTATAGATTCCTATAAAATTATGATTCCCACCTCATTTTCACCTAAGTAGGTAAGAAGCAAGAAAGTTGAAGCAAAATAGTGATAAGTTGACAAAGTTGAAGGAAGGTTAAGAGTATTGGAGTAGCCTTCTATTGTTGTTTTGCAAGTTTTTCAAGTCTTTCCAAGTCAAGATCTAGTATTCCCAAAGATTAATAATGAATTCCTATTGTGGATCATGAGAGATTATAGGTTGGATATTCAACTATCCATTTATCCAAGCCCAAGGGCTTATTTCTTGATTGATTCCATCTTCCATTATTGCTCTATTTTCTGTCTAAGGAAGGTATTCTTCATGTTTTTGAATTTTTAGGGTGATTAGGGATCTCCCTTATAGTTCATTTACATTTTCATATTAGCGATCTTATTCTAACAAATTTGAATAAAGTTTCATCATATTCTAGCTTGCATAATCTTAGAAAGATTTGAATAAGGTTTCTTCATCAAGGTTTAATTACCAAATAAGGGGTTTGACCAAGGCAAACCCCAATAAACAACCAATCCAAATTCCTTTGTTTTGCAGGTCTTTTTACAGGTTCAAATCCGAAAACTAGGTGAAGAAGGAAGTGTAGATCTTAGGTTTCGGGATCACACTCAAAAATTCCAAAATATTAGATCGGGACTAATATGCCACCTTGGGTGTCTTAGTCCTCCCAATCATATCTTTGAGAGATTCCTTTAGATTTGGTTTTGACATCCAAAGAGTTTGTATTTGCCCCAAAAAATAGCATCAAGAATAATACACCATTCTAGGCATCTTAGTCCTTCAATACATATCTTGACAGCTTCTTTACATTTCCAATATCTTCACATCATCTCCAAACTACCCAGGTACACATACCCTAACTTGGTGTTTCTTAATTTCATCATTTGCATCTCTCATTTAGCTTATTTTAGGTCATTTTGCATATCACATTATGTTTTCCAAAATTTGTCTTTTCCAAGCATTTGCTTGGTGGTGAACCCCTTAAAGATGAAAATAACTCCCTCCTAAGTCCTAATTGTGAATTGACTCACCTTGTGAGGTTGTTAGTCAATCCAATTAGGGTTCTTAGGACATAATTGAATGACCTAGATAGAATAGGAGGTAACCATCCCTTTCCTATTTTACCTATGGTTCATGGCCAAGCCTTTGGTGCCACAACATTGTTTTCTCCATTGCGAGCTTCATATCTAAAATATTGGTAAACTTTGGTACCCAAAAAAAAAACCCATCAGATGTAGACACCAAATTATTCTTCTTCACTTGATCTGATGGTGAGGATGAAGAATCCAAATCCATTTTCTTGAACTTCACAAGATTACTATTACACTAAACCTAGGTTAGAAAAAAACATATTAAATGCATTCAAGGGATCAACAACTAATCCTCATTCCTCAATCCTTGGAGAATATAGTTTCTTTATCAATAATAACCTATTTACCAAGGATATACCTTGATAATTTTCACCAAGATTCTTCCAAATACTAGTTTCATTCTTCTTGTGATGGATATTCAAGAGCACACAATCAAATAAATAGAGTCTTATCAGACCTTTGGCTTTCTGAACCATTAGATCTCAGTCAATTTGTGAGGTTTTTTGTGGCTTTGTATAAGATATTTGAGCCCATACATCTCTATCTATGAGCATATATAATCCATTTTGAGTTTCCACAACTCAAAATTTCTACCATTAAATTTCCCCATCTGTATTCTTCTAGATGTTCTTTCCATTTTAGAAATGCAAACAAGATTACAAAGCTCTCTCTACAAGAACTCCCATTGAATCTAAATCTACACAAAACCCCTTCCAACCCAATAGGGATTAAAATTTTGCAAGGATTTGATACCAACTAAAAGTAAATTCAACTGTGGAAATGCTTCCTTAATGCAAATCAATCAAGAGAGGGTTGTAAAACTTTCAATTCCTTAAAATTTTATAATTTTAGTTAAGAATGTACATATAATTAGCTATTTTTATATTTAAGCAATATAGCACACAACATGAAATTTATGTCGCTAAACCATTTTGGGATAAACCCCACACACCAAAGCATAGATCAATTATATTATTGTAATAAACTATACAATACAATATTCAAATTCTATGCTCTCATAGGTGTTGATTTATTGTGAAACAAAATTCTAGTGTGATTTTGACAACATAACAGTTACATCTTTCAAAATACAATCTCTCAGCATACAAAAAATTCACTAAGTCATAAATATGTAATTCTCATATGTGGGCATTGAACATTGTCATGTGTCAATCTCTAAGTCTCTACATGCATGCAAACGTAAACTGACAACATGCATGAGTTAAAAGTGGCCTGATTAGTAACATGTCAAACATGCATGTAAATGCACAAAAATATGACAACATGCAAGGTTTATAGTTCCAAAAATCAAGAAACTTCACATGCTAGGCATCCCATAAAGAAAATCAAGTCAACTACTAATTTAGAACTCATTGAAGACTCCTAGTCACGTTGAGTGACAACTCAGTCTCTATTAAGCAACTTTCCCTTCAAAGCCTTAGTCAACAAGTCAAAATAATGCCACATGGGATCATGGCTCCCATCCTAAGAATTTGCATAATTCTCAATGCTCAAATGAGTGCTTAGGTGACCAATGTAACATTTCCTTTCTTTATATTTTCTAAAGAGATAAAAATTTGCACAAGTGGAGCTCGCCAATGCTTGTTTCTAAAATAAGCTACCACTTGTCATCATGACACCAATTTTAGTCATATAAACAATTTATTTTTCCAAACGGAGTGCCCATCTGACACATGTGTCACAATTTCTCCTTTTAACACCTTACATGCAGAATGTCAACTCTCTACTTGGTCGCACAAAGTGACTTAACAATTTGGAAACAATTACTATGCATTTAATAAGTAAACTAACAACATAGGCAAAAATAATTAAAGAAATGATTATTCAAGGGACTTACTAAGGTTAAGAAACCTTAATCCAAACATTAATGTGGTTTAATCTAGAATGAAACATAATTTTTTAGTCATTACAATATTTCTATTGTTATAATAGAAAACTATATTTTGGCGTTCTTGTAACAAACATAGATCCTCTAAGATCCCTATAATCGACATGTCTTAACAAATTATTACTATGATATCAATTATTCTATTTTAGCTTAAGAGATAACCATGGTTCTATATCTCTTTATTCTCTAAGGTACAAATCTATATTTAATAGGGATAACATAACTAGATGTTTCTTTTCTGCCATCTACCAAATCAGCCCAATTAGTGTTGATGTAACCAATTAGTTCAAATTTTCTAGTGGAACAATTACAACTACCAAAAAAAATTGAATCACCCACATTCCTTAATATATTATTTATAGAATACCACTAATACTCATATGGGTTCTACATCAAAATTTTAAATGAGGCTCACAAATACATAAAATCAATTTTATTTGTGGTGAGGTACATCCAACTCTAAACTAGAATTTTGTAAGAAGTAGAATCCACCTTGGATTTTTCATCTTCATTTTTTACTACCAAAGGCTAAAAGAGTTACAATTTATATGCATGTTTTCATCTTGAATATTTTTGATGAGTCCAATACATACTTGGATTGAGATATGAATATATTTTCATTTTTTTTCAAATGGTTCTACACTAAGAAAATAATGGATGAGGCTAATACTTGACATTTAGAACTTGTTCCTTAAATTGTTCCATTGGATTTTTTCTATTACTTGTATAAACATTATTATCAACATAAAGGAAAATAATGATAATTTAATTATTATATTTGACATACAGTTTTGGGTATTACTAGCTTCTACTAAAACTCTTCTTCAAGAAATAACTATCAATGTTTATAAAATAGGTATTGAGGAAATTTATTAAATCTATAAATAATTGTGTTTTTGACTTAAAAATTAGGGAGGGGGATCTGACCCAATAGTTCAAAAAGTAAACTTAAAATATAAAAAAAATTAAAATAAAATAGTATATGGGAATGCAGACCCTAAACACCAAGAACAAATAAAAAACAAAAAAACTAGAAAGTAGTAGCTAGAAACAAAATACCAAAGAAAAATAGGAAAAAACACTAGCATATGAAGTTTTAGTCTTCCATCAAGGAGTTAAGACACTCCTCCCAAGAAACTTTATGTTTGACAGTTTAAATGTTGGTATCCTCTAAAATGTAGATCCCTTTCCAAAAGTTTCACTATTTTTCCCTTTAACTCCTAATTTTGTATTTTCTATAACCATTCTTATCAAAACTTTTTTCTATATTAAATCCATCCCAATGATCAATATTCTAATAGCTCTATCCAGCCTATTGATTTTATCACTATATCTATTGATCAAACTCTTGGCCTTTTTCCACTTTATTTAACAAACATTACAATTATCTTTCCCTTCCATTTTAAACTTTATTTTTTGTAGTTACTTTTCTATATCATTTTTTTTTTAGAACTTTAAAAAAACTTCTATGATAGCTAGCTTCACTATCCCCATCCTCTTAGTCATCCATTTTATTATAATTTTTTTAACATTCTTTTCTCCCTAAATATTCCGACTTATCTCCTTAAACTCCCTCTCCATCCTTTGATTATATATGTATTCATCTTCCTCTTCAATATCAATATCAAACTTACCCTATTTGTCATTTTTGTTATCATAATCAAACCCAAACTCCTCTTCATCATAAGCTTCCTTCTCTTTAGCTAAATATTTATCTTTTGACTCTTCATGCTCTTCCTCAACCAGATTTTTTTGAGGAATAACATCCTCCTCATCATCCTCACTATATTTGGTAAATTATACTTCAATCTTTATAGTCTAATTTGGTGTCCTCATAAACATTATCAACATCCCAATTTTTTGTCTCCACTTTTCAGCTACAAAAATAGTAGCCTTAGTAAACCAAGAAAATCTTCTTCCACTTGAATACCTTTCCTTCATTTGCTCCATTTTATCATTAGATTCCACTCCCTCCACATGAAAAATGACAATGGCTATCTTTCCCTAATGGGAATGGTTAAAGTAACAACTCTTCTTATTTTTACCAAAATAAGGGCTTGTAAAGATTAAATTTTATGTAGGTGTTTTTGAATAATTCTTTGATAAAAATATTATCCATGTCAAAATTGGGAATGCCTTCTCTATAACCCTTGTTTTTAAGAGTTTTAAGGTTACTATTAGTTTTAGGAATAAGATATAGAATGCTCGAGGTACCTTTGATCAAGTTTGAAGGTTTTTGTTTTCTTTCTAAATCCAAGGAGACTAGACTCCAAATTAAGCTCTTTCTAGTTAGGTTTTTCTTGGGAGAGACCAATAATATGTAACTATATAGAGCCATGATGAGACATGATGGTGGAAATGGAAAGGAGGAGCAAGATGGAATAGAATCATGTATCAAAATATCCATAGCATGAGAAGAGTAAAATTATAAAGACAATGCAAAGTTGATAGATGAAAAATTAGGGTGCTTGGTAAATGGCCTTCCAACCATGGAGCCTAGATTTCTATATGTAGCTACAGATCTAGGAGAAGCCCTTTTAGGATAGTTTGACTCATGAGGATCTTGCAATTATATTTAGTATGCAGTTTCCAAGGGCTGTAAAGAGAATTTAGACTGTAATTGGCATAATGTGCACCGAGTTCTTCTTTTGTGTCAGGTGTTGTCCATATTCTTCTCAAACTTGTTGGATATTACTCAATATTTTAAGGATTTAAAAGGCATAGCCTAGAGGTATGTTAACCTTCAATTTCTTTAGGGCAATGCACTCTTAGTAGTAGTCCAGGGTTATAATGTGTTTAAAGGGAAAGGATTGGTAGGAGTTTTGTTTTCACATAAAATTCTTAAACAATACCAAGGTCTTCAATATATTTATGAAGCAATGAAATTGGGACTCTAGTTTAATAGTGATAGAATTTTAATGAAGGCATTATGGAGGAATTGCAAATATTTCTTGTCTAGAATGGAAGCGGCTATAAAAGACAAGTATTTTTCAATTTCCTTTTTAAAATCTCATGCCTATGTTCTCTTTGAACAAAATCCCAATTTGGGAAAGCTGTAAGTTGCTTCTATAGCTTTTGGAGCCAGGTCATTACTTATGTAGCTTCTAGAGTCAGGTTGTTTCCAGAGAATGTCATGAGAAAAAGAGCTTATGTGGATTTGTCATCTGAAAAGGAAGAAGGCGCGGGTTCTACTTTAGAGGATCGAATGAATAATTTTTTTGGGAAGAAAAGGATCTGGGTGCTGGATGTTCATGATTCAGAGGAAAGTCAAGGGGAAAATATTCCAGTAGATATGGAAGAATGAATACTTTAATTTGTTATTCTTGAGATTTTTTTTAAAATATAGTATTTATAGGTATCTATTTCATAGATAAGTGGGTATTTTATAAGTAGGAATGTTATAACTCTGTTATGGCTTGTATGATCAGTTTATGGACTTGTTTAGGGGATGGGAAATTAGCATTTTGTAGTGAGATATATAAATCAATGGTTATAATGTGGTTAGGGTAGATATATCACATTTTGAATACTATATGGTTAAACCTCTAAAATGCATTGCATGTCTCAGGTGGAAATCATAGACAATTTTTGTTGTTGTATATTTTATATTCATATATATATAGGTATCTCTTGCCTCTTTATCAAAAAATATTTGATGGGTCTAGGTAATCAAAGTAAGTCTTCAATTTGTATTTTTTTGGTTGATTGATGATACTAACATCACACAATATGAGGATTATTGTACACTGATAGGATAAAGTGAGATCCACTCTTTCAAAAGCTCTAATATAGGTTCATGGATTATCTATATGTGGAAAATGGCATGCATTTATTCTTCATGTATAATTTAGGCCTAGAATGAGTGTGAGTCAATGGAATGGGTTGATGATTGCTGGTTAATTTTTCTTAGCCCACTTGAATGTATCATCTCCCAACAATACTAGATCCAACTATTGGCATATAGTTTTCATTGATGTAAAAAGTGAAAAGCATGCAAGGAAAATTGCTAACATGATGAAAGAGGATCAACGATGGAATGGAGTTTCTCATGAAAGTGAGGATGATGGCATTAATGAAATATATCATTGATGTCAAGGAGAGATAATGTTGGTGGTTAATATGGAGCATGGGTATAGTTTCTTGGTGCATGCATATGCTATGATGTTTTCATTGATGTCAAAAGTGTCTTTGATGACAAAGGAAGTGGAATTTATCATGCAAGAGATATGTTGGCATGATGATAGTTTAGTGTTCTGCCTAGATGTTATGGAGATGTAATGGATCTAGTTCTGGAAGTTATGGTACAATATGTTGATGAAAGAAGCATGTTTCTATAAATTTTGCATGGTTTTCATGCAAGATCAACATGAGGTTGCAAAGGATTCTTCCTAAAGACCAAGGAGTAAACAGGAAACAAATTCAATATGGGTTTTTTGAGAGAATTCAAGTGATGTGCTCTATATGTCAAGAAAGTTAAGGATGCACCTAGTAATGCATTATTTCTGCTCTCGGCCGATATTAGGGTTTACAAATAAACCATAATGTGTTTGAAGTCGTGGCATTGTCTAGCATGAATTCTATTTTGTTTTTGACTACCTATCACAAGTTATTGGTCGCATAATTTATAAATTATTTCATTCATCTTGTGGAGGTGACTGGCCTCTCTGCCTAGCACCTTAAGGTTATACATTCTCATTAGTTCAGCAGAAAATGGTTTATTTCTTAAGTTGCATAATTTTAAGTTTCTCTAACCTATGTCATGGGGTTCTAGAGTTTTGTAACCTCCCAAATTAGCGACTTAGCTAATGGAGTGATAAGGAGGAAGGAAGAAGATTCTCTTTATTATCAACAATGGAGTGATAAGGGGTGTGGTAGTGTCTTCAGTGATATTGGATAGCATCGGTGAGACCTTTGGTTGTGTCTCTCTGATAGAGCAATCAAAAATAGCGTTGAGTGTGGAACCCAATCATAATGATGTGGGTTACAATGATGATGAAGCAGACGCATGGCTTGACAATATTGGGTGAATGATAATCCACATCCTTGTTGTGGATTAGAATCCAGTGACATGGTGATGAAGTGGACATGAGACAATACTATGTTGACCCCACATTGGAATGATGTGCTTGGTCCTATTTTTTTCATCAGAGTGGTATTTCATTATCGATATGACTCTTAAGGCAGTACCTTCGATGCAATGATGCTAACCTTCATTGGACAAGGTAATATCACCAACAATATGAGGCTTGTCCCTCTAATATAGCAATGGAAGAATGTAATTCAAATAGTGAGCCGGGAAAGGTAAGGGTGATATGTATATGGAAGAAAAATAGAACAAAGACACATGGAGATTAAGTGGATAGGTGACATCATCAATGGTATTCATCGGTGTGACTGAAGTTCTTCAGTGAGACTTTTTTGGATGTCTCCCTAAAATTTTGATGAATTGCCTTTTTGTTCAAAACAATATGGTGTCACCAAGACTATGGAGCTAGTCCCAATGATAGGGTGATAGGAGTATGGATGTCAACTGTGGGACCTAGTGAGGTGGACATGGAAGTGAGACCTAGTAAGATGAGAATGAAATGTATTCATGAAGTCAATGATATGATGACACATGTCAAGAAGTGATAGTGGATGGTGACATGCAGTGACATGATAGGATGAGAACCACTTGTATACAACAGTGAATGGTAGTGACATGACAGTCTTATATCGATGGAGTGGAGTAGATGTCTCATCGATAACTCGATGGGTATCTCATCAATGTGACCTTGATGTATTAGTGGGAGTCCAAAAGATGTCCCTCTAATGAAGTGATAAGGGTAGAAGCAAGTGGAACCTGATTATGATGAAGGATGACATGTGGTGAAGAATGATTGATCAGTGTTAAAATTTGCATCCTTGTTGTGAATTAAGTGACAATGACATGGAAGATAGATGGCATGTGGGCCTGAGTACTCAAAGGAAGTTCATATCGGATGGACATTGGTGTATTGATAGGACCTTGAGAACGTCTCTTTGACAGAGTGATGTGATATATTGATGATGAAGATTTGAATGATCGCTTATTTGATGGTCGAGATTTTAAGATATGACAGTGAATGAAGATCACAAGATCATGGTGCAAAAAGATAAGATTAACGGCCAGAATTCAAATATAGAGATCTGAAACGGCTATGACAAGTGTGAATAGGTTTCAATCTGGTAACTAGCCTAGGAATGGAATTAAATCATTCATTTGCTCCAGAAAAAAATTAAGAGAGGTGATGTGATCTACAAGTCAACAAGACAAAGATTCATGTTGATCGAGATCAAATCAGACTGAATGTACAATATAGGGCATTAACTACATATTATATTTTTAGGGTTTGATAGAGAGAATGAGGAAAATTCTTGGTGACTAAATTTAATGTTGTGAGGCTCGATGCAAAGTTTGTGTAATGAAGATTTTGGGAAAACCCTAATTGATGATCATTATCAGAATCAAATTCTATTGTCAAGAGAATGCATTTAATGTATTCTAGGTTTAGGGTTTTGTAGGTCATTTGGTTTTGCAGATTCAGTGAATCTATATAGTGTGTGTGTGGCTTGATGAACTAAGAGCTTGCTGGAAGGAAAAACCTAATCATATGTGTGATCTCATCTAGACAGTGGTGTGTATCTCGATATGGTGAGATTGCAGGTTAGTGATAAAGAAGATATAAAAGAGCAGTTCAAAGAGTTGAATTGGTTGGTCTATGTGGTAAATGAGTAGAGAGTGTAGTCTACAAGAAAGCAGAGAGCTAAAAAAAATAATGCATATCTATGTTGTAATAGATAGAGTAAGAAAAATTAACCTAGACTAGAATGTAGATAATCATCTAGGTGAGTATATGTTAAAGTGTAGAAGAGAAAAGAGAGAGGGATAGAGATAGAAAATATATTTTTCTATGTGTAGAAGAGGGAAGTGTAGAAGGATGTGTTGCTGAGAGTGTAGCTTCAACAACAGAGTGTGTGTTTCAAAATATGCAACAATGTACTGAATGTAATGGTGTATCTCAGGTTTATGTAGAACCATTGATATGCATATTTGAGCTTTAATTTTAGCAATAGGTTGTAGCCTTGGTGTACTGAGCTATAGCTCAGATTAAGGTGTCAATGCATCCTTGGAGTTGTAACTCCTAAAATAGGGTGTTGTAGAATCCTTGAAGTTGTAGCTTCAAAAGCAGGGGGTTGTTGCTTCCTTCCAGTTATAGATCCTAAATTAGGGTGTTGAATCATCCTGGGGTTGTATCCCTAAACATTGTAACAGAGATTTCATTTGTGATGTTGGATTTGAGAAGCAGTCTCAAGCAGCCTTTGTCACTATGGTTTTTCCCATCTTGGATTTCTCATGTATATCTAGTGTTGTGGGCACATGTGTGTTGATTGTCTATTTGCATGTTTATGCTTGCATATTTAGTTTTTCAATCTACATAGTAAGAATTGAGTAAAAAATCTACACAAGTTATTTGGAGCTAAGAAAGTAATATGCATAAAGTTTTAAACAATAAATTTTTGTATCTACTAATTCACCCCACTCTTTGGAGATCATTGTGTTCCAACACTAACAAATATGCAATCATCAATTGAGTTTGATCACATATCAAATCTAGTACAACTAGGTAATATATCGACTTGTATAGTTTTTGAAATTCCTAATGTTATCTAGCTTTGTAGTGTTATTGTATGTTGACTAAATTCATATAATTTTCTATATATATCAATGCAAGCATATTTATGCAGTTATTGTATATGAAGAAAATTAAGAGGGAATAGATTATTACTTGCGTTGTTGATTTGAGGACAAAAATAAAGTGGATTCCCCAGTTATAGATGGATAAAACATCAAATACCCTACAAGTTTGGTGGTTGTTACTAGAACATGTCGTAGAAGGTACCCACATAAGAGTGTTAATGTTTGGTTGTTTCAATACATTGACACACATTGGAAGATTCCTTATTACTCAAACCTTGTCATGGCATCCAATGTTCATTTGATCAAATATAGGGGTATACCTTTGAAGAAAAACTTGTAGAAGGTGTGTGAGTTTGACCATGAGGCAATACTTGACACAATAAAGAGTAGAGAAGACCTAGATGGTTCATTGGATTATTTTGTAAGTATGCAGATAGAATTTGTTAAGTCATTTTATTGATATTAATGTATTATAGCTGATAGTTAGACCTTTTTATGTCACATTTCATCTTTACTCATTTTTTGGTTCCAAATTTTGTATGGCATAGGAAGGACTTACTACCCCTCTTCAAACTTAAAGTTTCTCTTTTTCTTGTTGCAACATTTTTACACATATAGTGAATATTTGATAGATTATATTATTAACATATGAATATTTATAGTTAGTCTATTTACTCACTATCTTTTTTAGGAGATGAGCATCAAGGTACATTCATATTTTTAGAAACAAGATGAATAATTCGCAATAACCATATTATTTTTAGTCTTCATTTTATTCTTTATATTTTTAATATTCTTCTCTAAGATAGGGTAATCATGTGCTTCTATTTATTTAGTTTCAATCATATAGTTCATATTTAGGTTATGGACAAGTTAATTAGCAATAGTAAATCAAATCATAATCTTTGAAAACTAAGTCATTTATGCATTCATTTATAGAAACTAGTTAGAATTCATAAAAATTGGATTTGAAGATCTTATTAGAATTTATAGAAAAAAATTCATTAACTACTCATTATTCAAAAGACTTCACCAGTCTTCATACTCATTGACCAACTCAAAAACCCTATTTTGCACCCCTACAAGTCGGAACATTCTGAGCTACATTGCACTAGCATTATTTCTTAAGAGACTAATGTGCAAAGGGTAACAAAATTTGACAAAATTTTACTCAAAAACTATGAAAATTAGAAACATTTTGTCTGAAGGCACAAGATCATATAGGGACCCTCTACAATAACCTCTTTCAATTTTTCATATCTCTGATCCATTTGTCGATGGTGATGAGTTTTTAGTTGATGGAAAAAGTGTCAAATGCATGTAGTGTAAAGTTGCAAGGTTATGTAATTTTCATTTTATTCATCACGCAAACAAAATGACAATTCAAAAACATTAGGATGGCTAGTTTTATGCTAGGGAAGGTCTCTTTTTGCACCCAAACATGCTAAAATAGTCTGAGCTACATTGCACTGATGATATCTTTTACGAGACCAAAGTGCAAAGGGGCAGAAACATTTGACTACTTGGTACTCAAAAACTATGGAACTTAAAAAAAATCCATCTAAAGGTACACAATCAAATAGGGCCCCTCTACAATAACCTCTCTCAGTTTTTTATATCATTGATCCATTTCCCCATGGTGACGAGTTTTCAAGTGATAGAAAAAGTGTCAAATGCATGCAGTGTAAAGTTGCAAGGTGGTGTAACTTTTATTTTGTTCATCATGTAACCAAACCAACAAGTCCAAAAACATCTACATGCGTAGATTTACAGTAGAAAAGGTCTTCCTTTGTACCCAAACTTGCTAGAATAGTTAGAGCTACATTGCATTGATGATATCTCATAAGAGACCAAAGTGCAAAAGGGAAGAAAACTTTGAAGATATTTTACTTTAAAACCATGGCACTTAGAAAAATTTCATCTTAATGTACAAGATCATGTAGTGCCCTTCTACAATAACCTATCTTATTTTTTCATATATATAGTCCATTTTCCCATGGTGATGAGTTTTACAGTTGATGGAAAAAGCATCAAATACATACAGTGTAAAGTTGCAAGGTGGTTTAATTTTTGTTTTATTCATCATGAAACCAAATTGATAGTTCCAACACATCCACATGGGTAGGTTTATGCTAGGAAAGATAATTTTTTGTACCCAAACATAGCGGAACAATCTGAGGTACATTGCACAAACGATATCTCTTAAGAGACTAAAGTACAAAAGGGCATCAAAATTTGATGATCTATTACTTGAAAACCACGGAACTTAAAAACATTTCATTTGAAGGTACAAGATCATGCATGACATCTATATAATAAAATCTCTTAGTTTTTCATAACTCTAATCCATTTTCCTGTGGTGACAAATTTTTAGTTGATGGATGTGAATTCCTAATATGCAATTAGCTAACAAGAGATAAACAGACAAGGTTAGTCATGATGGAAATCAAAACAAAGCATTCCCTATGAGATTATCAATCAATCAAAGACAAGAAAACATGAAATAAAATAAGATAAAAGCATGTAATCCTATCTAACTTCATCAAACCTTCATCCCAGAGGGGGATTGGTGCTCCTTTGATGTGGAAAGAAGCCCTTTCCCAATCCCTTTGATAAGATCCAATGATGAAGATGGTTTCAAGTATGAAAATGATGCTAAAGTATAATAAAAACTAGCTAATGATATGGTGAAATGAGTGAGAAATTCCTATAGTAAACTTGATTGAGATTATGGATCCATTTCAAGTAGAAGAGGATTCTACTTATAGGAATCAAGGATTGAAGAAGAGGTAAAATTGGTGAATGTGGGATAAAAAGGGAGACAATATGATTGTGACACTTGTTACAATTCTATTGGATGAGGATGGAACACATTTTAGGGAATGTTTAGAGTAAAATGGATGTAAAAGGAATAAATGAAAATGATTCAGAGTGTAAGAGAATGTGGGTGAGGATGTAAGAGAGATTAATGCCATTTTAAGAGACAAGATGACATGTAAGAGGGAGTAAATGCCTTTGTAAGAGGTATTTATTTGTGTGTAAGATTCTTTTGGAGGGAAATTGAATGATTGGGTGGTTGGGAGGAATATTCCTAATATTCCTAGGAATATGTCATTATGAGGATAAATAAGGTAATTAGATAAATAGAAGAAATTAATTTCATGTGCAACCTCGTTAGCTGACCATGGGTTGATTTAACTCTTGGAGGGTTCAAAGTTGGAGGATTTTTTAATAATTATTAGCAAGTAGCTTAGGGTTAATTAATTCAAAATTAAGTAACTTGGATGGGTAAGGGGATTGCGACGTTTGGTTTTAAATAGTTTGATTTATTTAATCAAATGAGATGACTTTAGGGGGATTTAATTAAATGACTTGATTTAATTTAATATGATGATCACTAGTGAGAAAAAGGTGAATTAATCTAATAAAGTTAATTATTTGATTAATAGAAGAAGTTAATGAATTGAATTAAATAATACCAATTATTTAATTAATTGATTAGTCTAAAGTGATTTATAAGGAAATGGTGTTAGTTAATCAAAACCAGATGTATAGTATCAATCAGGACTTTTTTAACTGTACATTTTGCCCCTCTTTGAAGAGAGGTACCTATTGCATTGGTTTAAAGAAAAAAACTATCAATATCAAAATTCAAAACTTTTCTATTTTTTTTGGATGCCCCACTGTTGCCCTAGTGGAAAGAATTACCCTGTTACACTACCCCCTTGAGAGATTAGGTGAAAATTTCAAACTTTTGGTCGAGCTCATGAAAAATATTAAATAATAATTTAGGCACAAAAAATAGCGCAAGGGATGCAAAAATAGGCTCATGATGATGAAAACAGGTGAAAATAGGCTTTCTTGCATGGAAAACGGATGCATATGCTCAAAAAACCTAATTTTCTAGCATAAATAAGAGGGTAGAGGTCGTTTTCAAATCATTTGTGCACATAACCCTCTAGGATTATCATGATTTTTCTCTAAGGTGTTGATGAAATGGCTTCTCGTGTGCTTCCCAAGCATCAGATGGAGCGGGTCTAAGAGTTCAATCGAGCTCCACACATAGGACCTTTGGTACACAAACCAAAAATTTCCTTGTTTTTCATGTTTTAGGTGCATTTATTAAGGTCCAAATAGGTCAGCCAAAAGTGGCCCTCTAGGGTGTCACAAATGGGTCGGTCAGTGTTGCTTTTTTTCATGGACAGCTGCCTTTGTATTATAACTTTGTGTAGCATGGATAGGTCCTAGGTTTGTGTATGTAATGTGAACTTGCCTTTGTGATAGAGCATCGTGTGACCTAGGAGGGGAAAAGTTCCATGGTAAAATATCGATTCACCTTTGCGATGGAGCATCATGTGGGATTAGAAGGTTACAATACCGCCCCCAAATACGAATCTGCCTTTGTCATAGGGCATTGCCTTTGATTGTAGCCTTGCCTTTGTGAAAACAAAAAGCACCACCTTTGTAAATGACAAGTCACCTTTGCTTTTTAGGGGTTTTTTAATTTTTGAAATTATGTTGATTTGATAAAATTTGACATTGTTGGTATGTTGAATGTAGGAGGACCTTCCTTCACTCCACTTGAAGGAGCACAAAGGGAAGATAAAGTGTCGAGTGAGGAATTTGAATGATGATGCATTTATTTTATTGGGTGCAATCAGATTTGGTCATGTGGCATAGATGCCCACAATTCAGACACACTTGTCCATGATGAAAATACATGTAGAGAGATGGTGGAGTTAGACATCATCATTTCACTTACCAACGGGAGAGGCTACTATCACTCTGGAGAGCATATGGTGGATTCTTTGGATACCCATATATGGCGAGTGGATTATTTATGATGTCAAGGCTGGTGGGGATGCCATGTTCTAGGTTCTTGGAGTCAATCAAAATATGACAGAGAGAAGATAGATTGATATTGATTAGTATGAGGGGATCACCCCAGATTTGACAATATTTGTTGGTGTGCTGATTTTAGGAGTCCTCATTCTTGATAGATGAGTGATAGGCTGCGATGTGGATGGCACACAGTTTAGTCCCAAATGATGGAGGAGATGACCACTTATACATTGGAGCCACTTGTTCTCACATCCTTTTATCATGATATGCACTAGGTGAAATATTTGGGGGCCTGCAACATTAGGGCTAGTGTCACATTACTTCACACCTTGGCATATGAGTACATAGTAGTATTGAGGCCCAGTATGGCACATGTTCAGATAGACCGTGATGATCTAGTAGTATACAGATATGGGGGTATGATACCCTTAATTACCCAAGTATCACTGGAATCCCACACTAGAGGTGAGTCATATATGAGATGATAGTTTTCTGGTGGATGCCTTGGCTCCACTATCACAAATGACATGATGATGACAAGAACTTGTTCTACTACTACTAGACTAGGTACATGTAGAGGGAGGAGAACCATATCATTGAGTGGTATCTCCCTGACAGAGTTTCTCAATAGTTTGGAGAGGTTCAAGATGCATTCAATGATGCATACATAGCCATATTTGTCATATGACCATGAGAGATCACTTGGGGGCATTAGATCTAGCCCCAAGTGGTGATAGATGATTTCAAAAAGTTGATGATGTAGTATTTGGTATATTTCGATGGACTGTAGGATGAAGGAATGAACAGTCCTATGATATTTATTGGAAGGCACATGTCCTAATCAGATTCACACTACCTAGAGTTCCTGTAGTAGGTAGGGGATGGGTGAGAGGGAATTGGACTAGTCAGAAACCACCACAATAGCCACATGATGGGAAAGATGGGCATGATGGGCCATAATATGGTAATGATGGTCATGATGGGGGTGTACCTCTAGTACAACTAGTGGGACAAAGGGCACCACAACAACCACCACCAAGTCTTGATTCATGGGATGCATAGATAGTAGCTTTGCAAGCATAAATTTAGCTTTTGACAAGATAGGTTCAACAGGGTACAACACAGATTCACACACTGACATAAGAGAGGGATTAGGCAAGGCAAAAGGTACCCCAGGAGCATCAGATGAGACACGGTGTAAACCTTGGTTTTGCATTTGAGACAGGGCACCAACAACAACTTGAGGCTATCACATAGTAGGCATAGGGGTAGTCGATGGCCCTAACTCAAATGTATATGAAGGCCATGCAAGATGCCTCCTACTATAGGAAAATTTATTACAAAGAATTCCTACTAGAGCGTCAAGAGCCAAAATTCTTACAAATTAGTCAGGTAGCACCGAGCAGGTCTCGCAGGGGGCCATCAAGCTAACTCATAGGGTCACAATGCCAGAGCTAGGGAAGTCACCATAGTGACTAACAAAGTGAGGGGAGCTTAATCCATTGATATTACTTAGACACTTTTTTTATGTACAACTTGATTATATGATGTGTATACATCCATTGGCTGAGTTTTGATTAGCATCTTGTATATTCTTTATGATGACATTACACACCTTATTTTGATTGTATCTTGACATTCACCTTTTTTTATTATATACACAACATGGCTCCGATTTATATCGTATAATGTAATTTTACTATACATTATGTGTTATGGATGTATGGATGCATATGGATAGATGTAACTTATGATCATGCTATGATTTTCTATGTTATTATGATGTGATGTATGCGATGTTATGAATATATGATATGAATGCACATGTGATGGATTTAATCTTATTTAAAGATGATTCCATGGATGCATTTATATGTATATGTGATGTTATGTAATGCAATGTTATGAGATGCATAGACTAATAGATCTATATTATGCTGATGATAATACAAATGTAATTAATTAAGATGCTTAGAATATCAAATCTATACTATCCTAAACAACTTAAATGATTATATAATATATGTGAGATGGATGTAATGAAATGGAATGCTATCTCTTTTTTATTATCTTTTCCATATGGTATATGATGATGAAATATGTATGTATGGATGCCTTTTGATTTATGTATGAGATGTAAGAATTATAATGATAGTGCAAAATTTGATGATGCTTAGAATAATCAAATCTATATTATTCTAAATACTTTAAATGACAATGCAATGGATAGATAATTATTCTTATTATGATTATATGCAGGGGTATGCAGGATGCTAATAGTTTATGGATGTAGGATGGATGTAGATATATATATATATTGGTCAATTTCATGATACCATGCTAGCATGAGAGAAAATAGAAGAAATAGAGGGATCAATCCTTGAATCCAAGAAGATGCAAAATTCCAACAAATCTATGAGTCATCGAGACTTTATTAGATATGGTGATGAGTGATGATGGTTTTCTTATTTGGGGAATGGGACATGAATGGCACAACTTTTCTTATGTTTGATAAAACACATAGACATGATGCATCAAGGTATAGACAACCAGGATGGTGTGGTATCTAGTGCAGTGGACTTTGACAAAGAAAATAGATAGGAGTATTCTTGGTAACACCTAACGTACAAAAGCCTTGCTAGGATATAATTCATAACTTTCAAACATCTTGGACCAATACACAAAAATGCATAACCTATCAATGTAATAGTCAAAAAGTTGTTAAAAACACCTTCCACACATACCTAACAAAGCAAGTATTCATTGATGTTATATTACAAGAACATCCAACAAGCATATCAATCAAAAGATAATTATTAATGCCCCATTCATTTCTCTCTACATTTTTTTGATAGACATCATTGAGAGGTCATTGGAATAGGCACAAAATAAGATAAATCATAATAAAAGATCAAGTAAACAAACAAGCCAATTTTCTTCATACTTCTAGTGAAGGGGATGTGTGTGAGGATAAGAATCCAAAGTTTTTTGAAAATAGATAATGCCCATTATAGGAAGGATACATCCTAGGACATGTTAGTGGATGGTGGCAAGTTGATAGGTTGTTTGAAAGGTTGTTGATATAAGGTTGATTCTCATGTTTGCTAAAAAGATAAAGAGTTTGATTTTGTGTTTAAAATTTTATTGTTTCAATTTTGATTTTGCATTTGAAGTTTGCTTTTGTTGATTCTTGTGGTTGTTTTTGTTTGTTTTTCCAAAGGATGAAGGTGATGATTAATTTATTATCGATGATTGATTGTCATGGGTAAAGAAAAAAGAGACAAATGGATTTTTTAAAATATTTGGATTTTTTTGGTGTTTTCAAAATGTTATGAGGTTGTTTATGGATTTTTAGATTGTTTTACAAATGTTTTTATTTTTTAATTTTCATATGTTTTTGGTGTTTTCTGAGATTTTGATCAAGAACCTAACCTAATGACCTATTTGTAGAGAAGGGGGATTCACTACTCATGAGTTCTCTTGAATCAGAGAGCATCAAGAGGTGAAATACCCTAAACTACCTCAAAGGATAGCGGTGATAGTTCTAGAACCAAAAAGAGCAGGTCATAAAGATTCTCTAGACAAACCGACACGCTCTCGACCAAAGGACATCAACGCAAAATGTCAATGAAAACGTGGCACATTGGAGTCCCCAAGGCATGCTAGCATCCCCGAGGTGTGCTGGCATCTCGTACGGACCAAAAACAGGTTTATCTAACAAAAGAACTAAGTGACTACTGGCAATCCGATTATTGAGAACTTCTAGATTGTAAGGAAATGACAGAAAGAGATAAAGCTAAAATAGAAGTGAAGTAGATAAGGAGGAGAAGGGAAAGGAAGTGCTTACAACCATGTGAATGATGAAGCCTCAAGTTTGTGAATGTCTTCAATACCTACACACAAGAGAGAGAAAGTGTTGGGGCTATATAGGGGTTTTCTGTAGTCAAAACCACCATTTTGGTGTTCCAACCTCCACAGATAGCCAGATAGATAGAGAGAAAAGTAGAAGTGAAGTAGAGAGTACTAAAGCACTACAAAATAGTGTTATGCTACTCAACCAAATAATAGAGGAGAGGAGTGAAATCTTACCACCTCCATCCAAAGCACTCAAGGCTTGTGGAGGATAAAATGAGAGGAGCTCAAGCCTCTTCTATCATGGTGTTTCATTCCACACTTTCTCTATTGAAGTGATGGAGTGTTGATGTTGCTGCAATGAAGTGTAAGGTTTTTCTACAAAGCTTGTGGATGAGTGAAGAAGCTGCTTGGAGCTTGTGAAGATATGGAGAGTGAAGAGAGAGCTAGAAAGGATGGAGAGGTTCAAAGATCCAAGATATCAAGAGATGCAAAATGGGTGACGGAATAGTGAATATGAAGAAGCAAGATGAAGAAACGGCCATATTCGGGTCAATCAGCCAAAGAGGGCGTTACAAGTCCACTCCCAATGGGAATGGTAACACCTCTACAGGCTCCAAATGCAGGAATCTATTAGGGACATTAGCATGTCGTGCAGGCATCCTAAACAGAAAAGCCTCCACTAACACTCAAAACTGAAGCCAAGTGGAATGAAGACACTGGGCTTATGTGGAATTAAGCCTCTAAAGTTGGTTTTCTAAAGTACAAGGGGGTAAAAGGGAATTTGCATTAGGGGTGCAAATTCATGTTGATACATTTTTCCCCGAATTTAGTGAGCACGAGTACTGATGAGTGATTCGGTAAAGTACAGTAGAGAAGTAGTAAGGTTATAAATGTATACCTGGATTGATGAGGAAGCAGAGAATGGTCTAGTGAACTCAGAAGTATAGGACAAGAAAATGACTTCATAACTTTGTGGAACTATGAAGCTGAAGAAAGAAAGTGCCTTACAGACCCACAGACCTACAAGGAAGGTATCCTCCAAGAACTCTCACATGAAGGAAACCAAGAAAGTGCCTTACAGACCTAAAGACCTGCAAGGAAGGTATCCTCCAAGAACTCTCACATAAAGGAAACCAAGAAATCACCTTACAGACCCGCAAAAATGCAAGGAAGGTATCCTCCATGAACTCTCACATGAAGGAAACCAAGAAATCACCTTATAGACCTGTAGACCTACAAGGAAGGTATCCTCCAAGAACTCTCACATGAAGGAAACCAAGATAGTGCCTTATAGACCTGTAGACCTGCAAGGATGGTATCCTCCAAGAAATATCACATGAAGGAAACCAAGAAAGTGCCTTACAAACCCACAGACCTACAAGGAAGGTATCCTCCAAGAACTCTTACTTGAACGAAACCAAGAAAGTGCCTTATAGACCAACAGACCTACAAGGAAGGTATCCTCGAAGAAATCACATGAAGGAAATCAAGAAAGCGCCTTACAGACCTGCAAACCTGTAAGGAAGGTATCCTCCAAGAAATATCACATGAAGGAAACCAAGAAAGCGCCTTACAGACCCGCAGACCTACAAGGAAAGTATCCTCCAAGAACTCTCACATGAAGGAGACCAAGCAAAGTGGACTCCATAGAGTCAGAGATGGTAACATTTTTACCCGTAGATAGAACATGTCAAGAAACGGTCGCCTAGGCCAATGAATAGAGAGTCACTCAAACCATCGCTAAGTTGTAAGGCTTTCAAAGGGGTCCCTTAGGAACCCTTCAAAAGGAAGAGGGGTCCACTCAAGGGAGACACTAAATGAAGTGTAAGTTCTAGTCAAGTTGCCCACAAGCTAGATGCAAGGATGCAAAGTAGTTCTAGTCAAGTTGCCCATGAGATAGACACAAAGATAAGAAATAGGTCTAGTTAGGTTGCCCCCAAGCTAGACGCCACATAATTCCTTTGAGAGAAAAGCTTTCAAACAGGTCCCTTGGGAACCCTTCAAAAGAAATAAGGTCCACTCAAGGGATGCTACAATTGAAATTCATAGAGAATAAAGAGAGGGGGTCCTCAAGAAGGATGCACATCTCTAGAATAAGTTATCACTACCCCCATCATAAAGGGGAGGAGAACCACACAATATAATTGGAACAAGATAGAGGTAAACCTCGATATCACTTGTCATTAGAAGAAGGGGAAGGTGCATCAATAGGCACCTGAATCACAATATTTTATCCTTCAAGGCCTTAGATTCACTAGTGGAATGACTAGGTGCTCGATGGTATGCACATAAAGAATGTTTATGTGATCTCTTACATGTAGGAGGAGGAAGAGTAATTAAGCGAGCTTTAAGAAGCCACAAAAAAAATGCTCTTGTTCAGATAAATGATGAGGATTGGGAAGAAACCCTTTCTCTTGTGGAGAAAGAATCGACTTCTCACAAGAAGAAGATATGAAGATAGAAGACAAGGGAGGATGGACCAATCTGCGAGAATGAGGTTGAGTTGACATCACATCAACATTCAACCATGGTTTCTTCTTAGATGGTTTATTTGAGAAACCAAGCCCCAAGTTACGCTTATGAGGTGCGAATTCTATAGGGACCTAAATGTCTTGTTTCTTATGCCCACAATCGTTACGCCCATAACCATATTTAAAGGCAAGCCTAAAGATGGGGCAATAATGTGTTTGTAAATAATGAGAAGAAGGAGGATATTCATGGAGAGCATTATTCCAGCAAGGGGGAACATACTCTTCTATGGGATCGTCATCATCCTTCTTGATATGACTGTCAGTATTATCCTCCTTAGCAAAAGTGTAATCATCTTCCTCAGAAGGAGGATCAACACTAAGAACATTACAATTCACATGGACATTATCCTGTGATACAAAAGGACCATTGTCTTTGATAGTGGGTGTAAATGATGTTATCGAAGGGTCTAAGTGGATCAGGTTGACTTTATATTCTCGAATGAAGGAATCTATAAAGTCTAAAGGACCCCAATCATCACCAATACATGCAATCCTTTGAGAAGAGGTAGAAGGAACAAACTTAAGGTTTCCTGCTTTAGAAGGATCTTCCTTAGGGACATCTATCTCAAGGGAAACCTTTGTAGTAGGTATTGTTGGAGTAAAGCTTGACACATTATAAGACATTGAAGGAATAAGAGTAGGCACAACTGAAGCCTAACCAATAGCTACCATCTCACATAAGTACATAGCATCGGGGTCAGCCTTAACTATAACTACTTGATTACTGCAAATGAACTTAAGAGATTTATGCAAGGTAGACAGGACCGCACCCTTAGCATCAATCCATGGTCTACCAAGAAGAAGGTTATATGGTAAATTCTCTAGCATAACATATACAAGAGTGGGTACAATAACAGGTCCAAGCTGCAAAGGTAATACTATTGTACCTAGAGCTTGTTTCCTAATATTATCGAACCCACGAGTGATGAAAAAAGAAGCATTAATAGAAGATGGGTCAATATTAATCTTAGGTAATAGATCAATTCTACATACATTGAGCGTCGAACCGTTGTTAATGATATTACGTCTAATATTGATATTATTAATGTTGACTATAATCATTAGAGGATCTTATTGTTGTTGAACTTCAGGAGGTGGGAGCTCCCGTGGATAGAACGTAATATTCGACGAATCCACAAAAATATACGCCATCAACGCATCAACATCTGCCAGCCTAGTAGAGGAAGGAAAGAGGATATTTTGCAAGGCTTCTTGAAACATACCTTGATAAAACAGAGCAGACTAAATAAAGTCCCATAGTGAGATCTTAGTCAGAGTAACTTGAAGTTTTGCGACAAGATCATGATCACTAGGTGCTTTAATCATAGGTTCAGGTGCTTGAGGAAGTCTTAGTTGTTTATTCATTCTAGCATCATAGGTACATGCTACCACTCTATAAGAGGGAGCCTCAGAAAGACCAAGGGAATTACTATCAAATGGAACACCATCAATAGAACAAACCCTTTTAGGAGGACTAGTTGGAGTCACGTAAGTGATCGGTCTCTTAGGCCTTTGAGGGGTGAAAAAGACAGATTACATTTACAAAATAATCACAACTAGTAGAAATATTATTTTCATACATATTATCAACATTGATCCAAATAGGATCAAATGTGGAAGGAGATTCCTCATGTACTAATTTATCATCTCTATGAGAGAGTGCATTAGCATAGACAAGGAATTCATTAGACACACATGCAACATCTCTAGAAGAGAGTTCATCGGAAGGAGTAGAATAATTTTCATTCACAAATGCATCATCTCTAGAGGAGTGTGCATTGGAATGAAGGATAAATTCATCATTCACAAATGAATTATCTCTAGAAGAGAGTACATTGGAATGAATAGAAGGTAGAGTAACATTAAGAAAGGTATCAATGATTTCATCTTCTTGCAACAAGATATCCTCTGAAGAAAGAGGACTCTCATGAGAAGGATCAAATACACAAAGTAACATGGGTAAAGACAAGTCACCATTACATACATGAAATGGAACATCATTAAAATTTTGAATAAAATTAGATGCATAACCAATAAAAGAAGATAGTAAACCCATTACTATTTTTTTAAAGAACAATGTTCTTCACGTAGGGTTCACCAAAATATAGAGAAGGGGGATTCGCTACTCACGATTTTTCTTCAATCAAAGAGCCTCAAGGGGAAAACTGCCCTAAACTACCTCAAAGTATATCAGTGAGAGTTCTAGAACTAGAAAGAGTAGGTCATAGAGATTCTCTAGACAAAATAAAAATCTCTTGGCCAAAGGATGTCACTGCAGAAAGTGGATGACAACACGACGCATTGGCATCCCTGAGGCGCACTGGCATCTCGTACAAACTAGAAAGTAGGTTTATCTCAAAAAATAGCTAAGTGACTACTAGCAATCAGATTACTGAGAACTTCTAGATTGTAAGGAAATGACATAGAGCAATAAAGCTGAAATAGAAGTGAAGTAGATAAGGAGGAGAAGGGAAAGGAAGTGCTTACAACCATGTGAATGATGAAGCCTCTAGCTCATGAATGTCTTCAATACATACACATAAGAGAGAGAGAAAACGTGTTGGGGCTGTATAGGGGTTTTCCTCAGTCAAACCCTCATTTTGGTGTTCCCACCTCCACAGACAGCCAGATAGATAGAGAGAAAAGTTGAAATGAAGTAGAGAGTACTAAAGAACTACAAAAAAGTGTTATGCTACTCAACCAAATGGTAGACAAGAGGATTTAAATATTACCACCTCCATCCAAAGCGCTCAAGGCTTGAGGAGGATAAAATGAGAGGAACTCAAGCCTCTGCTATCATGGTGTTTTGTTCCACACTTGCTCTAGTGAAGTGATGGAGTGTTGATGTTGCTGCAATGAAGTGTAAGGTGTTGCTACAAATCTTGTGCATGAGTGAAAAAGTTTCTTGGAGCTTGTGAAGAGATGGAGATTGAAGAGAGAGCTAGAAAGGATGGAGAGGTCCAAAGATCCAAGATATCAAGAGATGCAAAATGGGTGATGGAATAGTGAATATGAAGAAGGAATATGAAGAAATGACCATATTCGGTTCATTCGGTTGATGAGGGCATTACAAGTTGACTCCCAATGGGAATGGTAACACCTCTACAGGATCTACATGTGGGAATCTTTTAGGGACTTTGGCATGCCACATGGACGTCTGTGTACTGTGCAGGAATCCTAGACAAAAATGCCTCCACCGACACTCAAAACGAGCGCCAAGTGGAACGAAGACAACGAGCTTATGTGGAATTAATCCTTTGAAGTTGGTTTTCTAAAGTGCAAGGGGCTAAAAGGGAATTTGCGTTAGGGATGCAAATTATTGTTGATACACTATCCTAGGAGCCTCGGGGGCTGATCAAAGATTAGCCTTGCCTACATTATACATGCAAAGACCATGTAGTTCGACTAACATAGACTTGATTATTGATGGAGATATATGAATAGATGGATTATCAACTTATTATGAAAGAATCCTAAGGACTAACCTAATGTGTCTCAAGGGCACATCAATGATGGAATTTTCGATTTTCAAGCTTAGAGACTCATAGTTAAGCATGACTATATTTTTTATTTTTTTCAATTTTTGACCTATTTTTAGATTTTCTCAATTTTATGAATAATTTTGTGATTTTTTGATGTTTTGAGGATTTCAAGAATATAAATGAATTTGATATAATTGTAGGTATAAGGATATTCCCTCGTCATGATGTGATAAACTACCTCGATATAGGAAGGAATGACCTTAGGAATGTTCCAAGTAGTTCTAGGGGAACATGATACTAGCGCATGATCAAGCTATGATGCAGACATGGATGGGTGAGTGAAAGGTCAATGGAATGAGAGGGATGACTTTGATAGAAGGTGAGGTAAAATAAGCCAAAGAATCAATGGTAGATGGAAATTTCTTATTTTCACAAGGGTCTGATTTCCAGGTTTTCACCAAGGTACTTGCCCAAAGTGCCACCACAGTGGTTTTCACTATAGGATGATTTTTTTCTTTACTATTTTCAATATTTTTTCTATTTTTGTTCGATTTTGATATATTTTATTTATTTTATTTTTGGATTTATACCCTGCAAGATTGGGCATTTTTTTTGAGATGGGAGCTATTGATGGTCTCCTATAGAGGCTTCCCTTTTTGTGTGGAAAACTTATATTCTCCTCATTTGTAACTTGTCATGATGATGAAGGGTCCTAACTAATTTGGTTCAAACTTGCCCTTGTTGTCTGGATTTGGCACATTTTTCTAATTTTATTTCAACACAAGTGCTCCAAACTTGGAAATACTGACTCTTAATCTTCTTATTATAGCTCCTTTTGAGATGGTTTTCATAAAACTAAAGGTGGTTCAAAGCATCCATGAACTATTCGTCCAGTAACTCTAGCTCATTCAACTATGATACTCAATACTCCTCATTAGTAATAAGATTTTGCAATGATATTCTCAAGGATGGGAGCCCAACCTCAATGGGAAATATGGCTTCTGATCCATGGAATAGCGAGAAGGGTGTTGCACCTATAGGTGTGTGGATGTTGGTTTGGTAGGCCCATAGGGCAAGGTTTAGCTATAGGTGCCAATTGCAACTAGCTTCATTGACCATTTTCTTGAGGATTTTTAGGATGGTCTTATTGGAATCCTCAATTTGGCCTCTACCTTGTGGGTAATATGGGGTGGAGAAATGAGGTTGGATATTAAATTTTTGCCATAGCTCATAAACATATTGGTTTTTTAAGGGTGTTCCATTATTAGAGATAAGGGATTGTGGAACACCATAATGATAAATGAGGTACTTTAGGATGAATTTAGAGATCTTCTTCCCTATAATATAGGTCATGGCAATGGCTTCTACCCACTTTGTGAAGTATTATATGGTGGTGATAATGAACTTGTGTCCATTAGATGACATGGGTGTGTTTTTTCTGATGAGGTCAAGCCCCCATTATGAAAAAGTCCAAGGTGTTATGATTACCTCGAGCTCCTGAGTTGATGCATGGATAAGGTCTCCATACTATTGGAATTGAATACATTTTTGGACATAGTTGTGAGCTTCTTTCTCCATAATAGGCCAGTAGTACCCCGTCCTCGGTAGTTTCTTGGCCAAGATCATACCACTAGAGTGTGAACCACAAATTTTTTTGTGTACCTCTATTAAGGCAGTTAAAGCTTCCTTGAAGTTAAGGCATCATAATAATGTTCCTTCAATACTCCTATGTTAAAGGGTGTTGCCTAAGATGATGAAGCAGGATTAATTTTTAATGAAGGTTTTCTTGAGATTTGGGGTGATGCTAGTGGGGAGGAATCCTATTTTCAAGTAGTTGAATATTTCATGGTACCAAGGATCACCAAGACCAACAAAGTCACATACAAACTTAGATTCTAGTACCTTGGAAGTTGGTATGAGAAGATGTTCTATAAAGAATTCATGTTTGTGGGTGTTCCTCAGGATATCTAACAATGATCCAATTGTATCCATAGCATCAATTTATCTATTGTTTACCCTCGGTATCTACTCAAATGTTATGTCAATGAAGAATTCCTTGAGATCCTCAATCAAATTTTTATACGAGGTTGTATAAACGTGAATTTCCACCCCTAACACAAGTTCCATTTTACCCCCTTACACTTTAGAAAACCTAAGGTGAAGGCTTAATTTCACTTAAGCCCACTGCTTGCATCACACTTGGCACCTATTTTGAGTGTCGGTGGGGGAGTTTCTATTGAGGATGCTTGTGTGACGCACAAATGTCTGCATGGCATGCTTACGTCCCTGACAGATTCTTGCAACTAGAGACTACAAAGGTGTTACATTTTTTATTGGAAGTCGAAGAGTAATGTCCCTCTTCAGCGTTGACCCAAATATGGCCATTTTTCATCCTCTTCTTCCATTTTCAAGTGGGTTGATCTTCTTCACATGCTAGAAAAATCTCTCCATGCTTTGAGCATCCATCCACAAGCTTTGTAGCAGTTCTTTTCACTCCATTGCAGCAATCCACTACTCCATCACTTTGATAGTGGAAGTGTATGACACATGCCATTATAGCACAGGCTTGAGTTCCTCTCATTTTATCCTCCACAAGCCTTGAGTGCTTTGCACAGAGGTGGTAAGCTCCTCTAATCTTCTCTATTATCTTTGGATGAGTAAGCACATACTATTTTGTAATATCTTTTGTTTACATAGCTTGTATTCCTTTCTTTATCTTTATTCCTATCAGTGCAAACTTGGTTGTCCATGGAGGTGGAAACATCAAAATGGGGGTTTAATTGAGGGAGGCCCCTAAACAACCCCAACATTTCCCTTTTCTCTATGTGCAGGTGGAGAGATCTTGGAGCAAGCTGGCAAGAAGATTGGTCTACAAAATTTTCTTCGTCACCTTTGCGATAATATGCTTCCTTTATCATATCAATATTTACATTTCACTCTTCTTAATCTCGTTCTATCACTTTAGAAAGCTCTAAGCTAGGCTGCTAGTCTCTCCTTTAGATTTTGAATCTCGTCTTTCTGGTTCTCTAGCCATATGGATGCCAACACACCTGTGAGATGCTAGCGCATTGTGTTTTCATCCTAGAACATTGCTTTTCTCCTCAAACAAAGAGCTACTTGAGACACTGAGTTGAATCTGAAGGATGACTCATCTAGTCTCTTTCTAGTTCTTGGGATTGTAGAGTGATCAAAGGACTTCATAGTCTTCATCATTCTCATCCCTTCTATCCTAACCTTCCTTTTAACTAAGGTAAGTTAGGGCAGCCTTTCCACTCTTGGGCTTTCATGACTTGGGGTCTTGCTGTGGTTGGTCCCCCTCTCTTACATTTTTGGTGAACTCGTCATGAACCATTCTGGTTTTGTTTTGTGATATTGAAATTCATTTTCCTCATTTTCTAGGAGTGTTGTAGGTGTGAGTGTTGTAAGGCCTCTACATTACAACCCAACCTAAGACCCTTAGTAGGCGTAGCTAGAAGGTTCTGATGGTGTTGTGTAGCGAAACCTTAGGAGGCACTATAAAAATATTGTTAGTGTGTGTGATGGACTCTTTCTTAAATCAACCTATTCCCTCTGGGCAGACTTTGAGTTATGGTACTAGAATAACCTTCACCTCATAGGACCTACCGATGGGCTTTAATAGAGATCCATCTCCTCTTTATATTCCTGCAAAGATAAATGGGAATACTATAGTAGGTGTTATTGTTGATCCAACATCTCAAGTGAATATCATAATTGAGGAGATCATGCTGATTAAATTTATGCATAAGGATGGATAAGACAAATGTGAGAGTACCATCCACACACACGACCAAATTTTCATACCTCCTATAGGGATTATTGTCCTATCGGTCCTCATTGGAGCTAAATCTATGAGCCTTAGGTTTGACATCATCCCAAGGTCTGAACTCTTCAAAGTGAAGCTAGGTATCCCCTAGCTAGTAGCTATGAATGTAGTTGCCTCGATTGTACACAAGTGTCTAAATTTTATTCATGGAGGTTCAGTACATGTTGTCCATGACATCAGTTATAAACCACTGATTGCACGTGGAAGATATACCCTACATTACTTTTGGCCTGCATCTCTTGGTCCTCTCCCACCTAGGAAGGACCTCTTGTATCATACATATCAAAACTATAAGAAATGGCATGCTAGGCCAAAAGTGAGGTTCCCTGCTTTGCCTTATGTTGTTTAACATAGATCTTCCTTAAAAGTTGACATCGATGCTACCACGGTGCATAGGAGAGAAGAAGAGAAGTGGTCTTGAGATCCTCCTTCTTCCCCTTTTTTTGCTCAGCTCGATGCTTCCTCTCACCCTATCATGGTGCCATCTACTCTTGTCTCATGCTTGTGAGAGAATCCCATGGTGCCTTCTTGGTGAAAGGCCAAGTGTCTTGCATTTGAGCTTCCTATCTTACCCATGGAGCCTAGGTCCGTTCGGTATGGTAGACAAAACTCTCCCCATGGAGAGTCCTCTTTGTCTCAACCTCTGTGACCTCCTACTATTCTTGTCCCCAAAATAGTGAATGGGAAGAGGCCCACTGCTGAGGCACTATAGTTGATTCCTCTCGCCATTTCTGAACCTACCCCTTCTGCTCCCATTCAAGAATTTTTCTTTCCACTGGAAATAGCTATGAAAGACACTCCCATGGCTGAGCAGAATCCTTTGATTCCTTCACAAACTCTGGCTTCTGGTTCAAAGATTCGTAGGAACATTCTTGTGCATGAGCCTAAGCTTTCTACGAAAGGCTCTCCTAGCTGAACAAGCCTCCTCATAGAAGAAGGAGGTGGAGAAGACAACACCTCCTGCTATGGCCTCCTCTTTCTCCTCTTCTTCCTTTGATCTAGCTAGTTCTAAATCTCTTTTGGCTCCCATTGTGAGTGCACATGCACCTAGAAAGGTGTAGGTATTTATCGCTCCTTTCATGGAGCCACCTCTGTTGACTTCCATTCTAGATGTCTCACCTTTCTCGAAACCTATGGATATGGTTATTATTTCAGTTGTATCCATTGTGGTTCTATTCTATTCTATCCCGCTTGCTTCATTTGTGGGGAGTGTGCCTCCTCTAAAGAAGAATAAGGTAGAGCGTGGCCCCTCCAAAAATGGAGGGCATAGGAAGAGCCTACATCCTTTGAAAGGCAGCCCCGTGCTGACCTATTCTATCTTAGTGACGGAACCAGCTCTTGCATCCCCCGTGTTTTTCACCTCTCCCAAGTCTCTTAGTGAACCTCAGGTGCAAAATCCTCCATCCATCGAGGTGAAACATGGCACTCCCATTAAGGGTATGTTTAACTTGGTGGATGAAGTTTTGAGCCTATTAGCAATCTTCACAAAGTTGTTGACCTTAGACCCACAAGAGTTGAGCGACAGAGACCTCACTGGTCCCTCTGCCTTGGCCCTTGTTGTAGGAGGATCAAAATCTCCTCCTGTTAACATTACACTATTGCAGGCTCATCACCCTTCCCCCTATGATGATCTAGAGTGGGAAGTTGATGACCTCTTGGTCGACTAGTGTTAAGGAAACCCTCTTCTTGATTTTTAGATTAGATGTGTGTGTGTGTGTTGTGATGTGTTCCCACCATGATCATGCTTTATGTGCCTGGATGACCCTCATCACCCTTGTTGGTGCTTGAATACAGGTGTGGCATTTGTGTTGTAAACCTTCTTCTATGTGTATCTCTATTCCTCCATGTTTGTGATTGACTTTTGGAAAATTGGGGATGATGCAAAGCATTGGGAGCATTTAGGCCTCCTTCCATGTTGACCCAGTTTTTTTATTTTTACTTTGTCTTATGTGCATTCTTCTTGATCTAGCTAGGGATTGATGATCGCGCACCTTGCACCATGGTTACCTAATATATAAATAAATGTAGATCGAACCCTGCAGAACCAGATCCCCTTGTGCTCGTTGTGTGTTTTCTCTTTTCTTTTGTTTTCTCTTGATATTTATCTCTTCTTTGCTTGAGTTTTCCCTCTTATGTGTGAAAATTCCACTTCTACACAAATAGGTCTTTGGAAAGTGAATTCTTTACCAAACGAATTTTTTCTTAAAGACCCTTCACATGCTTCTTCTTTAGAGTTGCATTCTCGATTTGGAACCCTAATGGAATGTGTTTCTTTCATCATGGGTTCATAAAGAAAGGAATTGGAAACCCTCCTCTGAAGTGGGAAGGGTCTTAGTCTTTTCCTCACATGGGTGCATCTCTTTCCTTTCAAATTCCTTGATGAAGTGAACATCTTTCGAAAGGATTCCTTGATGATGGATCAATTCAAGAAACAAGGCGTTAGCTTTTGAACAACACGTCCCTTGAGTGGACCCCTCATTTTCATGTTGGGTTCCTAAGGGATCCCTTGAAATGTTTTCAACAAATACTGTGGAATCTAGTCTAGGGGCAACTTGACTAGACCAATTTAACCTCTTTGCGTCTAGTCTGGGGGCAACCCGACTAGACCTACTTCACACCTTTGCATCTAGCTTGGGGGTAGCCCAACTAGACTTCAATTTTCAAACAACGCATCCCTTGAGTGGACCCCCTTCCTTTTGAAGGGTTCCCAAGGGATCCCTTTGAAAGTCTTAGAACTTAGCGATGGTCTACATGACTGTCTATTCACTAGCCTATGCGGCCGCTTCCTGACATGTTCTATCTATGGGTAAACATGTCTCCACCTTTGGCTCTACAGAGTCCCATTCACTCGGTCTCCTCCATGTGAGATTTCTTGGGGAGTACCTTCCTTGCAAGTCTGCGAGTCTATAAGGTCCTTTTGCTTGGTCTCCTCCATGTGAGAGTTCTTGGGGGATACCTTCCTTGCAGGACCATGGGCCTGTGAGGAACTTTTATAATTCATCTTTGTAGTTTCGCAAGACTACGAGATCCTCTCTTGCACTTTTGAGTTCCCCAAACCATGCTCTTCTTCCTCATTGGTTCAAATATATTTCTCTCACTTTGTTACTCCTCTACTACTCTACTTTACCAAAGCATTCATTTTTACTCGTGCTCGCTAAAGTGGGGGAAATATGTATAAACATGAATTTCCACCCCTAACGCAAATTCCCTTTTTTAGCCCTTACACTTTAAAAAACCTAAGGCGGAAGTTTAATTCCACTTAAGCCCATTGCTTACATCACACTTGGTGCTTGTTTTGAGTGTCGGTGGGGGAATTTTTTTCAAGGATTCCCAAGCGGTGCACATGCGTCCACATGCGGCGTAGACATCTACATGTTGTGCTTACATCCCTAGTAGATTCCTGTGGCTGGAGACTACATAGGCATTACATTTTTTATTGTAAGTTGAAGAGCAACGTTCCTCTTTGGTTGGCTGACCCAAATATGGTCATTTTTCATCCTCTCCTTCATATTCTTCATCTCTTCTTATTTATCCTCAATGGTTATAAATTTATCATTAATGAGATCTTGGATCAGATTGTTGAGTCTTATACAACTAGCTATTGTGTGTCTCTTTATTTTGTGAAACTCACAAAGGCTCTTCTCATTATACCATGGTGGTTTAGCTTGAGTCTCTTGGTAATTTTTGTAAATAGGGAGCGTGATGAGATTTTTTTGCACTAGTTGTTGCATGATAGATTCAATGGGTTCCCCAACTAGTGTATATTTTCATTTTGGTGGATATTTTTTCTTTTGGGGTGGTTCCCCTTGAGTATTTATGTTGTTTACTACCTGAATGTTTGTTTGTTGTGATAGGCTAGTTTGTGGGGTGTTCTATGTGTTGATTTGTGGTTGTGGGTATGTTTGTTGTTGTGTATTCTGCCTTGGAGCCCTAATAAAAACTTTTTAATTAATGACACCATCGTTGATGTTTCTCTTGTTCTTATCCCATGTGTGAGGTTTTTCATTGTAACATGTTGATGGTTGATTTTCTTGCTATGTGGGTGTGCCCCCTTGTTCTCTAAGGGATCTTTCGATGTTGAGAGACTTGGGGATCAATTGGTCGTACATTGTGATGCATTTAATTTTTAGATGGAAAGGAAAACTCCCTTCAAGATTAGAGATGATTGTTCCAATTTGTTGTTCATCTAGCATGGACCATTTTATTTTTCTTACCTTGGATTGCCATCATTATAGGAAATCAACAAATGTCTCTCCCTTATCTTGTTTGAGGTTGGATAATTCCTCCAAGCTTACTTCCATGCCTAGGTTAAACAACTAGTTTTCTATGAACAAGTCCATGATTTCCTAGAACTTCTTGATTCCAGAAGGTAAACGCGAGAACCATTCTATTTCTGGACCAACTAAGCTTTGGGGGAAGAGTCACATCATATAGGAATCATTAGATGCTACTTCCATAAAATGTACATGGAATTCTCTGATGTGATCCTGAGGGTTTCCATTCACTTGATATTTGTCAAAATTTTCTATTTCAAATCCTAGTGGGAATGGAACCATAGAAATGTTTCTGTCAAATGGATAGGGGCACAAATTTCCTTATGTGTGATTTCTTTGTCTTTCCTGATTGCATGTCCTATATTTGTTACAAGAGTAACTTGACATTTGTGGAGAGTGTTGAATAGGATAACTAAGATGGTGGGTGAATCAGTTGTCACCAAATTAAATTCCTTAACCTTTATGAAAAAAAGATCCAAATACTACATAAATGATTCATCAATAAATACAAAAACTGAAAGTGATCACATAAACATAGTAACACTAGATTTATGTGGAAAATGCAATGAGCGAAAAACCATGATGAGGATTAACTCACACTATAAAGAATATAAAAAAAATTTACAAAAAGGCTGAAAACCTAAAATGAGGCTCACTACCTAAGATAAGGCTCACTACCTAAAATAAGGACTCACTATCCATAGGGCAACAACCTGGAGGGATCACTTCCACAGAGATACAAAGAAGATGGCTCACTTCTAGAATATAAAATTTGTGGCTTACCGCAAAAAGTGAACTAATGAATTACACCTTTCTTGTGTTGAATTCAGTTCCAGATGAAGCTCAATAAAGGTAGTGATGCATATCAGTAATCACTCAATAATTAAACTCTGATCACACACTTATTGTCTTCATCTACTTCACTTATTCTGATATATTGTATTCACACACTTTCTTGTATCTATATCCTTCTTGCATAACCCCACATCTCTATATCTTCCTAAGAGACACATATGCATATATATGTGTATCTTACTCATAAATTAGGTTGGAAAAACATCCATAAAGTATTGCACATGCTAATTTAGCCAAGATCTTCAAATATTTTAATCATATTTTGTCACAGGGTAGGAACCAAACCTAAAGAGCAACACTTTGGGCCACATGTAATAGTAACCTTCAATGGAAAATAGCTTTGGGTAAATGAGTCATACATATAGTAGTGTGTTGAAATCTATGATTATCTACTGAAATTAATGAAAACCATTTGATGCAACCTTGAATCTCCAACAATCCCTCCCTTTCTCATTGGTGGAAACATAAGATGTGAAAATCCAACAAAAACAACCTTGGTAAATATTTTGATGAGATGAAATGATTTTAATTTTTTTCACATGCTTCCTTTCTCCCCATTTGACATCAATGACAAAAAAATTTCAAGTATACTGCAACTGAATTTTATGACTACTCCCCCTATCAAAACTGTTCTTCACAAAAAAAATTCCTCTGACTCTTTATCTCTTTATCTCTCCTTTTACTTCAAAAATTCTACAAAAGGGTTATCAAAAATTATTCTATATGTCAATCCTTCTTTCCTTAAAATATTTCCTTGTATTTTTCTTTCAGTTCCAAAAGACATGTCTTCCAAGAATCCATTGCCAGCCTGATGTATAGAAAAATACTATTGTTCTTTCCTATTGAATCGATTGTTTCTAGAAGAGTATCCAGAATAGCAATATTCAGTGCATTCTTCTCAGAATCCACCAGGAGATCAAAAATCTATTCCAATATTAACTCAATTATCTCTTTGAATTTCCAAAATTTCTTCACAATACTATCCCTTTGTACCATAATGAATACAAGATTAGATTGTACAAAATTGATCCTTTTCTTTTCTTTTCCATTTTTGTCATTAAGAAAATCAAATATTTTTCCAATAGAGTTCAGTTCATGTTAAATAGTATTGATTTTTGTTTTGTAGTTCCCATTAGCAGTAGGCCACCAGAGACAATATGTATACTCATTGTTTACATTCTTGATGTAGGGTTTTAGTTCCCTTATGCTCTCAATCAACCTCTCTTGTGTATTTCAACATCTTTCTTGCATAGCCAATTGAATTTCATCTTTTTCTACTATTTCACTAGGTGACTGTTCCCTTAATCTATCTTCAATTTGCTTAATCAATACTTCCAATAAAATACTTGTCAATTCGCTTAGATCAATATAATTATGAATTATGTAAATAGATAGATCATTTATAATCTCATCATGTTCATATGATTTTTGAGACAACTGTATGTCTCCAATCCTCTTCAATCCATCAAGCTGCTCAAGAATCTTTAACACCATTTCTTTAGTAACATCCTCTTTCTCATCGTCTGTTGATACCGGATCAAATTGTTCTAAAATTTTTGTTTCATTTTCTTCTTCCTTTTCCTTTGTCTTCAACTTTATTTTCAGAGGGGAACATGAACTAATTCTTCTTGCTTTCCTCTTTATGGAGGAGAATCCTACCTCAGACATCATAATCAGACTGGAAACCACACCAAAATTCCATGCATTTATTTTTATTTCAAAATATTCTTTACAAACCTTTTCCTTTTCTGCTAGGCAATTCAGATATCGATAAAATTTATTCCCAAAAGGTATAAATGACTTCCCCACAATATTTTCTTTCAATGGTAACAAACTCAAAAAATACATCATCAAGCAAATAACCAGAGATCCAAAGAAAAAATGATTCCATTAATTGATTTCTCAAAAACTCACACATGTCAAAATCCTCCTTTTTCTTAACCATTTGATGCACAACATAAACGAAAATCGTTGAGGTAGAACCTTCCCTATTCCAAAAATAAATCTTATATGAGATACCATATTCGACATATCTTATCACTAGGTCGATTAGGGTGTGAATTATAAGTGCCCTTTGATCTCCTGTTACCCCAGTTAGGGCTTCTAGATGTTTGTTCTTTGTAGAATTCCTAACTAGAACGGGTCCATTATTGTATAATCATGTTATTACAATAATTAATTCTTTCATGATTTCATAGGGTTTGTTAATGATCATCTGATCACCTTGAATTCTACTTAAAATAACCTGAACAATGTCCACATTTGAAATGTATGGAAATTTTCTCGAAAAGTCTAAACCCTTGTGCCCTAAATTCTTGACCATTTTTATTTGCTCAACTGAAAGAGAAGTCTCAAGATTTCGAATCTTTTCATGATCAAATTCATCAAACTCTAACTTAATCAATTTTTGTAATTTTTTGCTACAAAGATTAAATATTACCATTCCCTTTGACTCCATTGCTTCAACCTTGTTCTTCATACTTTTTCTTGCTAAAAACGTAACTCTTTACTTCTCAACTCATTCAATTCAAAAATGAAAAGGACTACTCAATCTTCCCTATTTAACTTATCACTTTTAGGGTTTCATCATAAAGGATAATTTATTGCTTGTGACATCATCATCTGTACTTTAGTCTATTACTTCCTCCTTTTGCCAAAGCTATCAACCATATTGTGAAATGTACTGTAAGAAAAAATGTTGCACAAATCTTCTGTATTGCTTGTTTTCTACCAGAATTTTCTTCATTGCCTTTAAAATGAAAATTTTCATTACATATCCTTGTTGCACCATATGAGACCTCTTATACCGAGGGTTTGATAGATTTTTCTATGTCTGCTCCCCCTGAAGCCATTACTGGATTAAATTCATAGAAGGGGAATCTGCATCAGATGCAACTACATGATTATTTGATTTGTCCATGTTCTTAAGCTCTTATTTCTTTCTCCAAATCTTTTTTATTTCTCTCCTCACTTATTCTAGATTTACCTTGTTTATAAGCTTTCTCTTCTATTCTAGATTCAATTTCTTCCCAACTTTTCTCTTTCAAAATTTTGAGAAATGTCCTAGGTTTTTGCAAGAGTGGAACACAAAAAATATTTGATCAAGAGAGTTTGTATTCATCTTTGTCTTGCACTTATTAGCCTTGTGTCCAAAAATATTGCACATGTAACAATAACCTTGGAAACAATGAAGTATTCTACTAGTATTTAATTTGTTCATCATTAGTTGACTTCTACATTTTCCAGATTTATGTCCAAACTTGTTGAACACATAGAATTATCTAGAAAAGAATCCAACATTCTAAATTAATCTATTTTGGTTCTTCATACTTCTACATTTTGTTTCTCTATGTCTAAATTTATTGCATGAGTAAGAAAATACATTAAAATATGGGTACCTTTGATCATTAGGCTATCGACTGGGTATCCTTCTATTCTTTCCTTGATAAGTACTGCCTTGGAATTTCCTTTGACTATTAATTTTGTTGAAAATTGGATTAGTCTTTGAAATTTGTCCTTCTTCAAGTCCTAGACCACCTTTATCCTTTGTAGGCTTCTAAGATGAAATCAATTGATCAAGCAATCCTGAACTTATCTTAAATTTGTCTTCAAAACGTTTTGTTAGAAACCAAGATTACCTCCATGCAATCATCTTTCACTTGCAAAAGACATACAGAACCAAAGAAGATGTTATGTAAACCTCAAAATAAAAATGCATTATTGAGAATCAATAATTACAAAGAGATCAATCCTTATGAAGGAGATCAAGAAACCCTAAAAGGGAAACCCCAGTGTGCACACTTAATAATTAATCAATTATTAATGTGCCTAAGTTTATCTTAAGTAACTAAAGGAATAAGTGACTTAATTAATTAACTAGTATGATATAATTAATTAAGTGTAATAACTTATTACTCTAACACCCCCGCTTAAGATGAACTTAGGAAGAAGCTAAAACACTAGAAAAAGATGCATGAAAGCAAATATGGGTCCTGACAACTAGGCCTAATTAGGTACCCATTTACAAATGCAAGAATGAGGTAGAGAGGAAAACCCAGTGGGACAAAACCCCCCTACAATTGGATGACATGCTGCAAAGAAGCACTAGAAGAGCATTGTAGAGTAACACTGGAAACACAATCTGACAAGGAAAGATACTTTTGTTTACAAGAAACCATATCAGAATCATATTAATGCAATAGCAAACCTGATGTCACGGAACACTCGAAAAATCCAAACGGGAACAACGCTAGAATCTATGAAGCAATAGTCGATTATTGAATGAAATTGATACTAATATGAAGTGCAAAGATGCAAGTTTCACTCTCCCAACTGCCAAAACACCCATCAGGCCAAACCTATATTAACGATAAACTTGGGATAGATACAAAAAAAAGTGCATGGACAATAAAAAAGAGCTCCTCAATACCTTTCCAACGCCACAAAGATAGCGAAAATAAAAGAACATGGCAAAATGTTATGAGCTCGGAAGAATAGAATAAACATCTGACTTCAAATAGAAATAAATGCAGATAAACAAAAAAATATTGTAAAATAAACTGCACCACAGAAAAGTGCTCAGAACTAGCTTTCTGGCGATATCTCGTTTGCCCAATTTCGATACGGTATACCCAAGTTATGCCAAAAAGAAAAAAAATGCTCCTTTAGGGAAAATTAGGGTTAGGAGGGGGAAAAGAGGTCCTACGGCCACTGACATCATCATTTCATGAGCTTAAATTTGACAGCCATCTAGCCGTCACCGCAAAAATTTTCCTTCCCTGAAAAAAAATTTGTCAGAGCCCCTGGTCGCCAATATGACCAGGGGCAAGGTGTTGATTTCGGTTGGGGGCCAAGCACAGAGCTGTTGGTCCCCCATAGGACTACTGCTCTGCAGAAAGGGCCCGTGGGGGCGGGCGGAGGAGTGGAGGTGCAACGCCAGTGGCCGCCGCTCCTGATGGCCATTGCAATGCTCACCATTTGAACTAGCAGCGCAAAAACCAATGCACAAATGGGATTTTTTTGAACAATTTTTTGCCTCAGGAACCAACTTCTCCAAAATTGACTATTTGATAGGAATTTCTAGGGTTTTTGGGCACTCTGAACATGGTGGTGACGTCCGTTTGAGTCCAAAGTGCTCTGAAAAATCGTCTACCCCCAGATTTCTCAAAAAAGATGCCTATGGAAACCCTTGCACTTGAAACTCACTGAAAGCCATATCTTCAGATCACGAACAGGAAGCCACAAGTTTGGAGCTCTGATACCATGCTAGAAACCAAGATCATCTACATGCAATCACCTATCACATGCAAAAGATATGAAGAACCAAAGAAGATGTTTTGTAAACCACATAGTAAAAATGCATTATTGAGAATTAATTATTATAAAGAGATCAATCCTTATGAAGGAGATCAAGAAACCCTAAAAGGGAAAGCCTAGTGTGCACACTTAATAATTAATCAATTATTAATGTGCCTAATTTTAGCTTAAGTAACTGAAGGAATAAGTGGCTTAATTAATTAAGTGTAATAACTTATTACTCTAACATGTTTTTCCTTTTCCAGATTAGATTTTAGAGTTACTACTTCATATTCAAGCTTGTCACATTTTTCTGTCCTTTGATTAATAATTTATTTTATTTGTCCAATTTTCAATTTTGGTTTCTCTTCAATTATTTTTCTTTCTTCAAATTTCATCCTTAGATTTTGAGTTGTCTCATTTGCTTCTTTTAGTTCCTAGTAAACTTCTTTATGCTTCAACTTAAATTTTTGGATTTGATTTCTTAGATTCTAAATAGATTCACTTGCTTGCTTGAAATTTTCTTTAAGATCTCCATTCTTAGACTCTGAGGTCTCTATTCTCAATTCTTCATCTAAGTTAGATCCCTTCATGACTTAGTTCAACCTAACAAGATCTACTTCAAGATATTAAACTTATTCCACAGGACCTTGCTCTAATAGAAATTGTTGAATAGGACAACTGAGAGGGGGGTGAATTAGATGTCACCAAAGTAAATAGCTTAACCATTTATCGAAATAAGATCCAAATACTGAATAAATGATTTATCAATAAATGAAAAACCTAAAAGTCATCACATAAACATGCTAACACTAGATTTACATGGAAAACCCAATGAGGGAAAAACCATGGTGAAGATTAACTCACACTATAGCGAATATCAAAACTGATTACAAAAAGGCTCACTACTTGAAATGAGGCTCACTACCAGAGATAAGGATCACTTCTAGAAATAAGGACTCACTGTCTGGACTCACTTTCCACAGGACTATAAACTAGAGGGCTCAGTGCCACAAAGATACAAAGAAGATGGCTCACTATCAGAATAAATAAGTTGTGGCTGACTACCAAAAGTGAATTGATGAATTACACCTTTCTTGTGATAAATTCAATTCCAGATAAAACTTTGTAAAGGTAGTGCTACATATTAGTAATTGCTCAATAATTCCTCTCTAGTCACACACTTATTGTCTTCACCTGCTTCACTTATTCTGATCTATTGTATTCACACACTTTTTTGTCCCTATATCCCGCTTCATAACCTCACATCTCTATATCTTTTGGAGAGACACATATGCATATATATGTAAGAGAGGGGGACCATCCACTACAATGCCATAGGTTACAAAAGGCAAAGAGAAGAAAGAATGCCCTAACTTACCTCAGTTCAAAGGAAGGTTAGGATAAAAAGGATGAGAATGATGAATACTATATGTCTTTCGATCACTCTATAATCCTACAAATTGAAGGGAGACTAGACGAGTCATTTTCTAGAGTCAACTCTGTGTCTCAGGTAGCTCTTTGTCCAAGGAAAGAAGCACAGTACTGGGATGACAACACGGAGGGATGGAATCTCACAGGTGCACTGGCATCCGTATGGCCAGAGAACTAGAGGAATGAGGTTCGAATCTCGAGAAAGTACTGATAGTCTACTCTAACAATTTCGAGAAGTAAAGAACAAGACTAAGAAAATAGAAATGTAAATACGGATATGATAAAAGAAGTATATTATCATGAGGGTGACAAAGATAATTTTGTAGAATAATCCTCTCACCATCTTGCTTCGAGATCTCTCCACCTACACGCAACAAAGAGGGAAAGTGTTGGGGTTTTTTAGGGGCCTGTCTTAGTTAGACCCCCGTCTCGATGTTTCCACCTCCAAGGACAACCAAGTTTGCAATGATAGAAATAATGATAAAGAAGGGAAATACAAGCTACGTATGCAAGAAACACTACAAAAAAATATGTGCTTACTCAACTGAATATTATAGAGGAAATGAGAGGAGATTACCACCTTGGTCCAAAGTATTCAAGGATTGTGGAGGAGTGAATGAGAGGAAATCAATCCTCTATTGTGATGCTGCTTGTCCTACGTTCTCACTATCAGAGCGATGGAATGGTAGATTGTTGTAATGGAGTGAATAGTGTTTATACAAAGCTTGAAAGTGGATGTTCAAAGCATGGAGAGAATGTGCCAACTTGTTCAAAACTTGAGAATGTAAGAATGGAATGAGAATATGAAGGAAAGGATGAAAAAAATCTATATTCGGATCGCCTAGCCGAAGAGGGATGTTACTCTTCGACTTGCAATAAAAAATGTAATGCCTCTGCAATCTCTAGCTGCAAGAATCTGCCAGGGACGTAAGTGCACCACACAAGCATCTACATGTCATACTAGTGTCCCGGACAGAAATGCCCCCATTGACACACAAATAGGGTGCCAAGTGGAATGCTAGCATCAAGCTTATGTGGAATTAAATTTCTACCTTAGATTTTCTAAAGTGTAAGGGGGTAGAAGGAAATTTGTGTTAGGGGTGCAAATTCATGCTCATACATATTTCCCCCACTTTAGTGAGCATGATTATTGATGAGTGCTTTGGTAATGTAGATTAGTAAGAAAGTAATAGAGTAAGAGATGTATACCTGAGCCGATGAGGAAGCAGAGCACAGTTTGGCGAACCCGGAAGTGTAAGAAAGGACTACATAGTTTCACGGAACCACAAAGCTAAAGTATGAAAGTGCCTCATAGGCTCACAATCCTACAAGCGGGGTCATCCTTCAAGAACTCTCACATGAAGGAAACCAAGAAAATCACCTTACAACCCCACAGAACTGTAAGGAAGGTATCCCCCAAGAACTCTTACATGAGGAGACCAAGAAGAGGACCTAACAGACCTACATAATTGCAAGGAAAGTATCCCCCAAGAACTCTCACATGAGGGAGATTGAGTAAAGGGGACTCCGTAGAGTCAAAGATGGTGACATTTTTACCCACAGATAGAACACATCAAGAAGTGGTCACATAGGCTAGTGAACAGATAGTCACACAAACCATCGCTAAGTTGCAAGGCTTTCAAAGGGATCCCTCGGGAACCCTTCAAAAGGAAGGAGGGTCTACTCAAGGGATGCGCTATTTGAAAAGTAAAGTCTATTCAGGCTGCCCTTAGACTAGACATCGAGGTGTGAAGCCAGTCTAGTCGGGCTACCCCTGAGCTAGATGCTATATAACTTTGTTGAAAACTTTTGAAGGGGTCCCTTGGGAACCTAATGTTAAAAGTAGGGGTCCACTCAAAGGACACACTATTCAAACCTAATGTCTTCTTTCTCAAGTTGATTCATCACCAAGGAATCCTTTTGAAGCTGTTCACTTCATCAAGGAATTTGAAAGGAAGGAGATGCACTCATGCAAGGGGAAGACTAAAACCGTTCCTGCTTCGGAGGAGGGTTTCCAAGTACTTTCTTTACAAACCCATGATGAAGGAAACATTTTTTTTTAAGGTTTCAAGTTGAGAATGCAATTCTAACAAAGAAGTGTGTAAAGGGTCTTTGGAAAAAGATTCATTTGGCAATGAATGCATTTTATAAAGACCAAGTGAAATAGAAGAGGCATTGTCACACATGAAAGGGGAAACTCAAGCAAAGATGAGAGAAAGATAAAGAGAAAGTAAGAGAAAAAATATCACACACAAAGGGCATAAGGGGATCTGGTTTCATGGGGTTAGATCTGCCTTCATTTATATATATTAGGAAACTATAATAAGAGGTGAAATATCATCAATCCCCAACCAGATCAAGAAGAATGCACAAAAGAAAAAGTAAAAATAAAAAAATGGGTCAACATGGAAGGAGGCCTAAATGATCCTAATGCTTTCCATCTTCCCCAATTTTCTAAAATTCGATCACAAACATGGAAGAATAGAGATACATATAGAAGAAGGTTTGCAACACAAACACCATGCTTGTATCCAAGCACCAATAGGGGTGATGAGGGTCATCCAGGCACATGTAGCATGATTACGGGGGAACACATCACAACACACACACACTTCTAATCTAAAGATCAAGAAGAGGGTCTCCCCCTAACACTAGTCGACCAAGAGGTCATCAGTCTCCACTCTATATCATTGAAGGGGGAAGGATGATGAGCCTGCAATAGTGTAATGTTAAGGGGAGTAGCTTTTGATCCTCCCGCAACAAGGGCCAAGACAGAGGGACCTATAAGGTCTCCATTGCTTTGCTCTTGTGGTTCCAAGGTCAATGACCTCACAAAGATTGTTGAGAAGGTCAGAACTTCATCCACTGAGTTAAACATGCATTTAACGGGAGTGCCATGTTTCACCTCGGTGGATGGAGGAGTTTTCACCCGAGTTTCACCGCTAGGCTCACTGAGAGACTCGGGAGCGGTGATGAACTCACAAGAGGCTGGGATTGGTTATGTTACTAGGAAAGAAAAAGTCAACTTGGGGCCACTTTTCAGAGAAGGTGGGCTCTTCTTACGTCCTCCATTGCTAGAGGGGCCATGCTCTACCTTCTTCTTTATCGAAGGAGGTGAACTCCCCATACATGAAACAAGGAGGGTTGAGGGAGAAGAGGAAAGAACTGCAACAAACATAATAAAAGTGTTCACCATGTCCATGAGCTTTGGGAAAGGCAAGACATCTAGGAAAAAATTCAACAAAGGTGGCTCCATCAAAGGAGCGATGAACACTTGCACCCTTCTAGGCACGTGCACTCGCAACGAGAGATGAAAGATATTTAGAGACGAAAGGAGGGAAAGAGGAGGAAATAGCAATAGATGTAGTCTTTTCATCCTCCTTATTTTGTAGGGAGGCTTGCTCAGCAAGGAGAGTCGATCGTTGGTTCTTATGCTCACATGCATGGCCTTTTCTATGGCTCTTCGAACTAGAAGATGGGATTTGCAAAGGGGTAGAAGGCGCCTGCTTAGCCATGGGAGTGTCCTCCATAGTTGTTTCAAGTGGAAGGGAAGACTCCTGAATGTGAGAAGGAGGGGTAGGTTCAGAAATGGTAGGAGGAGTTGACTCCACCACTTTAGGGGTGGATCCTCTCTTGTTCGAGGGAACAAGGAGAGGTTGAGGGGAAAACCTCTTTGCGAGCCTTTCTTTTTTTTGTATAAATAGTATTAGGGTCCTTGGGAGTTGTTGGGGAGATCTGATATCCTAGCCTTGGGCTTTCACCAAGGAGGCATCATCAGACTTAATAGGTAGAAACTGGGCTTGTTCATCCAATATTCTTCCCAAGAGAGAGGAGTGGATGAGTCAGCTCGAGAGGGAGAAAGCTTCTCTTTTCCCTTTCAGAAAGAGGAGGTAGCTGGCTGCTCGACTATAGGAAGGGTAAAATTTAGTTGTCCTTTGCCTCCACTCTTATACTTCACATAGTTCTTGTAAAGTAGGTCCATTCTTTGTGGGAGCGGACCGACTGGAGTGGGCCAAAAGTGATCCAACGAGTATCCTCCACAGGATACTATAGGCTGATATCTAGTTTCATGCACTACGTGCATGACACCTTCATGGGAGAATTTTAGGCATTTTTGAATTACATAGGTGATCCCATTCATGGAAGCTAGCCAAGGTATTCCTAGCTTCACTCTGAGTAGGTCTAACTTTATGATAATGTCAAAAACCGTGTCTACACTCCTAGGTCCAACTAGGATGGACAACATTATCGATCCATAGGGTTTAAGAGAAAGTCCATCATGTGTATGGATGATGGAATTTTCTTATTCATACTCCTCCCTTTGTAGGGAGTTCAAGAATAATGTCTCCTCTGTGACAACATTCACTCTACTCACGGGGTTGACCAAGACCCCTCTCATAATGTTTCTACTGAGGCGAGTGGGAATGTAGAGCAGATAATGTAAATGTTATATCTGGCAAACCAATTGCAAGGTGGGGAGAGGGAGTAATAGTAACCATGTTAACATACACCTAGGGGTGAGAAGTAGAATGAATGGGATCGATAATCATGTTAGCATAATGTGGTCCGTGTATATATGCAATTCACTATTAGCTTTTGCCACTGATTTCTTCATGTTTTTCTTTCCTCCATCAAGATGTATACTATTGTCCTTGATGTGATCCTGTATCTCATGACGTAGGCAGATACAATGTTCGATGTCATGTCCGTTAACTCAATGGTACTAGAAATAAGTGTTTTCTTCATACTAGCTAGGGTATGGTTCTCTGACTAGTTTAGGAGGTGCTAGGGTAAGGATCTTATCCTTCACTAACTTTTGCAAGATGGAAGAATAAGACTCCGATAGCTTCATAAACTTTCTGTCACATCTGAGGCTGTTGTTATCCACATTGGCTACTACATTCACAATAGTTTTACCTCTTCCCGAGATCGATACAATAGATCATCCTTCAGCATGGGAGCATGAGGGAGGACCCCTGAACTAAGCCACCATTTGTTGGTACTCTCGTAAAGCCAGACACAAGTATGCAAAAGAAGGATACTTCATGAGGGCAAACTTCTCTTGCCAAGGCCTTTGTAAGTTCCTTATGAAGACCTTATGTACATCAAAATTGGGTAACAGATACGAGATCTGTGAGAAGAGTGTTTGGTACTATGCTATAAAGTCTCTAATATTTTCATTTTCCCATTGTTTGCATCTAACAAGGTCTGAGAAAGTCATCTTTGGTCCAATATTGGCTTGGAACTATTGAAGGAACTAATTCACAAGCCGATTGAACGTGAAGATGGAATTATCTAGCAAAGAATAGTATCAGTCCAGTGTTATATCTTTGAGGGATTGGGGAAATAGTTTGGCCATCAATGCATCATGATAAAAAAATTCTATGCATAAGGCATTAAAGGTGGACACATGTGTCTGTCGGTCCCCTTTACCACCATATTTCTCAAATTTAGGAATCTCCATCCCTTGCAAGAAAGGAGTGTTTAGGATTGCAACTAACAACCGCCACTGGAAGATAGGTTGGGCTGAGGCTTGGGAAAGGTTTACCAGCTGGTTTTGCATCTTCCCCATATTCTAAAGAAGGGTATTCAAAATAGGGTCATTAGAAAACATAGGACCATTGGAACCACTGCCAGAGCCACCGTCGTGACCACCGCTAGAGCCACCACCAGTACCTCTGCCACTAGTGTGACCTTCAGCGGTGCCACCACCATGACCACCACCAGTGTGACTTCCATCAGAGCCACTGCCAGAGCCAAAGCCACCACCATGAATTCCACCGGCACTACCTTTGCCAATGCCACCCCTACTTCTAAAGTTTCTGCTGCCAAAGCCTCTGCCTATCATTCCGTAAAATCCTCCCCCACCGGAGGTGGAAGAAGTGGTGAAGTGGAAACCCAAAGGGTTCCTATTTACTTTGAAAGTCTTAAATTTTTTGGAAGTTGTGGGGATATTGACTGACGGGACCGTGTCAGCCATATACATGGATGTTGGAGGCATTGACATCTCTAGCTACCTCTCACATTCCTCAAAGAGGCCACCTTGTATCATGTGAGCATGGCTTGAGGGGGCAAATGCTTCAGCTAGAAAAATGAGACTAGCTAAGAGATCTACACCTATCCAATATTTTTCCACCATCTATCATATTTCACCGATCAGCTTAGTAGCCCTATCCATCTTCAGATTGCCTTCAAGGTGTTTTTCCAATGCACATAAGCCTTTGCCGAGGCTAATGACATACTCAGAAGGGATATGGATGGCCTCATTCTTGTCTATGGATGAAGAGGTCAATGATACATGAGGAGTAAGGATGTAATCAGTCTCATCAAGAAATATAGATTCACCTTGCAATACGTGATCATGTGTGGATAGATCGACCACAAAACTGGAGAAAAGGCCAGTAGTGAAGCTAGAGGAGACCTTCGCCTTATCCATCAGAAGGTGTCACAAAATTACTCTAACAATATGCCTAGATGTTGTAGACTAGGTTGTGAAGCTCATAAACTTTAACAAAACACTAGGGTATAATGACTAGGAGGTATACAAGAAAACGCTTTGGATGCCGACAAATGGATAGACGTTGGTTCATGTCGGGTTCAACAAAAATATAAGAGAGGGGGACCAACCACTACAAGGCCCCAGGGCACAAAAGGCCAAGAGCAGAAAGGCTTCCCTAACTTACCTCAGTTCAAAGGAAGGTTAGGATAGAAAGGATGAGAATGATGAAGACTATATGTCTTTCAATCCCTCTACAATCCTGAGAATTGAAGGGAGACTAGACGAGTCAATTTCTATAGTCAACTCTATGTCTTAGGTAGCTCTCTATCTGAGGACAAAAGTATAGTTTTGGGACAACAACACGGTGCATTGACATCTCATAGGTGTGATGGCATCCATACGGATAGAGAACCAGAGGAACAAGGTTGGAATCTCGAGAAAGGACTCATAGTCTAGTCTAACAGTTCCAGGAAGTAAAGAACAAGACTAAGAAAAGAGAAAGGTAAATAGGGATCTGATAAAAGAAGTATATTACCATGAGGGTGACAAAGATAATTTCATAGAATAATCCTCTCGCTAGATTTCTTCGAGATCTCTCCACCTACACACAATAAAGAGGGAAAGTATTGGGGCTATTTAGGGGCCTACCTCAGTCATACCTCCGTCTTGGTGTTTCCACCTCCATGGAAAACCAAGTTTGCAATTATAGAAATAAAGATAAAGAAGGGAAATACAAGCTACATATGCAACAAACACTACAAAATAGTATGTTCTTACTCAACCGAATACAATAGAGGAGATGAGAGGATATTACCACCTCCGTCCAAAGAACTCAAGGCTTGTGAAGGAGTGAATGAGAGGAACTCAAGCCTCTGTTGTGATGTTGTTTGTCCTATGCTCGCACTATTAAAGTGATGGAGTGGTAGATTGCTACAATGGAGTGAAAAGTTATGCTACAAAGCTTGAAAGTGGATGCTCAAAGCATGCAGAGAGTGTGCCAACTTGTTCAAAACTTGATAATGTAAGAATGGAGTGATAATATAAAGGAAAGGATGGAAAACAACCATATTTGGGTCCGCCAACCGAAGAGACATGTTACTCTTTGACTTCCAATCAAAAATGTAACACCTCTATAGTCTCCAGTCGTAGGAATTTTCTAGGGACATAAGCATACCACATGGATGTCTATGCACCATGCGGGTGTCCCTGATAGAAACACCCCCACTGACACACAAGTAGGGTGCCAATTGGAATGCCAACAGTGGGATTAAGTGGAATTAAGTCTCCACCTTAGGTTTTCTAAAGTGTAAGGAGGTAGAAGGGAATTTGAATTAGGGGTGAAAATTCACACTCATACAATATATATATGTATCTTACTCATCAATTAGGTCGGCCAAACATCCATAAAGTATTGAACATGCTAAGTTAGCAAAGATCTTCAAATATCTGAACCATAGTTTGTCACACGATACGAACTAGACCTAAAGACAAACATGCCAAACCACATATAACGGTCATCTTCAATGGGAAATAAATTCTGGTAAATGAGTCATACACATAGTACTGTGTTGAAATCAATGACAACCTTGTGACATTAATGACAACCATTTGATGTAGCCTTCAATCTCCAATAGAGAGATCATTTTGTGGATCAGGTGGTGGAATGTCTATGTATTGGGATGGTATGGTTTTTCATGTGAAGGATGGGATGTCTTGTGTGTTAAAATTCATGAAATTTTTTCATGTGTTCTTGAATAGTTGTTGGAAGCTTTGTGGTGCAAGCAATGGTTGTTGGTATACCTCTTGTTGTTGTCACACCAATAATTCTTGTTGTTGGGCTTGTTGTTGTTGTTGTTGTTGTTGTGCTAATAGTTCATATTGTTGGGCTTGTTGTTGTGTTGTTTGATTTTGTTGCACTATTAATGCTTGTTGTTGTGTGTGTTGTTGTAATGCTTGTTGATAATTTTGTTTTTGTGACAATTCTTACACTTGTGCTTGTTGTGCTTGGGTGTGTGCCTTCTCTTGTTGTTGTTCCTACTATGTGGCTTATTATTTTTGTAGAAAAGCTTGGGCTTGTGCTTGGGCTTGAGCTTGGGGTTGTGTTTGAGCTTGTGCTTGATCTTAATCTTAAGCTTGAGCTTGAGATTAAGCTTGAGCTTATTGGGCTTGAAATTGCTACAAGGCCTTTTGGTAAGCCTATTGTGTTGCTTTCAATGTGATACTATACTGATTTGTTTCATTTAGATTCAGAGGTGGAGGTGATGGATTTTATCAGATGGTGTGAGATGATATGACAAGGGGTTGTTGGGGTGGTTGTTGAGGTGGTTATTAAGGTGTTTTTTGGGGTGGTTGATGAGTGATGACAAGGGGTTGAGTGGTGGATGGTGTGGTTGATATGCTTAGTCCTTGATAGACTAGAATTTGGGATTTTTGAGGTATGATAGATGATGTGATGATTGCTTGATAGATTTGGGTTTATGCCACCTGGTGTTGTGATATTAGTGACATGTTTAGAGGATTTGGTATGATAGATTTGTTGATTTGATTTATAATTGAGGGGTTGATTAGATTTGATTGGTTTTGGATTAATGTGTTTAATGAAGGGATTTGGCCTATACCTTGAATTGGTGTGGATGATGGTGTCAAGATAAGGAATGGTGAGAATATTTGTGACATGTTACCTTATGGAAATGAGGATGAAGCATTGAAAGTACCCATTTGTCCAAATAAATCCACTTGTCCTTGTGAGATGTTGGGATTGTATCCATGTGTATCAATGGAGTATGCAAGGGTGGTGTGGAAAGTGGATGATATGTTTGAGTCTTAGAAGACAAGTGACACATATGTATGTTTAGGGTCTTGTGGGATGATGTTTCACATACCTAATATGGTTTTGGCTTCCAAAATTTGGTTTTTGACAAGTGGATGGCCTCGAAGGGCTTGGAGTAGTGAACTTCCCTTTGTGATCATAGGTTGACTTGGGGCATGAGATAATGATGGTTGATTGATGGGTTGGATGACATTTGGGAATGAAGGTTTGAATGATGTTTACGGTATGTTCCCTAAAGATTGTTCAACAACAATGCTCACATCAAAATTAGAAGGGACTTTATCCCCTTCCTTTTCCAATGCCAACATGTATGGGGTAGGATTGAGTCTCATGACTATGTTGACAAGTTTGTGAGTTTTAGGATTTTGAACTAGTTCTTTGAAGTTATTCATGACATCCTCCACTTGGAAACCTCCCTCTTGAGGATCTTGAGGTAGTTGAGAGGGATTAAGTAGAGGGTTGATAAATACCCTAGGGTTGAATTTCATTTAACTTAATTCAATTGAGGTTGATGTTTCTTTATTTTGCTTCATGATCTTCTTGTGTTGTGACCTTGTTTGGACAAAAAAATTGGGATCAACATTTAGGAATATGGGAGGTGAACCTCTAAATTTTGAATAGGACAACTAAGAGGGGGCTGAATCAGTTGGCATAGATTATAAACTTCAATTCAATTATCAGAACTAATACATAAACTTCTTGAATGATTAATCATCAAACTCCAATGCAAAAACACAATAACATCCGATTTATGTGGAAAACCCTATGAAGGAAAAACCAAAATGAGGATTACTCACACTATAGAGAATATAAAAACTGATTACAAAAAGGCTCACTGCTTAAGATAAGGCTCACTACCTGAGATAATGCTCACCGCGTACAATAAGGACTCCCTATCCAATAGGGCTACAACCCGAAGGGCTCACTGCCCTAGAGATACAAAGAAGAATTTTTAGATAGAGAAAAAAATCCCAATGCAACAAAGGATTTGACCATTGATCAACTTGCATGAATGATAGAGTTCGCTTTCTATTCACTCCATCCAAAAACTCAACATTAATCTTCACACTAATCTACCACACACATAACTCACACACAATTTCTAAATAGCATTAAAGTCACATCTAATCTTTCACTTATCTTCCTTCTTTTTTCTTGTAAATTTTTCATTGCTAGCTTATCCTATATTTATACTATCTCCAACCTTGAAAAGATACAAATTCAGCTAGCTAACTTCAAACTCAAATTAGGTCAGCACCAAAACATCCTAGGGTGGAATGAAAATAAGGGTGACCCAAAAAAAAACTTCATCGAGACCCATAATAGGTCCAACAAGCTAGATGAAATTTGAAGATATTGCTTAACACATAGTCAACCAAACTAGTGTAAAACATATAGAACAATTAAGCTTGAAACTTTTAGAAACCAAAAAGATCTTCTATTCAATTTGAACATCTTAGATATCTAGAAATGCAAGTCAAAAGATCTCATCAAAGAGAAATCTAAACCAGAAACATTTCTCCCGGGCCTCGACCATAACATAGAAAAATATAGTTCACAACTAGTGAATATAACTCAAACTTCACAAAGAACCAATAGCCAAGAATCTGGATATAGAAACCTTCAGCAATCATGACTAAAATACTTGAACTGTACAACTATAGGGACAAGTATCAAATCAAGATCCTGAGGAACAAATGAATGTATGCAATCTTCCTTTAATATAATTTTCTCAATATCCTCAACATATACATCCAACGACAATTGGTAAATAACCAGTTGACCAGTTGACATCAATGACAACACTTTCATTCCTTTTTCTATTTTTGGAACAATCTCCTCCTTTGTCATTCATGGCAACACATGATCTGAAAAACCATTAAAGGCACCATACCAATTTTGAATATACTTCTCAAGATTTTTCTTTTTGCTTCTCCCACTCAGGGGATCAACTTCCTCATTTCCTGCTTTCACTCATTAGCTTTCTCTCCTTTTCACATGCTTTTTCTCCCCCTTTGACATCAATGGAAAAAACCAAAAAAAAGATATGTTTGCTGAATCTTCTTTTGACATGAAAATAAAATAATCATAATGACAACACTTGAAACTACCTGCGTATGTGCAGGATCATCATGGAAAATACAGGCCCTTAAACGGCAATAAAAATTCAGAAAATCAGAGTTAGGCAACTTGACATAAAAAATTGAATAAGTTATCTATATTATTTCAAAAATATGTAAGAAAAGAATCTCTATAAAATTGAATGTAGTTTCTAATCTACTAGGTTTATTTAGAAAATAAATAAATCTATTTGGTGAAAATTTGAAATTTCAATGTAGTAGTACTTAATTTCAGGAAAAAAATAAGAAGTAGGTGTCTGTCTAACCACCCTAACCACAATAAAATGATAATATTTTTTTCTAATATTTTAGATGTAAGTAGAGGAGTCATGTCTCAATGTGATGCATATTTTTTTGAAGTAAATAATTAATTATGATTTTTTATGACAAATTTTAAAAAATATAAAAACTTGTACATCTGACCACCTTAACTTTGTCAAAAATTAATGAATTTTATTTATTTATTTTTGAATCCTATAGTACGTGAACCATATAATTTGACGTATATTTCAGATTGAAAAAAAGGGATACCATTAAAAAGTTATAGATATTTTTCAATTAGCCTATCAATCAGGACTTTAGTCATAATCCAAATAGAAAATGAATAATAATAATTTATTAAATTCGAAGTAAAGAATAATTTATATTGGTGGAAAGCTAAGAATCTCCTTTAAAAACCCTTTTCATTTCATCAATTTTGTGTGAAAAAAAGGTCATCAGCCACATGGACCATCATATCACCTACATATCGCCACTTTTTGGCCCATCACGATCCTACACATACCCACCCCCTCCCCCTCAAAGGTAGCCACCAAAACACCATTCCAAAAAGATAGAAGCATGAATCCACCAGACTAATGCATCTCAAAATGCATCTTAGTTATGGAAGGAGGAGAAATAACTCCTAACTTCTCCTAGAGATACTCAAAAGTATCTTTAGGAAGAGCCTTTGTAAATTTATATGCAATATAATCCTCTATCAAAACATACTCAAGCATGAATTTATTGTCCATGACCTTCTATCTCACATACTTAGATTTTGAAATGAAAATTCCTTTATCTATTTGATTAATCTGTAGCCCAAGAAAGAAATTCATCTCCCCAAACATAGACATTTCAAATTCTTTCTACATCTCTTCCACAAAAATCTTGCACATCTTTTCATTTCCCCCAAAGATAATTTCATCAACATATACAACTATAATCAATATTTTTTCATTTTCAATCTTAAAGTACAAATTACTATCTATTATACCTTTGTTAAATCCTTGTTGAATCAAATACTTGTATAACCTTGCATACCAGTCTCTACGAGCTTGCTTCAATCTATATAAATCTTTTTTCAATCTGTACACCATATCTAGTTGATCTGTTAATTGAAATCCTTTTGGTTGTTCCATGTATACTTCTTCTTCTAGCTCACAATTCAAATTTTTTGACTTGACATCCATCTGATAGACTTTGAAATCTTTATAAGAAGCTAATGCAAAGAACATCCTTATAGATTCAATTCTTGCTACTAGGATAAAAATTATCCTAAACATCTATGCCTTCTACTTGTGAGTAGCCTTTACACACAAGCCTTGCTTTATTTCTAGCAACTTCTCCATTCTTATTCAACTTATTTCTAAATACCTAATTCGATCAAATGATATTTTGTCTATTGCTCTTTGAACCAATTTTGAAGTTTGATTCTTCTCAATCCACAAAAGTTCTTCATTCATTGCTTCCTTCCAATTTTAATCCTTACATGATTCACTTACTATCTTCATCCCAATCTCAAAGAATAAACACAAGTTTACTTTAGCAACAAATTTGCTTCTAGTTAACACACCTTTTGTCCTATATCCAATAATATAATTTTTTGAATGATTCCTCTGTACATATTTTAGTGTCTTAGGGGATATCATTGGAGCATCTTCTTCTCTTTCATTATGTTCATTCTACTTTTTCTACTAATCTTTATCCCATTCTTCCCTAATTTCTTCTATTCTTGCACAATCATGTTCATCAGACACATATCCATCAATATCAATAGAATTATTCACTATTTCATCAACCTTTACATTTGAGCTCTCTACAACATTTCTTAGTTTTTTATTGAAACATTTGTATGCCTTGATTTTGGTAGAGTATTCAAGAAATATTTCATCACTTCTCGCATCAAACTTGCCCAAAGTTTCTTCATCTCTTATGATATAGATTTTTCTTCTAAATACCTTGAAATATTTGATTATAGGAATTCTTTTGTGCCATAGCTCATAGAGAGTCTTTGTACTATTCAATCTTTCTTGAACTCGATTGAATGAATTTAAAATAGTATGAATAGATTCTTTCCATTAAACTCTAGGTCATCTAGCTTTAATGATCATTGACCTAACAACCTCTTGAACTATTCTATTTTTCCTTTCAATAACTCTATTCTAGTGACGAGTTCCCGGAGAGAATAACTGTCTCTTTATTCCATGCACTTCAAAAAACATATTGAATTTAAAACATAACTAGACCTCCATCATATTTCTCAAGCTTTAAAAAATTACTCTTATCACCAGTCATGTGATGTGAGAAACCACTATCAACTACCCAAAAACTATTTTCTTGTTTAGCATGTAGGGTAGAGATAATCATACTTTCATTTTTCTTCTTCTCCTTCTCTAGAGGACTTTCCTTTACCTATTTTTCTAAATTAGTAAAATTAGGTTCATCCTTAATTTCCAAGAACAAGCATTTATTGTCATATGGATCTTCATATTCTAAATCTTCATCTGAAATACTAGCATTATCATTTAGATAGTAAGCTTTGTTAATCTCCTTTCCTTTCTTTCCTTTCGGTGGAGCTTTTATTTTCTTCCCCTCTGTGGTTTGTTTTTATGATACCTCTAACTGGTATGGGTCTTCGGGTGTTCTTTTTGAGTGTTGACTTGTTATCAGTGGTGATTAGTCACTTAAGTGGTGTTTTATCCCTCTTTGGTCATGACTTTACCAGCCCCTTTTACCCGTCCTTTCGGTTTTTGTGTCATGACCTTATTGTTACTATGGTATTGGGCCGATGAATTTCTATAAATTAACCATTAAATAATCTTTTCGACCTCGAGGGTCATTTCCCCGTCCACCTAGTTGGTCCCCTTCTTTAAGAATAACTATTTTGCATGTGTAGATTACGTGGTCATCAGATGAAATAATTCTAATCTTAACCATTCATTGCATACCTCGCAAGGTTTTTGCTTACGTCATGGGAAATAGTGTGAGGCTTATGAGATGCTGCCACCTATTGCATTTGATGGTGGGGACCGGTTTTGATCGCTGACCGAGAATGGATGCTCATGTCAACAGCTGTTTACCTACCAATGCATCATGACCATTCCTTGCTAACCTCGCATAATTAAAGCTTTAGTTTTAATAATGTTGCGAGGTGCGCGATTTGTTGATGCGTGGATGCTGATGTTATCGATGGACGAACATGGTGGGACCCATTTCATGCTGATGTGGTGCCTGGTAGGTGGATTTTTTGTTCACCTGATGACTAGAAGGTGGATGTGGCATTTTAAAAAAATTTGACTTAATTTGGGTCGTTCGCCTAGCCAACATTGCTTTTGATCAACGACTCATTTTCAAATGAATTGGTTTTGTACTATAGCCATTCTATCTCGCACGAGTGAATAGTAATGCTTGAGTTTGATTCGGACTACATAATTAAATGCCAAAAAGATCAGTAAATTACTATTTCAGTGCTGCATTTCTAGATTGAGGAAGAATTGTCTGGTGCCGAAGTAAAGCAAGCCATTATTGTAATTCTCTAGTCTATCTACATTTTGACGCTCTCCAAGATAAACCGTAAGTAGTACGTATGCCTTTTCTTGTTTTTTCAGAAGGTGTTAGTGTTTCTTACTGAACAATTGATGTTTGTCTTATTTTCCATTCCTAAAGAACTATTTGAGTAAATTCGCTTTTAGAGCTTGTCTAGGTAATTTCTATAGATTTTGAATATAGAAGAATTTTTTGTGGTGGCAATAGAAAGAAAAGTGTAATTGTTTTCCATTTAAAAAATAAGCAAACCCTAGCTCAAATTATCATCTATTTGGTATAAATGGTAACCACGACATGAATTTCTGGTTCTGAAGCTACGTCTAGGGGTTTTTCCCAAGATGTTATTGATTTGCTAAAGCCCTCTACAAGCAAGAAGTAGGAAGGAAAAGTATTGTTCTATGGGCCCTTTCTTTTGGAAGGATTAGTGGATAAGCAGTGTGCAATTCATGATGCCGAATTTCCATACACTGGCTGGCAGTTGTTTTCCAACAGGTTTGGAAAAAAAAATTAGCAGTTCCTCTATGTAATCCCTGGAGATTGGACCTGGGTAAGCTGGTCATACCCAATGTCTACGAGGATGTAGACCTATTGAAGGATATTTTTGCGAAGTATGACCCAATGGCCCGAACGGTCGGAACATATCTTGGCAAGGAAATGATCAAGGTAACCAGGGAGGAAATCATAGAGATTTTTGGTCTACACGAACGAAGCTAGGATATGGTTCCTATCAATTTGGAGGTTTTCAGGGAGGAATACAGAAACACCAAGGGTTTTTTCAGAACATCCCTTTTGATACCCCATTTGGCTATGTCAGGAAGAGGCAAGAACCAGAGGAAAGTTGTTATTGGCAGGAATGAGCCAGAACCTTTCCCGATGGACTATTTCGCCGTCCATTTCAAGAAGACTATTTGTGCATTGTGTCAGGTCCTAGGGATAAATTTGAACAAGACTTTTCCTATCAAAGTGATGTATATGGTTGTAAGCCTCCAACACCCAAGCTATAGTGTGGTATACGATTTTTCCACTTACCTTGCAGAGAAAATGCATTTAGGTTTGGTAGCTTTGAAGCTGGGGAAGAATTGGGTAGGATTCAAATGGTTTTCTCTCCTAATCCACATGTTTTTGTATAGGAGTCAGAGTGTGTTCGAGAAATATATGGAATTGAAGAAAAGAGAAGGAGACATTGAGATGCCTATCCAGTATTGGACTACGGTTCTAGACATGCATGATCATAAGTTCGAATTTGTAACCTTTCACAATGTTTTCAGATCCAAGTTAAGAAGGGCCTTGGTTTTTGATTCCCCTAGGATTTCAAAGGAAATTCATGATTTCCTAAGACCTATGGAGAGGAGGCCTGAGTTGAATTTAACACATAACTGGGGGGATATTATCCCCAATCACAACACAACAGTTTTTAGGGTTTTGGGCACAAATTCCACCCCATTTGTTCTACCAAGGGAGGTCCCCCTTAGACTTGGTTTCATAGAAATCATGAGGCAGTTGGGAGTATCTCAGGATTTCCATTTTCCTATTGAACAGAAGAAGGGATCTTTCTTTCCTGAATATACAACTTTCGCCAATTTTGTCATGACAAAGGGAAGGTGGAAGAATTTTCACATATTGCTCAAGCCATATAGGCTAAGAACTGTATGCCCTAGGAATCATGATCTTGAGGGTTTTATCCCCCAAATGAAGGCTAAGCACCAGACTAGCACCTTCATCCACAAATTTTACTTTCCTGAAGATATCATCAGGAACATTTTTTATCTAAACTTACAAGATTGGAGAAAGGCAATGTTCATTGCCTATTCAAAAATGGTGAGAAGTAAACAAGAAAAGATGTCTGGTTTTGATCCTATACGTGGTGCCAAAGATGAGCTTAGTAGGGAAATTTATGCTCTTGAAAACATTGAGAGTCTAGTAGGGGTCTTAAAGGTTGAAAGGATTGTGGAAGAAAGGGGGAAATCACAAATTACTGAGGAGTACTTGAGGTATGAGTTGAAGAGAGGCATACTTATTAGCCTCAAAAGAAGATAAAGGTATTTTCTAGGAGAAAGGGAGGCAGGACAGAGGAGGCTACAATGAGTGGTGCACCATCTATCCCAAAGCAATCAGTGCTAGATATTCTTTACCTGGATTCTCCTCCAAGGTTTTCAGAACGGTTTAACCCACCATCCCCAAAGAGGCAGAGGACTGGAAGTGTGGGGGATGTTGGCCAGGAAGGTAATGATGAGGAGGACATCATTGTAACTCTAGATGAAATGAATCTAGAGGTTCCACTAAACCCGGTTGACACTGCAACGAGTTCAGGGGCAATCACCATAAGATTGGGAAAGGATGAGATCAAAGGGATTACAAATAATGATGATTTGAGGATGGAGGCTTCCAAAGAGTTCATGATGGATGACTCTTTTATTCATACTAATGCTTTTAAATATTTTGTATGGAGATCTCATCTATCATTATATTTAGAGAAGGTTGCACATGAGTGAAGTCTTCATCCAAAGCTCCTAGAGCAAGTAATTCAGTCAAAGGCTAGATTGCAGATGAAGGAAAGGTTTAAGGAAATCACACCAAAATAGGGCAGGGCATTGTTTCAAAAGTGTAAAATATTGCTACTCCCTGAATGGGATATTGTTGATGCTGTGGTGTTTGACACATTCAAAAGGGCCAATAGGCCACTTCTTGCAACAGAGGAGGAGGCTGCATTGGCACTTAAAGGATCAACCTTTAGTGAGGAATGGGATGTTCTGGAAATATGGTCACTATCCACTGGATCTCAAAAACCTGTTGTTGTAGAAACATCTGGCTTCAATGGTCATTTGGTTGTAAAAAGAGTTATTGACACTCCTGCATTGGAGGTTGTTGATATGGTTGTGAATGTTGCCAAATTCACTATGGCAACTCTGGAGGACTTAACTAAAAACTGAGATACTCTGAGGAGCCAGTATAATGACATTATTATTGAGTATAATAAGAGTCAGCAAAGGGTGGAAGAATTGGAAACTGAGATGGCCTTACTGAGACAACATATGGAAACCTCGAGGTCTCAAAGGTAGGCTAGCTCTAGCCATACTATTTCTGACTCACCAATAGAGCAGCCTCAACCTTTTGTATAGGAGAAATCTTGGGCTATTGTCCCATATAATATGGGACAAGTGCCTATTGCAATTGAAAAGGAAAGTGGCTCGGGTGGAGATTTTTCTAGGGAAGAGTTAATCCAGTAGGTTGAAAAATATAAGGAGATGGTAAACCAAATACGAGATGCAACAGGAAGGAATAACTAAGAAATTATTGATACTGTGCTAAGGAATTTACATAAATGGGTCCAGAGTAAGTTGAACAATGTTCACGTAAATTATGCCTTGATGTTGCAAGCACTTGAATTGTTTCCAAGGAATAGAGAATTGGCTATCCCCTTGCTAAGTAGATGGGGCCCTATAATGGAGAAGTTAAAATTTATGGCAGTTGGGGCAAAACAGCATGGGGACAAATACCCTACAATCATAACAACATATCAATTTGTCAAGGCTATTGTGGAGCAAAAGTTCCAAGGGTCTGCTGCTCCTATGGAGTCCAAAATCAAAACATTGAAGGATATTTATGATGGAAAGGACTTGACTACACTGCCTCATATTTTGCATAGTCAGGATAAGGTAAGGCCTTTGCAGGCATGGAAGGAGCAAATGAATAATATAATGATTGCTCAAACACATGAGATATGCAAAAATGCTGATATCCACATGTTGGAAAACATGTTGGAAAAGTTCTCGTTTGTCATTAGTTTCCTGGAGAACTTTGATAAAACAACCACGTCATTGATGATAAAGTATGCACCTTACCAAAACATGGTGGATAAGGTGGTGGCTTTCAATTGGCCATCTGAAGAGGATTTTGAGTTATGGAAAAGGGTGTTCACTGATGAACTTGAATTGTGAATGTCCTGGCCGAGAATTGCACTTTGGTCATGAAAACTACAAGTCTGGCCTTAGATACTATATTGTAAAATGCATTCTCTCTCTGAATTCAAGTACAGGATGTTCAAATGAAATAAGTGAAAAAAATGGTTAAAGATGCTTTTGTGTAAGGTGAGTGACTCTTGGAGCAACAATTTTCTTTGTCCACAACAAACTAATGATCATTCTTGTTTTGGCTTTTTCTCTCTTACCAACAAATGATGTAAGGATAATTGATTAGTGATTAGTGGTCCAGTGAAAAATGGACATGTGTACTCTCCCACCTGAAGCTTGTGGGCTCCCTTGTTTTATAAAAGGGAATTTTGGGCTGAGAGAAGGGTCAGTTGAAATTATGCAAGATACGTGAGATAAGAGTCAAGTAGTATAGAGAGAAAGATATGCCCAGGTTTTGAAGTTTTGAGTCAGATTTGAGAACTTGGTAAATCATGGGGTTCTTGAGCATGCTTGTGTTAACCTTGTGATTGTTTTCAGTTTAGTTTCTCTCCTATTATAATAGTTTGCATGAATTATTAATGAAGTATCAATCCAAGATGATTTTCATTAATCTCCATTTGTTATTTACTATGGATTATGTTTGACTATGGCTCTGGTTCAAAGGACTGATTAAATGCTTTAGTTATCCAATAAGATTATGCGAATTAACACATAGGATTTATCAAGGAGTAATAAATTCAAGTATTGATATATGGATTGTAATGCTATTCATACAGATCATAGGTGCTTTAGATGAAAGCTACCCTATAGTTGAGTCTCCTTTTTGACTCTGTGCTTTAGAATATGGCACTGGAACTCTGACTGCTTTTCGTCCTTTGTATTTTTTGTTATGGCTTCAAGAAATTTCATTCAAATAACTCATATCAATACACTTAGGTGTAATTTTGATTCCTTGTTAAATAGATCCGAACTCTTCTAAGAAGCAGCCAATTTCTTGAAGGTTTATCTCTTTTAACACTGGCGGGAATTTATCCATTTTTTTTCCATATATGAGCAAATCATTTCAATCATAAGTGACAAAATATTTTAGGAAAACCCTCTTGGATCTTATAGAGTCTGAAGTGTAGGAGAGATAGTAGTTTTTACTGCTATCTTCTCATTAAGTTGGCATATTGCTTGCAAGACTTTAATAATTGAGTGTGGCAAGTTCATAAAAGCTCTTGTGAGTTCTGCTTGGGTTGTTATAAAAAAATGCCAATAGAATGGAAACTCTGCTGGGGAACTAACAAATGAACAGTCTCTAAGTGTAGATCTGGTTTAAGTCAGAGTCAGTTTTCATAATATAATTGTTTTGTCCTATCACTGTGTTTATTATGTTGAACACATGTGTCTAGTTTTCCTGTGTTCCTTGTCAGTGTGTCGGGTGATGTTTGAAATCTTGTCAAAAGTCACAAGTGCAAAAGTGAAGTGCAAACACTTCATCATTCCCAATATTTTGGGTGGCGACTCTGATATCTCGAACAACAAATTTCACACAAAGTGCTACAAAAAACATGCAAAGGAAAGTTCTCAAACACTAGAGGGCATGAAGAAGACAAGAAATTATACAAAAAAGAATCCTATGCCAATGATAGAGCTTGAGCTAGGACATGACAAGAAATGGGTAAAAGTAAATGATACCCCAAGTAAGTCTATTTCATCTCCTAATTCTTTTTCTCCTACTCTGAATACCGAGATAGATAGTGCTTTTATAAGTGAAAATTCCTCAGATACTATTATGTCTAAATTGGATCATGGTAGTTTTCCTTTTGAAAGGAAATGAGAAATTGAAGTTGATATGTCTAAAGAGGAGGAGCGATGGGGTTTTTGGGAACAAGATAAAACATTCCCAGAAGCCACAACACCCGGTACTATGTTAGTTTTCACTAGGAAAAATTTTAAACCTAGAGGAACACCTCTAAATGAGGGGATGCCTTTCATTCAAGAAGAAGATTAGGTAGAACAACCGTATTATACTCTGGCTCCTAGTGAGGTAGGGGATATTCTTGAAAATGAGACAGACATAGGCAAGGATATGCAAATCCTGATTGAGGAAGAAAGGAGGTTGCAAGAGGAAGAAGATAATAGAGATAGAATAAGAAAAGAAAATTTGGAAAGATGTCGGGCTAAGCAGCTTGAAAGAAATTCCCAAAAGAAGAAGGTTGAGAAGATGAGGGAAGAGGCAGCTAAGAGAAAAGCCTTTGAGGAAAGGGTGGCCAAGGCTGCTACCGAAAGGGCATGTGAAATACCTAAAGTAACAATCTCAATGGGAGTTTTTGCTACTCCCACATACACTTCATCTACTCTATCTACCAAATGTGTTGATGCATCTGTGGGATCTAAGAAGATAACCTTTCAAGACCATGGGAAAGCCCATATTGACCAGTCTAGGAAAACTTCTCAGGGTTTTTCAAATTACAAGAATTTTGCTAATACTAACGATGAACTAAATAGTATGGTAGGCAAAGGGGTGGGAATTGATCTCAAATCATTGGATTTCCCATAGAATCCTAAGCTCTTAAGGTTACAACTATTGAATGATCAATTACAAGATGATCTGAGAAAAGCTGAAATAGAAGCTGCCAATGCTAAAGTGTCATGCAAGATAGCCTTTCTTAAGATGTCTTCAAAAACCCCTCAAGCTTTTGGTTCGGGTAATAGTGAAAATGAGTCATTGAACAAGAAGTCTAAGAAGCAAGCCTATAGAGAGGGTTGCAGTGGTAATCAAAGTGGTAATCAAGGAGGTGGCCATAAGATTATCAGTTCATACTCAGAGAATGGAGATGGAAGCATTGCAAAGGTTATGCAATTAGGTAGTGGCAAGAGAGGTAAAGTTGGGGATGACAAGAAAGACATTGAGCAACACAATACCTCCAGGAATGGACGTGGAGGTGGGGCACCTCAAGTTGATAGATATAGGCAGTTATGCTTTGATAATATTAGGGGGTATCCAAATCCAGTCCCGGATAATGCATGAAAACAACTCCCAAAATTCACGGGTAATAATGCTTTCAGTGGAGAAGACCATTTGAAAGCTTTTCAAGGCTTTGTCGAAGATTTTGAACTCTAGGATGATGATGTAGCTATGAAATATTTTATGCAATAATTGGTGGAGGATACTAGGGACTGGTATAGAGGGTTACCTGATGGTAGTATTGATTCAAGAGATGCCTTTTATAAAGTTTTCAGGGAGCAGTATGGGGATCAAACTGATCCTAGATTTAAGTTGAATGACTTCAATAGTATTACTAAGGGGCACAATGAACTGGTTACTGAGTTTAATGCATGTTTCCAGAAGGCTATGACAAGAGTCCCTGCATAACTAAGACCCAATGAAAGTGCATGTTTAGTTGTGTATTGTAATGCCTATGATGCTAAGATGTGCTATTTACTGAGAGATAAAGATCCTCAAAATTTAAGGCAGGCATATAAGATGGCGGTTAACATTGAAAATAATAGAAGGGCTTTAGGTAAAGTGGGAAGAAGAGAGGATCCTAGAGCTTTTAAAAGCACGAGAAATCAAATAGAGAAAGTTGGTAAACCTATTGCAGCTGATGATAAGATAGATCAAGTTCTTACTCTATTGTAGAAACAAGCAAATAATGATAAGCCTCACTTCCAAAGGAATGAGAGATCCCCAAGGTTACAGGATTATCCTTACAATACCAATTGGAATAATGGTAAACCCCTACAAGGAAATCAGAAAAATAACCAAGTTCCACCTGACCCTCTACAAAGGTAGTCTATGAATAATGCATAAAATCTACCATGGTGTGAGGTATGCAAAATGCCACATTCTCCACAATAGTGTGCAGTAGTACAATCAATGGTGGACTCTCAGGATGATCAAGGAGACTCCCAGCCTCCCCAAGACTAGGACACAATGACTAATGTATTATTAGGTCCAACTGATTCTGCCTATGATGATTATTCCTCAGAAGATGAGCCTTGTGCCTGGGATGTTAATGCTCAGAGGCAACAAAATGAAACATATCATCAACAAGTGTTTCCAAATGAAGGAGATAATGATGATTGTTTTGTGAATGAGTTTGAGATGGATGATATGGTGTTGAGGAGACCTTCTGATGAAGAAATTGAAAAATACACTGTGGCTTTACTCGCCAGGGCAACGAATAATATACAATTGAGAAATATGATTATCCCTAGTGATTTTGGTAAACATTGCAGTTTGTTCATAAAGGAGAAGGAGGTAATTAAGCCAAAGGAAAGTTTGGAGGCCAAAAATATAGATCCAAAGCCTAAGGGGATAAGAGAACCCAGGATATTGGGAAAAAAAGGTAAACAAGGCCAAATAAAATAGTGAAGCTGTACTTCAAAACAAGGACAGTAACCAGAAGTCTTCTAGTAAAGAAACTTCAAAGGGAAAAGAAAAGGTAATTGCTGAAAAAACATGCTTTCCTAATTTACCGAAGTATACTTCAATAGATATGTTCCAAGTGCTTTCGCAAGTTAGGGTTACTATTCCTTTCCTAGAAATGACGAGGATAGATGAGCATAAAGACAAGACTATTGCACTCATAAATAGTATTCCCACAAATAGAAAAGATGAAGTAGTCTCTGATCAGAGTGATACAGAAAAGAAAAAGATGGTGGAAGAAATCACCACAAAGAGTACGCAAATATACTTGGGGAGTACTATTATAGCTAACCCAAATCATGTCAATCCTTTTTTCTTGAGCTTAATAATTGATGGAAAAATGTTAAGAAATTGCATGATTGATTCAGGAGCATCTAACAATGTGATGCCAGTGAAAATAATGCATGCAATGGGATTGACATTTGATAGTACATATGGTAAGTCCTATTCAATGGACTCTAGGGAAGTACTTGTTATAGGTATCATAAATGATTTTTCGTATAGATTAGCAACTTTTCCTGAAAAATGAATTACATATGAGTGTAACGGTGGTAGATATTCCACCAACCTATGGTATGTTGTTGTCCTGGCCTTGGAGTGCTTCAATGGGTGGAAGCATATAGTGTGATTTATCTTTTGCCACCTTTTCTATTGAACAAAAAGATGTTAAGGTAGATAGGGAGAAAAGATCCCCCCACATGATTGAAAATGTGGAGGGATCATTTGAACCTATCAGAATTAACTTCGTAGAAACTGATTTGGAGAACTTCCGTGTTGAGGAAGATAGAACAGAAGAAAATATCCGACCAACACCTATTGATAAAGAAGCTTCGAAGGAATTATCATAAGGGGATTTATGGATCATGTATTTTGATGGAGCTTGCTCCAAAGAAGGCTCAGGAGTAGGAATATTTTTTATTTCCCCACAAGGTAAAACTTTCAAGTATTCATTCTTATTGCAATTTTCTTGTACTAATAATGTTGCTAAGTATGAAGCTCTCATACTCGGTCTAAAGATAGCCTCAAAACATAGTATTAAGGTGTTAAAGGTTTTGGGGGACTCTGAGTTAGTTGTTTCCCAAATAAGGTCCCGCTTTGCAGCTAAGGATAAGAGGCTTAGACAATATTGAAATGTAGTATGGGACACTATTGAAGTGTTAAGTGCTTTTGGCATTGAATGGGTTGAAAGAGGACATAATGCTAGAGCAGACTTACTAGCAAATATTGTTGTTAAACTTGACGATGTCACTTTTGGTGGCATATCACAAATAGAAGTACAAACTAGGCCTACAATGCCTAATAATGTATGCAATTGGCAGGTGTTTGATGATGACACTAATATTCTAAAGTTTTTGCATTGTGTGGATCAATATGAAAGCCAAGAAGAAATTGATTTTGGCTCATTTGTAACTAATGTTGATGGTAAGGAGACCTTATTTAGAAATGAGGTCATCCAACTTAAAATGAATACTATCCCTAGAGGTTTGGTTGCACTTGAGAGGGTGTTTAATGGTCTTGATATGTCAAAAGCTAAGAAAGCACCATCTCATAAGGATGATCTAGAAGAAGTAAACTTAGGAACATAAAGTGCTCCTAAGAATGTCTATATTGGAAAGAAAATGAAGCCTCATGTTAGAAGCATGCTGATTACCTTGCTTCGAAAATATAGACATCTTTTTGCTTGGTGGTATGAAGACCTTAAAGCATTCAGGGATGATTTATTTCATCATGAGATCCCATTAAAACTTGATATGAAGCCTTTTAGGAAAAAACAAAGACCTATCAATCCTACCCTACAACCTAAAATGCAAGAGGAGCTTGCTAAATTAAGGGAGGCTGGAATTATCAAACCAATTAGACACTCATCTTGGGTTTCTAATTTGGTACCAGTTAGAAAAAAGAATGGGGATATTAGGTTATGTGTTGATTTTAGGAACTTGAATATGGCCTCTTTAAAAGACAATTACCCGTTGCCTAATATGGAGGCTATGTTGCATAAGGTCATAGGTTGTGAGTTACTATCATTGATGGATGGATTTTCTGGTTATAATCAAGTCATGGTTAAGGAGACTGAGCAATTTAAGACTGCTTTCACTACGCCATGGGGTACATATGTGTATGTCAGAATGCCTTTTGGATTGATAAATGTTGGTTCGACCTTTCAAAGAGCAATGGATCTGGCTTTTGTAGATTTTGTTGATCTTTTCCTTGCAATGTATCAGGATGACCTTACTACCCACAGTAAGAAAGAAGAGGACCATTGTGCCCATTTGGAAAAAAAAATTGTTAGAGCTTTGGAATATGGGATATCCCTGAATCCCAGAAAATGTACATTTGGGGTAAAAGAAGGAAAATTGCTAGGACACATTATTTCAAAAGATGGAATTTGGATTGACCCTGAAAGAGTGGTTGCTATTGACAAGATCATACAACCAAAAAACATAAAAGGTATCCAGTCTTTCTTTGAACAAATCAATTTTTTAAGAAGGTTTGTCACAAACTTTGCTGAAATTGTCCGCCCAATATCTAAGATGTTGAGAAAGGGAGAAAAAATAATATGGATAGGGGAGCCATCTGAACCCTTTCAGGCTATCAAAGATGCAATTAAGTAGGCACCTATCCTCAGATCCCCGGATTACTCAAAACCATTCTAGTTATTCTCTTTTGCCTCTTTTCATATTATAGTTGGTGTACTATTACAGAAGAAAAATGATGGTTTTGAGTATCCAATTGCATTTTTCAGTAAATCATTGCAAGCTGCATAATTAAAATATGACATATCTGAGAAGTAGGCATATGCCTTGGTAAAGGCAGTAAAAAATTTCATACCTTACCTAATGGGAGCAACTATTGTTGCCTATGTGCCAACAGCTGCAGTCAAAGATATCTTCACCCAACAAGAGACTACAGGAAGAAGGTGCAGATGGATTAACATAATCCAAGAATTTAATATTGACATACATATTACTAAGCTTGTAAGGGGTCAGGGCCTAGCCAAATTAATGGCTGAGGAAAATCTAGAAGTCAATCAGATTAACCAAATAGAGCAACAAAATATTGCACCTATTTGTGACATGCAAACTTGTGGATGGTACAGGAGGATTGTGGAGTACTTGCAGACAATTCAATGTCCTGAAGGCATGCCCCTTACTGAAAAATAACCCTTAAATTACAAGCAATCAGATATGTCATTATTGATGGCGAACTATGGTGGAGAAACCCCAAGGACATTATACTTAGGTGTGTGGATGGAGACCAAGCTGAGGATCTGCTAGTAGAAATGCACAAGGGAGTTTGTGGAGGCCATTATATGGCTAAAACAACAACTAATAAGATTCTAAGGGTAGGATATTGGTGGCCTACTCTATTCAAGGATGCACACAGATATGTTAAAAAATGTGATGCCTGTCAGAGATTCACTGGAAAGTTAAAATTTTCTGGCAATTTATGATTAAGACTTGTGTTTGTTTTTGCTCCTTTCCAGCAATGGGGTATAGATTTTATAGGAGAAATATCTGAAAAATCTAGTGGGGGACATGCATGGATATTGGTAGCCACAGATTATTTCACTAAGTGGATTGAAGCAATTCTAACTAGAAGGGCCACAAGCAAATTTGTTTTCGATTTTTTAACTGAAAATATTTTTAGCCGATTTGGGGTGCCTAACAGGATTGTGTCAGACAATGCCATGTGTTTCAAATAAGAAGAATTTGTAAATTTTTGCAATCATTATGGCATCACTATTTCATATTCATCCCCTTATCATCCCCAAGGAAATGGACAGACAAAATCTAGCAACAAGAGTTTGATGAAAAATATTAAGTGTATGATAGAAAAGAACAAAAGGGCATGGGATTCAAAACTGAAGCTAACACTATGGACTGATAGGACTACTGTTAAAAACGTAATTTTTCATTCACCTTTCAACTTAGTCTATGGGATGGAGGCATGCATTCCTCAGAATAACTTATTGAAGATGTATAAATTTGTCTTGGAATATGATGATGACGTATGTGACGAAATGTAACATAGGATGGAAGAGTTGAGTCAACTAGATGAAACTAGAAGGGAAGCACATAAAAGAAATGAGAGGTTACAGCTTCAGGTAAAGCACCTTTATGATAGAAAGGCAGTAGAGAGAAAATTTGATGTTGGAACAATGGTGCTGCTATAGAATGCTAGATCAGAAGACAAGGGAAAACATGGCAAGTTCGATCCCCTTTGGCTGGGCCCTTATATTGTTATGGATATACATGGGGAAGATTAGTATTTTTTACAATCACTTACAGGTGAGGTTCTTGAGTTGCCAGTACATGGATAGTTCTTGAAATACTATTTCTCGTGAAATAACTCTTTTCCATGTACGTTATGCAGTCCTGTGAATAGTGTATATAGGATGGTCGTTTTTGTTTTGTGTTTTTTTTTTCCCTATCCGGGCTTGTTCCTGGTTTTGGTTCTCTCTATGTCTAGTCTACGTAACTAGAGATTTTGGATTCTTGCTATGCCCACAAGGGGCATACATCCCCAGTTGGAGCCACTGGTGGAGCTTTCATTTTCTTCCCCTCTGTGGTTTGTTTTTACGATACCTCTAACTGGTCTAGGTCCTGGGGTGTTCTTTCTGAGTGTTGACTTGTTATTGGCAGTGATTAGTCACTTAAGTGGTGTTTTATCCCTCTTTGGTTGTGACTTTATGGGCCCCTTTTACCCATCCTTTCAGTTTTTGCATCATGACCTTATTGTTCCTATGGTATTGGGCCGATGAATTCGTATAAATTAACCGTTGAATAATATTTTCGACCTCGAGGGTCATTTCCCCATCCACCTAGTTGGTCCCCTTCTTTAAGAATAATTGTTTCACATGTGCAGATTACGTGGCCGTCAAATGAAATAATTCTAATCTTAACCGTTCATCGCATACCTCACAAGGTTTTTGCTTACATCATGGGCAATAGTGTGAGGCTTGCGAGTTTCTACCACCTATTGCATTTGATGGTGGGGACTGGTTTTGATCTCTGACCGAGGATGGATGCTGATGCCGATAGTTGTTTACCTACTGATGCATCATGACCATTCCTCATTGACCTCGCACAATTAAATCTTCAGTTTTAATAATGTTTCGAGGTGTGTGATTTGTTGACACGTGGATGCCGATGTTATCGATGGACGAATGTGGTGGGACCCCTTCCATGCCGATGTGGTGCTTGGTAGGTGGATTTCCTATTTTCCTGATGATTGGAAGGTATATGTGGCATTTTCAAATTGTTTTGACTTAATCTGGGTCATTCGCCTGGCAAACTTTGCTTTTGATCAACAACTCATTTTCAAATGAATTGGTGTTGTACTATAGCCATTCTATATCATGTGAGTGAATAGTAATGCTCGAGTTCGACTTGACCTACATAATTAAATGCCAAAAGGATCAGTAAATTACTATTTCAGTGCTGCATTTATGGATTGAGGAAGAATTGTCTGGTGTTGAAGTAAAGCAAGCCATTATTGTAATTCTCCAGTCTCACTACATTTCACGCTTTGCAAGATAAAACGTAAGTAGTACGTACGCCTTTTCTTGTATTTTCGGAAGGTGTTAGCGTTGCTTACTAAACAATTGATGACTGTCTTCTTTTCCGTTCCTGAAGAACTGTTTGAGTAAATTCGCTTTTAGAGCTTGTCTAGGTAATTACTATAGATTTTGAATATAGAAGAATTTAATGTGGTGGCAGTAGAAAGAAAAGTGTAATTGTTTGCCATTTAAAAAATAAGCAAACCCTAGCTCGAATTATCATCTATTTGGTATAAATGGCACCCAAGGCACAAATTGCTGGTTTCGAAGCTACGTCTAGGGGTTTTTCCCAAGATGTTATTGATTTGCTAAAGCCCTCTACAAGAAAGAAGTAGGGGGGAAAATTATTGTTCTATAGGCCCTTTCTTTTGGAAGGATTAGTGGATAAGCAGTGTGCAATTCGTGATACCGAATTTCCATACACTAGTTGGCACTTGTTTTCCAACTGGTTTGGGAACAAAAATTTAGGAGTTCCTCTATGTAATCCCTGGAGATTGGACCTGGGTAAGCTAGTGGTACCCAATTTCTATGAGGATGTAGACCTATTGAAGGATATTGATGTGAGGTATGACCCAATGGCCTGAATGGTCATAACATATCTTGGCAAGGAAATGATCAAGGTAACCAGGGAGGAAATCACATAGATTTTTTGTCTGCATGAACGAAGCTAGGATATGATTCCTATCAATTTGTAGGTTTTCAGGGAGGAATACCGAAACACCAAGGGTTTGTTCAAAAATCCCTTTTGATACCCCATTTGGCTGTGTCAGGAAGAGGCAAGAACCAAAGGAAAGTTGTTATTGGCAGGAATGAGCCAAAACCTTTCCCGGTGGACTATTTTGCCATCGATTTCAAGAAGACTGTTTGTGCATTTTGTCAGGTCCTAGGGATAAATTTAAAGAAGACTTTGCCTATCGAAGTGATGTATATGGATGTAAACCTCCAACACCCGGGCTATAATGTGGTATACGATTTTACCAGTTACCTTGTAGAGAAAATGCATTTTGGTTTGGTAGCTTTGAAGCCGAGGAAGAATTGGGTAGGATTCAAATGGTTTTTTCTCCTAATCCACATGTTTTTGTATAGGGGCCAGAGTGTGTTTGAGAAAGATATGGAATTGAAGAAAAGAGAAGGAGACATTGAGATGCCTATCCAGTATTGGACTAGGGTCCTAAACATGCATGATCATAAGTTCGATTATGTAACCTTTCACAATATTTTTGGATCCAAGTTAAGAAGGGCCTTGGTTTCTGATTCCCCTAGGATTCCAAAGGAAATTCATGATTTCCTAAGTCCTATGGAGAGGAGGCCTGAGTTGAATTTAACACATAACTGGGGGGATATTATCCCCAATCACAACACAACAGTTTTCAGGGTTTTTGGCACAAATGCCACCCCATTTGTTCTACCAAGGGAGGTCCCCCTTAGACATGGTTTCATAGAAATCATGAGCTAGTTGGGAGCATCTCAGGATTTCCATTTCCCTATTGAATAGAAGAAGGGATCTTTCTTCCATGAATATACAACTTTCACCGATTTTGTCATGACAAAGGGAGGGTGGAATAATTTGCACTTATTGCTCAAGCCATATAGGCTAAGAACTGTACGCCCTAGGAATCATGATCTTGAGGGTTTTATCTCCCAAATGAAGGCTAAGCACCAGACTAGGACCTTCGTCCACAACTTTTACTTTCCTGAAGATATCATCAGGAAAATTTTTGATCTAAACTTACAAGATGAGAGAAAGGCAATGTTCATTGCCTATTCAAAAATGGTGAGAAGTAAATAGGAAAAGATGCTTGGTTTTGATCCTATACTTGGTGCCAAAGATGAGCTTAGTAGGGAAATTTATGCTCTTGAAAAATTTGAGAGTCTAGTAGGGGTCTTAAATGATTAAAGGATTGTGGAAGAAAGGAGAAAATCATAAATTACAGAGGAGTACCTTGAGGTAACAGTTCAAGAGAGGCCTACTTATTAGCCTCAAAAGAAGATAAAGGTATTTTCTAGGAGAAAGGGAGGTAGCAAAGAGGAGGCTACAATGAGTGGCACACCATTTGTCCCAAAGCAGTCAGTGCCAGATATTGTTAACCTAGATTCTGCTCCAAGGTTTTCAAAACAAATTCACCCACCATCCCCAAAGAGGCAGAGGACTGGAAGTGTAGGGGATGTTGGCTAGGAAGGTAATGTGTAGGAGGACATCATTATAACTCCAGATCAAATGAATCTGGAGGTGCCACTAAACTATGCTGACATTGCAACGAGTTTAGGGGAAATCACCCTAAGGTGGGAAAGGATGAGATCAAAGGGGTTACAAATAATGACGATTTGAGGATGGAGGCTTGCAAAGAGTTCATGATGGATGAATATTTTATTCATACTAATGATTTTAAAGATTTTATATGGAGAGATGATATCTCATTATATTCTAAGAAGGTTGCACATGAGAGAAGTCTTCATCTAGAGCTCCCAGAGCAAGTAACTCAGTCAAAGGCTAGATTGCAGATGAAGGAAAGGTCTAAGGAAATCACACCAGAATAGGGCAAGGCAGTGGTTCAAAAGTGTGGAATATTGCTGATGCTGTGGTGTTTGACACAGTAAGAAGGTCCAATAGGCCGCTTCTTCCAAAAGAGGAGGAGTCTGCATTGGCACTTAAAGGGTAAGCCTTTAGTGAGGAATGGGTTTCTCTAGGAATATGGTCACTATCCACTGGGTCTCAAAAACCTGTTGTTGCAGAAACATCTGACTTCAGTGGTCATTTGGTTGTAAAAAGAGTTGCTGACACTCCTGCATTGGAGGTTGTTGACATGGTTGTGAATGTTCCCAAATTCACTAGGGAAACTATGGAGGACTTAACTAAAAACCGAAATACTTTGAGGTGCCAGTACAATGGCATTATTATTGACTATAATAAGAGTCAGCAAAGGGTGGAAGAATTGGAAATTGAGATGGCCTTACTGAGACAACAGATGGAAACCTTGAGGTCTCAAAGGTAGGCTAGCTCTAGCCATACTATTTCTGACTCACCAATAGAGCAGCCTCAACCTTCTGCATAGGAGCAATCTTTGGCTATTGTCCCATATAATATGGGACAAGTTCCTATTGCAATTGAAAAGGCAAGTGGCTCGGGTGGAGATTTTTCTACAGAAGAGTTAATCCAGTAGGTTGAAAAATATAAAGAGATGGTAAACCAAATCCGAGATGTAGCAGGAAGGAATAACTCATAAATTATTGATACTGTGCTAAGGAATTTACATAAACAGGTCTAGAGTAAGCTGAACAGTGTTCATGCAAATTATGCCTTGATGTTGCAAGCACTCGAATTGTTTCCAAGGGATAGAGAATTGGCTATTCCCTTGCTAAGTAGATGGGTCCCTACAATGGAGAAGTTAAAATTTATAGTAGTTGGGGCAAAACAACACGGGGACAAATACCCTATAGTCATAACAACATATCAATTTGTCAAGGGTATTGTGGAGAAAAATTTCCAGGGGTCTGCTGTTCCTATGGAGTCCAAAATCAAAACATTGAAGGATATTTATGATGGAAAGGACTTGACTCCACTACCTCATATTTTGCATAGTCAGGATAAGGGAAAGCATTTGCAGGCATGGAAGGAGTAGATGAATAATATAATGTTTGCTCAAAGACATGAGATATGCAAAAATGTTGATATCCGCATGTTGGAAAACACATTGGAAAAGTTATCGTTTGTCATTAGCTTCTTGGAGAACTTTGATAAAATGGCCATGTCATTAATGATACATTATGCACCTTACCGAAACATGGTGGATCAGGTGGTGGCTTTCAATTGGTCGTCTGAAGAGGATTTCGAGTCATGGAAAAGGGTGTTCACTGATGAACTTGAATTGTGAATGTCCTAGCCAAGAATTTCAATTTGGTCATGAAAACTACAGGTCTGGCCTTAGATACTATATTTTAAAATGCATTCTCTCTCTGAATTCAAGTACAGGATGTTCAAATGAAATAAGTACAAAAAATAGTTAAAGGTGCTTTGGTGTAAGTTGAGCGACTCTTGGAGCAATGATTTTCTTTCTCCACAAAAAACTAATGATCATTCTTGTTTTGGCTTTTCCTCTCTTACCAACAAATGATGTAAAGATAACTAATTAGGGATTAGAGGTCTAGTGAAAAATGGACATGTGTACTCTCTGGCCTGAAGCTTCTGGGCTCCCTTGTTTTTATAAAAGGGAATTCTGGGCTGAGAGAAGGGTCTGTTGAAATTATGCAAGATACATGAGATAAGAGTCAACTAGTGTAGAGAGAAAGATATGTCTAGGTTTTGAAGTTTTGAGTCAAATTTGAGAACTTGGTAAATCATGGGGTTCTTGAGCATGCTTGGGTTAACCTTGTGATTTTTTTGAGTTTATTTTCTCTCCTATTGTAATAGTCTGCATGAATTATTACTGGAGTATTGATCCAAGATTATTTTCATTAATCTCCATTTATTATTTATGATGGATTATGTTTGACTATGGCTCTAGTTCAAAGGGCCGGTTAAATGCTTCAGTTATCCAGTAAGTTTATAAGAATTAACACATAGGATTTATCAAGGAGTAATAAATTCAAGTATTGATATATGGATTGTAATGCTATTCATATAGATCATAGGTGCTTTAGATGAAAGTTACCCTATAGTTGAGTCTCCTTTTTGACTTCGTGCATTAGGATATGGCACTGGAACTCTAACTACTTTTCGTCCTTTGTATTTTTTGTTATGGCTTCAGGAAATTTCATTCAAATAACTCATATCAATACACTTAGGTGTAATTTCGATTCCTTGTTAAATAGATCCGAACTCTTCTAAGAACTAGCCAATTTCTTGAAGGTTTATCTCTTTTAACACTAGCGGGAATTTATCCGTTGTCTGTCCATATATGAGAAAATCATTTCAATCATAAGTGACAACATATTTTAGGAAAACCCTCTTGGATCTTACAGAGTCCGAAGTGTAGGAGAGATAGTAGTTTTTACTGCTATCTTCTCATTAAGTTGGCACAGTGCTTTCAAGACTTTAATAATTGAGCGTGACAAGTTCATAAAAGCTCTTGTGAGTTTTGTTTGGGTTGTTATAAAAAAACTCCAACACCTTTCTCATGTCTTTGTTTATTCCCTTTAGCTCTTTCTAGACACTTTGCAGCATAGTGACCTATTTCTCCACAACTAAAGCACTTAAAGGGAAACATACCTTTATACTTACCAAAAAAAATTCTCATTATTCTTATAAAGTTAGCTTCTATTTCATCAAATTTTTGTTCATCCAGATCTTCAGTTTTTGTATCCTTAAATGAAGTACTCATTTTTCCTCCATTTCTTAGACTCAACTTCCTCATCTCATAACATGTCAAAAATTCTAACAGTAGATCCTTAATACAAGTCCTATAATCTATAGTCTACTCAATAGCATTAACCTTCTCACTATAAGCATGATGAAGAGTTCTGAGAATCTTATTTACAGTTTTAGTTTCATCTATAATAGTGCCAAGAGATCACATTCTAGCCACTACCTCATCCAATCTTTGTACAGAAGCTTTGACATTTCATCTTCAGACATATGTATAAGATCAAACTATGTTTTCAAATTCCACAATTTCACCTCTATTACACTTTCATCATTATCATGTGCTCTTTATAAAGCATCCCAAAATTCCTTAGTTACCTTTAAATTTTGAACCTTAATCAACTTGGAATATACCAAACTATTCTTCAAGATGAACTTCACCTTATTGTTCGCTTCATGTAATTTTATTTTTTTAGATTTACTTAGACCATTAGCAAGAAGAGTGTAAGGATTCTTGTAAGCTTTCTCCACATCATATTCACAATACTCCAGGTATTCTTCCATCAAAACTTTCTAGATACCATAATTAGTTCCATCAAACCTTGGATAATCAAAGATCATTTTGCTATCCATCCCAAACCTTCATCAAATGATTAAGCTCTTTACCAAGGAACCAATCTCTAATGCCAATTGTTGAATAGGACAATTGAGAGGGGGGGTTGAATCAATTGTCACAGATTATAACCTTCAATTAAATTACTAGAACTAATACATAAATTTCTTAAATGATTAATCATCAAATGCCAATGTAGAAACTCAAATCCAATGCACAAACACAATAACACCATATTTACATAGTAAACCCAATGAAGGAAAAACCATGGTGAGGATTAACTCGCACTATAAAGAATATCAAAATTGATTACAAAAAGGCTGACTAGTTGAGATAACACTCAGTTCCTACAATAAGAACTCACTATCGAGTAGGGCTACAACTTGGAGGGTTCATTTCCATAGAGATACAAATAAGAAAAAGAAGAATTCCTATAGAGAGACAAAAATCCCAATGCAATAAAGGATTCCACCACTGATCAACTTGCATGAATGATATAGTTCGCCTTTTGCTCACTAAATCCAAAAACATGGCATTAAGCTTCACATTGATCTACCACACACATAACTCACACACACTTTTTGAATATCCTTAAAGTCACATATGCTCTTTCACTTATCTTCCATCTTTTCTCTTGTACATTTTTCATTTCTAGCTTATCCTATATTGATACTATCTCCAACCTTGAAAAGATACAAATTTGGCCATCCAACTTCAAATTCAAATTAGGTCAGTGTCAACACATCCAAGGGTGGAATTAGAATGAGGGTGACCTAAACACATACTTCACCAAGAACCATAATAGATCCAAAATGATACATCAACTTTGAAAATAGTGGTTAACACAAAATCAACCAAGCCAAAGTAAAACACATATAATAATTAAGCTTGAAACTTCTAGAAACCAAAAATATCTTCAATGAAATCTGAACATATTATCTCTTGTACCACAAGTCAAAAGAATTCATCAAAGATAAATGTAGACCAAAAAAAATTCTCTTGGAGCTCAACTAGAACACAAAAAATCATAGTTCACAACTAGTGAACACAACTCAAACTTCACAGAGAACTAATAGCCAAGAATATGGATATAACAACCTTCAACAATCATGACTAACATATCTAAACTAGACAACCATAGGTAGAAGTACCAGATCAACATCCCGAGCAACAACTGAATAGTGTGATCTTCCTTTAATATAATTTTTTTGAATATCCTCAACATATAAATCAAACAATAACTAGTAGATAACCAGTTGACTAGTTGACATCAATGGTAACACTTTCATTCCTTTTTCCATTCTTGCAACACTAACTCCTTTGGTTGATCTAAATTTTAGGTAAAAAAATAAATTCTAGGATGTTGCATGGATCAAATGATGATGATATGATAAATGAAGGGTGAATGGTGTGGGTGTTTGAACTTTTAAGAACTCTGGATCAATACTAGACCTTAGGATTTGTGATTTTGATTGCTTTGATTTGGATAATGAGCTTATAGATCCCAAGATGTTAGATGTGATCCTGAGGTGAACTTGTCCAAAAGGGGTGCTAATTTAACTAAATGTGTTAGAAAGGATTCATTCCCACACACCTATCCAAATAAGATGATTTTTATTTTGATCTAAGGATTTACTAAAAGTATAACATAGATGATTTTTCCAAACTTCTAAAATTTGTTTATGAGATGGGTTCTGGGAAATGTTTTCATAAATGGAAGTGTTGGTTTTGATCTTGGTTGAACCTAGAAAGACTTTTTGTACAGGACCAAGGTGTTGAATAACATGCTATTCCCTATAAATTGTTTCAAAACCAAAAGGGTTCATATTGAGCATACATTTATCGATTATTCAATGGAATAAGTCTATAAAATCTTGTTACCTTCTTGCTTATTTTATGGTATTGTCTTAGGTTACACTTTCTAATGTATCTTCTTATCACTAGAAAAAAGTTTAGGATTTATGCAATCACAAAAAACAACATTCTTCCTTCCATACTTTCTTTTATTCAATTTATATTCACATGGATTATCCTTGTTTCCAAACAAATTGGAGTAATAACAGTATCCATTTAATGAAAATGATTTGTTCAATATTTGACTTCTACATTCCACAACCTTATGTCCAATCTTCTTGCACTCAAAATATTTTCTAGAGAATGATAAGGTATCATTGCTTTGACTTTTGCATTCCTTTGTGTTATGACCAAATTTATTGTAGGAATTGCATCATTAAAGGATAAGTAACTTTAAGCATTAGGTTATGTAATGGGAATCCTTCTAGTATTGCTTCTTAAGTCCTTTATTTTTCCTTCTTTCCATTGAGTCTTATTGTCAGCAGGTTGCTTTTTTTTTAACTTTGTCCTTCTTCAAACCCTAAAATGATTTTATCCATTGTAGGTCTGTGATAAATAATCAACTTATCAAGCATTGTAGTGCTTTCCTTCAATTTATCCTCAAGTATTTTTCATTTTCCATATTTGATTTCAAAATTTCTACTTCTTGCTCAGGCTTGACACATTCATCCATCTTCCTTTGAATTTCAATTTCAAACAATCTTCAATTCTTTTCTTTTCTTCAAATTATTGTAGTAGTCTGGTGATATCTTCATGCTCTCCTATTAAATCATAGGCTTCTTCATATTTTATCCTCATATTCTCTATACAATCATTTGCTTCCTTCAACTTATTCTTTAGATCTTTTTTTTCTTTTGAATTCTTAGCAAAGATTACTTCTAGAGGAAAAAAATTCTTATATTCAAATTCTAGGACCTTCCTCAAACTATTAGGCTTCTTCAAAGGAACTGGGCTCTGATACGAATTGTTGAAAATCTGAAATAATGAGAGGGGGTGAATCTGTATTCCATAAAACCATTCAAATAAAATCCATTTATTATAAAAAATATAACTGAATCAATAAGAGAGAACATGGAATCAAGACATTGTATCATCACACATGAACACCAATATTTTTACATGGAAAACCCGAAATAGGAAAAACCACTATGAGTATTTTCTCACAATATATTATATCTAGATATAATATATTACATGGATCACTACCAGGACTCACTATCCTCCAAAGGATCATATCCCGAATACAAAATATGGCTAATCACAAAGATACAAAAGTTGTGGCTCACTTCCAAAATTATGAACTGATGGAATATACCTTATATGTGTATGGTTCAATTCCAATGAATCTCTAAATAAGAAGTACTACTTCACACAATAGTCACTCAACAATTCTATTATGATCCTTGCTTGATAAATCAATTAGGCTCACATATTTAAACAATCTTCAATTCTCTTCGCACTTCACCATACCTCTCTTACTTCTCCTTCCCATACTCACACTTTCACATGTTCACTCCACACCCCATACTTTTCTCCTTCAAAGAGTCTTACATATATATGCAAGTATATATCATTCATCAATTAGGTTGGCTTAATTAGATGAAAGAAAACTAATCAAAAGAACTCTTGTTAGCACCATATAAGATCAAAACATTTTTATCCATGTAGTTCATTATATCAAGTCAACGTATATCTATATAAAACATCCACAAAGTATATTTAATCCTCTTAATGCATCTCATATTTTAGGTTGGCCAAGACTAGGACCGAAACAAAAAAACTACAAACCTACATACACTACTCAGAGAAAGCACCTTCTAGATCCTATATTACTTTAGTTTCTCATCACATTAACACCAGAGATACTACCAAGCCACTACATGTTATTTGGTTAATAGATCTCCTATTTCATCTCCTTTTAAAAATATACCCATTGAGACATGGTGTGGTAAAATAATTCAATGAGACATCTCAGAGTTTTTGGTTGTGAAGCTTACACTAATGTTCTAATTAAAAAGAGGTCTAAATTGGAGAAAGAGGTTGTTAAATTCATTTAATTGGTTATTGTGTAAGTGTGAAGGGTTACAAGCTTTTAGATCCAATGGCTTAGAAGTTCCTCTATAAAAAGGTACAAGTTTTATATAGATGAAACCATCAGCTATTGAGCTATTGCAAGAGAAAGAGGAGATTTAGAGGAAGGAGGTAGTTTAAATTCTACCTACTCTGATGAAAGGTAAACTAAGAACTCTTGCTAGACCTAATGATGAGGAGAGATCGAGAAACTCTAAAATTTTACAAAAAGAAGAATAATCTCAACCTCAACAATTAAGGAGGTCTACACATTTCAAGTGACAATAAAAAAGGTTTGGTTATTACTTAAACGATTATAATTACATTTTTTCTTTGATAGCTAATAAAAATGATCCCGGGACTATTAGAGAGGCTAGGGGTATGACTGATGGAGATTCTTGGATTAAGAAATGGTTACAGTGAAGAAAAATATACTTTGGATTTGGTATCATTACCTAATGAATGTAAATGCATTGGTTATAGATGGGTGTTCAAGGAGAAGTGTGGTTCTAATGGTAGTGTTGAGAATAATAATGAATGCTTGGTCACTAAGGGTTGTTCTTAACTGGAGGGAATGGAGTATGGTGAGATATTCTCTCCTATTGTGAAGTTGGCATGTATCCAATTCTTGTTATCACTTGCAACAACATATGATCTAGAAGTGGAACAAATGGATGTGAAGATAGTGTTACTTCATGGTGGCTTGAGGAAGAGGTTTATATGTCACAACTAGAGAATTTTGTGGTTACAAGTAAAAAAAATCTATTTTGCAAATTGAGAAGTCCAAATTGTTTGAAAAAGTCTCCTATAATATGGTACCAAAAGTTTGACACCTCTTTGTTGTCATTAATATTTATGAGATCTAAATTTGACCATTATGTGTATTAGAAATATGATAAAGGGTATATTTTCATTATTTTTTCAATGTATATGATATTTTATTTATTGGGAATGATAAAATAATGATTTCAATTTTGAGGTCTCGGTTGTTAGTACAGTTTGATATGAAATACCTAGGTGCTACTAGGTATATTTTAGGAATGGAGATCAGAAGACATAGAGATGAAATTTTGTTTTGGTTAAGATAGAGTAAGTATGTGAACTCATTGTTGGAGAGATTCATCATCACAAATTATTGATAGTTAGTTGTTCTTGTAATGTAAGGGATGAAAATTTATGTGGAAGATTGTCTAAAATATCCTATTGAGATGGAGGACATGGCAAAATTACCATAAGAAATTTTTATTGAAATTGTAATGTATATTTTAGTCCATATGAGGCAAAACATTACCTAAGAAGTGGGATTCCTTATTCAATATATGGCTAATCTTGGATGGGAACATTGGATGCAATGATGAGAATGTTTAGGTACTTGTAGGGTAATTCTAATTAGTCCTTATGTTTTCATGGTTATCCTACTAGATCTCAATATTTAGTGAGTATTCATGGATATGTATAATTATTTGGGTAGGTAACATTGATATAAGAAGATTCACAAGTGGTTATGTGTTTAAGATGTTTGGTAATTCTATAATTTGGATGAGTAAGAGATACGTTGTAGTCTCTTTGTCCACTAAAAAAGTATACTATATGGAAGCTACTCAAGCTTGTAAGAAATCCATTTGGGTTAAAAGATTATGTTTTGATGTTTGTTTAGATGTAAGAAAGATTACTATCTATTATCATAGTCATAGTACCATTTTCTTAGAAAATAATCTTACTTTTACCGCCAAAAAAGCACATTGATGTTTAGTTTCATTTTTTTTGTCATATGGTAGTAGATGGAAAGGTTAATTTGGAGAAGGTTGACACTTTGGTGAATGTTTTAGATGCACTAATGAAATCAATGAGCTTATAAAAGTTTAGGTGAATATTTGTTTCTATGCACCTTGTGGCCCTAAGAAGTTGATTACAGATGACTCTTGAGAGGTCTTCGATGAGCGGGATAATTTTGTAATTAGGGTGTCCTAACCTTAGAGTCAAATAATTTAATTTTATAATGTTTTATGTTAATTATATGTTTCCTATGTTAAATTCCTACCAAAATTATTGTGAGTTTGTGAGACCTAATAGTGAGGTGGCATCCTACATGAAAGATGACATGCACGATTTGTAAGCTATTTAGTGGAGTTATGCATCATGTTTGGAAGACCTAAATTTGTGCCTAATATGGTGGCACTTCTCATAAGCTACTATAAAATGGGTAATGGAAACTTTATATATTAATTTATGACTAATTATAATGAAATGAGATTCATGTATGATAAATTGTAAGTTGAATATGATAGATTGGAACCATGTGATGAGGGTTCCTATACATGCAAGGAATTTTCATGCATGAAGCCTCATTACATGTTCAATGATGGATAATTTCAAGGAGATAGGTTTCAAAAATAGAAAAAGCCTAATGTAATGGGTTCTAGTTATGAAAACATGTCATAATGAACTCATATTCACCCTAGGGGATGAATTTTTGTTTTGGAAATTTTTTCCACCTTCTATTCATGTTGAAAAGCTATAAATACTTGATTACTCAATGAATTTTTAGGATAAAAGATTGAATATTGTTTAAATGTTGTTATTCTATCAAAATTTCTCTAGAATATTTTCATAGTGTAAAGAATCTTGAAGAGCATTTGATTGAGTTGTATTGTAACTATTTTTGTTGCTAAATATACAAGTTGAGTTGCATGTTCAGAGTGCGAGTTTTCTCTTGAAATGGTATTTCCCACATAATCACCATGTTATGGATTACATTTCTTATATGTTTTACATGCTATTAAATGTGCATCTATTTATAATTGTAAATATTTAAGGTATTTAAAAAAAACATTGTAACTCTCCCCTATTTAGATTAATTTAGTAATTGGCTTCTGCTCACCCAAATTCATTTCACTTTGCTTGTAAGGTTTAAATTTATTTACCTATATTGACACAATAATCATTGATAAACAATTAAATTTAATCTTCTAGGTTAAATAGAAACCAAGTATAGTCTGATACAAAATAATACATTTAGTACTGACATATAAAAAATTATGAAAGCTAAATAACTATTTCAAGGTACAAGTACTAGAACCATCCAAAGGTAGTTATAGTATAATTTAGGTTGAAATTTAGTTGTGCCTTAGAATAATAGGATTGATAAAAGAAAATATTTTTGATGATGCTATAAAATGTTATTTCATATTTTTTACAATCACCCCATTTATCTATTTAATTTCCTCTAAATCCTTTTCAACAAATCCATTTTATGAACATCATAAATTTTTTACATTCTACAAGGCCACATTCCATGCATGTTCTTGAGTTGAGTTGGTGAAATATTTTCATGCTATATTTTTTCAATCACTTTATAGTGCAAGTGGTGTTTCAAATCCTATAAGAAATAGTTTGGTTGTTGCATGCATATTTTATAATTATGAAAAGACGACAACATATGTGTAAATAATATACTTTATGTTTGGTGATATAATACACATAGATTTTCAAGCCTATATGTAATTTTCTAATATTTATAAAATTATAACTTAAGCCTAAATGATTGATTATTAATAACTTGCTAGAATTTTTAATCACATGGTAAAATTAAAGCTACACCTTAAAATACATAAATCGTAAATATAAATGACAACTCTACCTTTATAATTTTAACTTACATTTATAAGTGGAAACTATACCTGGATGTTTAGGATTGTACTTTATAATTGTAAGAATATCATGGCTATGAAAAGTTTCTACAATTCCCCAATGTAAATGTTATCAATGCTTTCAATAAAAAATGTTAGTTGAAACTTCAACTAGTTTTATGACTATATTTGTGAATTGAAACTCTAACATTAAAACCATGGTAGATTTATAGAGTCATGATTCTTGTTCATTATTATTAAAAATTAATAGAAAAAATCAATATTCCAAATACTTGTATGTATCACTAGACTTGTTAAATCCAACTTTAAGTTAAATCCTCCCATTCTACATTATAATAAGATTCTATTCATCATGTGCATGCTTATAAATGATAAGGAAAAAATAAGGTTTCCCAAAATCAAAATTATAGACCACTAATTCTTGCCTTAAAACATGTGATTTTATGTATTATATGGTGTAAATAATAAAAAAAAAATCAATCATAACTATCATAGCAACAATGAGTGAAGTTTTTAGAGGATAGAATGGTGTGTACCTTACTGCAAGAAGAAAATTTGTCATTCATAGTGCAAGAACATGAAAATAAGCCTACATAATTTATTACAAGTTTTCAAGAGTTGATAACCAAGGATATGAGAGTGCAAGAATCAAGGAACAAAACCTAGATCTTAGTTTGAGAACCCTAATAGGGTCACATTCGCCACTTGATCTTCAACCTATAAATCTACAAATACACATTCAAGAGAAGAAAAACTTATTAATTTTTAGTGAATAGAGGTTTTCCTAAGTCAAACCCCATTTAGGTAATTAAACCAAATGATGAAATAGAGAAATTCAAGCATGAAACATGAAACATGAAACTTGAATTGATGATACCTTGGAAGTTGTCTTGGAGTATAAATCTACTTGAACTAAAATTTAGTGTCCATGAAGAATTTATATCTTGATCTTTAATTAGATGTGAAACAATTCTTGCAAGTATATCTTCAATGCTACATCAACAATCTTATCTCAACAACATGCATGAATGAACTATGCCTTTGACATGATTAAATGATCTTGAATTATTGCAATAAGACTTCACTAATCTTCCTTTTAATTCCTTTTAAATGCTCTATAATTCTCCTATAAACTCAAACTTTCTATAATGCATGAATACTCAAAGTTCCTAGGTGAGACAATGTGAATTAACCTCATATTTATACTAAATCTAGAGATTAACCTCAAAATTCTAATAATTGAAGATGACACTAGATATAGGATTGAAAATCATTATAATACCACCAAAATTAAATTCAAAAATGGGTTTCCTATGTGAGGAGGACCCATTCATCACTAAAGGTGAATGGGTCCTAGCACAAATTTCTAGGACCATGCTTTGGGGGGATGAAATAACATCAAAATCCCATGTAAAAAATGAAAGTAAATGAGTGTCCTAGATGGAGAGGACCCATTTGCCACTAAAGGAAAAGGGGTCCTAGCACCATTTTCTAGGACCTTAAATTTTCCAAATTAAATGTCATGCAATTTGATTATTGGGTGTCGGGATAGATCTTTCAGAAGGTGTCATTAGTAAGGATTCAATTTGAATTAAAGGAGCCAATTAAGCTCAATTAACAACAACTAATTAATGAAACCCTAGATAAGTGTGAAAGTGTAATACAACACTTTACAACACCCTAAATAAGGTACAATTTAAGTACATTGTATAAAAAATAACTTGGATTCAATGTGAATATGTACAACACATTGTAAAACTAAATCAAGGCATAATTAGGTTAATTCAATATCACTTATTCCCAAATTAAATGTGAAAAAGGGTTTACTTTTTTTGACACTACATTTTTCCCCCACTTTAGTGAGAGTTTTCCCCCATGAAAAAATCACACTAAAGTAGACATTCATGACACTTTAGTATGCAACAATAACAAGGATACATAATCATACCCCATCAAATGCCAAGAAAAATAAAAGAAAAACAACTGATCAAGCACAACCATTCCAACACAATGTGGAATAGAGCAATTTGTCTATAACATATGTTTCTCACTCTAGGGTGGTGGATCCTCGCTCTGTCTACTAGGTGAGTTATCCCAATCATGTATGCTCACTCTTGGGTAGAGAAACCTCAATTTATCCACTGGGTGAGTTATCCCAATCATGTATACTTCCTCTAGGGTAGTGGAACCTTAGTCTATTGACTAGGTGAGTTGTACCAATTAGGTGGAAAATTATAGAATCATATTAGCCTCCCATACCATACCAAAGTTATCGTCCTGAAAAATTTGATAAACCACCAAAATGTAATGCTTTTGAATTTCATGTTTGTATTTTTTTGTTAAAGGGGTTCTTTCTTTGTTCATGTAAGGTCTTCTTCTTAGGGAACATGATGCCTAATGTCTCCAAGAGAAGAAAATTCAAAGAGTATCAAATTTCCATGTATGGGATGGCTATCATTTCACATCATGCCACGAATGGAGATCATATGCTTAGAAATATCAGACTCTTTGAGGAAATCAAACCCAATGATAGTTCCACCAATAAAATGACACATCACAAGAAAAACAAATCAAACCATGAAATATGTGAAAATATTCCATCGATGTATGCCCCCACTTTAAAGCATTTTCTAACACCATTATTGTTGCGTAGTTGCTTCAAAGTAGTCAATGTTTTGTCCCGAGACATGATAACTTTCCATGGAAAACCCTATGCCAAGTCATGTTTCTGAAATAAAGCTACACAATGAAATAAGAATGATGGGTTGCCCCCAAAATACATAAGGGATCTATGGATTAGGGGTTAGCATGTCTTTCATATAATTTTGTTTATAGAGATTGAAACTATCATCATTCCTCAAATACTCATAGAACTGGAAGAATGAAACAAAGAGAGAAAAAATAAAGAAAAATCATTTTGGGTGAACATGGAAGAGACCTAAATGTCTTTATGCCTTACATCATCCCCAAAAGAAAAACACAAGACAAATGAAAAAGATAAAGGAAAATATTTTGGGTCAACATGGAAGAGACATGGATGTCTCGACACCTTTCATCATCCCCAAAAGGAACAAAAAAAGACAAATGAAAAAGATAAAGGAAAATATTTTGGTTCAACATGGAAGATACATGCATGTCTCGATGCCTTGCGCCATCCCTAAAAGGAAAACACAAGAAAAGTGAAAAATTATTACAACATAGAGAAGAATATAGGTACATATAGAGGAATACAGAAAGAGAGATAGATACATCAAAAAATACATCGCAAGATATTACATTATCCACATAAACAAATATGAAATAGAAAAATACTAGTAAGGCATATGTGAGTAAACCTAAAGTAGGTCGTATGCATCCGAATCTCGGTCAATATAAATGGAAGGTAGACAACTAGGAAAAGGGACAAGATCAAGTGTTGAACTAGGGGAAGCTTCAATTTCAACACTCTTTTTAGGATATTCGTCATTTAAGCTCATAGAAGAAGAAAATAATGTATTCAATTCATCATGCACTTATTCATGAACCTTTTCAATATTAGTGCCATTATCTAGATTAATTGGACTTGGAGGTCAAATTAAAATGTCAATGAAAGGTTATTTTTTATGTTGCGGTGAGGGTATCAGATCATCATACATTTCTGTAGGTAAGTTCATATTTTTATTTTCTATGTTTTCATATTTTTTTTATAACCTACAAGGAATAGCATGACATCTATGCCTACACTCTCTTTCACTTAGATTCCATCTTAATCTATTGTCAAATTTTTTTTGTGTAAGGGTGGGTTTTTCAATCATATGTTCCCTATATTCCTTGGGAGGAATAGAAGAAACAATAAGAGATTGTTTAACCAATTTATCTTTAGCATTGTACACTTTTTGACTCTAGGAGGGACAATGAGATTGTTTTGGTTATCTCGCGGTCTCTTATTAGAAATGGTAGGAGGTTTTTATATGGGTTGTTATTGAATGTTTAGAAGGGATTTAGATTCAATCATTGTTTTTTTAAGGATAGGTGGGAGTTATACCACAATACTATTTTACAATTTTTGGCCAAACTAGACACTAAACTGATTTTTTCTAACTAAATCTTCACTTCTGGACACCTATAGCGGCTAAACAGTGAGGAATTTGAGGATGATGCAAACTAGTGATTTGTAAAATTTTGTCTATAGAATCTAAATATATTTTTTTCAAAAAATTTGGAATCAGATTGCACTTATTTTTCCATGTCCTTCAAAAACTAGTTTTTTTTAGTAGACATCATTTTTAAGGAGTGACACTCACCTTATAACACAAAACTTTTTACTTTTTTTCCATGAAGGATAAAATTATAATTTTTTTGAATTGAGATTTGTAACTATGATATTTAGTGCTTCTAATTGATTTCATAGTGTTTTATTGAAATTTTTTTCCTTAATCAAGTTTCGAAGTCAAACCAATTACAATTCAGACATAGGCAGACCGTAGAACACGTAATTGTTTTTGTATATATCAAAATTCAATTTTTATTTTTTGGATCAAGGACTTAAATATCTAGTGCACTAATATTTTTTAGTTTTTTTTTTATAATCTTATATTTTTCAACACGTGCAAAACAGAGAGATTGATTTTTCAGTGAAAAACCTACATTCACAAGAAATAAAAATTAGATACAATAATAAAATAAAATTTATTTAAAATTATACTTTTTTGGAAGCTTATAATAAGGACTACATACTTGCAAAAACTAAATTTTAAATGAATTCATTTGATCCCCCAGAAGGAAAATCAAAAGTGGTTTTTTATCAAAACTTTGATAGGTGTAAAGGAGACTTCATTATAGGTATGGTTTAATACTAGCGAGGTTATATCCAAGGGGGTTTGATCTAAGGTGGTTTGATCAAACCCTTTTCAATTGGAATCCTTATAATGGAAATTTTTAAGGCTTAAATCATTATACTTTCTAAAAATATGTGATTTAAGTAAAAATCATAATCTCCTTGAAATTGTAAGCCAACATTGTGGGATCACCCATGTTTCAGTTATAGGTTGAGGAATGTTTCAAGGGGATAATAATGATATTTTATTTTCTTTGAACTTTTGATATGATTTGAAAAATAAGATCCCATGAGGCTTAATAGGTTCCATAGGCTTGGGCCAAAAGAAATATAATGAAAAGTTCCCTCAGGTCGATGTAGGATTAAATCCACTATGATGCACAACAAAGATATCATTTCCAAATGGAAACTTTAGACATCTATGCACAACCAAAGATATGGAATTGATGGAGTGAAGACATGGATAGCCTAACTTCACATGAAATTGGTTTGATTATGGAATGATGGTGAATGAGATAGGTAATGTTTTCGGTCCAAATTTTGAAGGGAGATTTATCAAGCCCATCGTAGGACAAGAAAAACCATTTTGTGTCTTGATCCATGCTTTCAATTTATCATATTTATCTTGATATAGTTCAAGCATGAATATTAATTCTTTGGTGGTCACATTCTCTCTAGAGATGAGATCAATTAATATCCCATTAGTGGGATTATAATTTATTTGACTAGCTATGTAAAGAGGACCATCAAGTGCACATTTAAGTATGCCATTTTGTGAGAAAGCATTATCAAGAAGCTTTTTAGTAGAGCCCTTATGATGTTTATCTTCAATAAATGCTACCATAGTATTTATAGGATGTTGTTCAATTATGTCCATGTTGTCATCATCCATGTCAACATTCATCACATCATTCTTCATTTCACTAGATTTGATAAATTGAATAGTGTGATTAGGCATGGGATTGATAAAAAATTGTAAATTTTGGTTATGAGGGGCTACGGACTTATTACCTTGATCATTCACACCTCTGATTATAAATGAATAGAATCAATAAGGTCTTAGACAAGATGTTTAAGACACCTACAATATCCCATACCATGTTTATTTTTTGATGATAATGGAAATAAGCATTTCATTGAAAACCTCTAGGCAATGGTATATTAGGATCACACTCTCCAATAGCATGTAAGGTAAGCATGTTATTTTTGATAAGTTGTGCCATGATTTTATGAAGGGTATCAGGTATAGGAGTGAACTCTTTATCCTTATCCCCAAAATAATTTGTCATGTTTATAGCAGCCACTTGATTATTAGTTTCTTGACCTATTTGAGGGGAATTTAGTTCTTAAAATACCTTATTCTATTTCTTGAAAGGTTGATAACTATTTAGAGTGGTGGTTCCAAAATTTTTAGGATGACTAGGGGGAATCTTCACATCATGACCTCAAGTAAAATTTTGATAATCATTGAAACAACGTAAAATGGGGTGAGATGCTTTTGAATGGTTGAAAACATAGAGCAAGAACCACTTTCCAATTATCTCATTCAAGGATAACCCTAGAGATTTTAATGTAAAGGAGAAAGAGATCTTGCAATAGGGTTGTCCTAGGGGCTGATTGTAAACTAATGATGGGTTCACCACCAAGCTAGGGCTTGGAAAGACAAATGCAATGCAAATCAAAATTCCTAACCCTAATTCAATGCAAATAAAACAAAATAGAAAGCTACAAGATGAAATATGTGCACCTAGAAATTTGGAGATGACTAAATGAGGCTTTGATATGCTGAAAATAGTGAATTTAATGCTGACTAGGACTAATACAACAAGCTAGGTGAATTAGTCCCAGATCTATATTTCTATGTAGAAGCATGAATTTGGCAAATGGGTATCCGAATCTATAAAAACCTAAATTGGGACTCATATGCTAGAACTAGAAAATCAATCTAGTTAGGGTTTTTTGAAATGTCAAGGTCTAGATTTGATCTTCAAGGTTTTCATTATGCTTCCTAATTAATTTTCTTATTTGAAACCTTGATTTACAACTTGTAGAAGTTCTCCAAGTATCTCCAATGCAAGGTGACAACTTTGAAAACTTTCTCCAAACTTTCTCCTTAATGTATCTTCAACCTAAACCAACAAATAATACATTAAAGAGAAGGAAAAAAAAAAAATTGTTAGTGGAAAGGGCTTTGCCTCAGTCAAACCCCATTTTGGTAATCAAACCTTGAAATGAAATGAAATAGGAATGAAGAATGATGAATGAACAAAATATGATGTTGCAACTCACCAAACCCTAACATTAAGAGGTTGAAAAAATGTATGAGATGGCTCCAATGGATATAGATCTTGAATCTTGCTTGAATATGATAGATCTTGAGTGAAATGCTAGCTTGAATCATAAAACCCTACATCACAATTGTTAGCTCAAAAATAAACATGATACATGAAGACTTTGACATGATGCTTAATGCTTGAATAATTCTCTAAAGTGCTTGATAATTTTCCCTCGAATGCTCTTCAATGACCTTGTAAATAGTTGAATTCTCTTATGAACTGAAATTTTCTATAAGGATGCTCATTCAAGTTGCTAGGTGTAAAATGAGTGAAAGAAACTTGTATTTATACTTAATTATGCAAGAATTCCTGAAATTACAACACTACAAGCTGATATTAGATATAGGAGGATAAAATCCCACCAAAAATTTGAATTAATTTTAATTTTGGGCCACACAAGACTCATACGCCCAAGGTGGTGTATGAGTCCCATTAGGCATAATTTATGAAACTAAATTCCAAAATGCTTTAAAATGTGTAAAACTAGGATCGAGACCTAAAACCTTAGGTGGAAATCATATGCACAAGGTGGGAAATGAGCCCCATACCACCAAATCTGGGCCACATAACCTAAAAACACCTGAATCATGATTGGGTGTTGATTTATGTCAAGATTATCCTCAAAAAGATGCATTAAATGAGGCTTGTGGATGCAAAAAGCCAAAATATTAATGACAACGCTGGAAAAGTGTGAAAGTGTGTTACAACACTTTGCAACACTTTACATAAGGTAGGATTAAGGTACATTTCTATTTAAAAGAGGTTTATTAGGTTTAGTTCATTAATAAAACCTTAGAAGAGTGTGAAAGCGTGTTACAACACTCACAACACTTTAGCAAGGTTCCATTTAATTTCATTAGTTCACAAGGGCCCAAGACCTAATATGAATGTTTCAAACACATTACAACACTAAATTAAGGAGACATCAAGCTTGTTTTTATAAGGAGGTCCCAAATGAGAAAGGAAAAGTAAAAGGGAGACTTTTTCCATTTCCATATTTAGCCCCCACTTTAGTGAGAGGATTAAATTGCTTCAAAGTCACACTAAAGTAGACAAACAAAAATCAAGAGGGGTCCATGTGTTACAATGTCGATAAGATAAGATGGCAATGATCAAGAGGGGTGATCAAGTCCCCAGGATCAAGATCCCATGGCTAACCAACATAGGTACAAAAGAACACACATAGAAATGATATAAAGAGAAATAACAAGGAACAAACATACACTACCAAAGATGAGGAGAAAATAAAAACAAAAAGGGGGATTGATCAATATCTGACCATTTTTCCATCATGATGTGGATTAGGTCTAAATTGTTTTTCTCAAAATGCACACTCACTCTGAGGAAACAAAACTCTAGGTTTTCCACTGTGTGAGTAATCCAAGAAGGTGAGACACATACACACATTGTCGGTATGTACTCACACATACACATGAGTGGCTATGGGAAATTCATGCCTCAAATTGTCTTCCCATCAAACCATACCAAATTTATACCTCTTGACAACTTTGATAAGGTGTCATGCAAAAATGATCTTCGAGCTTCATGAGGAAAGAAAAAAATTGTATGCTTGGAGCTCATGAACAAACAATGAACTTTCAGTTTCATAAGGCAAGTAAAGCTTCCTATGCTTGGAACTTATGAACAAAAAACATGGCTCTATAGGAATGGAAAGTGTGTTATTCAAGGTGGCCATATAACCAAAAATGAAAATGCAACAATGAGGATCATGTTGTGTGGTGTCACAACACACCCCAAGATTGTAAGGCTTGGGGACCCCAACTTATTATTTTTAACTCTTATGGTATGAGCTAGATAAATTGGAAGATCACCGAGAAGAGAAAAGAGGTAAAAGAAATCTTTGATTAAAAGAGTACTTCATAATAAAGTGTTCCAAGTATTAAATAGCAAGAACCAGGAATGTTTGAAAGGCGGAAAAGGTAATACAGATATGAGCTCAGTGTTGCAGTCTGGGAAAGTTTATGGGTAAAGTTGAATACTGAGTACTGAGTACCGGGTTGCTATATAAAGTGAAGTTTTGAAATTTTCTGATTATCTAATTAGTTTGATAGTACGGTACTCCGTTATATGTAAAGGATAATCATACAATCATTTATATGTGCTTGGAAAGCATGTTATTTAAGGAAATTTGTTTTATAACATTTGAATAATGGTTTTGTTTACATGAGATGTTTATAATTAATTTTTTAAGGGATTTAATGCATGGAATTTGTGATTACAGGAAATATAGATTGTGATACAATGTTTGGGTATGGACAATCAGGAAAACTTGAATCACGGATAGAATCATTTCTAGATCAGATTACTTACTCTAGGAGGTTATAATGTTGAATTCCTTGAGTCCATTGGAATGTTGGAGATCCCGGTATTATACATTCAGTGGAAGAAAATGTCAATCTTGGGGGAAGCCCCTTCCTAAGAGTAACATATCTGAAGCAATACCGGGTGTTCGAACTGAGCGATAACATGATCATTTTGAATATATGGGAAGTTCCAACACATCTTGATTCATGTTATTATCCTCATGATAATAAAAGATTAAAACCCAAAGAGCTTCAATGAGAAATTGAAGTTAATCTTCAAGGACCTCAATTGTAATTTCCTTGTCAATCACTATCTTCCATGTGCCTTGATATGATTAGTCCCTTTGATTCTATCTCATGTATTTGTCTTATCTTGTCTATGTGTTATGCTTTATAAACTTTAGAGGATTTCATTTTTAAGTTAAATTCAGAATTTGTGGACGTCGGAAGAGCCAAAACTTCTCTAAATTTTGTTATTTTTTCCTATTTTATGAATCATTCTGGTCTAAAAACTTGTATGTACATAGAAACTGATTAATATAAGAACCAATTCTATAGCTACCTATCTCATGAATCTTTTGGAGCTGGTTTTGTTAGTTCAGCCGAACACGCCTATATGATGCACCGTTTAAGGGTGCATATAGAAACTACTTGGTGTCAAAACTAAAACCCTCTCTTTAAAATATCACACCATTTTATATGTAGTTGTGAAGCAATATGGTAAAGTATAAAGTGGTTTGCTTTGATTTAATTGATTCTTTGGGGCATGCATGTTGAATAACCAAGAGAAATTTTAATTTCCATATTTTTATGCTTTATTTTAGAATAGATGCTTAAATTATTTGAAAATGTTCCAAAACCAATAGATGAATGTATGGAGATATTGAAAATATATCTTTTTATATATAATTTTTGAATGCTTAAAGCTAAATCTACTTAAGCGATAGCAAATGATATTTTTGATGTTCATGAAATATTATTTTAAATCTTTCGATTTCATGATACTTGTTCTTGAGATTCAAATTGAAAACTCAACATCTAGTAAATATGTGATTTATAAACAATATATTCCCTTTTAGATTAATAGAAAACTCGCATCATACCCTGAAGTGAACTTAGTACGATAATGACCTGATTATCAAAGACTTGGGATTCAACTAATTCAATCTTTTTGTTCTATTTAGGCAAATTTCCACTTTGAGATTGTCTTGTTCCATATCTTTCAAGAAGGATAGGCTTCTTTGCAGTTTATCTGTGAATATTTTTATTCCCCCTATTGCTGCGAGTGAAATCATCATCAACAAAATATTCAAAGAAGTCTTGTTTAGTTTACATTAGGTCTTTAACTTAGGGGACATTGTGCCTAATGTCTCCAAGAGAGGACCAATCAAAGAATAGAACATTCACAACTTAGGGGATGTAGTGTGTCACATCAAGACACTAAGAGGAATAGAATATGCTAAGAGAGATCACACTCTTGAGGGACATCACACTCGACATGACCGCATAGAGAAAGATGCATTGCATGAAGTAAGAAGACTACACGATGAAACATGAAATGCAAAAGAATAATTCCAATGTATGACCCCACTTTAAATAAATTGCTAAACACCATGTTGTGAGAAATTACTTTAAATTAGCAAATGAAAAATGCTAACAATAAAGAGGACATGAGAGATAACTTGTAAATCCCTATGCCAAGTCATATGTTTCCAAATAAATCTACGTCATGAAAGAAAAAAGGAAAAGAGAGGGGTTGCCCCCAAAAAAAAGAATTCAAACACACGAGGGATGTAAAGCTGAAAAAAATCACTTTCCATACAGAATAATTCCAAGAACATTGCACATTTCAAGTAATGGAAAAGTAATAACATGACTAACATTACATAACCATATATGCTCAAAATCAAGTTCATTAATGAATTACAAATTACATACACCAAATATGGTGTTATAAATCATCAATTTCAATGATACAAAAACAAGTTTACATCAATAATTGCAACTATGAAGTAGAGCTATAATTTATAAATTGGCTATACAAGCCATACAAAAGTGATACCAAAAAAAAGTACATCCATAGTATATAGAACCTCTAATCCTCATCCGCCATGACACCACTGGTCTTCTTCCACTAAGGCCAAGAGTGCAATTAAGGTACCCTTTTTTCCCAACCACGAAGCACATGAATTCCTTGGGTTTCTTCTTAACTCGAAGAAATCCTTGACCCTCCATGAGGAGCCTAGAGACCTAGAACAATAAAGTATGAGGGAACTCTTGATGCATTCCTGACACTTATATTCATTCCTATACTAGAAAAACATATTTCATTCATGAAGGATGTGGCAGAGATATATATAACATAAAAATTCTAGGTTTTTTATCAATCCATTACAATGGTTCATTAGCTTGGCATTCAAAAATAAATGGTAGTTTAAGAAAAGGTTAACTACCATGTTTGGTAGCCCACATTTGGCATCCTATACCAAAATTTTCTCATAAAAGAATAAATAATTCATACTTCCTACATGTTCAACAAAGTTCATTCATTTACACATTCAAGTATTCATTTAGGAAAAACACCTTATATTTTCCACATTCGCTATTTGCTTTCATAAGAAATTCATTCACAAGAATAAATTCTACCACTGGTTTTACATTTCACATTTGAATTTGTTTAGTCAATTTTCTAACATTCCCAATGCCTAATAGCAACTATGTGCATGTGTGCACTTCTCTATTCACTAACAAAGTGTCCAATACTCCATTTATAATTTAATGATTTAAGAAATAATAGTTTTGCACATATTTGAAAGAACTTTCAATCAACAATGAATATATATATAAGTAACATCTAGCTCATTCATGAATAAGTGTAAGTGTATATATATATATAAATTTACATATTTAAACAACTATCGAAAAAAAATCAATATAATGCAGAAAATATATCAATGTAAAAAATAAAATTAATCATTCCTAATCAGATTTAGTAACTATTCTTTTCAAAATTTAACATTTTCTCTCAAGCATATTACAATTGTATTTGTTTTTAAATATAGAGAACTACATTTTCAGCTGAAGTAATACACATCCTATCATATTTAAATGGAATGATATATTTATATATATTTAGTTATCTATATATATATTTACATATTTATATTTTTACACTTTCAAAAAAATACATTTATAGCGAAAAATAATATACATCTACAACAAAAAATATTTCATTCAATTTCTATATCCAAATAGATATTCTTACATCAATATATATCCACATGCATATATATATATACATGTGTGTGTGTAATTGATTATTAAATTCACCTAGTTTGTAGACTTTATCAGAATACCCCATCATACTTATGTATATATATCTATCTATATATATACTTACAGTTGAGAAAATAACATTACATAGGCTCAAGTGTTTTCCAACTATTGGAATTAAAGATATCTTCAAATTTACAATTTTCAATACAACCATAGGCTTGTGTAAGGGCAACGACCTCCATGGGAGGTGCTGCCTATGAGGGAAGCACCCAGCCCACATGCTGTAGCCTATGGGATGGATGTTGTCTCTAGAGAACCTTCACCATGGTTGTCATATACCCAAGCTCTTCCATAAAGCACAAATGGTAATTTTAAAGAAAAGTACCTACAAATCAAGATACGATCTGTCACTTTTCCTTTAACAATATATATATATATATATCTATATGCATATATGTATATATGTATATATGTGTATATATGCATATATATAAATATATATGTACATACATACATATATATATTAAAGGATTAAAAACTGGTAGCCATTCGATGGAAACAAAATACCCCAATTACAATTTGTGTTTTAGGTATAGTATTCAATATGTAGGAGTAAATAATATTATATGTATATATATTTGTAAAGAGAACAAGATCTATATAGACTTCTATAGTCATGCCACAAAATTTTCCAAATAGAAAAAAAAAGGTTTTGAATGTCAAACACATTTGCATTTGATATAGTCTCAAAGAAATCAATATTTCTCACACAACAAACACTATATACATCCATTCTAAATTGACAACATTGGAGGAACAATTAAAAAACCTAGAAAATGCTTTATGTCAAATTCTCTCTTCTTATTGTTGTTCTTCTTTCTCCCTATTATTGTTTGCTGGAAACCTCTTGTTGAAGATTTTCCTCTTTTCCCTTGTATTGTTTTCTCCTCTTCTCTCCACTTTTTTAAGTTTAATGTGCTTCAATAAACCCCTTCTTGACATCCATTTTTCATTTATATTTTGTAGAGCAATCAAGAAAATTTATGAAAGATATTGTCCATTTCTGTTAATGATTTTTCTCTTTTAAATATTTCTCCCCAATTCCAAATACCTAATCTTCAAAATAATAAAAATAAAGTCTTTATTTAATCCACAATATTTTTTGTATTCATTATAGCGGAATCAACAGATACATTTCAAAAAATCCAAGATATTATCATTGAATCAGTTCTATCATACCCCCATACAACAATATCCCCCATTTCAATGATAAAAAAAATCCCCCATACATGATATCAAAAAAGAGTCCCATATCGGACCTAGATTGCCCTGTGGCCAAAAAAGAGGAAGCCAACTTAGTTACAACACCTGTACCATTTTAGCATTAGTTACATCATAGAATCAATAATAAGCTATATACATATATACCATTTCCTATATAAATAGTCACTCATAATCAAAACAGATATACACAGCAAAAAGATACTGCCAACTGGAGCTTTACACCTCTCGGGTCCCAACCCTCATGCCAAGCAAGGTCTCTGCTACTGCCAAGTCTTCTTCAGAAGGAAGATCTGACCTTTTCTACTCCATGAGAATAATAACCACTTCTTTTCATTTGCTTGGGCCTAGATTATTCTTTTTTTCTTCCTTGAGTTCCTCTCTGAAAGCCTAAAATGCCTTGAGGAATACTTATGCCCCTGGGTGCCCATTTTACCACATATGCCCATACCTAGCTTCTAGGATATCAATAGATAGTTCCCTATTTTCTAAGTATTTCCATAATCTTTCCTTTGATATATCCACTATAAGAAATATTATAAAACATGAGACCTTTATAGGACTCAGTAAGCAATCTCCTCCTATTTTGAAATATGTCTTCATTCTGAGCTTTCCAAATTGCCCACAATTTTTTTGTTGAGAGGATGTGCCAGAATATGAGACCAAATTTTCTTAGCTTGCAATTATGAGGAAGAAAGAGTATATTACTAGGGGACAAACCCCCATTATTTCCCCAAACATTATACGAGATATTCAACATGTTCCAGATTTCTTTAGGAAAGATACAATCAAAGAATATATGAGTTATAGATTCATGCTTTCTACATAAAGATAAATATCAATGTCATCCATTATAGTTTTATGAGGGAGTCTGTGAAGGGTCAAAAGCCATCTAAAACATGCCTTTTTGGCCTCCAATTCTTTCTGCCAATTTTCACAAAATATTTTATGCCATTGTTCCTTGGTTAGGTTTATTTGCCATGATTTGTTCATGTGATCAGTGATGTCGACCTGTTCTATTAGCATATTATAGAGCTCTTTGACCTTGACATTCAAAATTTTACTTCCATTGTGCCATAAGAAATCTCTATAATGGAGGGAGTCATTTGTAGTTTCAATAGGGAAATTGAGAGAGACACATGCCTCTCTCAACATCGTGTAGGTTCTCCAATTTGTTTGGGGAATGTTATATTCTGCTTGTAGTTCATTCCATCCTTTTATATTACCTTCTTTCATAATGTCATTAAAGCAAAAGACCCCTTTTAGGGCCCTTTTTTTGCAAAGCAGCCTTGCATTAGTGCAAGATGTTTCCCTTTATGCTTTAGATTCCACCAAAGAGACCTATTGGCATAGATGATCTTATTGCCTCCCTTGGTGAAGTAACACTTAGAAAGGTTCTTAAAAATTTCCCATTCTTTCCAAATGGTCTTAAGGACATTGGATCTTGTAGGTGACATTGGCCACTCACCACTAAGGACATCACTAAAGGGGAGAAGTTTCCAGAATTCGACATGCTTCGACACTGCATTGGCAATTTTTCTTCTAATGAGTACTTTCCACGGTTCCTCTCCATCTAGGGAACCAATCACCAATTTGGTTGCCAAGGAAATTCCTTGCATCCTAAGATCCTTTAAACCAATCCCACCTCGATATTTTGAGATTGTGCACCATTCCCACTTGATTGCATGTTTTTTTTTCTTCCCTTTACCATCATACCACATAAAGTATCTTATTCTTTTTTGGATGTCATTGATTTGATAAGAACAAAAGAACCAAACAGATGCAAAATAGATGCTATAAGAGGATAGGATTTTTTGACGAATCTAAAATCTCCCAGCAAAGGAGAGGTATTGTTTATTCCATCTTGTTATTTTCTTTTCAATCTTATCCTTCATCCAACACCACATTTCCTTTAGATTTGGATCAACAACAAAGGGGATATCTAGGTATCTTACTATCTTGTGGGTGCCTCCCCATTGGAATCCATACATAGAACTCCACTTAGGTGGTTTATCTTCCCACCTAAGGAGGTAAGATTTTGCAAGAGAAAGCTTTTCTCTTGAAGCCAAAAAAAGGATCTCAAGATTCTTCAGTAGAATTGCAAAATGCTCCTCCTTTAACTGTAAAAAGATAGATGTGTCATCTACAAACAGAATATTGATGAGCTCATTTGAATCTGGTAATCTGACACCTCTTATTCTTGGGTTCATTGTTTTGTCTCTTAAGATATAGTGAAGTGCATCAGAGGCTATAAAAAAGAGGGTAGGTGCAAGAGGGCACCCTTGCCTTATTGATCTCCCAAGAAGGATCTTTTGTGAAAGAGACCCATTAACCTCCACTTGAGCAAAAGCATACTAAAAAAGTGTCCTGACCATGGAGAAAAAGTTTCTTGGGAAGCCAAATGCCTCCAAGACAAGAAACACAAAGTCCCATTCTATCCTATCATAGGATTTTTCAAAGTCTAAAAGCAACATTGATGCTTTTTGTCCAGATTTTTTTGCCCAGTTCATGGCCTCCCAGCTTGTCACTAGGTTTTCCAAGATGTATCTCCCCTTAATGAATCTAGTTTGAGTTGGATTGATGATGTGAGGGAGGATATTAGCCAACCTTCCTACTAGGGCTTTTTCCAGTATTTTATATGACACATTCAAGAGGGTGATGGGCCTCCAATTCTTCACTAGGGCCCTATCCCCCTCTTTGGGGATTAACTTTATGATCCCTTTGTTGATATTTTTATGAATGGATCCTTTTTCAAAGGCTTCCTTGTAGACCATGAGTAGATCTTCACAGGTCCAATCTATAACTTTTTTATAGAACTCAGCTGGTAGACCATCAGGTCCTAGAGACTTGTCATTTTTAAGGGAGAGGATAGCCCTTATAATCTCCTTAGAGATTTTTGCATTAAGTGTTGTTGCTCCTCCATTATCAATCCTTTTAGGTAGGATCCCCTTAATGTAATACCTAGCTCTAAAACAAGACTCATTTCTCCATCCAGAGGTGAATAGGTCTTGATAAAACAGAAAAAACTGCTTACTAATTTCTTCCTTCTCAACAAGAGTATTTCCCTTGTCATTTATCTGGTCAATCAGTTCTCTAGCTTGTTTCTCCTTTAGAACTCTAAAGAAGAATTTTGTTCCTTTTTCCCCATTTTCCAGCCAATTCATTTTGGCTCTAATTTTCAGACCTTTAACCCTACTGGCTTGAAATCTCCTAAGATTGTCTTTGGCCATGGTGAGGCTATCAATAAGGTCATTACCATCAGGATTGTTTTTCTTGTAGAGTGTTTTCCTTTTTCCTCCTATCTTTGGCTTTTTTCCTTCCTATAGTATGGAAGAGAGTCTTCCATCCTTTAACATTTAAATCCCACCGCTCAATGGGAGATACAAATTTGTGAAGCCATTTATTGATGGATCTAAGTGAGGATATATCATTTTTAGCATCCTCATCCTTAAGGAGGCTAGTGTCGAGGAAAAATATTTCTCTGGGAAGCAAATTAACTGATCCACCAGTCTTAAGAATAAACTTGGCTCTTATTAGGTGATGATCAAAGAGGGTATACGAAGTAACCTCCACCTTGCAACCATCCCTAATAAGAGCAGCTACAAAGAAGGCTTTATTCAAATAAAATCTTTCAAGCCTGCATAAAACTCTCCTACCATTCTTCTCAAAATTGGACTAGGTGAACCAGATATCCTTACACTCCTTCGTCTTCCCTTCAATGGGATCCTCAAGATTTAGCTTAGCTTTTAGCCTTAGCCAATGAAATTTCTCTATATCTTTCTAAGTAAGGCCCACCCCACCAAATTTGTCCTCTTCTTTTTCGAGAAATTTGAAGCCACCCCCAAGAATCCAGGGGATGTATTGAAGGTTGAGCATCTATTTCCAAAGCTTGACCCTATCCCTGTAATCATTAGGAGCATAGACTAAGAAGATACCAAAGAAAAATTCATTATTTTTAATGATTTCCCAAACAACCCTGTTGCAAGGAGAGATTCCAGAATTAACTACAAATTGGCTCCATTTATTGCTTATTAGGATGACATCTCCTCCCTTCCCCTGATCATGATTGGTCACTAGCTGGGAGGCCTCCTTCCAAATTACCTTAAGAATAGTCTCAAGGGTAAATCCTATGGATTTAACTTCTTTCAACATCACAAAGTCCTCCTTTTTTTGAGCTACCATCCTTCTAACCATACATTTCCTGTCAAGGGTCTCTAGACCCCTAACATTCCAAGAGAGGCAGTTAATTTCTAGTGCCCTACTCACTGACTAGGTGGATTTTATCATATCTGGAATTATCAAAGAATTTAGGTAGTTTAGTTTATGCCTCAATTCTTTTGGCATCAGTTGGGGGTAACACCCCACTTAGTTTCTTTCTTCTGTCCTTTGAAAGGAGGTTAGTTTCCTTCTCCTCCTACCCTCTTGAGGCATCTGAGCCTTTATTCTTTCTATACCTCCTAGTTTTTTTTACTAGGACCTCAATAGGAAGACCCTCTCCATCAGTGGTCTCCTTGGTGGAGATGAAAACTATGTCATCTGTAGAATCCACGCCTAATTGGGAGGCAAACCCATATGAACTAATCACTCCATCAAGTGGCCTAAAGATTGTCAATGCCAGTTTTCTAATATGATTTTCAACGATCTTATCATTTTTAGGAGTACAAGCCATATCCTTGCACTCAAGAGTTCGTTTCGAGACTATCTCAGCCCCCAATGGCTTGGGTAGCTCACTTCTATTATCTTCTTTGAGAGAAATTAGTGGTTTAGGATTATCATTGGGTGTTTTGAGGCCCACTCAGAATTTTTGAGAGGGCCAATTCCCAGAATAATCATGGGTTTTCAACCTTTGAACTTCCTCTGTCATTTCAATGAAGTTAGATTCTCTAAATAATTTGTCATTAAATGAGTACATAACTTTTTCGGGGTTAAAAACATGATTCTTCAGTTTTGTTTCTTTGTCTAATTTTTTGAATTTCTTGTTGTTGTGCATTAAGCCTACCATTATTAGGAGGTTCTTTAAATTCATTTACCTGAGGCAGAAATTTTCCCTCCCCACTATTATTATTACTCATTCCCTCTATAAAATTCTCTGACATTGAATTGTTCAATGTGTGAGTTAAATCGTTTAGGCTTTCTTTAGAGGAGATGCTCTTTTTTTTTGTTTATCAGATTCCTGCGAGTGGCCACTAACTTCAGCCCTTCTTGAGGAGTTTAATTCCTTCCCTCCCTCTGGTACAAGGTTGCTAATTGCAGAATTATTTCCAAAGGACAAGGCCTTGTTATTCTTGTTTTTGATTAGCAGGCAGTTCCTTCTAATGTGTCTCTCTTTGTGACAGAGATAACACGCATTTAATCCTCTGAGGGGTTCCACAGAATAGGAAATTCTTCTTGTATTGAGTTTAATTTCGAGGACCTATGGGAGATCCAACCGGGGTGTTAGGGAGACTAGGACCCTCACGTTCAGATGGGGGAGAGGGGTTTTGGTCTCATCCGTTCTCAAGACCTTGCCAAATTGTTCAAGCATCAGAGGGACAAATTTCCAAAGCCAAGGGGGCACATTTTTTATTACCAACCATCAAGGGTTGGATAGAGCTAGGACCTCCTCTAACAAGGCCTCTAGGTACCATGTCAGGGCATGAAAAGTTAGTTTTCCAACCATCCAAAATTCTTTATTAATCATTTCTTGTTGATATTTAGGGTTATTAAAGAAAACCATAAAAATCCCTTTTTGCAACACTCTGTAGTAGTAAAAATGAAACCCTAGTTTATTTTCCCAAAATCTATTAAACCATTCATCCATATATTTCCTAGTTGGGACCCTATTAGGATTAATGACAACAAAGAAAATTGCAGAATTGGAAAGTTTAACATCCTCCTCTGAAATTGCATTGAGAAAAGAATAATTCGAGACCAAAATAGACTTCAAGAGAGGAGGTGGTGTCTGCTTACCTTTTTCCCCTAAAGCCATCATCTGAGAACAAATTACCCAAGTCCACCACAAATATTTCACCTTGAGGAAGCCTGGCATGCTCACCCACCACGATGTCCCTGAAAGACTTAACGACTTGTTTGGAAGAGCCGCTGATGATAGCATCATTTAAAGGTTTAACGTGGGGATTCGTATCCCCCTCCATAATTAATGAAAAAGCCCTCAAGACCTTCGCACATGCCTTGGCACAATTTTATGATTGCATTCGGGAGAATCCCATCCCATCCACACCACACCAGGGCAAAACGTAAGCAACAAAGCCGCCAGAGAGGTACAAGTCATACTAAATAAATTATTAAGAGGGGTGGAGGAGGGCTGAGCCTCCTCCACTGGTGCCTGAAGACACCCTCAAAAAGTAAGTTTCACACGTGCGACCAAGTTGCAGAGATTTTTTTGAGACAAGCTCCAAATTGTATATATTTTCAACTTTTGAAAACAAACAACAATGCACAATATTTATCCCCATAAATACTAATAGAGAAAATCCTATTTTAATTACAAACGAAGTATTTATCCTCATAAAATAATAAGTAAATTTGCAATTTAAATATTTATTCAACAGTATCTTATAAAGAAATCATTTATTTGGAAATAAAATAATTATCCTTAACAATAGAGCATTAACATTTAATTGTATAATGAAATATTTAATTGAATTATAATCAATTTTTCTATTCCTTGCACTTTTATATCACTAATAATTAATTTAATTAACCATTTTAAAAGACAAACAATAAAAATAGTCAACTAAAATTTAAATACTAAATGCATCTACATGATTCTAAGTGCTCGTGTGTGATCAAGAGAACCATTCCTCCTTTACCCTACCAGGAAGCTAAGCTCCTCTACCTTAGCCACACCCTTGGTCTACGATCGTCCTGTAGCTCAAGTACACTCATGCACCCATTAATAGATTAGTATCTAGGTAAAATAAAAAATCAAAGTAATATAATGCATTAACCCAAATAACGTTATTCTATTTGGCATATCTTTCCAAAATAAAATAAAATTCAATACATTTCAACTTTTTCAAAATTAAAACTAACATTTTCTTATTTCATCTCACAAAACACCATATGATTTATTATTCCTTCTACCACACACATTTATTCATATATCAAATCCATACAAGGAAAAAAATAATTGCATCAGAGTTTGAGGCATGTCATCCTTCTCGACTTGGAAGAGATATCATCTTGATGTCTTATTTCAAAACATCCACATAATAGAGTCTTAAACATTCAATGTATCATAAGTCATAATAGGAAGGAAATAAAAGCATTCTAGAATCTGTAATGAGGATAAGATCTGTCAATATCCTTTGAATTCTCCCAGGTAGCACTATCCACCAAATAATGGTCCCACTGGACCCTATACTACACAATTTCATGGTTCCACAACTTAATGTTTTGTCTTTCCAAAATCTTGATGGGCTCCACTAGCACCACCCCTGGATCCTACATCTGCAATGCATACCAATCAAGAATATGAGTAACATCCGGATGGTATGTTTTAAGCACATAAACATGGAAGAAACTATGTATACGGGATAGAGTCGGTTGTAGATCAAGCCTATATGTAATTGGATTAATAACTCCCAAAACTTCAAAATGCCCAACATATCTAGGGGCAAACATAGAGCTCTTGTCAAAAGAGATTGAAGTCTTATGCAGTCAAACTCTCAAGAAGACCTTATTTGCACTATGAACTGTCTAAATGTTATGTTCCTATCATCTAAACTCTTTTGATGATCTGAAGCTTGTTTCAACTTTTCCTTGATTAGCTTCATTTGATCCTCCATCTCTCTCAACATATCATGCCCAGTAACAATCCTGTCTTCCACCCTATCACAACTGATAGGTGTATGCCATTTATGACCATAGAAATCCTTGAAAGGTGTCATTCCTAAGGAGGAATGATAGGAGTTATTATATGCGATCTCCACTAAAGGTAGGTACTCCTCCAACATATGTTGTTTTTCCATACAATACATCCTGAGGAGATCCTCTACTACTTGGTTTACCCTATCTATCTGACCGTCAGTGTGAGGATGATAAGCTGAGCTAAAGTTAAATTTGGTTCCCATAGAAGAATTCAATGTACTCTAGAAACTAGAGGTCATCCAAGTGTCTCAATCTAAGATGATTGTCTCTAGCACTTTTTGCAACCAAAAAATATCTTGCATGAACTTCCTCACTAAAACCAAGGATCCATCCTTAATATTCCTAGGTATGAAGTGAGCTACTTTTTTCAATTTCTCAACCACAACCAAGATGACATCATGTCGATTCTTGGTCATATGCAACCCATGAATAAAATCCATAGTGATTTCTTTCCATTTATACTTTGGCACTCTATGTGGGTATAGAAGTCTCGCTGAATGCACATGCTCAACCTTAACTCGCTAAAATTCTAAACATCAAGCTACAAAAGAAGTAACATATCTCTTAAGTCCTTGCCAGGAATAGAATTGTCTTAGTCCGTCCATCATTTTTGTCACATCGAGGTGCCCTGAATATGGTGCATTATGAAACTCTTCTAACACTAGCTCCCTAAATCCTAATCCGTTAGGAACAAACATCCATCCCTAGAACCTCAAGAGTGCATCAATATCAAACATATATCTAACATATCTATTATCTAAAGGATCCTTCTCTACGACTTGTTTCACTCTTTCATGATGCTCATCCCCTAGAAAAGTTTGAATCACCTTATGTCTAAAAGTTGACCTTATAGTGATTATAGCTGCAAGATGTATCCTCCTACTTAAGGCATTTTCTACTCTATTTTATTTTCCTTTTATATACTCAATGTCAAAATCATACTCAAAAACTCAAACCATCTTCTTTGACAAGAATTCAAGTTGGGTTGAGTAAAGATATACTGCAATCCTGCATGATTTGTTTTTAATTCAAAAGGTTTCCCCAAAAGATAGTGCCTCCACATTTGAAGAGCATGCACTATGGCAACCAATTCCAAATCATGTGGTGCATAGTTTAATTCATGCTATTTGAAATTCCTTGATTCATATGCCACCACCTGTCCATCCTACATAAGGACTGCTCCTACATCCTCTTCTGAAGCATCTATTATCATTGTAAAGTTCCCATTTGGATCCAACACAATCAAGATAGGTGTAGACATAAGTTTCTCCTTTAACAACTGAAAATACTTCTCACACTTGTCACTACATTCAAATTTTTTTCTTTCCTTTGGAGTGTGGTGATGGGTTTTGTGATTGTTGATAACCCTTGGACAAATTCTTGTAATATTTGGCAAGTCTCATAAAGCTTCGGACTTCTACAACATTTTGTGGTGCTAGCCACTCCATGATTTCCTTAACCTTATCTAGGTCCTCTTCTATCCCATCAACAGAAATAACATGTCCCAAATAGTGCACCTTAGTTTGGTAGAAAGTACATTTAGACATCTTCCCATATAGCTTATGATCCCTCAAATGTTGCAACAATATCCTAAGGTGATTTTAATTCTCTTCCTCTAATTTAGAATATATTATGATATCATCTAAGAAAACCAAGATAAATTCATCCAAGCAATCGTGAAAGATATTGTTCATCAAGTTCATAGAATTTGTAGGGGCATTAGTTAGCCCTAACGGTAACACCATGAATTCATAGTGCATGTATCTCATCCTAAAGGACATTTTAAAAATATCTTCATCTTTGATCCTTGGTTGATGGTATCCTGGCCTCAAATAAATCTTCAAGAATACCATATCCACTTTCATCTAATCAATCAGATCATCAATCCTAGGAGCATATACTTATTTTTAATGGTAGCCTTGTTAAGCATCATGTAATCAATGCACAACCTTAAGGTCCCATCCTTCTTCTTCACAAATATGTCAAGTTCTCCCCATGGAGACACACTTGGCCTTATAAAACCCTTATCAAGCAGCTCTTAGAATTTGATAGTGTTCATCCTATATGGTGCCTTAGACTGAGGCTTAACTCTAGGTATCAATTCTATTGAGAAATCAAATAATCACTTAGGTGGTAGGTTAGTCAGATCATCAAGAAAAAAATCTAGAAATTCCTTCAGAACAAGATGGTCATTAGGTGACGACTCTGAACTATCAAGATCCCTGACCTTTATTGCATAGATAGTGCACCCTTTCCTACAAGCCTTCTTTAGCTGCATGGAAGAGATCTGCCTATGTTCTAAGGGCCTTTCTAACCCATGAATCTCAACATGGTTACCTTGATCATTAAAACACCTCACTATTTTCTCTTCACAATCAATGAGGGCCTTATATTCAATAAGCTAATTTATTCTCAATATTACGTCATATGACCCTAGAGGTTCTACATACAAATTGAACTACGTCTCAAAGCTAGGAAGTTCAAGTTCACTGCAAGCTAGATATTTCTCCACTGTTCTCTCTACCTGATTTCCATATTGGACCTTCCATGAACTAGCCATATATCCCAGCTTAATAGATAATCCAGAATTAATATGAGGATCTACAAAACACTCAGTGGCTCTAGTATCAATTAATATACAAACAAGACATCCAAAATGCTTACCCGAAAGCTAGATTGGTGTAGCGTGATAATCATCTTGGAGATTATCAACCGCCGCATGGATGTGATGTTGATTCCTATTCTTTGGATTATTCACTCTCCAAGGACACACACTGGCATAGTTCTCACCACCACATATATACCAACCTTCTTGGTGTGCTTTTGGTATGTCAGAAACATCTCTCCTATTATTATTATTGTTATTATTACCCCTCTTGAGATTCTTGATTTTCCTATTATTGTTGTTTCCTTGATTGTAATGATTCATATTATTGTTATTCTGACTGTTTCCTTGATATTTCCTGTTACCATACTTAGAATCTTTGCTCCTCCTATAATTTTCAACTCGTTTTAACTTTTGTTCCTACTTGGTAGCTTTCTCAAAAGCCTCATCTATGGTGGAAGGATTATGAATATCCACTTCAGCTCCAATTTGAGGTCTAAGCCCCAGAATGAATTGACGAACTCAGAACCTCTCATCAAGATTGTACTGGGGTACATATTTGAGCAAGTGGGAAACTTTTTCCCAATATTGAGTTACTATCATTCCCCCTTGAGTGAGAGTATTTAATTAAGCCATCTTTTTGTCAAAATACAACTATGGTAGCCACCTTTTCCTCAACAACTATAGAAATTATTCCCAAGTCACATTGCCATGCAAAAATTACTTTTCAACCTTTTCATTCTCCCACCAAGTGGTAGCTTCACCAGAGAGTTGATATGGTCCCCATTCATCCTTAGTCTCATTGGACAAATTTTGCAGGAAAAAGTAATTCTCCATATCAATTACCCATGCTTCTACCCCATCCCCAAATGTTTTACCATAAATTTTTTGTGGGATGACCTTTTTGAGGTCCTTTCCGAACTCCTCAACCACTTTTCCTAGCTTACTTAAGTTTCCTTAAGTCTCGGGATGTTCTCCATTTGTATTTCCTTCATTTCCACTAGAGTTTGATATTTTTGGGCATGTTCACCTTTCTTGCTCCATGCTATCAATCCTGGCCTCCTATCGATTCAATAAGGCTAAGATCTGATCCAACCTATTATTTGTATCACCATAGGATCCACCTCCATGATTATCACAATGGAAAGTCCTCTAATATCCATTAGAGTTACTCTAGAACACATAAGATTAAGCGTAATTATGCATAGGTCCCAAAGATTAACCTAGAAGCTCTAATACCAAAATGTAAAGCTCAAAAAACTCACTCTCCATACAAAATAATTCCAAGAACATTGCACATTTCAAGTAATGGAAAAGTGATAACATGACTAACATTACATAACCATAGATGCTCAAAATAAAGTTCATTAATGAATTACAAACTACATACACCAAATACGATGTTACAAATAATCTATTTTAGTGATACATAAACAAGTTTACATCAATAATTACATGCATGAAGTAAGTTACAATTAAAAAAATGGCTATACAAGCCATACAAAAGTGATACCTAAAAAATCACATCCATAGTATATAGAACCTTTGATCCTCATCCGCAATGAAACCACTAGTCTTCTTGCACTGAGGCCAAGAGTTTGGTTAAGGGGCATTTTCCACCCAACCATGAAGCACATGACTTCCTTGAGTTTCTTCCCAAATCGAAGAAATATTTGACCCTGCACGAGGAGCCTAGCAACCTGGAACAATAAAGCAAGAGGAAACTCTCGATGCATATCTGATGCGTATATGAATTCCTATACTAGAAAAACATATTTCGCGCATGCAGGATGTGGCAGAGACATATATAACATACAAATTCTAGGATTTTTAACCATCTATTACAATGGTTCATTCGCTTGGCTAAGCATTCAAAAATAAATGTTAGTTTAAGAAAATATTAACTACCATATTTGGGAACCCACATTCGACATCCTATCCCGAAAGTTTCTCATAAAATAATAAATAATGCATAATTCTTACATGTTTCACAAAGTTCATTCATTTACACATTCAAGTATTCATTCAGGAAAAAAACCTTATATTTTTCACATTCGTTATTTTGTTTCATAAGAAATTCATTCACAAGAATGAATTCTACCACTGGTTTTATATTTCACATTTGAACTCGTTTAGTCAGTTTTCTAACATTCCCAATGGCTAATAGAAACTACTTGCATGTGTGTACTTCTTTGTTCGCTAACAAAGTTTCCAATACTCCATTTGTAATTTAATGATTTAAGAAATAATGGTTTTGCATATATTTGAAAGAACTTTCAATCAACAACGAATATATATATATCAGTAACAACTAGCTCATTCATGAATAAGCATAAGTGTATATATATACACTTACATATTTAAACAAATATCTACAACAAATCAATCTAATGCAGAAAATATATAAATATAAAAAATAAAAATTAATCATTCCTAATAAGATTTAGTAACTTTTCTGTTTGAAATTTAACATTTATTGTCAAGCATATTACAATTGTATTCATTTTCCAATACAGAGAACTACGTTTTCAGCTGAAGAAATACACATCCTATCATATTTAAACAGAATGATATATTTATATATATTTAGTATATCTATATACATATATTTACATTTTTACACTTTTAGACAAATGCATTTACAACGATAAAGAATATAAATCTACAACCAAACATATTCCATTGAATTTCTAAATGCAAATAAATATTCTTAAATCAATATATATATATATCTATGTGTGTGTGTGTGTGTGTGTGTGTGTATACACCTAAAATCGGTCTGGATAATTAATTAATTAAATACAAGCTATTTAATTAATAGACCCCTTTTAATTCATCTACTTATAAATAAATTCTAAATTTATTTATATAGTTCACATTCTTCTAATCTTAATTAAATAAACAAATTTGAATAGTTTGGTTTATTTAATTATCTTTCCTCTCATTAAATTTAAATCCTATATTTAAATTTAGTCACATGTCTACAAATTTTTCCTCCTTCCACCTCATCATGTGTTTCAACAAATTGAATATTCGAAATATTTAATTTGGGCTTTATCCTCAATAAATTCCAAAAAAAATTGGGACACTTGGCTCTTCTATTTCATTTATTCTCCTCTATAGTTGGAAGATTGTTTTCATGAAGGGAACACTTTCCTTATTTCTCTCTAACTTCTTCATCCTCCACCGTTCATCTATCCATATTGAATCCAGACCGTTGGTTGCTGCCACATCAGTTTATGCCTTGGAAAATATATAAATACAACCTCATTCTACAACAAAAAGGATCCCATCTTGAGAAAACTTACTCTATAGAATTTTCATTAAGAGCAATTGAGCATTTGAGCATTTCTGAGCATTTTGCATTTAGGAGCAATTTAATTTAGAATCATGGTTTTATCATTAGCTACATCTTAGTTTGCAATAGTTTAATTTTAAATGATTTTCATATATAAATTTCATCAACAGTATCACAACATCATTTTCATTGTAGCATATCATATAGGTCATCAATCATGTAGGAATAGATTTCTTGCATTTTCAAGCATCTCATTCTTCAAGTTGTCATTCTAAAAAGTCACAGTGCACAAACAATTTGAGATACGTTATGATTTAAATTAAATCCTCGAAGATAGAGAACAATGAGACAACTTTAGAGAATGTTTTTGTTTCAGTTTACTTAAACTATCATTTAAATTCACTAATATAATGTTTCACTGATTGTGTGTTGTTATTACTCATTCCCATATTTCATTCACACATTACATTTGGCACCCACCATGGGGCCTAGCCATGTTTTTATTAACATTATTTGGAAAGTATGTTTATAGGTTTGGAAGTGAATTACTATGTGGCACACCATTGATTTATTTCAGTGCATATGAAACATCTTTTAGCACATCCAAGCCTTGTTGCAGCACATACAAATCATCTTTCAACACATTTAGCTCATATTTTAGTCCATTTAGAAGCTCTTTCAGTGCATTTAATAGTTTTTTTGGCACATTCAATATTTCTTTAGTGCATTGAGTAGTTATTTTATTGCATGCATATGTGTGATCTTTCAGCGCATATGGTCTATGTTATAGCACATCTGGTTTTCTTTGCAAAAATTTAAAATTATGAGAACTAAACTATATTTTTTGTGTTGCAGGTGCTCAAATACACTTTTCAAATACAATATCTACAACTACTGATGGTGTTTGTAGGGGTGGATTTATTTTTTCTTTCTTTTGATTAAACTAGGCATCTAGTTTAATTAAGAGGTTAATCAACACCCTGACTATTGTGCTTGTAAAGTAATAGGCCTATGCTCTCCCCTTCACTAGGTGACTAGAATTCTAGACTCTTTCTTTTGATGCAATAATACCTTTAGAAGGCCTGTTGTAGTGGGGAAAATTACTTACCCTACGAGAACGAACTAAATGGGAACAACTAAAGCCAAGTTTTCTGACCCACTATAATCAAAAGTGAATTTGAGGAAACTCACAATTCAACGGTATTATGCAAGATAACCATCCTAAAAGCCATTGTTCTAAAGGTTGGGAGGTCTCTTGAGGGAGTTTATCATTTTCCAGACCGAACGGAAACCCTTACTAGAAACTTTAAGTGTAGAAGCTAGCTGAGTCAATTTCCAAAAAAAATCAATATTCATAGTGCAAGGGGAGGGAAGAATATGCCCCCAAGATATGCACTATATAACTATCAGGGATTAATAGCCAAAAGTGGAGGATTTGACTTTGGTTAAGACCCAAAAAAGGAAAAAATGCGGGTGCCCTCTAGGGGGTGACGTGACTGTGTGAGCTAACATAGTTCTAAGATGTGGGTTGTGATATTATTAATGATCCTTGACATTAGGACTACCTAAATCCATTTTCTCTTTTTCTATACCTATGGAAATCAAAGGAATCAGATTGAATTCTTGAACATACACTAAATGTTTAGATCATAGGGCTTGAAACAATTGTTTTACAAACTTTTTGTTGTGTTTGAAATCATTATACAATAAATCATCCATTGAAGATAATTAATTCACATGGTCCCCAAACAAGAAAATGAGGAAAACTCACTATTCAAAAAATATTTCATTCAGAAAACACCCAATTCATTCAATTGAAAACAAGAAAACCTGATAAGCTTTCAAAAATAGTGACCACTTCCAGTTTGGTGCATCTAGTCTTTGTTCTAGCGCATCTCGTCTCTATTTTGGTGCATTTCCTTCACCTTCTGGCACATTTATTCCATCTTCCAGCACATTTCCTTCATCTTCCAATGCATTTAGCCCATACTTTGGTGCATCTGCATCTTGTTTCAACGCATTTCCTTCACATTTTAGCACATTTAAGCCATAATTTTCGTGCATTTGTCCCATTTTCTAGTGCATTTGCAAATTTTTCTAGAGCTAAGTTGAACTTGAGTCACCAAAACTTTTAGTGCATTCACCCTTTGTTCTAGCACATCTGAGGAACAACCTAGTGCATATGTGCCCTATTCTAGCACATATGGTTAATTCATACATAGAGAGCTATTTTCACCATTTGTTCGACAATTTGAATCACTTTCAGGGATCCTTTTCCAAGCAGAATCATTCCTCAATCATAACAATTTTTTAAACTTGAAGAAACTGGTCTTTCACAAGTGAAATTCTTTAACTAATTAAACTAAGATCTACCACCTTAAAGTGCCTGAATTATCAAACATATATCTAATTGTTAAGCTAAGTTTCTTCATCAAGATTTGTCATCCTTCATCATGAAAAAAATTTGTATAATAAGATTCACCATAGTCTCATCAATAGGATTTGTCATTCTATTTTAACTTAGATGTATCCTTTGCACTCTAAAAAAAAGATCAAAGTCTAGTAAAACTTCAACACTTGTATGCCTACTTTAACAGGAGCACAAAAATGAAAACTTGAAGAAAAGAGAATTGAAACTCAAACTATCATGGTTGAAGGTGAAGAAAACTCCTTTCATAGATTCCTCCAACTTGATAATGATGAAATCACTAAAGAAGACATTCAAACAGCTCAAAAAGATCCCAAATTCCATAAGTTCATGGAAAATATTATGGAAAAAGAGGGAGAAAAATATTTTATGATGCTATCTAACCAAGGTGTGAAACTACCCCATGACTTTGATGTAAATCAATTAAAAGGATCTCCTAAAAGAACATAAATTGATCCACCAAACACATATCTAATGGTTGCTTTAACTCATCAAATGCAAAATCTCGAACAAAAGATCCAAGACATGCAAGAGGAACTAGAAAAAGATATCTATTGCAAGAAAATTTCCCATATCCTTTTGATCAAACTATGAACATGATACCTTTTCCCAAGCATTGTGAATTTACAAAATATGAGAATTATAATAGAAAAATGGATCCCATAGATCATATAAGGGAATTTCACACCATGACTCTTGAATTCACACATGAAGAGACTTATTTCATGAGATTGTTTCCACGAAGTTTGGGTGGTCAATGTATGCAATGGTTCTCACAGATTCCACCAGGAATTAGGTATGTTGGTGTTTTTTTAAGAACCAATCAGATCTCACCAAGTACATATGAGTTTTCCACACTCAATTTTTGAATACTTGAGAGATAGTTGGCCAACAAACAAGATGAACCCTTGATGCTTATTACCCTACACTCTAGGCTCTCAAAAACTTGGGAGGGTGATCCCATAATATATACCTTACATCCTATTTGTCAAACTATATCATACGTTGCATGACAAAGCAAATGTATTCCTATCAAAGGCTATATGATTAAATCCTTCAAGAAATGGGTAGTTTATTGGAAGAACTAAAAACCAAAAGTTGAGAATACAATAAAATATTATAACACAACACAAGTAAGTCAATTGAAATGTATTTGTAAAATATGTTCTCAAATCAAAGACTAAACCCACAAGAAATGTGCTCAACAAATTCAAATGTGCCATATCTTATGGTTCCAAGTCAATACAAAGCAAAGTAAATTGCAAGGTTAATTTAATCTCAGACATCCATAATTTTAGTGAAAAAGCATTACAATTCACGTATCAAAAATCAAGACCTACAACTACTTATAAAATCCACTTAGCATTTACATAAATCCATTTTCTAATTAAGGTATTGTAACTGGTTCATTAAACTAGAGACATAATCAAAACATATTTCATTATGAAAGACAATGAAAATCAATGCAACGATTCTTGATCATATTTTCATTAATAATTCACATAGAATGCAACAATGGAGAGATGAAGGAATCAAAAGATTAGAATATTTTCTTCAGACATGTCTAAGAACCATGCAATTAACAAATTTAACTCTCTTAGCTTAGAACCTAACATTTTAACTCAAAATATAATATCTTTGTGCTCTTCATTCGCATAACTTTGATCTAGAATTGAACAAAAGAGCACTAAATATGGCCATGAATTCACTTTTATAGAAACAAGGGAGAAAAACAAGCTTCGGTCCAACATGTACACATGTCTTATTTCTATTGGATCGCTATAACACATATTCCCTTTTGCAATTACATTTACATTTTCAATTGGGGGGAAACACATGAGATAAAATATTTATTCGCAGCAAGAAATATAACCTCCTTCCAAAAGGCATCCTAAAGTATGATGATAACCTTTGTATTGTTGTAACTTCTTTTTTCTTTCAAAACATTTGAAGGAGTGAGAGTGATTCATCATCTCGATCAGCATCAACACTAATCCAGGGCAACATGAGTCATCATTTGTTTGTCACATCTTGAGATAAGGAGAAAACATATCTTTATATAGTGTAACTTCTAAGGCCACACCTATACTATACTCGACCAAGTATATGTATTCTCCTACTATATTCATAGCTCCAAATCACCAATGAAAATATTTTTCCACAACTCATATTCCGTGTTTGAAGGCCAACTAAACCCAATAATCTGATCCATCTTCTTTATGTATGGGGCATATTTTATCTTCACGTAAGTAGCCTCCTTGTCAAAATCTTGGAAGAAGATGATGATGAAGGATAACTTCTCAAGGGTATTCTTCAACATCTCAATATCAATTCTTTTAAAATTTTATGACGTTTGAGAAGCAATGGTTGCTTCATTATGATCCCTCCATGCTTGCAAGGGTTTGATCCCATCATGTGTATCCTAGATATCATGCGACAATCAAGTATCCAACTCATCAAAATTTTCCTTCAACTCCTTTATTTTTGCATCCATAGGGGTGGCATAGCCTTGAAAATTTTGCTCCCTAATCTCACCAATAAATCTATAAATTGGGAAAACATTTGGGTACTTATCCTCTTTCTGCCTAGCTCCAATTGTCATATGCTTTAGATTTTCAGCCTTTGGAATCCATTTATACAACAATGGAGTAGCTAGTTCTCTGTCCTTTTCAGACAACTTTATTGCTTGTACCATTGAAGAATAATTTGAATGAATAGTATTTAGTGTATTCTGTATTTTCTTATTCATATGCTTCAAAACTGCGTGAACAATTTCAGAGTTAGTTTCATACATGACACTTTGGTCTTGTTGAAGAAATTCCTTATACTCTTTAATTTGGAGCAATAATTCCTCCTTGAGAGGTTTAGTTTATGGGATTGCTCTTGATATGTCTGACTTTTCAACCACCAATGGCTCTTGGTCCATATTATAAGGCACAATTGATAATGTCTTCTCATATGGGGGAGGAGGGGAATGGGTCACAGGAGATGTGTGTACTGCATGGTCTGGACAAACTGGTCCTTGATACTTAAGAGTCTCTATTTTTTGCTTCAACATCAACAACCCTTTGTTGACTTAAGTTATACTCACCAATCAACTCATTATATTTACTCCTATATGGATCTATTTCTTTGGTGAGGCTTTCCATTGTTTCCTTTGTGAACTTGGCAATATTGATAGTCATGTCAACTGCCTCTAGTGTGAGAGTATTAGCAAATCTCTTCATAATTAGTTGCTGGTTTTCCTACAATGGGCTTCTTATAACCAAGAGATAATGACTATATAGATATAGCATCCCATTATTCACTAAAAGTTGACCCTTGAAGTTCCAGTCTAGCCTCCTCCCCAATTTGAAATAGAGGTCTCTCAACTCTCCTTATTTTACCAAGAACAACAGCATTAGCTATATCCCACTCAGGCACTAAGAAACACCACTCTTTTTTACAAGTTCCTTGGCATCATCCGCTTTGATATCCTGATATTTCTTCTTCATCTCACTCCTTACCCTGGCTTGTATAACCTCCTCTAGAAGATTAGAGTGAAGAATTATTTCCTTATCCACACTCTCTGTATATTCTTGAACACTTTCCCTCCACACAAAGCTCTTAAATGCCCCGGTCTCAATAAATGAATCATCTTCCATGAATTCCCTACAGGAATCTTGTCTCAAGTCATCAAAATTACTCAGAACGCTCAAATCTTCTTTACATAGACTTAGGTCACCTATTCCAAAGCTTTATGCCACTTCTCTTGGGGGGAAGGAATCCCTTGCTGTATATCTTTAGGGGTCACCAAAATAATCAACAACCTTGCCTACCTCAACTTTTTTCTTTTTGCCTAGGGGTTCCCCTAATGGAAAAGGTTCCCTAGGGGGTGAATCAATATAAAAAATAATAGGAGAAGACTTCCTGGGAGGTGATGGCATTGAGCTATGAGGGGAAGACGCTCTTGATCCCTCTGATGCAGTAGGGGTTGGCAATTTTTTCTACCTCCTTACCCTCTCCTTCCTTCTAGAATAGATTCTCAATATTGGTTCTGACTGATAAGAAGGTCTCTCCTTAATCACTATTGTGGGATCCTACTCTACTACCACTAATTTTCCTTTGTCTGCTACTACACGTTCGGCCCTCAGAACACCCACTATGTCCTCAAAGTTTTGAATAGCATACATAATTCTATTGAGGTCACCTGTAATATTGGGCATAGGATCATATTTAGGATCTCTCCTTGTAGCTTGCCCCATCATCTTTCGGAAATCCAAATATTTTTCCATTCTCTCTTCTTGTTCAGAGAAATTCATGATTTTTCTAATAACATATTTAGGTTAGTAAAAATTATGTATACGTTGACCACTCATGTGCAATGCCTTCAAATTGGAAATAAAACCATCTAGATCATGATTCCTTGGGCATACTTTTTTCAATAGATAAGGTGCTAGAAAATTACTCAAATCCTTCCAACCCCCCTTTACCATCACAAAGTTAGAAAATGTTGTCCATTTAGGGAAGAATGAACCTTTCTTTCAAGACACTAGAAAATGTGTCATCTATGATGCTCCCAACTACCTCATGATTTCAATGAGGCAGTTAAAGGCACATCCCTTGGGAAAACATAAGGGTTCACAAGAGTTCCATATACTCTAAAAATAGTAGTATGATGGTAAGCTATTATACCACCCCAGTTATGACTCAAGTTCAAATCAGGCCTCTTCTCCATGGGCCTAAAAAATTTATGGCTTTCCTTAAGAATCCTAGGCGGGTTATGATCCAAAAATCTTCTCAACCTTCAGGAAAAAACATTGTGTAACATCACATATTCAAACTTAGAATCATCCTTATCCAGAATTATTGTCCAACATTGGAGAGGAACGTCAATGTCATCCTCCCCCTTTTTTAATTTCATGTCTTTTCCAAAAACCTTCTTCCCCTTGAACAAGAACATATGCATCAATTGGGAGTACCACCAAAATCTCACTGGTTCTTTTCCCTCCTTAAGTACACTTAAACCTTTCTACATTCTATCTGACAAATATGTGGCATAATCATAAACCAAATTATAGGCTAAATGTTGGAGGTGTGCAACCATATACATGAGGTATTTAGGCATGGTGTATAGTTCATCCATGCCAAGGATTTGGCAGAGAGAATAAACCATCTTCTTGAAATAACTAGCAAAGTATATGATGGGGAAAGGCTCTTTTTCATCTTTGCCAATCTTGATTTTCTTCCTATTTTTTCCTTTCCCGATAGAGGCAGTATGAATAGGTAGAATTTTTGTTTTGAAAAGAACCTTTGTATTCCTATACTCCTCCCTAAAGACATTGAGGTCAATTGGGATCATGCTCACACTCCACTCATGCAAATTGAAGATATCTGCAATTTCCTCTCTCATTATTTTGACCAACTCTTTACCTTCAAATAACTTGACTACTCTTGAAACCGGGTCATACCTTGACCCAACGTCCTTCAATAGATCGACATCCATGTACACATTTGGTACCACCAGTTTCCCCAAATCTAACTTCTAAGGGTTGCAAACATGGATAGCCAAATTTCTATTCCCAAACAAACTCTGAAATAATTGCCACCTAGGAAGCGGAAAATTGAAATCCCTGATACCACACATCTTATCCTTCAAACCTTCCTAAACCTGATAGCCATAGAACATGAAAAATCCCTAATCCTTTTTGCTTATGGAGGGTTTCAATTTGTCTATTATATCCTGGGAGAGAGTCCTATTTGGGGTTCTTGAACTAGATGCTTGAGTTTTGGGTTCCATAGGTGAAAATAGATACTAAAACAATATAAGGTTTTGCTAGAAAGATATGAAAAAAATAGCAGCTCGATTAGGGCAACACCTATGGGATACAATTTTATTTAATTCGACAAGGACTACCACCCTTTAATACATACCAGAACCCTAATAAAGAAATTAAAGAAAACAAACAAATTCTAACAATAGATGTCTTCCCTAATTCAATATTTTCTTCCTTTTTAAGAAAACAACACAAGGATAATGTTCATTCTACTTATGGCTTTATACTAGTAAGAAACCCCAATTTTGGTCACGGTGAACTCTAAAATGTGTTTTCTCGATCTCTAGGGTACCTATGAATCACCATAAATCTTTAGGTGTGCGAAAAAACTACCCTTAAATGTACTTATGTCAATATTAGATGGCTCTGGGTATATTTACTACAATTACTGTTTTCTCACATGAAAGGAAATGACTTATATTTGCAATTTTATTTTAAAACATGTCCATAGATCTGATTCTGATGTGGCACATCCAATGACTCCAATCGAGCCGAAAACACATCAACATAAATCGCCACTCGATCGATCGATGAAGAGCTCACCATTCAGATGCCAAGTCACTCGTTGGAGGGCCTCACATTCCTTTCCCCAGTGGAAAGAATATACATGCATCACAATAATGCACACTAGGCCACGGGCTTTGAAATATCATTTCAAGGCTTGTGCGGTGTGCACTCAATGACTCAGATTGATCATATTGCTTCATTACCACTGCTGATTTTCTAGCTTAAGTGTGTCGGGAACTGTAGTGGAAACTGTGTCCCACGTTCTATAGAGGGAGACATGTCACAAGTGCGCAAGCCATGCAACTCTTCAAAGATGAGTCATTTCGATCTTGCGCAATGTGCGCTCATGACTAGGATTTAATCATTGAATCTGATGGACCTAGTTTTCTGCACATGCGATTAAAGTTATTCATAAAAGAAGGGGCCATAACTAGCTTGATGAATGATGATCCCTTAATGGACACACTCAAGACTTAGGACATAAGTCAAAATATTTTGGGCCTGACCATAGGAAATTTAAAGCAATAATAAATAACTAATGCTCGATAGGTCTATGTTAAGGGGCTAGTAATGGCAATAGGCACAATGACTCATGTTGTTACTAAGGAAATCAACAACCTGGGAAAGCAAGTCAATGCACAAATTTAAGGCAAGGGTTTAAGGCTTGAGAAAATTGGAATGAAGGTATTAGAACTTAAAACACTAGACCACACCTTCCAAGCACAAAGCAAAAAAGCATTTTAAGCATGGGATTGACTCAAAATTAACCTAGATTTTAAAAATCTCTACGAAGGTCCTTTGAAGAGTTGGTCAAATTATTCATCACACAAAATTCCTATAACATCCAACACGAGATAACCATGAAAGACCTTTGAAATACAAAACAGAAAAAGGGTGAGTCATTTCTCATATTTTCTTTGAGATGGAGATTACTATTTGCTAGATATCCTCATCCCACCCCTAAAAAGGAAAAGATGGAAATATTCATTGACAATATAAATGATGATATGAGCTATAGACTCGAATTGCAATGCCCACCTAGCTTTGAGAAGATGATTGAAAATGGACTCAAAATTGAATAATCCTTGGTTAAGAGAGGGGTAATTTAAATCTACAATGAAGGAAACAACTCAGCAAACTCCTCCAATCATTATAACAATCATGAGAAACCCAAATTTTGGCAAAGAAATAAGATTGCTAGTGATGATATTACAGCTGAAACACAAAATGTAAAACCAGTCTTCAACTTGATAGTTTTTTCCTTTAAAAACAATCCAAACAACACTCAAAACACCAATCCAAATGCCAATCAAAACAATACTGAATCTAAAACACCACCATATCAAACACCATCAAATCGAAGAAGATTCACACCTTTGGGATAGTCATTGGAATCAGTATTAAAAGAGCTTCTTGCAGCCAAACTTATAGCATTACCAGAGGCATGAGATTGGGAACCAAGAGCCAAACCCTCTTGGTGGAATGATACGTACTATTATGATTTTCATTGAAATAAAGGACACAACAAATTATTGCATGCAGCTAAAACACTTGGTACAAGATTTCATTGAAAAAAAAGAAATATTGGTAGAAGGACCTCAAACAAATAATGATCACGAAGCATTCAAGAATCCTTTACGAAATTATGAAAATGGAGAATCCTCTTCTATGAGCAACAAAGGTAAAAATGTGAACTATGTTTATGACACCACTATCCTTCACATTTCGGCAGTTGAAGATAAGAACAATGACATTGAAATTAATGAAAAACAAGACATTGTTGCAGCTAGTAATCAAACAAATGACATTGTTACAGCTGAAAATCAACACAATAAAAACAACACCAAATCAAATCAAATCAATGACACCATACCAATAAATCTGATCATAAATTTTTTTGCAACTAATAATCAAATTAGTACCATTAAAATTAGAGAAAAACAAGACAATTTACCAGTCAATGAAACCACAAGAGGGTAGTCTAAATTAATATTAAAAGGAGCTACATTTAAAACACCCGCTACCCCATCAAGCCAATATAAAATTGTTGACCAATTGCAAAAAATCCTGGCTCAAATATCAATATTGGAAATTCTCAAAATTTCTCCAACCCATAAGGAGATTTTGGAACAAGCTCTAGTAGCCACCACAGTACCAAATAATCTAGAAGTTTTTCAATTCCAAGCCCTGGTGGGATAATTGATTACACCTCATTGCCTATCATTTTTTGAACATGATGATGTATGAGTAACTCATCCGCACAACACTACCCTACATATTGAGGTTCTAATTCATAAACAACCGGTCAAAATTGTTCTAATAGATGGAGGAGCTAGTTTAAATATCTAAACTTTAAAGCTTTTCCATGCAGTAGGATATTCAAACAATGTAATTGATGCTAGAAGAAAGATCACTATAAAAGCCTATGATGATGAAGAGATATCCTCCCATAGATTGATCATGTTACCAATTCAAGTGGGGCCAATTGTAAAGGATATAATCTATCAGGTTTTAGACAAAGAGTTTACATACAACATATGCCTGGGATGTCCTTGGATTCATGAGATGCAAGTAGTGTCATCAAAATATCATCAATGTTTGAAATTTCCTTTCAATGGACAAGAAATCACCATTTCAACTAATTCCAACAATCCTCAATATTGTAAGATGCTCAAAACCTTCCAAGATACTTTTGTGCCACATAACAAAGAGGCTCACACTCCTAGTTCATCAAATAATGAAAGAAAACTAAATTATGTGTCAAAATGGGTTGAGAAAAAGGTTCAGTCAAAGGATAAAGGTATTAATGACTCTATTTCATTAAATAATGAAATTCAACTAGGTTCTTCATCAAATTAGCCTGAAGAAAGGGCTCAGTCAAAAGACAAAGGCATTTCTACTCCATCAAATATGAAATTCAACTCAATCATTATGAAAGAAGTTTGAGAAAAAGATCTAGTTGAAAGATAAAGGTGTGGGTGAATATTAGTTTGAGCATTCCTTGTTTGTTTCATAGTTAATACCTTAACCAAGATCGTATGGAAAACCATCAACATCAAGAAAACCATCTTCACAATTAATCACACTCTTTGATGGTAGATTTGTAAAAGAAGACACTCAAGAGGATGAATATGAGGATAAAGAAATCATAAATTGGCTATACAAAGATGAAGAACAATCTCAAGCAGCAACCACCAGCATACAAACAGAACGATATGGTAAAGGGTTTAAAATCCTAGAGAAGATGGGATATAAAGGATAAGGTCTTGTGGGAAAATGACAAGAAGGCATTGTGGAACTGATTCAGCCTATCATAACTAATCCAAAGACAAAATAGGACTAGGATACAAAGACAAAACAAAGGACACAAAAGAGAGTATTTTTGAGCGAATCCTAGAGCTATAAGCTAGTTCTAAAACTGATTCAAATGAGTATGAATGGGATTCATTGTCTAAGGATTCTTGTCAAGACAAAGAAGTTGACGTGATAAAAAGGTATGCACCTATGCATACAGAGAGACAATGCTCAGGGTCTAGACCTATTGAATTTGGATCACAACATATCAATGGTTCTAGTGAGGATGAGTAGACATTGAGAAAGATAGATAATTCAGAGGAGAGTAACATCATAGACATCGACATTGCTATCAAAAAATTTGAAAACATTGCCATTAGAACCCTCACTAGTGTTGACCTTAACCAATCTAACGATCCTTTACCCCTAATGCATCCCAAGATTATCGAATGGGAACAAACCGAGCCATTTAATATCCTCATCTTTTCGAATGACGATGCCATTGTTAACTTCCTATGTTCTGTAAACCTAGAAACAAGTTCCACCATAGAATCTCAAAATGAAGCTTCGAGCCAGGAGGGTGTCAAATATCTTAGCTACAAAATGAAAAATATGAAAAATTGATCTAATGGTGAAAACCATATAATGACAGTATTAGATCAAGAAAAAGTAAAAATAAAGAGTGTATCCAATGGTGAAAACCTCTCTGAGCCATTGATAGATAAGAGATTTGAAACTCTTCTGGAACACTATCATGAAAGATCATTAGTGTTGGTTGAACCTAAACAATCCATCAACATGGTTATGATAGAAATAGTGAAGACTCTACATCTAGCAGCATCCATGGCAGATCAGGAAAATCCAAGCTTCATCAAATTCTTTGAAGGGAGACAAGTTAACTTTGCTTGGTCCTATGCTGAAATGATAGGCATAGATCCAAATTTGATAATGCATCACTTATCCCTACCACCTGAGGTGAATCCCGTTAAAAAAAAAACTGGGGAAAATGCATTCACACATGGCCTTGTTGGTAAAAGAAAAATTGAAGAAATTGTTAGATGTCGGGTTCATTTATCCAATTGATTATGCTGAGTGGATTTCCAATATTGTACCAATCTCTAAAGAAGATGGTAGCATCAAAATAGGTACTGATTTTAGAGATCTTAACAAGGAATTTCCAAAAAATAATTTTCCTTTGCCCAACATTGACATCATTATAGATTTGATAGCAGGACATACCATGTTATCACTTATGGATGACTTTTTCAGGATACAATCAGATCAAAATAGCACTGGAACACCAAGATAAGACAAATTTCATGTGTCCATAGGGCATGTTTTGCTGGAATGTCATGCCTTTTTGGTTGAAAAACATAAGAGCAACATATCAACAAGCGATGACAACTATCTTCCATGACATGATGCACACCTTTATGGAGGAATATGTGGATGACCTTTTGGAAAAATATTTCACCAGGGAGGGACATCTAGAAATCCTAGATAAAATATTCACTCAGTTGGAAAAATTCAATGTGAGATTAAACCCAAAGAAGTTTGTTTTTGGCATGACATCAACAAAACTCCTAGGGTTCATAGTTTAAAAAAAGGCTTGAAAGTGGATCCCACGAAAGTTAAAGCCATCATGGAAATTCCACTTCCCAAGAATATTAGTTAGATGAGATCTCTATAGGGATTATTTCAATCTATTAGGATGTTCATCACACAACTGGTAGATAAAAATCCTCCATTTAATTATTTTCTACACAAGAATGTTTCTTTTAGATGGGATGAAAAATGTGAAGAAATTTTTTATCAACTGAAATAGTATTTGATTTCTCCACCCATACTGGTGCCACCAATAGAGGGAAAACCATTATTAATCTACATAGAAACAACTAAGGTATCTTTGTGTGCTCTATTATCATAGGAAGATTTTGGGAGAAAAGAAAGGGATATTTATTATACTAGTAGAACATTGAATGGATATAAAATCAACTACACCTTCATTGAAAAAGCTTCTTTGGTAGTAGTTTTTTCTACTCAACAACTACAAAACTACATGTTAACCCATACTATCAAAATCATAGCTAAAATTGATCCACTGAAGTATCTACTCAGCAAAGCTTCCCTAACAGGAAGACTAGACAAGTGGGTAATGATATTGAGCGAATTTGACATCGAGAATGTGGATCGAAGAGAAATCAAGGGTCAAGTGATAGCGGTTCAGTTAGCCGAAGAACCACTGTAGTATGATCGTCCAATGCATATTGGGTTTCTATATGTCGATGTTCTCACCATGACAACACATCAGTGGATGTTATACTTTGATGGATCCTACACTTAACACGGTTCGAGTGCTAGAATATTTTTTATTACACCTCAAGGACATACTATAACAAAATATTACAGACTCATGTTCCCTTGCACAAATAAAATGGTTGAGTACAAGGTACTCATCATTGGTATTAAAGTACATGTTGAATGGAAGATCACAGACTTGCAATTCTATGGAGATTCTCAATTGGTCATTAATTAGGTGAATGATGATTATCAGACAAAAGACGACAAGTTCATGCCGTATAAGAGAATGGTTGATGATTTCAAAAAGTACTTTATTGAGAATAAATTTGAACATATTCCTAGAGTGGATAACAAGGCTATTTATGCCATGGAATAAATTGCTTCTCTTCTACAAATGCTGAAAAAATGAAGCCGTTATGAGTTCATGGTGGAACAATTGTTTAACCCTACCTACGACAATCCAGAATTCCAAGTCATATGCCATCTAGTTGATGTTGAGTCCTCAATTTATGGGAAGATCTATACCTATTTGGGAGATAATATTATTCTACCTGATCTATCCCGAAATCAAAAATGTAATTTTATCCACCAAGTTCCCTGACACACCCTGATAACGGATATACTCTATTGACAAGGTCTTGATGGAACTCTCCTTTATTGTCTTGAACGTAACAAATTTGAAATGGCCCTACATGAAGTTCATGAAGGTATATGTGGAACTCATTCAAGTGGACTAACTCTCGCTAAGAAAATCCTACGCTTGGGGTATTATTGGTTGAATATGGAGGAGTCTTTTCACTTTATCAAGAAGAGCCAAAAATGTCAAGTCCATGGAAACCTAATACATGCACCAGTACAAGAACTACAACCATTTGCATCAACATGGACTTTCTGTCAATGGGGATTGGATCTTGTGGGTAAAATTCATCCATCATCATCCAATGGACATAAACTCATCATCATAGCCACAAATTATTTTAAAAAGTGGATTGAAGATGTTCCCTTAACCACAATCACCGAAAAAATTTGCATCCTTCATCCTAAATTATATTGTCTATCGGTATGGCATTCCTTAGTCAATTTTCGTAGACAATGGTAGACCTTTCAAGAACAAGGACATCCAAGAACTTTGTGAAAGGTTTCATATCCCACATCAATTTTCTACACTGTACTACCCTCAAGGAAATGGCTAGGAAGAGGCCTCAAACAAAAGTATTTTGAAAATATTAAAGAAAACTATCAACGATGTTGGACGTGATTGGCATGTTCAACTAAACCCTTCTTTGTGGGCATACCGAACTAGTATTTGCACCCCAGTAAGATCTACACCATATGCTCTTATATATGGATCTGAGGCCATTTTACAAATTATGGTTGAGTTACAATCACTCTGTGTATCATTAAAGGGAATCATATTACAAGAAGACTATCAAGTATCTAGACTTCAAGAGCTAGAATTGTTGGATGAACGTCGTTAGGAAGTTGTGGATCATTTGAAATCCTATCAATAGAGAATGTCAAGAAGCTATAATCACAAAGTAAAACCAAGAACATTTCAGGTTGGTGACTTGGTCCTGAAAGAGAATCCTCGAAATCAACAAGATAGGGAAAAGAAAGGAAAATTTGAACCAAACTAGCTAGGTCATTTTATCGTTGCATCAGTCTATGGATCAATAGCCTATCAGCCGTGTACACCTAAAGAGGACCTATCCGAAGAACCTATCAATAGTATCCATCTCAAAAGTTTCTATTCCTAGCTCATCCAGTGGATGGTTTAAAAAGCAAAAAATAAATTATTTTTTTAAAAAACTCAAAAATTTAAAAAGATCAAAAAAAAGAAAAGAGATTTTTTTTAAAAAAAAAGAAGAGAAAATACAAAAAAATTGAAAAAGTCAAGAAATTCATTACCTTGATGAAAACCTAGCAAACAAGCATCTTGGTAATATCAAAAAAAAATGAAAATCTGAAAAAGTGCAATAAAAACAAGTAGTGAAAACCTGACAATAGGCACTATTTGTGATAGATCAGCTTCTCCATTTATTATCACATGTGTCAGTCGTTCACTTTTTCCATAATTATGCCTATCTATTGAAAGGAACCTCATGTACATATCTTGGAGTTGTAGTCGTGTCTCACCCTAGTCTAGGGGAAAAATCTACTTTGAGCTTAGCAACAATAGACAAACAACAGTATGATACTACAAAAAACACAATGATCACAAAAAAACTCAACATTGAACATCAATTAGAAGAATCAACCATCCAAATCAGCAACAACATCAGTCAAAAAAAATCTAAATAGATGATATTCTTATAAATTATGGTTTTATTACTTCAGCATGAATTTTCAACTATTGTATCTTTATTTTTGTGATCATTTCTAGAGCAACTCGAGGATGTCATGGATTATAGGAGCTAGGAAGGAGTATGACTTTTATTTTTCTACTATTTGTAAGTTAATCATTACTACTATGAAAGTTGTCATGGGATATGCTCTATAAAGTATCATTGTTGACATTCCAAATTTGCATAGAAAAATGATAAACTTTTGTTTGTTTATGCAAAAAATGCCCGGGTCATCTCAGTTCAATTATGCTTAGATGTTTGTATTAACTTGCAAAATCAAAAATCATGGAAGTAGTACTCAAGTCATCATGGTGTAATTATACCATCGATATTTGTACTCACTTTCAACATAATAAAAGCTCAATGATGACAAAAAAAAAACAAATCAGATAACATAATGACAACATTGCATATTTAGATTTGTATGGTTAGGATAGATTTCATGCATATTTAGTTTTTGCATCTACATTTTTAGGTTTTCCAAGGTTGGCCAAAATCTTCAAATATGCTTATCTCTCTACTCAATGGATTGAGTAAACTTGACATTAAAAAAACCAAGATCATTCACATATAGTTGCATAAACATCACCATATCATGCATACATCCATCTGTGCATTAGATCATATGTTTGCATTTGAAAAATATAAAAATAATAAATTGCATTACATCTCATTTGCATAATCAAAATTCATCCTATATAGCATTAGATCATATATTTGCATTGGAAAAGGATACAAAAATAATTTCCATTACATCTCATTCATCTCATATAACATAAAAGAATCATACATAGAACACATATAACGTCATTGATCCATATATAATCATCATTTCATAATCATAAATATTTCATTAATGATCCATACACATAATGATGGAATAATCATATGAGCATCACATAGAACATAGAACATAAATTAAATTGCATCCATAAAAATAATCCATCATAAAATCATATAGACAATGCATAGAGTCATAATATTATCCACTACATATCATATATAATCTCTAATATAAATGTCAAGTGTACAGTGATATCATAAAATATAGAGAGATACATCATCAAAAATGGGGCATAGTATCATAATTTCTTAGCTGAATCAATGTATTCAAATGTCTCAAGTACATCAACTATGATCAAACGAAGCTATGTGGTGATCCCCCTAGATGTTGTCGGTCTCTCTAACCCTCCTACTACACCTATAGATGGCCCTACACCTGGATCCCTACTTGGTGGATCTCTTAGAGATGGCCTTGTAACACCCCTGCTAGTAGTCCAAGAGTAGTTGTATCCTGATCTAGCACTCATGGACTGGGCATAGCTTACTCGCTACTCTGCAAGAACAACCTCATGGTACCGTGCCTTGTAGTACTCTACCTCTCAATTAAAACAGGAGAAATCTTGAAGCATATCACTTGTGGTGGTACCCTCGACTACTCTTTGTAATATCTCGGCTAGGGTCTTGGTATGCTCACATCATTGTCTCAAATTATCCCTCTCTACTGTCAGAGAGGTGATCTATGCCTATGCCTGGGCCTGTGCCTGTGTGCATGCCTATATCTATGCCCGAGCCTATGCAATCTACCCCTACAAGGTTTGTAGTTGTGTCTATAAAGTAGTTATCTGGGCCTGTTGCTAGGAGGGAAAACAAATCTAAATATGTTGTTGTGTTGTAGCCACTCTCACATCTACTACTAGCCCGTGACCCCCATCATCTCCATCATCTCAATCCCCATCTCCTCCATCTCCTCCTTCTCTCCTCTACCTAGGTGCACATGGTGGTGACCTATTATTATCATCCAATATAGGAACTATCTCCTTGGGGCTGGATATCCTTGGGAATGGATGAGTCAAGAAGTACTGTGTATAATCATTGATCATAATGGCATCAAAAATCGTTGAATGATAATCCCATATAGCTAGCTATAAACCAGATTACTCCTGACTGGTGCAAGAGCACCTACACCTTGTGGATTCTAAGTTGGTGTAAGTATTTCTTGAGTTCATTTATGCTTAATAAGGTCTAAAAGACCAGTCATAATCTAAATTGGAAGGGTTTGAGTCATTTAGTTGAATTTGACATTTTGGTTCATAATGCATAGGCCATATGAAGTCACGAGTCTTAAGGGGTATGGAAGTAGGGTCTTATTATATGTTAAATAAGGTCTCAATGACCATTTTATATTGTATTTAAAAGCTTAGTGGATCAGTTAAGAGGGATTTATAAACTCAAATTGTAAAAGGGATGGTGTTTGGGAGCAAAATTGGTAAAATTGCCATTTTAGAGTCTAACTAAAGTTGGTTAAAGTAGTTGGTCAGTTCTAGGAGGTAGTTGGATGTTGAAACCTTACAAAAATATTTAATTCATCTTGAGAAGGATGATGATTCAATTTGGAAGAAGCTTTTTGACTATTGGAAACGTTGATCTATGCAATTCTTCTATTTTTTTTGAACTTTTCTTCATGGTATAAGCCCGTACAAAACTTATATGTCTTGATACTATGGTTAAGTTTAAATACATGTTTTTAAATTCACCTTCACTTGATTTGGGGGTCTAGAACCATCATTTTATTTGCATGGCAATCAAACTTCAAGAACTGCTCTATTTTTCCTGAACCAAGGGTTTGAGAGGAGTCAAAATGATGATCTAAGCCTTCCACCCACTGTGAAGACCTATGACTTAGTGGAAAGGCTTAGATAGGCTCATTAGATATGTTAGTACCTTTATTTGTATAGGGAAGATGACTGTCCTAATTGTGGGGTGTTTGTAGGGTGAAAACCATTGGAAGAGTGTGTGATTTGGTGAGGACAGTCATGAATATGGTCAAGAAAAGATAGGAGTGGTCAGTATTATGATTTGAAAAGCTTGAGGAGGTCAAACTAAATGTTTTTGAGTAGTTTATGTGGCCTGGGATAGTTTGAAGAATGCACTTTCAATAAGGGTGTCCCAAAACCCTACATTTCTATGCTCTTGAGAGGGTTTTAGAATTGGGGGCTAATTTGAACCCTTAGGGATCTATGAATTGGAGAATCCTGAGTTTTGAGAACATCCCTAAGACTTTTTTGGGTTACCTTGGGTTGGGGGTGAATTTGAGAGGTGGTTCCTTTGGAATTGTGGCCTAATTGTGAAGCCTAGAACCGGGTGGGTGTGCTGAAAGTCCTCATTGGCCCAAAAGAGTGACCCTTGATTTTCATGTATGTTGTGTAACCCTTAAAAGGGTATCTTAATCCATATTTCAATTGGCAGGTGTTTTGGAAAGGTTTTGTGGAAATTGGCCTAAATTGGTTTTGGGATGGTATTAGTTTCCTTGGGTGAAAAGTGGGAAATGGGATCCATGTTTGTTGCTCGACTTGGAGGAGTGTTGAGTTTGGTCCACTAGGTTATTCTAATCCTTTTATATGCCTCTTGAAGTCCTGTTAACATATTGAATAATTTTGGGGTCCACTTGGCTCTGCATCATAGTGGTATTAGAGCAAGGGAGTAGGTCTTTGTGAAGATCAAGATTGAAGTTTGTGTGCTGGAAGAAGGAGGTAGCTGGAAGGAGCAAAATGCCTCCTAAAAAAAATTTTGTTGCAAGGAAACTTGATAATCATGAGAGGGATATAGATACATTGAAACGGGAGATGGTTGCTATAAAGGCTAAGGGAAGGACCCTTTTGGATGAGAGTGAGTCTGAAGAGGAAGAGACCTCTGGTGAAGAAGAGGAAATGGATCCGGATGATGTGAGAATAATGAAGCTTATGAAAGCTGTGAAGAAGGATGGACATGGAAAAATGGATGTTCGTATGTATGGAGGCAAACTTGATAGTGAAGAGCTCTTGGATTGGATAGGGGCTTTGGAGAACTAATTTGATAGTGAAGATGTTGATGAAGGACATAAAGTGAAAAGAGTGAAAACAAAACTAAAGGGACATGCTCTGGTGTGGTGGAATTTTGTGCAAGAAGATAGGTTGATAAAAGACAAGAGCAAGATCATTTCTTGGGAGAAGATGAAAGCAAAAATAAAAGGTCAATTTATTCCTTTTGATTAAAATATTCAATTGCTTAAGAAATTGCAGAATCTTAGACAAAAGGAGTTAGATGTACAAGCATATACTGAAGAGTTTTATAGGCTAAGTATACGGACTAAACATGAAGAAGATGAGGAAGAGATGACTGCTAGGTACTTGAATGGTTTAAGATTCAACATTCAGGATGAAATCAGCATGATGACACCAAAGTTAGTAGAGCAATTATTTCAAATAGAAATGAGGGCAGAAGAAAAGCTAAAGAGGAGACAAGAGAAGGCAGCAAGAGGAAGAGGTAATACCTCTAAAGGAAGGGGGTTCAATCCTAGTTCAAAGACAAACAATCAGGGGCAAGGAGATGACAAGAAGGATCAAGATCAATCTGATTCAAGAGGTGGATGGAGAGTCTCAAGAGGCAAATTTAGCGGAGGAAGAGGTTCCTATTAGTTCTAAGGAAGATGCTACACTTACAACCAGCCTAGGCATCCAGCCTTTAAGTGCCCTGAAAAACAAGGCTCAACCTCTCATGGTGGAGAAAGGAGGAATCAATTGGTGCATGAAGATGAAGAGAGTGTAACTACACCTATAGTGAATCCTACATCAAAAGAAGGAAAGGCACTCATGATAAGGAGAACTATGTTGCAAGCATGCAAGGAGGAAGATTCAAGCCAAAGAAGGAGCCTATTCAGAACTACATGCAAAAGCAAAGGTAAAGTGTGTCAAGTTGTCATTGATTCTGGTTCTCAAGATAACCTAGTGTCTAGGGAAATGGTGGACAAGTTGGGTCTAGAAAAATTACCTCATAATGCACCTTATAAAGTCTCTTGGGTCAATGATAATCAAACCTTGGTAGTAAAAGAGCAAGCATATGTTGATTTTCAGATTGGGGAGTATAATGATAGGGTCCTATGTGATGTTTTTCCAATGGATTGTTGTCATGTTCTCTTGGGGAGGCCTTTGAAATTTGATAGGAGGTCTATGCATGATGGCTGGGAGAACACATACACCATCAAGAAGGAGGAAAAAACCTTTAAGTTGCTTCCCTTGAAAATGAATATAAGGGATAAAGGTAAGGCTAAGGTAGTGTTGTTTGGAAATAAGGATCTTTTGAAGCCCGAGGACAGCAGGTCTGATGTGGTTACAGGTATAGAGCAGGTTGGTGGAGTTATGACAGCAAGGAGAACACCTACAAATGGTGTTAAGACAATAGGAAGTTTGTTTTTGGAAGAGCCAGGGAAAGAACTTATGCCTAAGTCTGATTTGATCAAGGTAAATGCTAAGTGTGCAAAGGAGTATGAAGGACATGGTTAAATTGTTGTTGGGACCATGGTGTGTCCTATCACTAAGAGGATTACTGCAAGGCAAGTAAATTTTGGTAGTATAAGGGAGGATAAGGTTGTTAATGCAGGGGTACAAGATAATGGTGTCATGGAAGGTCTAGGAACAAAACACATCAAGCAGAGGCATACAAGTCTGATCACAGAGCCAGTAAGGTAGAATGTGCAAGAAATTGTTAGGGGCTATCCATGTATGGGTGGAGAAAGGAAGCGATCAGGTTTATGTGATACTAATTTTTGTTTCTCTATAGGTCTAAGGCCTAGAACAACACCAAATTTTGATCTAGGACTAAAAAGATTAGTACAAAGTCTGAAGATGCTTGGAGCAGCAATGAGGAGGCACAAAGAAAGTTTCCACTCTTGGGGCAAGAGTCATTTTTATGGGGGGTTGTATGGTGCAAGAGCACCTACACCTTGTGGAGTCTAAGTTGGTATAAGTGTTTCTTTAATTCATTTATGCTTAATAAGGTCTAAAAGACTAGTCATAATGTAAGTTGGAAGGGTTTGAGTCATTTAGTTGAATTTGACATTTTGGTTCATAATGCATAGGCCATATGAAGTCATGAGGCTTAGGGGGTATGGAAGTAGGGTCTTATTATATGTTAAATAAGGTCTCAATGACCATTTTATATTGTATTTAAAAGCTTAGTGGATTAGTTAAGAGAGATTTATAAACTCAAATTGTAAAAGGGATGGTGTTTGGGAGCAAAATTGGTAAAATTGCCATTTTAGAGTCTAACTAAAGTTGGTTAAAGTATTTGGTCGGTTCTAGGAGGTAGTTGGATGTTGAAACCTTACAAAACAATGAAATTCATCATGGGAAGGATGATGATTCAGTTTGGAAGAAGCTTTTTGACTGTTGGAAATGCTGATCTCTGCAATTCTTTTTTTTTTCTGAACTTTTCTTCATGGTATAAGCTCGTACAAAACTTATATGTCTTGATACTATGGTTAATTTTAAATACATGTGTTTACATTCATCGTCAATTTCTTTGGAGTTCTAGAACCATCGTTTTGTGTGAAGGGCAATCAAACTTCAAGAACTGCTCTATTTTTCCTAAACCAAGGGTTTGAGAGGAGTCAAAATGATGATCTAAGCCTTCCACCTACTATGAAGACCCATGACTTAGTCGATAGGCTTAGATAGGCTCATTAGACATGTTAGTACCTTTATTTGTATAGGGAAGATGACTTTCCTAATTGTGGGGTGTTTGTAGGGTGGAAACCATTGGAAGAGTGTGATTTGGTGAGGATAGTCATGAATATGGTCAAGAAAAGATAAGAGTGGTCAGTATTATGATTTGGAAAGCTTGAGGAGGTCAAACTAAATGTTTTTGAGTAGTTGATGTGGCCTGGGATAGTTTGGGGAATGCACTTTCAATAAGCGTGTCCCAAAACCCTATGTTTCTAGGCTCTTGAGAGGGTTTTAGAATTGGGGGCTAATTTGAACCCTTAGGGATATATGAATTGGAGAATCCCAATTTTTGAGAATATCCCTAAGACTATTTTGGGTTACCTTGGGTTGGGGGTGAATTTGAGAGGGGGTTCCTTTGGAATTGTGGCCTAATTGTGAAGCCTAAAACCGGGTGGGTGTGTTGAAAGTCCTCATTAGTCCAAAAGAGTTGACCCTTGATTCTCATGTATGTTGTATAAACCTGAAAAGGGTATCTTAATCCATATTCAATTGGTAGGTTTTTTGGAAAGGTTGTGTGGAAATTGGCCTAAACTGGTTTTGGGATGGTAGTAGTTTCCTTAGGTGAAAAGTGGGAAATGGGATCCCTGTTTGTTGCCCAACTTGGAGGAGTGTCGATTTTGGTACACTAGGTTATTCTAATCTTGTTAGATGCCTCTTGAAGGCCTGTTAACATATTGAATAATTTTGGGGTCCACTTGGCTCTGCATCACTGACATGAAGCATTGTATGATAAGGAGGTCCCCCACTCTAGAATGTGCTCTTCCATACTGTCAAAGCACCCTCATCACCAAGAATCTCTCAATAACATAGGGAGTCCACCTAGTCAAGTATCTAGAAGAAAATACATATGGCATCTCAGCATAATCATTTGGCCACTGCTCACAGTCTAAATAGGGCCTCCAAGTAACAATATCCAAATAATCTAACACTCTCCACCAATACTCCATATTGCCCAACTTATGCTAGAAAATTGAACTTGTGTATCCAAAAACATAAGGCCTCCCCACTGGACGAGATCTATTTGCAACAAGCCACGTGACAACTATGTGCTCCCATGCCCAAATCTACAACAATGTAACTCCTACTAATAGACTGGTCACTTTGAGATATACCACCTAATGAAGATCATGATATAAATGAGAAAGCATGCAATATATTAAGGAATATCTAATACCATGTGTAATCATGCTCTCTAGAATCTAGCCCCATCCAACTGAGATTCCCTTCGACCTACGGTCGGGACATAGAAATCCTCCAATAAATCTAGATGGTAGACATGACAATGGATGATATAGTGCAACCATCTCCCACCATGGAATCTCATATCCACTAATCTCATCATTGTGGAAAACCCTCTGTAGTGCATTTGTACCTCCCTTCTTAGTATAGTCATACACAACTAGCTCACACACAACCAGAATCCGCAAGATGCGATACACATCCTTTGGGGTCACCATCATCTCACTAGTGGCTAGGTGAAAGGTGTTGTGGTCATTGTGCCACCTCTCAGCGAAAGCAGTTAGAAGTCCCCTATTAATCCTATACTGGGGCATGTCGATCAAAGAAGTCAATCCAAACAATGTAATCAAGTATAGATCAGCCTGAACCAGCTGTGAAATCATGTCCCAGGTCTTCAGAAAGTGCTCCCAAGACATGAGAAATCCTAAGCCACTCTCCTTTAATCACATCATATCACAAATCAACAATCTTATCAATCATTCATAAATCAACGTATCAATCTAATCAACTCTAATGATATTTTGATCAAATCTCATGAGCATCTATCGTTGATCGTCACCTATCATGAGGTCAATCATCATCATCCTATCATTGATTCTCACCTATCATGAGATCAATCATCATCTAATATATCAACATCATAAAAAAAAAACAACACATTGGCTGACGCGATCAAAAATCATCAAAAGCAAGGAGAAATTTCAAAATTCCTCACTCTGGTGTAAATGTACTAGAACAATACTCCTATGCATGAAAAACATGGATAAGCTAGAAAATTTCATAAATGCACTAAAATAGTGTGTGAATGTGCCAAAATTTTGTATGTGTCATAACATTTACCAAATGCGCTACTTCATTGCACCTATGCGTTAAATCACTCAATGCGCTAAAGCTTTTCATCAATGTGCTAATCTTTGACTTCTATGCGCTAAATAACCTGATGTGCTAAAATATTGAACCTATGCGCTACTGAACATCATCTATGTGCCCTTTTTCCATATGCATTACAATGTTGACTAAATGTGCTAAAAATTTGAACCTATGCGCTAGAAGAGATACTAAATGCACTATATCGGCTACCCTATGCACTAAAACACTAAAAGTAAATTTCAAACTTGGAAAAACATGCGAAAAATGAAATTCAAAATACACCTGTGGGTTTCTAGAAATGCATAATGGAGGTCCATACGCAGTCGAGTGGTTGTGGCATTGAACTCGCTCAAATCGGTGTGTGTGGTAGGGGATCACTATCTTCCTTAATTTGCTAAAATTTTCTCTAATCACTCTAATCTTGAATATCCAAATTTGACACAAATGAGCTTCTTTTTCACATCTTTAACCATTTAAAGGGGTAATTAGATGTAATTAAGTGGGATTGATTTTATTTTTTCAAAAAGGCCTTATTTAATCAATTCATCAAAATGACAGGTTCAACATTATTTTCAGGAGATAAATCATCTTGGCATCATAAAATTTAAAATATTATTAGAAATTCATAAAAATTTCAAAAATTTCAAAAAAATTCAAAAAATCTTAAAAATTCAAATATTCCTTGATTTATCTCCCAAGGGGGCATATATCCATCATCATTTAAAAAATTCAACATTTGGGGCATATCAAATTTTTCTTTGAATCAATGTGTAAACACATCACTTCAAAGAGGGGAAAAATGTATACACCTAAAATCGGTCTAGATAATTAATTAATTAAATACAAGTTATTTAATTAATAAACCCTTTTTAATTCATCTACTTATAAATAAATTCTAATTTTTTTTATATAGTTCACACTTTCTAATTCTTCTATCTTAAATCACATGCTTCTAATCTTAATTGAATAAAAAAAATTGAATAGTTTTCTTTATTTAATTATCTTTCCTCTCATTAAATTTAAATTTAGTCACATGTCTACATATTTTTCCTTCTTCCAAGTCATCATATGTCTCAACAAATTGAATATTCCAAATATTTAAGTTGGGCTTTATCCTCAACAAATTCTAAACAACTTTGGGGCACTTGGCTCTTCTATTTCATTTATTCTCCTCTACACTTGGTAGATTGTTTTCATGAAGGGAACACTCTCCTTATTTCTCTCTAACTTCTTCATCCTCCACCGTTCATCTATCCAGATTAAATCGAGACCATTGGTTGTTGCCACATTAGTTTATCCCTTGGAAAACCTATAAATATATCGTCATTCTACAACAAAAAGGATCACATCTTGAGAAAACTTACTCTGCAGAATTTTCACTAAGAGCATTTGAGAATTTTTGAGCATTTAGCATTTAGGAGAAGCTTAATTTAGAATCATGGCTTTATCATTCGCTGCATCTTAGTTTGCAATATTTTAATTACATCATTTTCATATCACTTTCATTAAAAGTATCACAACATCATTTTCATATGAACATATCATATAGTTCATCAATCATGTAGGAATATATTTCTTGAATTTTCTAGCATCTTGTTCTTTAGGTTGTCATTCTAAAAAGTCATAGTGCACAAACAATCTGAGAGGCATTATGATTTAAACAAAACCTTGAAGATAGAGAACAACGGGATGACTTTAGAGACTGTTTTTATTTCAATTTAGTTAAATTGTCATTTAAATTCTCTAATATAATGTTTCATTGTTTGTGTGTTGTTATTACTCATTCCCATATTTCATTCACACATTAAAATATATATATATATGTAATTGATTATTAAATTCACCTAATTCACAGGCTTTATCAGAATACCCCATCGTACTTATCTATATATATCCATATATATATATTTACAGTTGAGAAAATAGCATTACACATGATCAAGTGTTTTCCAACTATTGGAATTAAAGATATCTTAAAATTTACAATATTTAATATATAGCCATAGGCTTGTGTAAGGGTGACGACCTCCATGGGAGGTGCTTCCTGTGGGGGTAGCGCCCAACCCACAGGCCGTAGCCTATGGGATGGGTGTTGTCTCCACAATGTCATCCCCATGGTTGTCATATACCCAAGATCTTCCATAGAGCACAAACGTTAATTTTAAAGAAAACTACCTACAGATCAAGATACGGTATGTCACTTTTCTTTCTGCAGTATATATTTATGTGTATATGTATATAGGTGTATATATGCATATATATATATAAATATATATATACATATATATATTAAAGGATTAAAAATTGGTAGCCATTAGATGGAAACAAAAAACCCCAATTACAATTTGTGTTTTAGGTACAATATTCACTATGTAGTAGAAAATAATATTATATGTACATATATATTTACAAAGAGAACAAGATTAATACAAAATTCTATAGTCATGACACAAACAATTCCAGATAGAAAACAAAGGCTATGAATGCCAAACACATTTGCAGTTGATCAAGTGTCAAAGAAATCAATATTTCTCACATAGAAAACACTATATACGTCCATTCTAAATTGAAAACATTGGAGGTAAGATAAAAAAACCTAGAAAATTCTTTCTATTGAATTCCCTCTTCTTATTATTGTTCTTCTTTCTCCTCATTCTTGTTTGCTGGAAACCTCTTGCTGAAGATTTGCCTCTTTTCCCTTGTATTATTTTATTCTCTTCTCTCCATCATTTTACGTTTACCTTGCTTCAGAAACCCCCTTCCCAGCATCCATTTTTCAGTTATATTTTGTAGAGCACTCAATAAAAATTATGAAAGCTATTATCCCTTTCTGTTAATGATTTTCCTCTTTTAAAGATTTCTCCCCAATTCCAAATACCTAATCTTGAAAATAATAAAAATAAAGTTTTTATTTCATGCACAATATTTATCCCCATAAATACTAATAAATAAAATCCTATTTTAGTTACAAACGAAGTATTTATCCTAAAAAAATAATATGGAAGCCATGTTAATTTCCAATTTAAATATTTATTTGAAGTATCTAATAAAGACATATCATCTATTCACGAATAAAATAATTATCCTTAACAATAGAGCATTAACCTCTAATTGCATAATGAAATATTTAATTGAATTATAATTATTTCTTTTATTCCTTGCACTTTTATTTCACTAATAATTAATTTAATTAACCATTTTAAAAGATGAACAATAAAAATAGTCAACTAAAATTTAAATACTAAATGCATCAACATAATTCTAAATGCTCATGTGTGGTCGAGAGAACCATTCCTCCTTTACCCTACTAGGAAGCTAACCTCCTCTACCTTAGCCACACCCTTGGTCTTTGACAGTCATGTAGCTCAAGTAAACTCAAGAACCCATTAATAGATTAGTATCCAGGTAAAATACAAATCAAAGCAATAGAATGCACTAATCCAAAGCTATTATATTTTGCATCTCTTTCAAAACTAAAATTACATTCAATACATTTCAACTTTAAAAAAATTAAAACTAACATTTTCTTATTTCATCTCACAAAACAACATATATTATTTATTATTCATTCCACCACACACATTCAGTCATATATCAAATCCATATCAGGAAAAAACAAATTGCATCAAAGTTTGAGATGTGACAAGGCATCTATGGGTATGGCATCAATATGTTGTTGATACAATGTTATTATAGAGTTTAGAACTATCATCATTCCCCAAATAGTCATAGAATTGGAAGAATGACACAAAGAGATCGAAAAGAAAGAAAAAGATTTTGGGTCAACATGGAAGAGACGTGAATGTCTTGACGCTTTGTGTTATCCCGAAAAGGAAAACATAAGACAAAGAAAAGATAAATAAAAGTAAAGGAAAAGTGAAAATATGTACGACATAAAGAAGAATGTCACAAAGAAAGATAACATCAAACAAAACACTACGGGCGATCACATTACATGAAATCATACAAAAGAAAAAGAAATAATGCAAAATACTAGTTAGTCACATGTGAGTCAACCTACAGTAGGTCGTCTACATCCCAATCATGTTCATTGTATGCCAAAGGTGGAAAACTATCTAAAGGGACAATAGAAAGTGCCAATCTAGGGTCATTACCAAGTTCAACATTCCTCCTAGGAGAATTTCTGTTTAAGCTCATAGAAGAGGAAAACAATGTATTCAATTCATTATGCACCTCTTCATCAATTTTAGCAGCTTCCTCATCATCATCTAAGTTAATCACAATAAAAGCTCGAATGATAATGTCTATATAAGGGTTCAACTCTTTTTGTAGTTGCATTATAGGGTCTTTTTTTTTGGACAAGGGGTAGATGCATCATGTATTTCTTGAGTCATGTTTTGATCTTGATTTTGTTTGTTTATTTCTGCATGTAACATGTGATAAAGGGAATGCACATATATGCCTATGCTCTCTAGCACCTCTATTTTGTTTATTTCTATTTTTAAGTTGTGTTTGTGTAGGAGTGGGTTGATCAACCATAGATTTCTTTTATTCCCCAAGGGGAGGAAAGAAAGAAACCACAGGAGGTTGTTCAATTTCTTTCTCTTTCAATTTGCAAATTTATTTGATTCTAGGAGGTGTGATGTGATTTTTCTCATTATCTCTTGGTCTTTTGTAGGAAGTAGGTGAAGTTTTTGTCTTAGGTTGATCTTGGTCATTTGGTATTTCTTTAGGTTCAATCATGGTTTCATCAAGGATTGTGGGCTCAATTTCCACTTGAGGCATGTTTCAGAGGGGTAATTCTACTATTTTATTTTTATTGAACTTTTGATAGGATTTGAAATTGCAATTTGATAGGTTCTATAGGCTTGGGCCAAAAGAAATCTAAGGAAAATTTTCCATAGGAAGTTAATGGGTTAAATCCACTATGATGGACGATGAATATTTCATTGTCAAAGCAAAAATTTAAGCATTTATGTACAATCAAAGGAACTCTATTCATGGAGTGAATCCATGGATAGCATAGCTTCACACAAAATTAGTCTGACTATGGGATGATGGAGAATGAGATATCTAATGTTTTCAGTCCTATTTGTAAAGGAAGGTCGATAAATCCCATTGTAGGGCAAGAGAAACCATTATTCATCTTCATCCATGCTTTCAGTTTATCATATATGTCTTGATAGAGCTCATGTAGAAGAAAGAATACCTCAGTGATCACATTTTGTCCACATACATGATCTATTAATATCCCATTAGTTGGCTTGTCATAGATTCAACCAGATATGCATAGAGGACCATCAAGTGCATGTTTAAGTATATCTTGTGAGGGGAAATCAATCTCAAGAGGCTTTTTAGTTTGGCCCTTATGAGGAATGACATCTATCACTCCTACCATATCATCCATAATATCATTATCTATAGGATCATGTTGAATAGTATAATTGTTATCATCATCCGTATCAACATTCATCACATAATTCTTTATATTTTCCCTAGCTTTGACAAATGAAATGTTATGATTAGGCATAGGGTTGGTAAAAATTTGCAAGTTTTAGTTAGGAGGGGCAACATAATTATTTCCTTGATCACTAACATGTTTAATGGAAAGACAACCAAAATCAATGAGTTCTTGCACAAAATATTTAAGATGCTTACAGTGTTCCCTGTCATGTCCATTTTCTCAATGATAATGGTAGTAATAATTTGGTCTATAGTTTCTAGGAAATGGTTTATTAGGATTAGGTGTTTTAATGGGAGGCAAGGTAATCATTTTCTATTCTATAAGATGTGACATTGTGTTGTGAAGGGTATCGGGTAAGAGAGTGAATTTCCATTTTGGGTCCTCATAGCTAATGGGTATCATGGTTTTAATAGTAGCTACTTGGTTATTAGCATTCTGAATTGTTTGTTGAGGGGTATTGATATGAAGGAGACCTTTATTCTATTTTCTAAAAGGTTGAGAATTATTTTGGTTTGCGAGTTCAGACTTCTCAATACAACTTGAAGTGGATTTTATATCTTGACTACTAACCGTGTTTTGATAATCATAGAGGGAAGTACACAAGTACGTAAAGGATGGGAATTTCATCATGGTAGGTTTATCTTGTTTCTTACTTTGCAAATTTTCTATGAAGATATTTTGAAGGTAAGGGTTAGGGACCTTGACATAAATTTGGGAATAAAGTGATTGGTAACATGAGATAAAGTCAGTTATCTTTTCATCTTCTTTTTGTTTACATCTCATCAAATATTAGAAGGTAATATTAGGAGTCATATGCACTTGGAAGTGGTTTACAAATGCCTCAATAAGTTCATTTAATGAAAAAAATGAGTATTTTGGTAGTGAAGAGAACCATTCCAAGGTAGTATCTTTCAAGGACCTAGGGAAAAGCTTAGCCAAGAGTTTATTATCAAGGACAAAGTAAGTACATAAGGTAGTATAAGCATTAACATGGTTATAAGGATCTCCCTTTCCTTCATATTTATCAAATCTAGGAACCTCTACACCTTGTGGCATAGATGTTCACAATGTCTCCAAGGACAATGGATTGCTTTTGAAATAATATGTAGGTGGGCCATTTTGATTTTGGTTGATAGTGGAATTTTATTTTTTTGAAGAGATGAAATGGTTTGGAAGAGGATTTATCAGAGGGTCATTGCTTATGTTATGAGACAAAGGTGAGAAAGGTGAAGGGGTGTATGTGTTTGAGGTACAAGTAAATGGATTTCTTATAGGTGGTAGGGTGGTAGGAGATATTACATGTGATGCCACAAAGGTACTAGGGATGCTACTGAAAATACCTAAGGAAGGAATAACATTACTAGTCAGTTGCATTTTGTTGTAACATGAGGGTTGGTATAGGTATGTATTGAGGCAATTGTTGTGGGAGGAGAAATTTGAATTCATCCTTGGCTTGTGATATTTATTTTAGGTAAAGGAGAACTAGTGGTTGATGTGAGGTTTTTTCCAAAGATTTGAACTATTTTTTTCAGAAGGTCAAGTCAATCTTGAATTTAAAGCATGTGATGAATGTTATCTATAGTGGGGATGGCGATAGTTGAAATATTGTCACTTTGCACTTGATGTTGTAGGTTTGCTAACTCTTCATGGATTTGAATTATGTTTTCTTTAATGACACTAGCAACCATTGTTTCAATGTTGGTCACGCTACTTGAATACATAGAATTGTTAAGGCTATGGTCCATACCTAGTGTACTAGTGTCAATACTAGGAGTGAAAAAGATAGAGAATCCAAGATCCATGATGATTGTTCTATCAAGGGATGACATGAGTCTTGAACTCCGTCTCACTATAGTATTAGCAATAGGACACCAAATACTCAGGCAAGGGATTCTAAATGCAAAATGAATGCAAATTTAATATAAGCACATGCCAAGTTCAAAAAAAAGAAACAAATGAAAATGAGGTGAGATGCTTTCATATGATTTGAAATATAGAACAAGACGCACTTTCCAATTATCTCATTCAAGGATAACCCTAGAGATCTCAAAGAAAAGGAGAGAGATCTTGCAATAGGGTTGTCCTAGGGGCTGATTGTAAACTAATGAGGGGTTCACCACCAAGCTAGGGCTTGGAAAGATAAATTCAATGCAAATCAAAATGCCTAACCCTAATTCAATGCAATCTTTGATAAATGACCTAGAAATGCAAATAAAACTAAAAATAAAGCTGTAAGATAAAATGTGTGCACCTAGAAATCTAGCGATGACTAAATGAGGCTCTAAAATGATAAAAACAATGACTTTAATGCTAACTAGGACTCATATGCCAAGTTGGGTGAATAATTCCTAGAATGTATGAAAAAGGGGTACTAAGTGTTATCGTATGGTTTAGGACATAGAGCACACCCACTTTCAAAATTTCTACTCAAGGATAACACTAGAGATCTCAATGCAAAACAAAAAGAGATCTTACAATAGGGTTGTCCTAGGGGCTGAAAGTAGACTAATAAGGGGTTCACCACCAAGTAAGAAGTTGGAAAGACTAATGCAATATAAGATGGAACACTAAACCCTAGTTTGATGCAATGACCTACAAAATGACCTATAAAAGTGTATACAACTAAATAGAAAGTTTGAAAAAAAAATGTGTTCACCTAGAGACTTGTAGAGACTTGAATGGAGACTAGAAATTTTGAAAATCTTTAAATTTTGGCCTATTAGGACTCATTCGCCATTCTGGGTGAATCAGTCCTAGTTATGGATTTCTGCACAGTAGCAGGTTTTGGGAAAAAGGGTGTATGAATATGTATAGATATCTAAAAAACACATATATAGGGACTCAATTTCTACTTGTGGTGAATGAGTCAAGTTTGGATTTTCTAGAATTTCAAGGCCTAAATCTTCTATTCTAATTCTTCTTAATCTGCTCCTCTAGATTTTTGGATCTGAAACTTTGATTTCAGGTTTGTAGATGACCTTTTAGTGAAGATTAAGACCTTGGAAATGGGGAGACAACCCCAACAAGCTTGAAACCTAATCTTCAATGATCTTTGAAGATCCAAGAAACCTAGATCTACAATCACACATGTAAAGAGGATAAAACTTGTTTATTGTTAGTGAATAGGGGTTTGCCTTGGCCAAACCCCTTTTAGGTAATCAAACCAAATGATGAAAAAATGAAAAAAGGACATCAAACATAAAAATAGGATATGAAACATGAACATTGATACCTTGAATGATGTCTTATAAATCTACAACTCAACATGAAATGACCATGAAGGATGTAAATCTTGATCTTGACAATAGGAGTATAACAATGCTTGATCTTGGATCTTCAATGCTACATGACAACACTAGCTCAATACTATTCTTGATGCTTGATATCCTTGACATGATGATGGATTTTGAATTGCTGCAATAATTGATTAAGAATTTTTCCCTTGAATACCTAAAAAAGATCTTGAATGTTATCTTGATGATCTTGTAAAGTCTAGGAATGCTTAACTCTTTCCTTATTGTCTTGATATCATGTAGGATTATGTGAATTACTGATTTGAAATATTGTCTATATAGGAAATGGACTCAAATGACTGCTTATTTGATCCCAAAGGTCGACATAGAAGAAAATTAAACTTAAGACAAAATTTTCCAACTTAAAACCTTGAACAAAGGTCAAATGGGACTCATTTGCCATCTATGGTGAATGGGTACCACCTGGATGGGACTCATTCACCCAAAGTGGAAAATGGGTCCCACTGGGTCTATTTTGCTTTCTAAAATGTGCATGAGTGTGTAAATTAAGCTTATATGTTGATTTTATCACATTTTTTATTGAAATATGTCTTGGGATGCACAATATGGGGTCAGAAGGGCCTATTGATGATGATATAAAGGTCATAAATATAAGAAGACCCAAAATCCAGTGTGAAAGTGCAAATAAATTCACTTTACAACATTAAATTAAGGATAAATTGGGTATAATTAGCTTAGAAAGACCCTAAATCCCATGTGAGTGTGTAAACACATGAAAAAACTATATTAGGTCCATTTAGTTTACAAGACTCCTTAATTTTATGTGAAGGTGTAAATAAATACACTTTACAACACTAAATTAAGGAAGAGTTAAGTTTATTTAGCTTAAAAAGGGCCCAAGACCTATTATGGATGTGTAAAACACCTCACAACACTAGATCATGGTGATATCAAGTCTAATTCACAAGGAAGGCCCAAACAAGCTAGGAAAAATAGAAGGGATACTTTTTCCATGACTACATTTAGCCCCCACTTTAGTGAGAGGATAAACTTGCTTCAAACTCACACTAAAGTAGATATTCAAGAAGGGTCCAAGTGTACCAATATGGATGGTATAGGCTAACAAAGATCGAGGAAGCCATCAAGACCCAAGGATCCAAGATCCCTCATCAAACTGACATAAGTACAAACGAAGACACATAGGATGTATGATATGGAACATAAAGATACATAAACATGTAATATCAATAACTAAAAGAAATAAAAACAAAATAAAATAAAATAAAATGAGGTGGATCAATCTTCGACCGTTTTTCCAACATGACGTGGATTAGATCTAGGCTATTTTTTCAAAAAATACATACTCACTTTGAGGCAACAAAACTCTTGGTTGTCCACTAGGTGTGGAGTCCAAGAAGGTGAGAAACATACACTCATGGTTGGTATGCACTCACACACACACAAAAGTGGCTATGGGGAAAGTAATGCCTCGATCAGGCTTCCCACTCAAACCATACCAAATTTATACCCCTTGACAAATTTGATAAGGCACCATGCAAAATGAACTTTGAGCTTCATGAGGCAAGAAAAACTTCATATACTTGGAACTCATGAACAAACAGGATGGATCTACAGGCATGTAAGTTGTGTTATGCAAGGTTGTCATATAACAATTGTTGTAAAAATGTTAGGTATGTTCAAAGGTATTTTTCTTAGTTCATGTAGGGTCTCTCCTTAGGTAACATTTTGCCTAATGTCTCCAAGAAGGGAAAAGTCAAATAAATATCACACTCTTGGAAGAAATCGAACCCAATGATGACACCAAGAAAAGGACGCATCACAAAAAAAAAAAAAATTGCATAGTGAAACATGAGTGTCGATGTATGCCCCAACTTTAAAGTGGTTGCTAATACCATTACTATGAGAAATTCCTTTGAAGTAAAAGAAGACATGAGAGCTTATTTATAAATCCCTATGCCAAGTCATATGTTTCTAAATTGAACTATATCATGAATAAGTATGTCACATGCGAGTCAACTTAAGGCATTTTGTCCACATCCCAAGCTTGCTCTTATATGTACATGAAAGGTGATCAACTAGCCAAAAGAGACAACAACAAGTGACATAAGATGACAAGGGTAACTAACCCCTTGCCCCCACTTAGTGCAGGACAAGGATGAGCCAAAAAAGGTTAAAATGAATGTCAATTAGGAGAAATAGGTGTCTCAACACTAGGAAGAGCACCATATTCCTTAAGATATTGAATTTTTTGAGTTAATTCCTTACATTCATTAGTAGAATGACCATGAACTCTATGATATGCACAAAATGAACTATTGCAGTAAAATTTCTTTCGTGTTCTTAGAGGTAATAATATCAAAAAATATTGGAGGAGTCTTGACAAGATACTCTCTTTATCAAAATTAGAGGATGTTTCATTATTTTGCAACAAAGATATATCTTTCTTAGTACAAGATGTAATACTTACACAATACTCTTTAGATTGTGAGATTTTGTTCTATCCTTGAAAGGAGGATGTAAAATATAACAAATTCAAATCATTAGTATTTTGCAAGATGACATTAACATTACGCAAAGATTTCTTTGTTTGTTTCAATTCTTGCAAAGAATAACAATCGAGACCATTAGTGTCTATCAATTCAAGATGCACTAATTTTAAAGCTGGCTTAGAGGAATATTTTGTGATAGTGTTGACATTAAGCGAAGAATTTTTTGTGTCTTTCGAAGGGTAATAACCAAGACCACTAGTATTTTCTTGTGTGTGAGGATCTATAGGGACAAGGATACCTTTTTTTCTAGCACAACATCCTTTTCCACTATAACCAAGTTTCTTCATCTCTTTTGGAATTAGTGGTTACTCGTAATTAAGTTCATCAAAGTTTTATGTGTAATTTTTTTTTTTTTCTAAAGTGGTTGAGGTGGATGCTTTTGAAGGGTCTTCCAAATTTTAGTGTTGACATTACCACATTTTCTTTTCCCTTTTCAGATTGTTTGTTTATGATCTTATATTCTCCCATGAATATTGGTGTGAAATACAACAATCCCAAATAATCTAGTGATATCATTGTGAAGGGTTTTAGAAACCTATATTTTTGTTGTTCTTGCATGGGTTATATTTGTGTAGTTTCTTTCAATGTTTTCAAAGGATTTTCTTTGTTTTTCTTAATGTTCAAACAACTGTTTGGTTTAGATTGGCTTCAAGTATGTACAACTTTTTGTTGTAGATGTATTTTATGTTTTGATGAAGAGTAGAAGGAACCTCATTCATTGCATGAATCCACGGTCTACCTAAGAGAATATTATATGAAATATCATGAGGCATAACATGGATCATTGTTTCTAATGTTTCTTTTCCAACTATAATAGGCAAAGTGATCACAGCAAGCGGTTTTTTTTACATTGTCAAATCCCTTAATAAAAAAAGAGTCAGGTTGAATTTTTTATTTATCCACACAAAGCCTATCCAGAAGGGTCACACTACACACATTAAGGGTTGATCCATTGTCAAAATATTTCACTTTATCCCTTTCCTTTTATATCGAGATATTATTATGAATGCTTCATTTTTTTTTTGCAGTTCCAAAGGAGGGAGCTCACTTTGGTGGAAAACAAAGTTAGCGTTTATTCCTTGAATTATGGCTGCTATGTCATTTGGTTGCGAATTAGAAGGAATAGGAACTTGTTGTAAGGAGCTTTGGATCATGTTATGGTAATGAGGGGATGCTTGAATAAGGTCCCACAATGATATATTAGTATGAGTGTTCTTTAGTTCAACAAGATTGTACTCCTTTTCACTTTGTGAAGGAAAATGAGGGGGACCTGATAAGATAGGATTAGGCAACTAGAGGGGTGTTGGAGGTGCTTATATTGGTTGTGGATTGTTTCTAGTGTTATATGTATTAGCAATGGTATTATGACCTGGTTACTGCAAAACATTTTTCTTAGGTGGGTGAAGGATAAGTTCAAGTATGTTTTTTTTTTTTTGTTTGTGTGACGGTGGGTAAAGAATTGGAGGATTATTAGGATGTCCCATAGGGTATTTAGGAGTTCCAATAGTCAAATGTGATCTAATTGACACTTGTACATTCATAACCTCATTGGTCTTGATTTGATGTATTTCTAATAAAGGGCAATCTAAAATCACCTTTCTACAATTACTTAAGGAAGCCACATTACTATTGGTGTAATTTTCTTTCACCATGATATCCCCCCTAGTAGGAGAGTTTCTAGGAGAACTAAAAACCAAATGTTCTTGACATTCAAGGATTGGCTCTTCCAAAATGACTTCATCATAAGTAGGGGAATGATCCATGGTTGAATTCTCTTGCTCAATAAGGGTTTCCTTAGGTGAAGAGGGACAACTAAGATTCTCATGACCTTCATCTATTGTATTTTCTATCATCAAAGTATCTTCTTCATAGATATGAGACATAATAGAAGAAGAACAAGTATGATTATCATGAGAATTTATGACTTCATTCCTTTGTTCCCTAGTTCCTCCTAAGGTAGGGGAGGATCATAAACAGGGTTGTTATAGAACTTAAATGTTTTCTTATCTAACACCAACTTATCATCATCATCATCAAGAGGATAAGATGTTGGGAGATGAATGTGGGTAGGTTTCAATGATATCTTGTTGTGTTGTGTGATCATCATGATTACTTATTATTATGTCCTCTTGTTTAGTAATTGTATTAACGTGAATTTGCACCCCTAGTGAAAATATCCTTTTCTCCCTTTAACACATTAGAAAATGAAAAGTGGAGGTTTAATTCCACTTAAACCCACTGCTTGCACTCCACTTGGCATGTTTTTTGTGTATGGGTGGGATCATTTCTATTAGAGACACTCACATGGCATGGAGATGACTGCGTAGCACGCAGACATCTGCACATCACGCTTATGTCCCTGGCAGATTCTTGTAGCTGAGACTGCAAAGGCATTACATTTTTGATTGGAATTCAAAGACTAATTCCCCTCTTTAGCTATCCAACCCGAATGTGGCCATTTTTCACCCTTCTCTTCATAATATTCACTCTCCTATCCATTTGGGGGTTCAACAGAAGTTTGGCAAGTGTGGGCACTCTTTGAGCATTCACTTCCAAGCTTTGTAGCAGCATCCTTCACTCCATTGTAGAAAGTCAACACTCAGTCACTCTAATTGGGCGAGTACATGACATACACCATGGAAATAGAGGCTTGAGTACCTCTCATTCACTCCTCCACAAGCCTTGAGCACTTTGGATGGAGGCAGTAAATCTCCTCCCTTCTCTCCTTTTGCTTTTGATTGGGTAAGCACTTATTGTTTTGTGGTGTTTCTTGCACACATAGCTTTTGGTTCTTCCTTTATCATTTATCTCTATCATATCATACTTGGTTTTCCGTGGAGGTGGAAACACCAAGATGGGGGTCTGACTAAGGCAGACCTCTATACAGCCCCAACAACTTCTCCCTTCTGTGTGTGCAAGTAAAGAGAGCTTAGAGTAACGTGGCAAAGAGAGAATTCTATGAGATCATCTTCATCACTTTGGTGGTAATACGTTTCTTTTATCATATTTGTACTTGTATTTCATTCATCTTAATCTCATTCTATCGCTTTAAACATTCTTAGACTAGGCTAGTAGTCTACCTTTTCGAGTTAGAATATTGTCTTTTTGGTTCTCTGGCTGTACAGACACCAACGCACCTGTGAGACGCCAGCATGTCGTGCTGTCGTCCTAGAACTATGCTTCCATCCTCAGATAGAGAGTTGCCTGAGATACGAATCCAACTCTAAAGGTTGACTCATCTAGTCCCCTTCTAGCAATCGGGATTGCAGATTAATCGAAGGACACATATTCCTCATCATTCTCATCCTCTTCATCCTAACTATCCTTCTAGCTGAGGTGAGTTAGGGAAGCCTTTCCGCTCTTGGCCTTTGATGACCTGGGACCTTGCAGTGGGTGGTCCCCCTCTCTCACATTTTTGGTGAGCCTGACATGATCCATTTTGGTTTTGTTTCACAATACTAAAATACCCTTACCTCGTGCTCTAGGAGTGTTGTAGGTGTGAGTGTTGTGAGGCTTCTGCCTTACAACCCAGCCTGCAACCCCTAGAAAGTGTAGTTGGAAAGTTCAAATAGTGTTGTGTGATGCAACCATAATTGGGTCACTATCCTATCTTGAAAAACCTTAGGAGGCTCCATAGAAATACTGTTGGTTTGTGCGATGGCCTCTTTCCTAAACCAACCTATTCCCTCAACGCATAATGGTACTAGCATAATATTTACTTCATAGGACCTGCCGATGGGATTCAATAGAGATCCATCTCCTCTTTACATTCCTATGAGGATAAATGGGAACACTATAGTAGGTGTTCTTGTTGACCCAACATCGCAAGTGAATATTATAATTGAGGGGATTATGGTGATTAAATTTCTGGATAAGGTTGGGTATGATGCACCTAAAAGCACCATCTACACACACGATGGCCTTTTCATACCTCCTATAGGGAGTATCATATTATCGGTCCTTGTGGGACCTAAATCCGTAAGCCTTAAGTTTGAAATCATCCCGGAGTCCGAACTCTTCAGAGTAAAGTTGGGTATCCCCTAGCTAGTGGCTATGAATGTAGTTCCCTTGGTTATACACAAGTCTCTGAAGTTTTTCATGGAGGTTCGGTGCACATTTTCCATGACACCGGGTATAGACCACTGGTTACACATGGTAGCTACACCTTAGATTACTTCTTGCCCACGTCCCTTCATCCTCTCCTACCTAGAAAGGAACTCCTACACCGCATGTATCAAAACTATAAGAAGGGGCGCACTAGGCCAAGAGTGAGATACCCTCCCTCGCCTTATGTAGTTTCACATAGAGTCTATCTAAAAGCTGACGGTGACACTGCCAAGGCATGTAGAAGGGAAGAAGAGAAGTGGTCCCAAGATCCTCCTTCTTCCTCTTCCACTGTGTAGCCTAATTCTTCCTCTCATCCTGTCATGGTACCCTCTACTTCCATCTCATGTTTGTGAGAGAACCCCATGGTGCCCGCTTGGTGAAAGGCCAAACATCCTGAATTCAAGCTTCCTATCCTACCGATGAAACCTAGGTCCATTCGGTAAGGTAAACAAAAAGTCCTCCATGGAGAATCCTCTTTTTATCAACCTCCACGACCTTCAGCCGTCCCTATCCCTAAGATACTAAATGGGAAGAGGCCCACTATAAAGGTGTTGGAGTCAACTCCTCCCATCGTTTCTGAACCTACCTCTTCTGCTCCCATTCAGGAGTCTTCCCTTCCACTGGAAATAGCCATGGAGGACACTCCCATGGCTGAGCAGGATCCTTTCATCCCTTTTGTAGTTCCAGCTTCTTGTTTGAAGAGCTATAGAAACTACCTTGTCCGCGAGTGTAAATGCCGGTGAAAGGCTCTCCTATCCAAGCAAGCCTCCTTATAGAAGGAGGAGGAGAAGACCGCACCTCTTGTAGTGTCTTCCTTTCTCCCCCATTCTATCCCTGTTCAACCTGGCTTCGTACCTATTTCAACTCCCTATATGAGCACACCTGCACCTGGAAAGGTGCAAGTGTTTATTTCTCCTTCTACAGAGCTGCCCTTGTTGGATTCCATTCTGGATGTCCCACCTTTCCCAAAGCCTGTGGACATGGTGAACACTTCAATTTTTTTCACTGCATTTATTCCCTCTTCTCCCTTGATCCTTTCTTTGTCTATGGGGAGTTAACCTCCTCTGATAAAGAACATAGAGCGTGGTCCCTCTAGTAATGGAGGACGTAAGAAGGGCCCACCTTCCCTGAAAGGTGGTCCAAAATTGGCTTGTTCTATCTTAGTCACGGAATGAGTCCCAACCTCCCCCGGGTTTTCCGCTGCTCCCGAGTCTCTCAGTGAGCCTAATAGTGAACCTCAGGTGCAGACTCCTCCATCTACTGAGGTAAAACATGGAACTCCTATTATGTGTATGTTTAACTCATTGGATGAAGTTCTAACCCTATCAACGATTTTTGGTAGGTCGTTGACCCTGGATCCATAGGAGCTAAGTGACGAAGACCTTACAGGTCCCTCCACCTTTGCCCTTGTTGTGGGAGGATCAGAAGCTCCTCCTCTTAACATTACATCGTTGTGGGCTCGTCACCCTTCCTATGATGATCTTGAGTGGGAAGCTAATGACCTCTTGGTTGACCAGTGTTAGGGGGAGACCCTCTTCTTAATGTTTAGATTAGACATGTGTGCATGTTGTGACATGTGTTCCCTCATAATTGTGTTCTATGTTCCTAGATGACCCTTGTCGCCCCTGTTGGTGTGTGGATATAGGCATTGCATTTGTGTTGTAAAAATTCCTCTATATGTATCTCTATTCTTCCATGTTTGTGATTGACTTTCGATAAATTGATGACGATGCAAAATGTCGGGAGCATTTAGGCCTCCTTCCATGTTGACCCATTTTTTTAATTTTACTTTGTCTTCTTGTGCGTTCCTCACATGGCCTAATATAGTAGGGGGTTGATGATAGTTCATTTATATACTATTATCATACTTACATATATTTATGAGTAGTTCTGCCCCAAAATATTAGGCTACCCCTATGCCCTTTATGTGTGTTCTCTTTTGCTTTGCCTATTTTCCTTATCTTTCTCTCTTCTTTTCTTGAGTTGTCCCTTTCATGTGTGACAACGTTACTTCTACACTTTATGGTCCTTAGAAAATGCATTCGTTGCCAAACGAATATTTCCTCAAAGACCTTCCACACACTTTGTTGAAGTTGCATTCTCAACTTGAAACCTTAATGGAACATGTTTCCTTCACCATGGGTTCGTAAAGAAAGGACATGGAATCCTCCTTTGAAGTGGGAATGGTCTTAGTCTTCCCCTCGCATGAGCACATCTCATTCCTTTCAAATTCTTTGATGAAGTGAAAATATTATAAAAGGATTCCTTGATGACGAATCGATTCAAGAAGGAAGACGCTAACTTTGGAATAGTGCATCCCTTGAGTGGACCCCTCCTCTTCACATTGGGTCCCCAGGGGACCCCTTTGCAAAGTCTCAAAATTTTTTCACGTCTAGGCTAGGGGTAGCTCGACTAGACCGGTTTCACATCTTCACGTCTATCTTGGGGGCGGCCTAACTAGACTTTACCTTTCAAACAATGTGTCCCTTGAGTGGACCCTCCTTCCTTTCTATGGGTTCCCAAGGAACCCCTTTGAAAGTATTACAACTGAACAATGTTCTGCATGACTGCCCATTCACTAACTTGTGCGGTCGCTTCCTGATGTGTTCTATCTGCAAGTAAACATGTCGCTACCCCTGACTCTGCAGAGTCCCCTCCTACTCGATCTCCCTCATCTGAGAGTTCATGGGGGATATATTCCTTGCAGGTTTGCAGGTCTGTAAGGTGTTGTTCTTGGTTTCCTTCATGTGAGATTTCTTGAAGGATAACCCCCCTTGTAGGTCCATGGGTCTGTAAGGTACTTTGGTAGTTTAGCTTTATGTTCCTGCGAAACTATGAAGCCCTCTCCTGCATTCCTGAGTTTTCCAAACCATGCTCTACTTCCTCTCGGTTCAGTTATACATCTCTTACTCTTCTACTTCCTTACTACTCTACTTTACTGAAGCAATCATCAATACTCATGCTCGCTAAAGTGGGGGAAAAATGTATTAACATGAATTTGCACCCCTAGTGAAATCCCCTTTTTTCCCTTTAACACCTTAGAAAATCAAAATAAGAGGTTTAATTCCACTTAAGCCTGCTGCTTGCACTCCACTTGATGCCTTTTTTGTGTGTTGGTGGGGGCGTTTCTGTCAGAGATTCTCGCACGGTGCAGAGACGACTATGCAGCATGCTTACGTCCTTGGCAGATTCCTACCGCTGAGACTATAGAGGCGTTACATTTTTTATTGGAAGTCAAAGAGTAACGCCCCTCTTCAGTTGGCTGACCCAAATGTGGCCATTTTCACCCTTCTCTTCATAATCTTCACTCTCCCATCCATTTGGGGGTTCAACATAAGTTTTGGCAAGTGTGGTCACTCTTTGAGCATTCACTTCCAAGCTTTGTAGCAGCATCCTTCACTCCACTACAGCAACTCAACACTCTGTCACTCCAACTAGGTGAGTACATGACATACACAATGGAAACAAAGGCTTGAGTCCTTCTTTTTCAATCCTCCACAAGCCTTGAGAACTTTGGACGGATGCGGTAAAGCTCCTCCCTTCTCTCCTTTTTCTTTTGATTGGGTAAGCATTTATTGTTTTGTGGTGTTTCTTGCACATGTAGCTTGTAGTTCTTCCTTTATCATTTATCTCTATCATATCATACTTGGTTTTCCATGGAGGTGGAAACACCAAGATGAGGGTCTAACTGAGGCAGGCCCCTATACAGTCCCAACAACTTGTCCCTTCCGTGTGTGCAGGTAAAGAGAGCTCGGAGCAAGCTGGTGAAGAGAGAATTCTTTGAGATCATCTTCGTCACCTTGGTGGTAATAAATTTTTTTTATCATATCCATACTTGTATTTCATTCATCTTAATCTCATTCTATCACTTTAAAAATTCTTAGACTAGGCTAGTTGTCTATCTTTCGAGTTAGAATATTATCTTTTTGGTTCTCTAGTCATACGGATGCCAGTGCACCTGTGAGATGTTAGTACACCGCACTGTCATCCTAGTGTTGTGCTTCCGTCCTCAGATAGAGAGCTACCTAATATACGAATCCAACTCTAAAGGTCTACTCATCTAGTCCCCTTCTAACATTTGAGATTGTAGAGTGATCGAAGGACACATAGTCCTCATCATTCTCATCATCTTCATTCTAAATACCCTTTTAGCTAAGGTGAGTTAGGGCAGCCTTTCCTCTCTTGGCCTTTCATGACCTGGGGCCTTGCAGTGGGCGGTCCCCCTCTCTCATAGTAATGTCTTGCCTAATAGGAGAGGTAAGAGGATAGAAAAAACTCGGGATCTCAAAACTATCATGGATTAGTTCTTTGAAGAGAACACTGTTAAATATCCAATATACTAAGAGTGGGGGTGAATCAGTATATCCTTACACTTATTGAATAGATACCATCCAATCAATACAAAACATATAATAATTAAGATAAGAATAATTATCAACAGAACATGAACACAATGCACAAGAGACACAAAAAATATTTCGTGGACAACCCAGAGTGGGAAAAACAATGGTGAGGATTAACTCACAATATTGTATAACTAGTTATAAGATATTACAAAAGGGTGGCTCACTTCCAGGACTCACTATCCAAAATGGGAAGCTCACTGCCTAATAAAATGAAGTAACAAAATGGCTAACTGTCAGAATGAATTGATGGAAATACACCTCCAGTGCAGTTTTAGTTCCTTTGTAGTTTAGGAAAATTCTCATGCTAGCAGATCACACTTTTCCCTTTTCACTTCCATCTATAGTCTGCGAATATTTTCTCAGCACCATTCATTCATCTCTCAACTATAACTTCTTAAAAAAAGTGTCTTATATATATATCTGATTGTGAAAGATTACAATTAGGTCGACTTAACAAAAATTCTCAATTGATAGTCCAAACGTGTGGCCAACAATAGACCTAATAGTCAAGACAAAAATTGATACCGAAGATAACCACAAACAAATGCACTCACAAGTTCCTGTCAATGTATGCATTTCTCAATCAGAGACTATTTCCCAAAAACTAAAGTAGCAGTAATTTACCAAAGAGGATTCCATAGCAAAATAATGGAGGTTGGTTTTGTATTACCAGTTCAGAATACTAGATTGGTATGACTTAGATTCTTGCAGTTGTAACTCATATATCATTGTGACATCAATGACAAAAAAACTATTAACAGAGGATATGATCTTCTTCATTCCTCCAACAATCTCCCTCTTTTTCATAGATGGCAACATGTGTCAAATAGATCATACAAAACTATACAGACTATGCTCTACTTTGTATTCCTCTTATCCCTCTTTGACAACAAGGACAAAGCTTGAATAACAGAAAAAACATGAAAGATATGTACATTTCGTTTGGAATGATTATACAAATGGAATCAACTTCTGAACTCCCCCCAAGGAGTTATCTTTTGCAAATTAAAACAAAAAAAAATAATTTACTTGGAGGTAGGGGCACTTTGCAATTCCTATAGAATGCCTTTCCAAGCTGTTTTTCCATCCTCCCAACTCTTCTTAGCAGACATCAACAACTTATTCAAAGATTCTAAAGCAATTAAATTTTCTTCAGCTTCATCTAGAGTATCTAGAGATAGATTTATCTTGACCAAATTCTCAGCTTTAGCCAAAGCATTGGCTACCAGGGCATACTCCATTCTCACATTATCACCAAGTAAGCCGAATATTCTGATTATCTCTTCTTTCTTCTTCTGTAGCATAAAGAATTTTTTTTCGTGCATAGAAATAACATTCCAAGTTGATCTATCTCTATGAATTGATGCATCATAGGTAGTAGATATAGTGGTCAATAGGGACTCAATGGAATCCATGAGATATTTGATGATTTGAGTGGCATGAGACCACCTTATACAGTATGTAAACACATAATTGACTTCAACTTCACAAGCCTTCATAGCTTCAAGGATTTTCCCTACATTGGCATGTGTCAAGGCACATTTGTCATGAAGGATCAACAACCTTTTCTCATTAAGCTTCTCCTCTACATCCTATTTTCTTTTCTCAATAAGCCCTATAGCATGCTCCTTAATGGATTCTAATTGAAGCTTCAAATTCTCAACCAGAGAAAGAGATGTATCAATAGATGTATCTAGAGTAATATCTTACAGGGCCTTAATGACTTCTTCAATAAGATCAATCCCTTTCTGACGCATTTCTAAGATTTATCTCCTACCAGATGCATGAAATACATCACCTAACACCACTTTATGTACCAAAGATATCTTATTCTATTCTGCATAACCTTGATTTATTGGAAGCTGTAGGAGTTCCAAAGGAATTATCGATTGAAATATAATTTTTTTTTAGAGAAACCCTCTTAAAACATCATCATCGAAGGAGGATTCTCTAGTGGGATTTTTTGTTTCAACCATTTTTTGGGATACTTCTTCATTCATTCTAGCAATAGATTCTGTATTTATATTTTCTACTTCCTCCTCTACTTTTTCTTCCTCAGTGTTCTCCTTTTTTGCATTATGATCTTCTACATTCTTCTCTTCCATTTCCTTTTCTTCTAATTTTTGTTCTTCTACCTTATCCTCTTCAATTTTATCTTCTTATTTTTCTTCATCCTTTTTCTCTTCTTCTTCTTCACCTAGAAGTATTGAAGGGGTAGAAACATGCACTTCTTCTTCAATATTTTCTTCAATAGGTTATTCATTTTTTGGATTCTCATTGTCGGCATTGATTTCCGGTAGAATATCTCGACTACCTATTTCTAGAGGCACATTATTGGAATTCACTTCCAAAGGTTCATTTTCATTTGCAGCACTAGAAGGAGGTTCTTCTATGACTTTTGTAGAAGTTTCTTTTCTAGGTTCGAAGGCCGAACCAGATGCACTAATCATACCATACTTATGTGCAGTGTCCTTGATAATGCTTATTGTTTCCTTATTTCTTTGATTTCCTTCTTATCTTGTGTCATTAGGATATTGACTCTTCTTTTCTCCCTGAACTTTTTAGCTCAAACCTTCTTCAAGGATTCTAAGTTATCCAAATTTAGAGAGGGTGCAATTACTCTATAGGCTTTGTTTCTTATTTTGTCTTCTAACTCGTCTGCCTCTATTCTCCTTTTCCTCAATATTTCCCACAAGTTTTTAGGAACATCACACATGATGTTGTCCCATTTGGCTTCCAAAATGATAGCATATTTTATAATGGCTAGAATTATTGTTTCTTTATCCTCTTCTTCTACTAAATCATACACTTTCGTAGTGGACTTCACCACATCATCTTGATTCAACAAATTATTTAACAATACATCTAATTTAAGAGGGGAACCAAGCCTTATCATTGAGGTGTTTCTCTCTTCCTGGTCCAATGAAATTTCTTCCTTAAATTTTGGCCTTCTTTTCTTCGTGATCACCTAATTCATCATCTGAAGATGATACATATTAAAATTTTCTAGTTTCCTATGATGCACCTTCACCGAGGGAAACACTAACCCTTCTCTTTCTTGTCAATTTTGCAACAGGGTCTTCTTCCTCTTCCTCCTGATCATCTGTAATGCTAATATTATTTTCTCTAGTAGCTTTTTCTATCCTTTGTCTGATAGGAGCTACTTGAGGAATGCCTTTCCTTTTTCCTGATCTATTAGTTAGTCCAGAGGGAACCAAACCTTTTCCCTTATTACCAGTGTTGGGCACAAATTTCGTTGTAGTAGGTCCAAAATTTAGTATGGAAGGATAGGTCCTACTGGGTCTCCTTACATTGGGTAGTTCTATAGAATTTTATCCTTGAACATCTCTTGCTTGAGCTAACTATTCAGCTGTGAAACATTTATTAAGCATTTTCTCCATATTTTTCTTACTTTGAGCTTTGTGCTACTCCAAGCAAACTTCTCTAGATTTTTATGCATAATTCCCAATCCGAGGTTCATTTTAGATCTTTAGGAATCTTCAACACGAGTAGCACATATCCTTCAACAACATCTTCTGAGACTTCATAACCCAGAGGCTGAATCTAGATGGTCCGGGGTTGAATCACTTCTATCATGCATTCATCAGAAGATACACGGAATATAATTTCATCTTTGTATTTATCAACCATCTTCCTTGGAATTATATCTCTCTTATTCATATTATTCTTGAAAACTAAAAATAATGTCATCATGGAATTTGCTACATCGTTCACATCTCCCAAATTCTTCATATGCTCAAAAATCTGATGTGCAACAGGTCGGGATGGATCCCAACACATAGTTCTAGATCTCATTGGAAGCATTCTCAGAGAGTAGAATAATAGGCATACAATCAGAGAACCAAACTTAAATGGGTACTTCTTCTCCTATGACATTCTTAGGTTATCAAGCAACTGTTTATGAAGTAATTCACATAGATCATAGCTTGTACCATTGACAAACATATTATAACCGGTATATATAGATGTAGCAGACACAAAATTCTCTTTGTTAGTGAAGTAGATTATGTGGCCAATCATTATAGATGCATACCTCACAATTGGATTTCTAATAGGTTTTGTCGCTAGAGCCCTTTTTTCATAGGAAGCACCAGTGAGATTTGATACCATTTCATTTTTCACTTCCTTCAACACAGGAACCGATTCGATGTCGCAGAGTCTGGTGATGGATTTAATTGCTTCCTTGTTTATCAGGTGTGGTTCATTAGTCCATAAGAACTGATCATGTATTCTACTAAGAACCTACTTTACATACAGATCATCCACTATAGAGCTGAAGTTTGGAAAATTGTTCCAACACTCCAACTTCATTGTTGTAAGATTTGAGTATTCAGGTTGTCACCAGAATCTATCATTAGTGAGTTCATTCATCCATATATCACACAGTTTGATATGATTGAATTTTTCCAACTTAACCCTGATGTACATTTTGGTATCCTCTATTGGCATGACACCATGAGGAATTGAAGAGAAAGTTCCCACAGGGTCATCTTCGAAGACCTTTATCGAATATTTTTTGTAGGAGGGCCCAAGTCTTTATTTTTTTTCAATGACTATAGGAGTTTCCACTTTCTATATTTTGAACACTTGAAAAAATTCAAGAAGGAATTTCCACAAATTCAAAGTAGCACAGAATCAAAAATATATTTTGTTCATAGAGATCTGAAACTAGGGTTTGCACCAGTTGCTCCTCAATTCACTTCTAGGTCACTCTAGACTATTCTCCACTTGTTTAGAATGCACAAATGATCAAAATGCCTTCATAATATGGTTTTATAGATCAATGTGATGCCCTAATTTGTATTTAATGCACTTGGAATCTAGAAAGCTACTAAATTCCTTTAGCTATGTTGTAAAACCCTAATATGTTTCACAAATGAGCATTAAAGCCTCTTTTCATCTTGTTTCTTTTCCAAAACCTTTGCATACTTATTTCTTACAACTCTATTTTGGGTCATGAATCTGACATGCTCACAAACGGGGGTTTTAAGGATTTTCTGCTAAAACTCCCCCTAATACCATGTTAGGTCTAGTTACCTGAGGGATCATCTGCACTCGATGAGGGTACAAATGCATCGATAGTCTCTGATTCTTCTTTCTTTTTCCATACTTTGCTCATTTCCTACTTAACTTCTTTGTCAACCTTCTTCTCAAGTTCATTCTTCTTTTTCAGAACATATTGTTTTCCCTTTTTTCTTCTGCATACCTTTGAAATATGTCCTGGTTTGTTGTAGTTATAACAGAAAACACTTTTTCGACTTGATTGACTTCCATTAAACCTTGTTTTGCACTAATTTTCCTTATGCCCATATTTATTCCATGTATAGAAATAGCCAAAAAAGGATTGATTCATCCTTCCTCCATTAAACCAGTTCATCATCTGAGTTATGCATTCACTAGCTCTATGTCTTAGCTTATTACAGGTATAGCATTATCCGGGGAAAGGACCAAAAAATTGATTCATCCTGCTTCTACATTCAGTTGCCTTGTGCCCAAACTTGCTGCAAGAGAAACAAAGTCCATTGAAAGATGGGTACCTTTGTGCATTTGGTTGTCTAATAGGTGGTTTTCTTCCTTGATTCATTTTTTACTTTCCTTTTTCTTGATTCTTTTGATCTTTTTTTGTTTTAGAAATTTCACCTATTTTAAATCCTAGTCCTCCTTTGAATTTAGAGGGTTTCTATCTAGCAATCAGTTCATCAAATGTGGTGGAGCTTTTCTTGTAATTATCTTCACATACTTTTTACTTCTTCAAGTTTTCTCTCAGATTTACTACTTCTTGCTCAAGTCTAGAACATTCATTAGACTTGTTCTTTATGTTTGTTTTGATACATTCATCAATTATTTTGTTTTCTTCCACTTGCATCTTTAGTTTGGTAATGTCTTCATTTGCTTGTTTCAATTGGTCACTGAATTCTCTATGTCTCTCTTTGAACTTCCTTAATTGTTCCTTCAACTTCTAGACACATTCATTCACCTCATCATATTCTCTTTCAGATCTTTATTATAATTTTTAGCTTTGTCTAGATCATCAAGAGAAGTTTGTAGTTATGCATTATCCTCCATTTGTTCAATCTTCAAGATCTCCATCAAGTTGTTAGACTTCTCGAGAGGAACTAAGCTATGATACCAATTGTTAAATATCCAATATACTAAGAGGGGGGGTGAATCAGTATATCCTTACACTTATTGAACATATACCATCCAATCAATCCAAAACATATAATAATTAAGATAAGTAGAATTATCAATAGAACATGAACACAATGCACATGAGACACCATAATTTTTTTGTGGAAAACCCAATGTGGGAAAAACCATGGTGAGCATTAACTCACAATATAGTATAACTGGTTATAAGATATTACAAAAGGGTGGCTCACTGCTAGGACTCACTATACAAAATGGGAGGCTCACTTCCTACAAAAATGAAGTAAAAAAATGGCTAATCACTAGAATGAATTGAAATAAATACACCTCAAGTGTAGATTTAGTTCCTTTGTAGTTCAGGAAAATTCGCATGCAAACAGATCACACTTTGCCCTTTTTGCTTCAAATCTATAGTCTGCAAACATTCTCTCAACACCATTCATTCATCTCTCTACTACAACTCTACAAATAAAGCGCCTTATATATATATCTGATTGTGAAGGATTACAATCAGGTCAGCTTGACAAAACTTCTCAATTGATAATCCAAGCATGTGGTAGGCTATAGCAGTTGGCATAGATTATGCAAAAAAAAAAATTCCATTATATCTTTATCTATTTGATAGGTCGGCCAACAATATACCTAATAGTTAAGAGAAAAATTGATACTAGAGATAACCACGAACAACTACACTCACGAGTTCCTATCAATGTATGCATTTCTCAATCACATACTATTTCCCAAAAAATGAAGTAGCAGTAATTTACTACAGAGGATTCTAGAGAAAAATAATGGAGGTTGGTTTTGTATTACTGATTCAGAATACCAAATTGGTATGACTTAGAGTCTTGTAGTTGTAACTCATTTATCATGGTGACATCAATGAAAACAAAACTGTTAACAGGGGATATGATCTTCTTCATTCTTCCAACAAATGCTACAATATCTTCTTCACAAGCAGAAGAGATATTAGGAGAAGAATAAATATTATTTTCATGATTACCCAAGGTTTCTTTCACTAGACCAACCCCACTCATAGAAGGGGCACTAGGAGAGGGATCAAGGATAAAAAAAAGGAGAGGGGAAAGGACCTCATATTCATATGTACTTATCAAAAGTTTCGTACAATATTCAACATGATCTACAAATAGAACATGAACTATGATAACCATATATTTTTGTAATGAAAACATGATGTAATAAAAGATTGAAATGTAATAATGGTAGAGAAAACATGCAAAAGGATAATGCAATTTTCAGATGATAATTGATTGATTATGCTATGTAACAATGTGAGAATGCAAATTTGAAATTAAGCAATGCATGAAATAGACAAAATTAAGTTAGATTTAATGAAATGCATGTAATATAAACTCAACCAACTAAAACAAATAGCTAATAGTAGCAAACAAAAGTGAAAAAATAAAGTTTTTAATGTTGTAAAAGGTAATTTCAGATGTGCACTAGGACTAATTTTCCCAAGGTGGCGAATGAGTCCCAGTAGGGATTTTTTTCAAAATTTTCAAAAAAATTCAATTGACTTTTATGACTTCTATGTTGTATGATGTGTATCCTAAGTGTAAATGCAGTTTTCAGATGATTTTCAATGATTTGAGATGTAAAAATGCAACCTATACGCACATTCACCAATGAAATATTTTAGAGAACCTAGATGCCAATTAACTAATGCAAACCCTAATGTAAAGTCATTGCAAGCTAGATCTAGGATGATGATGGAATCCAAATAAAAAAAAATGGTATTCTAACTATAGGTTCATCAAAATGGATCCTTTGAAAAATGGGTATTAAGTGGTATTGTATGGTTTAGGACATAGAGCACACACACTTTCAACAGTTCCACTCAAGGATAACCCTAGAGATCTCAATGCAAAATAGAAAGAGATCTTACAATAGGGATATCCTAGGGGCTGAAAGTAGACTAATAAGGGGTTCACCACCAAGAAAGAAGTTGGAAAGACTAATGCAATATAAGATGCAACACTAAACATTAGTTTGATGTAATGACCTACAAAATGAGCTAGAAATGTGTATAAAACACAATAGAAAGTTTCAAAAAAGAATGTGTAAACCTGGAGACTTGTAGAGACTTGAATGGAGATTGAAAATTCTGTAAATCCTAAAATTTTGGCCTACTGGGACTCATTCACCATTCTGGGTGTATCAGTCCCAGTTCTAGATTTTTGCACAAGAGCAGGTTTCAAGCAAAAGGTATTTCAATTTGCAAAGATCTCTAAAAAACACCTATAGTGGGATTCATTCACCACTTGTGGGAATGTGTCTAGTTTATATTTTCTAGAATTTCAAGGTCTAAATCTACTCTTCTCAGTCTATTCAATCTACTCCTCTAGGTTTCTGAATCTAAAACTATGACTTAAGGGCTATAGCTGACGTTTTAGTGAAAATTATGAACTTGCAAATGAGGAGACAAATCCAACAAGCTTGTAACTTAATATTCAATGATCTTTCAAGCTCCAAGAAACCTAGATCTGCAATCACACATGTAAAGAGGAGAAAACTTGTTGATTGTTAGTAAATAGGGGTTTGCCTTGGTCAAACCCCTTTTAGGTAATCAAACCAATTGATGAAATAATAAAAAAAGGACATGAGATATGAACATAGAATATGAAACATGAAAAATGATACCTTGAATGATGTCTTATAAATTATATCTTATAAATCTACAACTCAACATGAAATGGCCATGAAGGATGTAGATCTTGATCTTGTCAATAGGAGTAGAACAATTCTTGATCTTTGATCTTCAATGCTATGTCACAAAACTAGCTCAATAACATGCTTGATGCTTGATATCCATGACATGATGATGAATCTTGAATTGCTGCAACAATTGATGAAGAATTTTTCCCTTGAATTCCTAAAATTGATCTTGAATGCTATCTTGATGATCTTGTAAAGTCTTGGAATGCTTAACTCTTGCTTGTTTGTCTTGATATCATGTAGGATTATGTGAAATAATGATTTGAAATCTTGTTTATATAGGAAATACACTCAAATGATTTTTTATTTGATCCGAAAGGCTAACATAGAACAAATTTGAACTTAAAACCAAATTTTCTTACTTAAAAACCTTGAAAATAGGTAAAATGGGACTCATTCTCCGTCTATGGAAAATGGGTCCCACCTTGATGGGACTCATTCACCCAAAGTGGAAAATGGGTCCCACCTTGATGGGACTCATTCACCCAAAGTGGCAAATGGATCCAACAATGTAACTATTGATGGGACTCATTCTGTCGGGGAGTGTAGATTAAGCTTATATGTTGATTTTGTCAAGTTTTTAATTGAAATATGCCTTGGGATGCATAATATAGGGTCACATGGGCCTATTGGTGATGATAGAAATGTCATAAATGTAAGAGGTCCCAAAATCCAATGTGAAAGTGTAAACAAACTCACTTTACAAAATTAAATTAAGGTAAAATTGGGTATATTTATCATAGAAGGGCTCTAAATCCCATGTGAATGTGTAAAACACATTACAATAGTAGATTAGGTCCATTTATTTTACAAGGATCCTATGTATAATGTGAAGGCGTATATAAATACACTATACAACACTAAATTAAGGCAAATTTAAGTTTATTTAGCTAAAAAAGGGCCCAAGGCCTAAAGTGGACGTGTAAAACACCTCACAACACTAGATCAAAGTGATATCAAGTCCAATTCACAAGGAGGGCCTATACAAGCTAGGAAAAGTAGAAGGGATATTTTTTCCATGACTACAAGAACTAGATCTGGATTTCTATGCAGAAACATGAATCTGGTAAATGGGTATCTAAATATGTAAAAACCTGAATTTTGACCTATACTGGGACTCATATGCCAAAATTGGTGAATCAGTCTGGTTAGGGTTTTCTAAAACATCAAGGTCTGAATCTTGTCCTTAAAGTCTGCTCTATGCTTCCCAATTGATTTTAAGATCCGAAACCCTGGTTTGCTACATGTGGAAGTCCTCCAAGTATCTCCAATGCAAGGTGACAACATTGACAACTTTGAATGCTTTGACAAATTTCTCCAAAATTTCTCCTCAATGTGTCTTCAACCTAAACATACAAATCACACACTAAATAGAGGTAAATTTTTTATTTTTTAGTGGAAAGGGGTTTTCCTTGGTCAAAACTTGTTTTGGTAATCAAACCTTGAAATGAAATGAAATAGGAATGAAGAATGATGAATGAACAAAGTATGACGTTGCAACTCACTAAAACTTCACAATAAAAGGTTGTGAACATGTGTGAGATGGCTCCAATGGATGTCGATCTTCACTCTTGCTTGAATGTGATAGATCTTGAGTGACATGCTAGCTTTAATCATATAACCCTACATTGCAATTGCTAGCTCAAAAACAAACATGATGTATGAAGAATTTGACATGATGCTTGATGCTTGAATAATTCTCTTTAGTGTATTAAAATGCATACCCTTTCATTTTCACACTTCTTTGGGACCGCCTTGCTTTATTTATGCTAATTTATCTCTTAATTGGTCCTATTTTGTGTCCACAAGCCCTATGAATTGCATCTTTTTTTGGCTAATCCTAACATTCTCCAATGCATAAATGATAATCCAATGATTCTCATCCATGTGTCCCTAATTTTTGGGTTGGGACTAAAAAACCACCTAGGGAATCTTTGTCCCCCCGAGGTTTGAGGACATTAATTTTAAGACATCTTAATTGGGCCCCTGTTTGGTTTCTATGCCCCAAGTTTCATGAATTGGGACTAAGACACCACCTAGGGTGTTTTACTCCTCCTTGAGTCATTTTAAGGATTTAAATTCAAATTCTGGTGGGATTTAGCCTCCTTTATTTAATGAATTCATATGTCAGCTTGGTGTGATGTAATTTTGGGATATTAAGCATAGATAGGTATAAATACATGATTGGTTAATTTATTTTCATCCTAACAACTTGAGTATTCATTCCTAAGGGTTTGTATTCAAGCTAGTAATTCAAGTCTATATCTTTGGTTCAAGATCCATATCTATTACAGTCATTTCACATAAGTTTGCAAACTCTACAAGGGTTTGGTGAGTTGTAGCATTGCATGTTGTTCATTCACCATTTCCCTTCATTACTTTATTTCATTTGAAGGTTTAGTTACCAACAAGGGGTTTGACCAAGGAAAACCCCCATTTACTAACAATGAACAAGTTATTCCCCTCTTTCATAATTATATTTGCAGATTCATGTTGAAGTCTTGAAGACCATTTGGAGTAAAAAGTTGCATTACAAAGTTTTCATCTGTACAAAAACTCACCTAAAGCTCAAGTCCGAGAAGAAGCAAATGTAGACCTTGGAGCCTAGGAACACATTTGGAGTTTTCAAAAGTTTAGAATGAGAATAATACACCACCTTGGGTTTCTTAGTCCTCCTAGAAATATTTTTCAGAGATTCCTTCAAATCGAGTTTCGACATGCAAATATTTTGTATTTACCCCAAAAAATAATAGCGAGACTAATACACCATCTTGGGCATCTTAGTCCTCCACAACAATTTTTGGTAGCTTCTTTACATTTTCAAAATCCTCACAACATCTCCAAAATTCCTAGGTACACACATCATATCTCCCTATTGCATAATTTAATTATTTTGCATACCTTATTTAGCTTGCATAACTAGGTTTTTTAGGTTGAATGTTCATTTGTCTTTTCCAAGCATTTTCTTGGTGGTGAACCCCTTAAAGCTGAAAGAAACCCCTCCTAGGTCATCCTCATTGTGTATTGAATCACCTTGTGAGGTCGTTAGTCAATCCAATTAGGACTCCTATGAAATAATCAAATGACCCAGATAGAATAGGTAGTCACCCTTCCTATTTTATATTCGGTTCATTTTGGTGAACCCAACTTCTTTGAGCATTATTTTTCTGATTTGGAGTCCATAACAGTCCTAGATATAGATTTCATTCATTGCATCTTGCATTAGTGAAAGTGCATCTAGGGTTTCTTGCATCTTGCATTAGTGATTACATTTATGGTTTCCTATATTTGCACTAGTGAAAGTGTATATAGGTTGCATTTTTAGTTTATTGCATCACTTCATTTCATTTAAAAACTAAAAAGTCCATTGCTCATCCTCTTAATTGCATTTAGAATCATTATTATTGCATTCCAAATTGAAAAAAAATGCATTCAATATTGCATTCAATTGCTTGTTCTTAGTTACCTTTTCTTGCACTCATTTGCACATTTTCCTATTTCTAAACATCAATACCCTTAATAGGAAATCTCTAAACACTATAGACAAATCATGAATTTGTTGTTTTCCTGAGAAAAACCTCTACTAGGACTAAAACACCCTTCTTGGCATCTTAGTTCCTCTCAAGGTTTTTGCTCCAAAATACTCTCTCTATTGTTTGTTGTATGTTTCATTCCCTATAACTTTATAATCTCACCAGGAGGACCAAGATGCCTTTATGGCTTCTTAGTCCTTGCTGAATTTAACTCTCTAGCTTTTAGGGTCTCAAATTTCTCTTTTGCGTTTTTGTGGGATGCCTTCAGTTTTCTATTTCAATTTTTGGAATTGTTGTTATTCCAATTTATTTCATTTCAAGTGTAATTGAAAGCATAGGGTATTGTTTTAATTTCACTTTCCATGGTTTATCTCTCGTATGAGCTGCAGTTTTTGGTGTCCTACTACTAATACTATGGTTAGATGAAGTGTGAGACTCATGGAATCTCGTGATATGACACTCATTGTCAATCTTGGGTTATCAATCTCTCTTACTTCTAGTGTTGGAACTTGTTCACTATGTATGGAACATACCTTTAACACCTCTTTTTCTATGCTTACCTTACCTACAAGTGTTATGCCAAGTGTTCAAACAATGGTTGGTCATATTCCTCAAGAAAACGGAATGAAAATTCATGAAGACCTAGCCCATTTAAAAGATAGTGTGAGTACTGAAAACATTTCCAAAACTATTATACTTTCTATAAATAGTCTTCATCGTATTATGGAAAGTGATGAAGGACTGGAAGTTATTTGCAACATAGCTCAAATATTTGGAAAACACCTTCCTCCCACCACCAATTATGCTCAAAATTCAAAGAATGTGCAAGGAGGAAATCAAACTCCTCGCTCTTCAACCATAGCATCCATTCCCAGCTATATAACTCCTCAAGTGACCACAATGATGCAACTTACTAGCAATATCCTTCCTACCTCACACATTTCCACTAGTGCTCCTTATACCTATGTGGCATCTAATCTCATAACTCCTCCCACAAGTAATCCATTTATTGGTCCTTCCAACACATACACACCACCACCATATTCACCTCCATCCCAAACCATAAGCAATGATCCTATCATTAACCACCTCTTACAAAGCTTTTTATCCCTTCAACGTCAAGTCTCTACCATAAATCAAAATCAAAATGTTCCACCTTCATACTCTGTAAAACGCAACCCATTATCCTTGGAGATATTGAGAACTCTTGTGCCACAAGGTATAGAGATCCCTAGATTTGAGAAATATGGAGGAAAGGGAGATCCTGATAATCATGTTAATGCCTTCACTGCTTTATGTAGTGACTTTACCCTTGAGGAAAAACTTTTGGCTAAATTTTTTCCCCGATCCTTAAAATACATTGACCAAGTGTAAATGGTTCTTGAAATGACATTGGCTTATTTAATGAGATGCAATCAAAACGAGGGTGAGAAATTCACTGACTTTATTTCACGCTACCAATCACTTTATTCCCAAATCAATGTGAAGATTATTGATTCCCACCTTCAAAATATGTTCATAGAAAACTTAAAAATAAATATAAGGGATAATCTCACCATGAAGAAATTTTCTTCATTCATGCACCTATGCACTGCCCTTTGAGATTATCAAAATTCTGTAAGTGCTAGTGAGCCAAAATGTACCCCTACCCATCCTAAAAATTTTGAAACTTCAAACCAAAACACATATCAATCTTTAAAAAGACAAACTAAAATATTCCTTCAACTAAATTCCACCTCTCAACCTATCCAACAAGTTGATACCCAAGTAGCCACTATAAATAAGAGTAATCCTTATATATTTGGGGATCTGCAAAGGTAATTTACTCCCTTGCCTGACATACTCCACAATATCATGACCTAGCTCTTAAACAAAAATATGTTTACCTTATATCTCATCCAACCCCTTGACCCTAGCAGGCCATTACCTCTGAGATTTAGACATAATGCCTACTGTGATTATCACCAATAAAAAGGACATGATATAGAGCATTGCAAGCATCTTAAACATCTTGTGCAAGTCCTCATTGATTCCAATCATATCCTAATTGGAGGTGTGAATGAAAAAGGTAATAAGAATGTGGATCGTCCCAACCAAAACTTGCAAATATTTACTAACCCCATGCCTAATCATAATCTTTCATTTGTTAAGGCTAGTAAAACTAAGCTTGATGTGATGAATGTTGACATGGATGATGGAAATATGAGAAATCATGAACAAATTCCTATGGATGATGATGAAAAGTTTCCTATGGATAACAATGAATAAATTCCTATTGATACAATTATAGGAGTGATTTACATCGAGCCTCGTAAATAGAAAACCATTAACATTACTTTTTCTTTAGAAGAAACAATTAAAAACTACACTGGATGATCCTCTTTACATAGCTGGTAGTATCAATAACAAGCCCACTCCTAGGATTGTAATTAATCCCATTTGTGGAGAGAATGTGATCAGAAAGGAAATCTTATATGTGCATGAACTCACTCGAGATAGATATGATAACCAATGACATGGATTAAAATGCATGATAATTTTTATCATGCTACGATGGGCTCGATCACACTCCCTTTACAAGTAGGACCTAAGAAATAAAATTTATTATTCTATATTATATCTAATTTATGCCAATTTCATGTGAAGTTAGGCTACGAGTGGCTTCGCTCCATGAATGTGGTCCCATCCATTGTCCATAAGTGCTTAAAGTTTCTAGTCAATGGTGAAATATTCACTGTAAACCATAGTGGCTTTTGACCCACATCTTCTAATGGAAATTTCTCCTTAGATTATTTCTAGGCTGAGCCCATGGAACCTATAAGACCATGTAAAGGCTTCATTTTCCTATCATACAAAAAGTTCAAAGAAAAATGCATAACCAAACTATCCCTTGAAAACTTTCCTCCACCTATGATCGAAACCCCACCCATGCTTGAACCTCCGCCACCTAAACAAAACAATGTTGAGACTAAAGCCCTTCCAAAAAACCAAGACCCATCCATGAATAAACCCTTACCCGTTTCCTACAAGAGACCTAGAGAAAATAAAACAAGTCCTAATCCACCTCCTAAGCAAATTTATAAAGCCAAAGAGAAAATGGTTGAACAAATTTCAATGGTTTCTTCTGTTCTTCCCTCACAAGAAGAAAACAAACCTATGGTTGATAAACCCACTCCTACACAAACACAATTTTAAAACCATAATAAAAGAAACTGCAATGCTAGAGAGCATAGGCATAAGCGTTGTGCTATTGCTTTGAAGATGAGTGGCAAGAAAAGCATTGAAAATGAAAATCTGAACCTAAGAGAAGCAATAAACAATAAGCCTCCTCTCTTATCAGAGCCTATAAATTATAAACAACAAGGATCAAAACCTTCTATAGATATTATCATTTGTCCTCTTATTGTGGTTAACTTGGATGATGATGAGGAGATAGCTAAAATCGATGAGGAGTCAGATAATGAGTTGAATCTATTAATTTCCTCATCCATGAGCTTAAATGATAACGACCATGATGATTTACCTAAACTGAGTGATTTACAATGTGTTCAACCTGGTGATTCTCCTAGTACAAAAATTGATGTGATCCCTCTCACTAGTGATTTGCATTCTTTATATACTGAACAAGACTGGGATGTAGATGACCTGTTGGATGGTTGATTTATATGTGGCTTAATAGCCTTTTTCATTTTCTTTTTGCTTTCACTTGCATATGCATATTGTGATCCCTCATGATGTTTTATTTTATGTTTCTCTCTCTTTGTGAATTCCTCTATTTGTACCTTCATTCTTCTATATGTCGTAAGCTCTTCGAATTTTCATTTATTTTTTCTTTTCCTTTCATTTTTGTCTTATGTTTTCCTTTTGGGGATGATGCAAGGTGTTGAGACACCCTATGTCTCTTCCATGTTGACCCAAAAGATTTTTCTTTTCCTTTCATTTTTTCTTGTGTTTTCCTTTTGGGGATGACACGAGGCGTCGAGACACCCTATGTCTCTTCCATGTTGACCCAAAAATTTTGGTTATTTTTTTTTTTCTCTTTGTGCCATTCTTCCAATTCTATGTCTATTTGGGGAATGATGACAATTTCAAGGTCTCTAATATTACTGCAACAAAGATAGATACTGACCCTAAATCCATAGATCCCTTATGTGTTTATGGGGGGGAACCCTCTTTTACTTTTCATCTTTTGGCTACTTTAAAGTAATTGCTCATAGTATGTGGTTACAATTTTCTTTAAAGTGGGGGCATACATTGACATTATTTTAGCATGATTTCATCTGCATTTTTTTTCTATGTTCCTTGATGTGATTTTATCTCTTTATGCAATGCATTTTTCCTCTTGGCGGTGTCTTTGGGTTTGACTCCCTCTGAGAGCGTGATATTTCCTTGTCCTCTCTTGGAAACATTAGATGCAATTTTCCTCAGGATGAGACCTTTCACTTGTCCTCTCTTGGAAATAATATGTGACCTTTTGCATGTGTCCTAACTTGGAAGCATTTGGTATGATATTCCCTAGGTTGATATCTTGTATCTATCCTCCCTTAGATATGTTAAGCACAATTTTCCCTTAGAGTGAGAACTTGCATGAACTAAGAAAAATCCCTTTGAACACCTCTCTCTTTCTTGTTGTCTTAAATTTTCCCTTTTTGTCCTTCTTAAATTCGTGGAGGTATGACTTTTATATGGACCTCTTGGGGCTCACCTAGTGAACAACTAGCTTCACTAGCCCTTGTGAGCATGCATTTTTGTACCTTATTAAGGTCATAGAGGTATGGTTTGGATAAGGTTTCCTAGGGCTCACCTAGTGAACAACTAGCTTCACTAGCCCTTGTGATCATGCATTTTCTTTTTTTCCTTACCATAGTCATGGGGGTATGATGTTGATATGGACTTCTTGGGTCTCACCTACTGGACAACTAGCTCCCACTAGCCCTTGTGAGTGTGCATTATTTTTACATAGTGGATAGTGTTTTCCACTTGTAAACCTTTTTGGAAAAATAGCCTAGACTTGGTCCACCGCGTTGGACGACCAGTCGAAGCTTGATCTTTTGCAGTCTTTCTCTTTTCCTTTTTCCTTTTTTTTTTGTCTTTGACAATGTATTTTGTGATCTGGTTTTGGCTTCATATATCATCCACAAGTGTGTTACTTTGTGCCTATGTTGGTTTGCCATAGGATCTTGATCTTGGGGCTTGGCCACCCTCTTGATTATTGTAATCCTATCTTACAAAAATTTGTACATTTGAACCCCTCTTGATTGTGTGGTTGGCTACTTTAGTGTGAGTTTCAATCAAGTTCATCATCTCACTAAAGTGGGGTCTAGATGTAGTGTAGTAAAATGCATACCCTTGCATTTTCACAATTGTTTGGGCCCACCTTGCTACATTTATCCTCATTTATGTCTTAATTGGTCCTATTTTGTGTCCACAATCCCTAAGAATTGCATATTTTTTTGGCTAATCATGACATTATCTAATGCATAAATGATAATCCAATGATTCTCATCTATGTGTCCCTAATTTTTTAGGTTGGGACTAAAACGCCACCTACGACATCTTTGTCCCCCCGAGGTCTCGGGACCCTAATTTTGAGGCATCTTAATTGCACCCCTTTTTGGTGTTTGTGCCCCAAGATTCATGACTTGGGACTATGATGCCACCTAGGGCATCTTAGTCCTCCTGGAGTCATTTTTTGAATTTAAATTCAAATTCTAGCGAGATTTAGCCTCCTTTATTTAATGAGTTCATATGTTAGCTTGGTGTGATGCAATTTCAGGATATTAAGCATATATAAGTATAAATTCTAGGTTCATTCATTCATTTTCATCCTAGAAAATTGAGTATTCACTCCTAAGGGTTTTGATTCAGGATAGAAATTCAATTCCATATCTTTCATTAAAGATCCATATCCATTGTAGCCATTTCACAGAATTTTTTAGACTTTACAAGAGTTTGGTGAGTTGTAGAATTGCATGTTGTTCATTCACCATTTCCCTTCATTACTTTATTTCATTTGAAGGTTTAATTTCCAACAAGGGGTTTGACCAAGGGAAACCCCCATTTACTAACAATCAACAAGTTTTTCCCATCTTGCATATATTTGTATTTGTAGATTTATGTTGATATATTGAAAATAATTTGGAGTGCAAATTTTTAAAAGTTGCAAAGTTGCATTACGAAGTGGTCATCTTCATGAAAACTCACCTACATGTCAAATCCAAAAGTTTCAAAGCTTGAAATTTGAGAAGAAGCAAGTGCAGACATTGGAGCCAAGGATCACATCCAGAGTTTTCAAAAATTTAGAATGGGACTAATATGCCACCTTGGGTGTCTTATTCCTCCCAACCATATTTTTTAGAGGTTCCTTCAGATCATGTTTTGACATCCAAAGATTATGTATTTTCCTCAAAAAATAGCAATGGGACTAATACGACATCTTGGGCATCTTAGTATTCCATAGCACATTTTGGAAGCTTCTTTATATTTTTGAAATCCTCACAACATCTCCAAACTTCCCAATTACACACATCATATCTCCTTGTTCCATAATTTCATTATTTGCATACCTCATTTACCTTTAATAACTAGGTTTTATAGGTTGAATGTTCATTTGTCTTTTCCAAGTATTTTCTTGGTGGTGAACCCCTTAAAGTTGAAAGAACCCCCTCCTAGGTCCTCCTCATTGTGCATTGACTCACCTTGTGAGGTTGTTAGTCAATCCAATTAGGAATCCTAGGACATAATCAAATGACCTAGATAGAATAGGTAGTCACCCTTCCTATTTTATCTTCAGTTCATGCTCTAAAGTGCTTGATAATCTTCCCTTGAATGCTCTTGAATGCTCTTGTGAACTCAACCTTTCTCTGAGGATACTCATTCAACTTTCTAGGTGTAAAATGAGTGAAATAAACTTGTATTTATACTTAATTATGCAATAATTCCCAAAATTACAACACTACAAGATGACATTAATCTTGGAGGATAAAATACCACCAAAAATTTGAATTAATTTTTATTTTGGGCCACATGGGAGTTATAAACCTAAGGTGGTGCATGATTCCCATTAGGCATAATGTATGGGACAAAATTGAAAAATGATTAGAAAGGTGTAAAACCAGTATCAAAATGCAAAAGCCTAGGTGGGACTCATATGCCGAAGGTGGTGAATGAGTCCCAGGCCACCAAATCATGACCACACAACCTAAAAACACTTGGATTATGATTGGATGTTTATTTATGTCAGGATTATCCTTGAAAAGATGCACTAAATGAGGCTTGTGGATGTAAAATAAGTCCAATTAAAGCATATAGATGCCCAAAAATTAATGAAAACCCTAGAAAAGTGTGAAAGTGTGTTACAACAATTTAAATAAGGTAGGATTAAGGAAAATTTTGGTTAAAAAGTGGTTTATTAGGTTTAGTCCATTAATAAAACCTTCGAAGAGTGTGAAAGTGTGTTACGACACTTCACAACACTTTAGCAAGGTACCATTTAAGTTCATTAGTTCACAAGGGACCAAGACCTAATGTGAATGTGTCAAACACATTACAAAACTAAATCAAGGCAACATTAAGCTCAGTTTTACAAGGAGGGCCCAAAAAGGCAAGGAAAAGTAAAAGGGATACTTTTTGCGTTGCCACAATCCCAAAGGGATGTACATAATTGTGTGAAGGATGGGAATCTCAAAATTTCAAGTTTTCTTTGGAGTTTTGTTTGTAAGTTGGTGATAAAAATTTGTTGAAGGTCAGTGTTAGGAATCTTAATGTTTACTTGTGAATAAAGTGTTTGGTATCTTTCTATGAAATCAGTCACTTGCTTAGCCTCTTTTTTTTTGCATGTCATTAAATCAGAAAGGGTCATCTTAGGACCCATATGGATATGGAAGTGGATGTAAAAGGTATCAACAAGTTCATTGAATGAACCAATTGAATTATTGAGTAAAGAAGAGAACCACTCTAAAGCAATATCCTTGAAGGAACTAGGACAGAGCTTAGCTAATAGTTTATCTTCAAAGATTAAATCACTACACAAGGTCATAAAAGTATAAACATGGCTAACATGATCTCCTTTCCCACCATATTTCTCAAATCGAGGAACTTACATACCTTCTAGCATTTATTCTCTTAGTATGTCCATAGATAGTAGATTGGATTTGACGTATTCTGAAGGTTGACTATTGTTGTTTCATTGTATGGTTGCAACTTGTTGTTGAAGGGATGTCATGGTTTGGAAAAGGAAGTTAAGGAGAGGATCATTGTGATTGTAAGGTTGAGGGGAATAAGGTGGAGTAGCGTATGTATGCAGAGGGCTAGTGAATTGTAAGTTGGTAAAGTTGGATGGCTAAGGGGATATCATATTCGAATCCAAAAACCTAGAAGGAATTACCACAGTAATACCTAAAGAAGTGTACAAAGTTCTAGTAGGTATGATTGTTGTTGTTGGTTGGAAGGTTGTGATAGGTTGAAAGGTTTTCATAGGTTGAAGGGTTGTTATATGTTGAAGGGTTGTTGTAGGTTGTAGGGTTGTTGTAGGCTGATGGGTTGTGGTGGGTTGAGTATTAGTGTATGTAGGAATGGACATCGATATCAAAGAATATGGAATTGGAATTCAACCTTGGCTTTGAATAGACTATAAATATTGAGTACAAGTACTGAGGGTAGGGATGGTGTTGTTAAAATTAAGCACATTGGTTGTAGGAGGTGAAGTCCTGGGAAATGCAGTATGCAAACTATGAGCCATAGAGGGTTGATTATCAACACTATTAGAAAGAAAGCTAGAAAACCCAAGATCCATGGTGAGTGAGATATCACATGATGGCATGATCTTTAAAATACATCTTACAATAGTATTGCTAATAGGAAAACAAGTTGTACAAATCTCATACAAGCTTTAAAAAACTATTGTGCAAACCCAAAATGGAAAGAGGCAATGCAATGAACTATAATGAAATAAAATTTTCAGATTCTACACAATGTAATTTACTGATACAAAATGCAATAAACTAAAAAATGAAATGTTGTAAATGCAAATTTTGTGTTTTGATAATGCACTAAAATGAAGCAAATTAAGCAAGATGCAATGAATTTGATGAAACAAGAAAGTAGCAAGAGCAAACAAAAGCCTAAAACTAAGATTTCAATTTCCAAAAAATGTAGATTAGTATCTATCAGGGACTCATTTAGTAGTAAGGTCGAATGTGTCCTAGTTAAGTATTTTTAAAAATGTTTTCGCTGATTTTTGAGTGATTTTTAATGCTTTTTAGATGCCAGAAAGTTCAGGTCAAGCCTGATCAGGGACTTGTTTGCTAGTAAAGGCGAGTGGGTCCTTGAGTAGGGTTTTTTTTAATATTTTTGAATGACTTTCACATTTTTTGCAATGTCTTCCAGTTCCAAGTCCGAGATAGTAACTTTTAGTTTCAGATGCTCTAGAAATGCAATGTGAAAATGTAATAAAGTTATGAATGCATAGACCTAATTTAAAATTCTATTTTGTTTTGGTTTTCAAATATAATTTTATGAAATCTAAATGATATGCAAGATAGCTGATTTGTTTTTGTATTTTCCAAATTTAAGAAATACAAAATAATGAAATTCTAAGTTACCCTAAATGAGATCTAATTTAATGCAAGTGAGATGAAAATAAATGCATCTAACCTAGGATGCAAGAATAGACTTCCAAAATTAGAAAATTACAATATCCAATAGGTCGGGTTCACCATTAATGATTAAGTGGAAAATAAAGTTTACAAAATCAAAATGATAGACCTCTAATTCTCCCCCTAAAACATGTGATTTTTTGTGTGATATGGTGAAAATAATAATTAGAAATCAATCCTAACTATTATAGTAATAATGAGGTAAGTTTTTAGAGGCTAGAAAGGTGTGTACCTTGTTGCAAGAAGCTTGTTTTTAGGTCACAAAGGACTTATTCGCCTTTAGTGGAGAATGGGTCCATGATAGCATTTCTGAAATTGAGATCTAGGTTTTGTTCCTTGATGCTTGCACTCTCAGATCCTCGGTTATTAGCTTCCAAAAACCTATAATAAATTATGCATCCCTCTTTTCCTGTTCTTACACTATGAATGACAATTTTGCAACTTGACAACTTTGAAATTTTTTCTTCAAACTTGTTCTCCACTTGATCTTCAACCTATAAATGTGTAAATATACTTTCAAGAGGAGAAACACATTTTGATTGTTAGTGAATAGGGGTTTGCCTACGTCAAACCCCATTTAGGTAATTAAAACAAATGATCAAATAACAAAATTGAAGCATGAAACATGAAATTTGAAGTGATGATACCTTGGAAGTTGTCTTGGAGTATAAATCTATAAAATACCATCTCGTGGCCATGAATATTGTAGATCTTGATCTTGAATTAGATGTATAACAATGCTTGCAAGTAGATCTTCAATGCTACATCAACAATCTTATCTCAACAACATGCATGAATGTGCTATGCCTTTGACATGATGAAATGATCTTAAATTGCTGCAATAAGACTTCACTAATCTACCTTCAAGAATTCCTTTGAAATGATCTATAATGCTCTTGTAAACTCAAACTTGCTATAATGCATGAATACTTAATGTTTCTAGGTGAAAAAATGTAAATTAACATCATATTTATACTAAATCTAGAGATTAACCTCGAATTTCAAATAATTCAAGCCACCACCAAATCTAGGATTGAAAATAATTATAATGCTACCAAAATTAAATTCAAAAAGGGATGTCCTATGTGAGGAGGACCCGTTCGTCACTAAAGGAAAATGGGTCCTGGTGAATGGGTCCTAGCACAACTTTCTACGATCATGCTTTGAGGGGATGAAATAACATCAAAAACCCATGTCAAACATGCAAAGAAAGGGGTGTCCAATGTTGCGAGGATCTATTCACCACTAAAGATGAATGAGTCCTAGCACCATTTTCTAGGACCTTAAATTTTCTAAATTAAATGTCATGCATTTTTATTACTGGGTGTTAGGATAGGTCCTTCAGAAGGTGTCACTAATAAGGCTTCAATTTGAATTAATGGGGCCAATTAGGCTCAATTAACCATAATTAATTAATGAAACCCTAGATAAGTGTGAAAGTGTAATATAACACTTTACAACACCCTAAATAAGGTACAATTTAAGTACATTGTATTAAAAAGGGCCTAGATTCAATGTGAATGTGTAAAACACATTACAACACTAAATCAAGGTTAGGGAAAACTTTAGTGGCGAATCTTTTCCAATTGGTGAATAATTGAAATCGAGACCTCCAAAAATGGTGAATAGTACAAGATAAAAACGATGCTAAATCACCAGGTTTTTACAAAAAAAAATTGCGTCTCGATTAATTTGCCTATGTATTATATTTTAAACAATACGCCATTGGATATGATTCGCCAACAATTTATACTATAATCACAAATATCGATTATATTCGCGAGTAATATTATATTACTACCATTAATTTTTGGGAAATACCACCACATTAATAAATTACCGTTTAATTTCAAGGACATTTTAGCTTTGAATAAGGCTTTTATTTATTTCCATCAAATCATCGCTTAACTTTTTAATCGGATAGCAACTGGTTGATTCCGCGGCCTAATACACACATTCCTTTTAAAAGGCTTGTTGAGGCCCGAAATTTATTTTGGGCCACACAATTAAATCTAATCTTGTGGCCCAAAACAAGTTTCAGCCCTCAACAAGCCTTTTAAAAGGCATGTGCGAATTATGTCGTGGAATCAACCTGCAGTCGTCCGATTAAAAAGGTAAATTGCTAATCGATAGTAATATTTACTTTTCATTTATTCTTAATTTTAAAGTGAGATTTTTAAAAAACACTTAATTTGTGTCTTCTCCAATGCACTTTTGATAGCGAATTTATGCTTGGTGGCGAGGGGCTCTGCCCCTCGACCTCACCTGTATTGTGACAGGAGCGCGCCGGGGCCACTGTCCCCGGACCCCGCGAGGGGGTGTTGCCCCCTCGACCCCCACAAGGGGGATTTTCCCCCTAGACCCCCACAAGGGGTGCTACCCCTTGACCCTGCCGATGGCTGCCGCCCCCTGGCCCCTACTTCAATATTACAAAAAATAAAAAAAAATATGGGAGAATCGCGTCGACCAACTATGCAAAATTTTAAAGGAGAGATTTTCCATTGTCATTAATATTTTTAGTGAATATTCACTAAGATTCGCCACTGTGATTATTATTTTTACTAATTATTCATTAAAATTCACCAAGATTTTACAAACTTTATTAATAATGTGCATAGATTCGCCAATTTTTTATTTTTTATTTTCAAATATAACGAAAGATTCACCAGGATTTTACACCTTGGCTAAGGGGGGGGTTTCTTAAATTTATCCCTAATCAAGGTATAGTTAGGTTAATTCAATATCACTTATTCCTAAATTAAGTGTGGAAAAGGGTTACTTTTTTTGACACTACAATAACCATTACAATGTGGCCTCAAATATGTAAATATTTATTTCTATTAATTCACATTATTCCAAATGTTTCAACATATTTATAATTATATAATCAATGAAACTAATATATACTCTCATATGCTAAATATAAAATATTGAACCCTTTTTTTTTTCGGCTTTACACATCATTTCTTTGGTATTTTGTAAAGTGCTGAAATTTTTGAAAGTATTTTTACACTTCTTTTTTTTTTGCAAGATCATCAACTATCATTACATTTCCTCCTTTCATATGTTCTCAAACATTTTTTTTGTGGACTTAGTCAAAATACAACCACAAATCAAGACTCTAAATTTAAAAAGTTGTACTTATGGACTAACTACAAATGCTTATAGACATGAGGATATGTTGAAAATATCATGCATGAATTTTGAAAACACCCCCTTTTAAAAAATTGGAGGCATTTTCGAGTCTTTGTGTGACCTCAAAAAACAATAAACTCTGAAAATATAAAATTATAAAATTGCTTTAAGGTTTCTCATTCCTACACACAATGTCTTTGCAAGTATTCTTGCCATATTTGCAAAGGATTAAAATATAGCATGACTTTATGACCTAGCTCAATTTTTTTATGAAAATTCAAGATGTCCATACTGAACTATTGATCACCTAGAGCTATGATTATGGATTAATGATTTTTTACTTGAAAGACACTTCCAACAAGGTAAAATGACTAAGTTTGTTTCTTCAATCACTTATAATTGAGAATATTTGACATTAATATTTTTTATTTGATTAAACATAGACAGGAACAGACTTTTACAAAAGAACCAAATGCTTGTATGAGCTTCAAGAAAATGAAATAACCTACAAACTTTTACTTGATGAAATTAATTTAAAATTGTTGTGGTTATGATTTGAGGACACCATTATTCAAGTTACTGCAAATTGAATTAGAATACATTTTTTTTTTTTTCTATTATCATATTATAGTTCTTATTGATATTATAAACTTATAACTAGTTAAATTTTTTTATTTTTTTCTATTATCATATTATAATTCTTATTGGTATTATAAACTTATAACTAATTAATTTTCATATGTATTACAGCAACTAATAATATGACTTAGCCAATTTAATTAATTTACAAATATAATACAATAACAAAAACAATCCACTATACAACCCTAAAATGTATTATTCAAGTAATAAAGTGTTTGTAACTTAGTTTTACCTTCTAGACTACACTGAAACAGTGCAACCACATTAACAACATTAACATCGGAATTTGAGAGACGCGCCTTTAGAAGGCAAGTGTAGTAGGGAACATGGGTATACAATATAGAGAATGAACGTGCTCCATTGTTAGATTTGTATCGAATTACGTAACCAAACAATAAATTTAATTGTTGCAGGTTTAGGCTGTCTGTGGAGTTGGTTTTCTCACTATATCCCATCTCATTGGATAAATATTCTTAGAAAGCAGAACAGACAGACGGTAATTATTATGTCTCGTAGCCGACAATTGTGATAGATAGTACCGATATTTAGCTTGATTTAAATTTTATTATCAGGCCGAGCATAGAAACTTAGCCAGATAGCTGCCTGCTCAAACAGACTGTCAAGAGCGATGAATAGAGAAAGAAACTTACTATGTTCTCATTTGCGTCGTCTAGACCGCGGGCTGCTATGTCTTTTCCTTTGATTAAACATTGGAGAAGAAGTTGGATTGACGAAATAAATAAATAAAACAACAACAGACAAATGACACCTTCCGTTTAAAAGGAGCCGTTCCTCCTGAAGCTTCTCACAACAGTCTTCTCTCAAGCTACATTCAGTAATTCCCAGACACCATGGAGTTTCACATGAGGATCTACATTTCTCTGATTTTGTTATTTCTCCCTACGTCACTGTGTAAGCTTCCATATATAGGAGAGTTTATTAGTGCCCCACGCAAAGAACCGGCACTTTCACACAACGTGCCCACTGTTTACGTTGGCCGAGTTTATTATGCCTGATTTTATAACAGATCTTTTTGTTACGTTGTTTTGTTATATCAATTTCCTACGACGTTTTGAGAATTGATTATACTCATTATTACTTCTAAACGTTCTGTACAGGTGGTAACGGCAAAATATTGAGGGAATACATAGGAGCGGAAGGCCTCAACGTCAAATTCTCCGATGTGCCGATCAACCAGAATGTTGAGGTCCATTTTATTCTGTCATTTGCCATCGACTACACGACCTCTGCTCGCTCTCCGTCTCCAACAAACGGCAAATTCAACGTCTTCTGGGACAAGGAAAATCTGAGCCCTGCGGACGTGTTGGACATTAAGTCGAAACACAAGAATGTCAAGTTTGCCGTGAGCTTAGGTGGTGCGGTGACAGGAGATGATGAAACACCTGTATACTTCAAGCCATCTTCTGTGTCTTCATGGATTACCAACGCCGTGTCTTCTCTCTCTCAGATAATTAAAGAATACCATCTGGATGGCATCGACATCGACTACGAGCAGTTCGACCATTCCGATCCCAATACCTTTGCCGAGTGCGTTGGGGAATTAATCGTACAGCTGAAGCAGCAAAAGCTCATCTCCATCACGTCCATTGCTCCGTTTGAAGATGAAGGCACAGTGCAGTCTCATTATAAGACACTGTGGAAGAAATATGGTCGCTTCATAGACTATGTAAATTTCCAGTTCTATGCCTACGATAGTAGTACCACTGTCAAACAGTTTCTCAAGTACTTCGACACTCAAGCCTCTAATTACAAGGGCGGGAAATTATTGAGCAGCTTCGGTACAGATACCGCTTCAGATGGCCTTAAACCAGATAAGGGATTCTTTGACGCGTGCAGAGAGTTAAAGAAAAGAGGAAAGCTTGAGGGTATATTTGTATGGTCTGCTGACGACTCCATAAAATATGACTTCAAATACGAACTGGAAGCTCAAGATATCTTGGCCTCCGACTAATAACTCAAGAAGCGGAAACACGAGATAGAAGCTCTTACATATATCATCAATAAATGTTGGATCGATGCAATCTGCATCTATGATCAATAAATATATTAAGGAAGCCTTTTCTAATTACTAGGAATAGTAATCTGCATCCCTAAAATGGAAAACTTAGTCCGACGTGAATGCGTAAATCAGCCGAGATGGAATCAAATAAAAAAGATCTTAACGCAGGATGAATCTACATAACCAATTACAACTAAATATCAGTTCTTTGTTTTACTCATGGACAATTGTTTTATTGAAGCAATTATTACTAATAGAAATTTTTGTAAATGTCTAGTTTTAGACAATGTTTAAAATTTGGATACATGCTAACAAACAAACATATATTTCTTTCTATTCATTCGAACTGTTGATAATGGTGCTTTTTTTCTCATCATTGGCTCCCTGTAATAGTTAGTCATAAGCTTGAAACCCTAACACCTGAAGTTTCTTGTCACTTTGAACATCATTTTCCTTGTTTTGTTATGTTTAATTTTCAAATATATCACTTACATACAAAGCAATGCACGAGAAGAACTTTCCTCAAGTCCTGTTAACTGTTGGAAAAAATGCTTCTTAATTTCTCCCACCATTTATTGAAAGACTAAAATTATAACAGCATTAACATTATACTGCTGCGACTAAATAAAATGAAAGACTAAAGAAAAAAAATATCAACCATTGACCTTGATTGATCATGAATGTCTTCAATCTCCCCTTGAATGATCAAAAGGGGTGAGTCCCAAACGATGTTTGAAGATAACATAATTAGTTGTAGGAAGAGGTTAGGTGAAGATATCAGCAACTTGTTCAAATGGAGGACAAAACTGTAACTCCACTTTCCCATCTTGAACCAAATCATAAAATAATGATGCTGGATTTCAATGTGTTTCGTTTTGGCATGAAACATATTATTCTTGGTAATTGTAATAGTGCTATTGTTCTTACAATAAATAGTTGTTTGATGTTCTTGAACCAAATGTAGTTCTTCTAATATAATTTTAATCCATAACTAACTATTGATGATGCAATGAATTTCACTTCTACTAAAGATAGAGCCATTATTGTCTATACTTTACTACTCCAAGATACAACTCCAGAGCCGAGAGAAAATATAGCCAAATATAGATTTTCTTTCATCTATTGAACAAGCCCAATTTGAATATGTGTAACTAATGAGGTCAAATATTTAAGTGGGAGAATAATTAATACCTAAATTTTGTGTAGCATTCAAATACCTTAAGATTCTCTTTGTAGCACTCTAATGAGACTCATTTGGATCTTACATGAACTAAGAGACGATACTCACAACATACATAATATTAGGTGTAGTGGTTGCGAGGTATATGAGACTACCATATGGGGGTTGCAATTGCTATGCATGCCATAATTCTAAACTTCTTCAGTACATTAATTGCATACTTGGCTTGAGAAAGAAATATACCTTATAAATTTTGTTGCACTTCCACCCAAAGAAAATAATGCATGAGTCCCAAATTTGACATCTTAAATTCTTATTTCTTTTTTTCCTGAAATTTCTTTGTGAGAAATTTCCTATTACATATATAAATAAGATCATCAACATAAAATAAAATTATCATAATATCAGTACTAATACATTGGGCATATAAGGTGGTCTTTGAGTGGCTTTGATTGAATCCCTTCATGAAATAGCCATTAATCCTACCATACCAAGCATGAGGAGCATGTTTTAATCCATAAAGAGCTTTCTTCAACTTGTAAAAAAATTGTTCTATCCTTGAAATTTTTATAAGCCACAGGTTGCTCTACATATACTTCCTAATCTATATAACCATTTAGAAATGTTGACTTTATATCCATCTAATATATTGGAAAGTTCTATTGTTCAGTAATAGCCAATATAATCTTGATTGTATCAAGTCTAGAAACTTGAGCAAAGGTTTTTGAATAATCTACTCTCGGTGTTTTGTGTAAATATTGTGTTAACTAATACTGCCTTGTCTCATTCTACTGAACCATTTGCATGACATTTGACCTTATAAACCAAGTCGACACCAATCACATGCTTATCTATATGAAGGTGCACTCATTCCTATATATTATTTTTATCAATTGTATTATTTTATCATTTATAGTATCAACCCATTCTGGTTATTTCATTGATTCTTCATACATAGAGACAAGATTAATAACTAGATTTATTTTTGTACTCCTATGATAAATGTTAACTAAATTCCATACCTTTATTTGAGTTGATGATGGAGGTGAACTATCACCTAAATTTATTCTATTGGAAGAAATTTTTGAACTTGGAGGACTAGGAATTTGTCTTGAATTCCTATTTGAGCTTATGGGGAGAGGAGGAACAATATTTCCTTCCATACCCATGATTATTGACGTATTTAGTTGTACATCATATTTCTACTATTATACTCCCCTTCATCATCCTGAATAACAATCTTGTAATGTCATTGTAGTGTATAAAAATGTACCCCTTTACATTTTCACACTTGTTTGTGCCCTCCTTGTTAAAATATGACTTATTTATACCTTAATTGGTCCTATTTTGCATCCAGAAGCCTAATTAAATGCATTTTTCTATGGATAATCCTGACATATAATAAAGGAAAAATTATAATTTAATATTTTTGGCTATGCGTTCTAGATCTATGGATCTAGGAATCATATGGCCCTCTAGGTGTATGGGTCCCACCTAGGTCTTGAGACCTGATTTCAAATGTTACATTGAATAAAAGGGTATGTGTAGGATCATGATGGGCCAAAATGTGTCGATATCTAAGTGATATGATGGCCCATATGGCTGACGACTTTTTTTTTACCCAAAATTGATGAAACGAAAAGGGTTTTTAAAGGAGATTCTCAAATTTTCACCAATATAAATTATGATTTACTTTGAATTTAATAAATAATTATTATTCATTTTCTATTTGAATTATGACTAAAGTCCTGATTGATAGGTTGATTGAAAAACATCTATAGCTTTCAAACGGTATCACATTTTTTGAATTTGAAATATGCATCACATTCTATGCTTCACATACTATAGGATTAAAAAAAATTAATTTCATGAAGTTTTGACCAAGTTAAGGTGGTCAGACTTACGAGTGTTTAATATTTTTTTAAAATTTAATAAAAAATTCATAATTAATTATTTACTTGAAAAAAATTACAAAAAAATATGCAACACATAGGGACATGAGTCCTCTACTTATATCTAAAATCTTTAAAAAAAATTTATCATTTTATTATGGTTAGGGTGGTCAGAGAGACACCTACTTATTTTTTCCCTGAAATTTAAGTATTATCGCATTAAAATTTCAAATTTTCATCAAATAGATTTTTTTAAAAATAAACCTAGTAGTTTAGAAACTACATTCAATTTTCTATAGATTCTATTCTTACATATTTTTGAAGTAATATAGATAACTTATTCAAATTTTTATGTCGAGTTGCCTAACTCTGATTTTTTGAATTTTCATCGCCACTTAAGGGCCTATTTTTTCCATGATGATCCTGCACATACCCAAAACACTTCTTGAAATTTTTTTCCCAAGTTTAAGCCACTGGGACTCATACATGCAACCTAGCATATGAGACTTGCTATAACGCGGGCCTAATTTAATTCAAATTCTTGGTAGGATTTTATTATCCTACATGTGATGTTGGCTTGTAGTGTTGTAATTTTAGTAAATTTGGCATAAACATGTATAAATATAAGGTTATTTCACATAATTTCATCTATTATTTGCAAGAGAGTATTCTTAAGGAAATTTTATAAGATTAAGAGTATTCAAGAGAAAATCATCAAGCATTTGGAGCTATATTCAAGGTTCAAGCATCATTTCAAAGTATTCATGCATCATCTTTGTTTGTGAGCTAGCATTTTTTAATGTAGGTTTCATGATTCAAGCAATCATTCAAGACAAAATTTCAAGCATTCAATCAAGAATCAAGATCCACATTCATGCTAGCAATTTCACACAAGCTTGCAACCTTTATTTCAAGGGTTTTGGTTAGTTGCAACATTACATTTTTTCATTCATCATTCCTTCATGCTTTTCTATTTCATTTCAAGGTTTAATTACTAAAATGGGGTTTGACCAAGGAAAATCCCTATTCCCTAATAAAACAACATTTTCCCCTCTTGATGTGTGTTTGTAGATCTAGGTGAATTGGAGCTTGAAGATACTTTGAAGACAAAGTTGAAAAATTTGAAAAAGTTGTCAAGAATTATTCATCTTCATGGAAACTCACTTATAAACCATAATTCACACTTTCAGACTTAAAGATTCGACAAGATGAAAGCTACAAATAATAATTAGAGGATATAGAAATATCAGTCCAACCCTAGTAATGGGACTAAATCACCCTACTAGGTGTATGAGTCCTTACATATAACCCTTTTTTATATCTTTCTACAAATCCTCATTAATCACCAAAAGATTCTAGATCTACCCAAAATCTTGTAGCAAGAATAAATCACTCTCCCTAGTATATCAGTCCCAAAGGCTTTAAAAAGGTATATTTTTAGGGTTGTAGAACTTTCTTTGACTCTGTTGGCTCTTTTTATAACAACCTAAGCAGAACTCACAAGAGCTTCTATGAACTCGCCATGTTCAATTATTAAAGCCTTCAAAGTATTGTGCAAAATTAACAAGAAGATAGTAGTAAAGCCGCTATCTCTCCTACACTTTGGAATCTGTAAGATCCAGGAGGGTTTTCCTAAAACATATTATCGTTTATGATTGAAAAAATTTGCTCGCATATGGAAAAACAACAGATAAATTCCTGTTAATGTTTAAAAGAGATAAACCTTTAAGAAATTGGCTGATTCTTAAAAGAGTTTAGATCTATTTAACTAGGAATTGGAATTACACTATAGGGTCTTGATGTGAATTATTTGAATGAAATTCCTTGAAGCCATAACACAAAATACCAAAGACAAGAAGCAGTTAGAGTTTCAGTGCCATATCCTAAAGTACGAAGTCAAAAAGAAAATTGAACTACAGGGTAACTTTCATCTAAAGCATCTATGGTTTGTATGAATGGCATTATAATCCATATATCAATACTTGAATTTATTACTCTTTAATAAATCCTATGTGTTAATTCGCATAAACTTACTAGATAACTGAAGCATTTAACCGGTCCTTTGAACCAGAGCTATAGTCAAACATAATCCACAATAAATAAAAAATGGAAATTAATGAAAATCATCTTGGATTGATACTTCATTAATAATTCATGCAAACTATCACAACAGGAGAGAAAATAGATTCAAAACAATCACAAAGTTAACATGAGCATTCTCAAGAACCCCATGATTTACTAAGCTCTCAAATCTAACTCAAAACTTTGAAATTTGGACATATTCTTCTCTCTACACTACTTGACTCTTATCTTACATTTCTTGAGTAATTTCAACAAACCCCTCTCTCGGCCTAGAATTCATTTTTATAAAAAACAAGGGAGACAACAAGCTTCAGACCAGAGAGTACACATGTTCATTTTTTACTGGATTGCTAATCTCTGAACAATTATCTTACATCATTTATTGGTAAGAGAGGAAAATCCAAAATAGAATGATCATTAGCATGTTGTGGAGGAAGAGAAACCATTGCTCCAAGAGTCGCCCACCTTACACCAAAGCATCTTTAACTGTTTCATCACCTTTTTCACTTGAACACCCCATACCTAAATTTAAAGAGAGAAAGCACTTTTGTTTTAAATATAATAGCAAAGGCTAGACCCCTAATTTTCATGATCAAAATGCCATTTTCAATTTGGACATTCACAATTCAAGTTCATCAGTGGACACCCTTTTCCACGACTCAAAATCCTCCTTAGACAGCCAATTGAAAGCCATCACCTGATCCACCATATTTCGGTAAGGTGCATACTTTATCATCAATGATGTGGTCGTCTTATCAAAGTTTTCCAGGAAACTAATGACAAATGACAACTTTTCCAACGTGTTTTCCAACATACGGATATCAACATTTTTGCATATCTCATGTGTTTGACCAATCATTATATTATTCATCTACTCCTTCCATGCGGAGTCAAGTCCTTTCCATCATAAATGTCCTTCAATGTTTTAATTTTGGACTCCATAGGAGCGACAGATCCTTGGAACTTTTGCTCCACGATACCCTTAACAAATTGATATGTAGTGATGACTGTAGGGTATTTGTCCCCATGCTGTTTTGCCCCAACTGCCATAAATTTTAACTTCTCCATTCTAGGGCCCCACCTATTTAGCAAAGGGATAGCCAATTCTCTGTCTTTTGGAAACAACTTGAGTGCTTGCACCATTGACGTATAATTGGCGTGAACACTATTCAGCTTACTCAGGACCCATTTATGTAAATACCCTAGCATAGTGTCAACAATCTCTGAGTTACTTCTTTCTGTGGCATCTCGAATTTGGTTTACCATTTCCTTATATTTTTTAACCTGCTGGAGTAACTCTTCCCTAGAAGGATCTCCACCCGAGTCACTGGCCCTTTTGATTGCAATAGGAACTTGTCCCATATTATATGGGACAATATCCCAAGATTTCTCTTGAGCAGAAGGCTGAGGCTACTCTACTGGCGGGTCAGAAGTAGTATGGTTGGAACTAGCCTGCCTTTGAGACCTCAAGGTTTCCATCTATTGTCTCAGTAAGGCCATCTCAGTTTCCAATTCTTCCACCCTTTGTTGACTCTTATTATACTCAATAATAATGTCATTATACTGGCCCCTCAGAGTATCACGGTCTTTACTTAAGTCCTCTACAATTTCCCTAGTAAATTTGGCAACATTCACAACCATGTCAACAACCTCCAATGCAAGAGTGTTAGCAACCCTCTTTACAATTAACTAACCACTGAAATCAAACATTTTTGCAACAACAGGCTTTCGGGACCCAGTGGATAATGAGCAAATTGCCATAGCAGCCCATTCCTCACTAAAGGTTGATCCTTTAAGTGCCAATGCAACCTCCTCCTCAATTGTAAGAAGTGGCTTACTGGCCCTTCTTACTGTGTCAAACACCACAACATCAACAATATCCCATTCAGGGAGTAGCAATATTCCACACTTTTGAACCAATACCTTGCCTTGCTCTGGTGTGATGTCTTTAAACCATTCCTTCATCTGGAATCTAACCCTCGATTGAATTACTTGCTCTGGGATCTCTGGGTGGAGAGTTGTTTCATGTGTAACCTTCTTAGAAAATAATGAGAGATGAGCTCTCCATACAAAATCTTCAAAATCATGAGTATGAATAAAAGAGTCATCCTTGATGAGCTCTTTTCAAGCCTCCATCCTTAAGTCATCATTATTCGTAATCCCTTTGATCTCATCCTTCCTCAATCTTAGGGTAATTGCCTCTGAACTTGTTGCAGTGTCAACTGGGTTTAGGGGCATCTTCGGATTTATTTCATCTGGAGTTACAATGATGTCCTCTTCAGCATTATCCTCATAGCCAACATCCCTTACACTTTCAGACCTCTTCCTCTTTGGGGATGGTGGGTGAATCTATTCTAAAAACCTTGGAGGAGAATCCAAGTCAATAGTAGATGGCACTAATTGCCTTGGGACCAATGGTGCACCCCTCATTGTAACCTCCTTTGTCCTACTTCTCTTTCTTCTAGAAAATACCTTTATCTTCCCCTGAGGCTGATAAGTAGGCCTTTCTTCAATTCTCACCTCAAGGCATTCCTTAGTAACCTGTGATTTTCCCTTTCCTTCTACAATCCTTTCTTCCTTTAAGATCCCTACCACGCTCTCAAAATTGTCAAGAGCATAAATTGCCTTACTCAGCTCATCTTTGGCACCAAGTACAGGATCAAAATCAGGCATTTCTTCCTATTTACTTCTTAGCATTTTTGAATAGGAAATGAACCTTTCCTTCCTTTCATCTTGTAAGTTCAAATAAAAAATGTTCCTCATGATATCATTAGGAAAATAAAAGTTATGGATGAAGGCCCCAGTCCGGTGCTTAGCTTTCATTTGGGAGATAAACCCCTCTAGATCATGGTTCCTAGGGCGTGTAGTCCTTAGCCTGTATGGCTTGAGTAATAAGTGCACTATGTATACTCAAGGAAGAAAGATCCCTTCTTCTGTTCAACAGGAAAATGGAAATCCTGAGATGCTCCCAAATTCCTCATGATTTCAATGAAACCAAGTCTAAGGGGGACCTCCCTGGGTAGAACAAACGAGATGGCATTTGTGCCAAAAGCCCTGAAAACTATTGTGCCATGATTGGGGATAATATCCCCCCAGTTATGTGTTAAATTCAACTCAGCCCTCCTCTTCATAGGTCTTAGGAAATCATGAATTTCCTTTGGAATCCTAGGGGAATCAAAAACCAAGGCCTTTCTCAACTTGGATCCAAAAACATTGTGGAAGGTTACATAATCAAACTTATAATCGTGCATGTCCAAGACCCTAGTCCAATACTGGACAGGCATCTCAATGTCTCCTTCTCTTTTCTTCAATTCCATATCTTTCCTAAACACACTCTGACCCCTATACAAGAACATGTGGATTAGCAGATAATACCATTTGAAACCTACCCAGTTCTTTCCCAGCTTCAAAGCTACCAAACCAGAATGCATTTTCTCTGCAAGGTAAGTGGAAAAATCATATACCATGTTATAACCAGGGTGTTGGATGTTTATAGCCATATACATCACCTCTCTTGGGAAAGTCATCTTCAAATCAATCCCCATAACCTGACATAATGCACAAACAGTCTTCTTAAAATGGGGAGCGAAATAGTCCACTGGGAAAGGTTCAAGCTCATTCCTGCCAATAACAAATTTCTTCTGATTTTTGCCTCTTCCTGACACAGCCAAATGGGGTATCAAAAGGGATGTCTTGATCAAACCCTTGGTGTTTCTGTATTCTTCCTTAAAGACCTCCAATTTGATGGGAATCATATCCTGGCTCCATTTGTGCAAACCCAAAATCTCCATGATTTCCTCCTTGGTTACTTTGATCATTTGCTTTCCAAGATATGTTTTGACCATTCGGGTCATAGGGTCGTATCTCACAACAATATCCTTTAATAGGTCTACATCCTTGTAGACATTTGGTACCACCAGCTTACCTAGGTCCAATCTCCATGGATTGTACAAAGGAACTGCCAAATTTCTATTTTGAAACCAGTTGGAAAACAACTGCCAGCCAGTGTACGGAAATTTAGCATCGTGAATTGTACACTGCTTATCCAGTAAACCTTCTTGAATCAAGGGTCCGTAAAATAATACCTTTCCCTCCTGCTTCTTGCTTGTAGAAGGCTTCAACAAATCAATAATATCCTATGAAAAACCCCTAGGCATAGCCTCAGAACCAGCAACTCGTGCCTTGGGTGCCATTTATATTAAACAGATGACAATTCGAACTAGGGTTCTTTTAAATGACAAACAATTACACTTTTATTTTCTATTTCCATCATAGAGAGTTCTTCTATATTCAAAATCTCTAGCAATTTCCTATATAAGCTCTAAAAGAAAATTTTCGCTACAATTCTTCAAGAACCGAAAAGAAATCAATCACCAATTATTCAGTAGGTAATGGTAACACCTTCCAAAAACACAAGAGAAGGTGAACGTACTACTTACAGTTTATTTTGCAAGGTGTCAAATGCAGCGAAGCTGGAGAATTACGATAATAATTGTTTCCTTCAGCACCAGACAAATTTTACAATCCAGGAATGTAGCACTGAAATAGCAATTTTACTAATGTTTTGGCATTTAATTATGTAGGCTAAGTCGAACTCGACCATTACTGTTCACTCGCGCGAGACGAAATGGCTATAGTACAACACCAATTTATTTGAACATGAGTCGCTGATCAAAAGCAATGTTGGCAAGGTGAGCGGCCTAGATTAAGTCAAAATAATTTGAAAATTCCACATCCGCCTTCCAGTCATCAGGTGAATCAGACAATCCACCCACCAAGCACCACATCAGCACAGAATAGGTCCCACCATGTTCGTTCATCAGTAATAACGACATCCACGCGTCAATAAATTGTGCACCTCGCAGCATTATTGAAACTGACATTTCAATTGCACGAGGTCAACAAGGGATGACCACGATGCACTAGTAAGTACACAATTGTCGTCATCAGCATCTATCCTCGATCAGTGATCAAAATCGATCCCACAAACAGATGCAATGGGTGGCAGCATCTCGCAAGCCTTACAGCACTTCCCATGACGTAAGCAAAAACCTTGCGAGGTATGCGATGAACGACTAAGATCGGAATCACTGTATCCATCGGCTAATATAACCTGCACATGTGAAATAGTTATTTCTAAAGAAGGGGACCGACTAGGCGGATGGAGAAATAACCCTTGAGGTTGAAAAGAATATTCAATGGTTAAATTGTAATAATTCATCGATCGAAAACCATAGGAATAATAAGGTCAAGACGCAAAACCAAAAGGACGGGTAAAAGGGGCCGATAAAGCTATGGCCAAAGAGGGATAAAACATCACTTAAGTGACTGATCACCACCGATAATAAGTCAACATTCAAAAAGGAAAACCCCAATTCCAAGACCAGTTGAAGGTAACAAAAAATGAACCAACCACAAAGGGGGGAGAAAATAAAAGCTCCACCAGACTCCATCATTCTTCTAGTTATTTTTTTTGTTTCATTCTCTTTTGTCAATTTGATTTTATACTTTTAGTTTTCTAGGGTTTTGGCATGTGTTTGCATTTCTCCTTTGAAGCTTCATTTAATAGTGAACCCGTGTCCAATTTAAATAAGAGTCATCTATCCCCTTTCTTAATCAAATCACTTGGTTGAGTAATCTAGGTTCCGAATGAACTAAAGTATGAAATAGGTCCCAAATTTCCATCTCCTAAAAGGTGGACACCCATTTCCATTAGTTCATTTTGGTAAATCTAGCCTTTGGACCCTTGAACTTTTGACTCGAAGAACATTGTAGTCCAAGATATAGATTGTAATAACTTTGCATTATATGGGAATTAGTTGAATTTCATTGAGGGATTTTAAATATTGCATTAGTAAGTGCATATAGGTTACATTCTTGTATTTTGCATCATTCAATTTTATTAGAAAATTGTACTTGAAAATAGTCATTTGAGCATAAAACTAAAAACATTAAAAACAACTTAGAATTTGTTGAATCTGGTTCAAAACCCTTAATCTGGGACTCATTCACCCACTTGGGTGATTAAGTACCTGTACATGTATTTTTTCCATATTTTTGGGTATTTTTTGTTATCTATTTTTCACTATCTAAACTTGTTAGAAACCCTAAATAGGACCCATATGCCCAGTTGGGCATATTTTTCCCTAGTTAGGTCTGAATCTATATTTTACAACATTAAAATCTTATCATTTTTGCTTCTGGTTGTTGTCTTTAGATAACTATTTTAGTCTATAAATGTCATTTGCAATATTTTCAAACTTGATTTCATTGCAAGAATTGGAATTAAAGTAAGTTCATGCAAGAAAAATACTTGATTGTGATAATTCCAACCATGTACTCACCAAATCTAATCCTCCCCATGGATTTGTAATGTGGAATTTCTTGCTAGATTATAGAAAAATAATTGTTGAGTATCTAACTTAGTAGATTCATAATGGTGGAAGTACAATTTTCTTACAAGATTCATGGAGTGAATTCCCTCCACTGGAAACATTGTATGATTTTAAGGAAGTAATTTCCCTCACCACTCAAAATTTGGGGTTAAAAGTAAAATATTATATCTAGGACATAGATGCACAAATAGGAAAACTAACTTGGTAGAAATTGTTACTTTCAACTATTCCTTTGGCCCAACAAGTAGAGTTTAACAAGATTTTATGTAATAGAACTATGTTCATTGGGAAGGTTGTAGATAAACTGATTTGGGCACCATCGAAGTGAGGTAATTAAATAGTTAAAATTTCCTACAAGGAACTAATGAATGTACAAGCATACATTATCAAGAAAATAGCCTTATCATTCTCTTGGAATCCGATGGTTCTACCAAAATCAAGTTGATTTTCGTCGATGATATTAAAGCATAACATTTTAAAAAGTGAAAGGTTGGAGAAACTTGGGATTGCTTCACCTTTTCAATGTGTTCTTTGTGAAACAGGGATGGGGGAAGTTGATAATTTATTTTTGAACTGTCCCTTTGCAAATTCATGTTAGCCTTTTGTACAATCTAAAATACGATGGTGTTCTCCTATTCCCCAAAAGTTACGGGATATATTTACAAGCAGTCTAGTATTGTATAAATCACCACTCTGTGCAAGAATATGGAAAATCATACTTTCTTCTGTTGTATAGTGCATTTGATGGGAAAGAAACAAAAGGATCTTCCGTAAAGAAAAACCCAACTTAGATTCAATATTGTTAAAGCTGGATAAATCTATATGTGAAGTAATAAATACATATGTGCAAAATTCAAAGCATGTGGGTTCTATATTTTTTGAATGGGATGCAAACTAGTTGAAGGAGTGGTCTTCACTAGCCAGTCCTTTCAAAGGTTACAAAAATAAAAATGCCAATGTCAAAATTGATAGGAAAAAGGTGATATGGCTACCTCTTCCCAAGGGATTTGTAAAATTAAATTTTGATGGAGCACCTCATGAAAACCCTAGGGTTTTAGGAGTAAGAGAAGGGTTAAGGAATTAGGAGGGCTCAATAATATATGCAAAGTCAATTCGTCTACCAAATGGTACAAATAATCAAGTAGAATTTCTTTCTCTTCTACACAGTTTGCAATTGACAATTCAACAAAAAGTTTCAAAGCTAGTAATTGAAGGGGATTGGTTGCTCATTATTAATGCACACAAGAATAGATGCTCAAGTAAATAGAAAATAAATTATGTATTGGATCAAAATTTTCTTTTGATGGACATGTTTGAATCTTTACAGTTGAAACAAATTTATAAGGAAGGTAATCAAGTAGCAGATGTTTTAGCTAAGATTGGGTGTGACCAAGGTCAAACAAAGAAAATGTATGGGCTTGAAGAAAATTATTGTCCTCAAGTACAGCAAAATTTGATTATTTTGGAGAAAAATTAGGGTAAATACATTGTAAGGGATGTATCATTGCATTTGTGAGTGGAGGCAAGGTTGAGAAGTATGTTGGTTTTTAATAAGGGAAAATAAACTAAAATATAATTGATTAAAAGCTTCCATGAATTGAATAAATTTTAATATTTTTTTTTCAAAGGTTTTGAAATGTTTTAAATGGGATCGAAGTTGGAAACAAGAGCTAGAAAATAAATTCAATATGCTTTTAATAATTATTTATGGTTTGTGAAGGAGAAGTTTAAATATTTTTGACACATCACATAATGATGAATCATTGTACTAGAGTAAAAAATGAATGTTGTGAGATAATGTATCAAATGGGATGTTGGAGATTGATCTCATGAGGTACAAAAGGAAATATTCATTTACCCTCATTCATTCCAAGGTGATCCCACAATAGTGGTTTACAATTTTTGGCCAAACTGGACACTGCAATTATTATTTTTAACTAGATCATCATATTTGGGCACCTATAGCAACTAAAATGTGAGGAATTTGAAGATGATGAAAACTAGAGTCTCATCACATTTTGTCTGTAGATTCTAAAAATATTTTTTTCAATTTTTTTGGAATCAGATTTCACTTTTTTGACCATCTGCCACGAAAACTGGTTTTTTTCAGAAAACAACATTTTAAAAAAGTGACGCTCACCGTATACAACATCAATTTTTTTGTATAAAGGATAAAATTATTTCTTTTTCAAATTTAGATTTGTAACTACGATATCTAGCACTTGAATGTGGTCTCATAGTTTTTTATTGAATATTTTTTCCTTAATCAAGTTTTGAAGTCAAACCAATTGCAATTCAGACATGGGTGGACTGTATACAATATAACTTTTTTTGTATGTATCGAAATTCTTTTTTTTTTCTTTTAATGGATCAAGGACATCAATACCCAGCCTCAACATATTTTTAAAATTTTTATTTTGATAATCTGCTATTTTTCCACATGTGCAAAATAGAGAGCTTGACTTTTATTGAAAAACCTGTGTTTAATAAAACTAAAAAAACACACATAATAAAACCAAAAAATATTAAAATTTAATTCGTTGGATAGCTCATTTTGAGGAATACCATATTCTTGTTGGGTTTTTGAAGTATGATCCATTTTCATCCTCAACCCGAGCTTCGAAGGGTAGAATTCTGCTAAAATTTGGTGGAAGAGGGGAAGAAGGGAAAAAAAGGGGAGTTCGAGCGAACCCCCCTTCGAACGAACCCCCCTTCGCTCAAAAGGGTGAAGGGGGATTCACTCGAACCCCCCCCTTTTTTTAATTTCCCATAAGGGAACGTTGCATCAAAGGGTTTGAGCAAACCCACCATGCAAAAGGGGGTTCACTCGAACTAGGGGTTCGACTGAACCCCTCTTTTGGGTTTGTGTGAACCCCCTAGTTCGAACAAACCCTTTAAAACATGAAATTTTCAATGTGTGAGAATTTTCTCAAATTTCCTTCCTCATAAAAATTGTACACCACTATTATGGGTTTATCCTCTAGTTATTAGGGGGTATGGGTGTATTATATCAGATGCTCTGTGTTTTCAATTATTTTTGTGTATGAATCTTGATTATCAATTTCAAATGTTAAGATTTTATGATCTTTTAACTTTAGATTTTAGGAATTTAATCATGTTATAATACTCTTTCAATCTCCTATTAAATTTTTTAGTTGTTTCATACTATGTTGTTAAGTGGAATAGCTCTATAAAAATCTAGAATATCTTGCTTGATTGCATGTTTCCTTTCTCTTCTTGAACCTTAATGGGTGCTTCCCATGGGAGGATTTGAATGTCTAATATGTGGTTACATCATCCTTAGTTATCATTCTCCTTCCAACATTGAAAGGTTTGTGGCATTATGTGTTTACTTTAAATCATAAACTTGAGTTGTTAAGGGTCTTTGAAATTTTGTAAAACCTTTGGGGCATCACCATCTTTAGTTTTAATTTTTGCATTTCCTTCTCCCTTTTTCAATACCCAAATAAGAGCCAACTTCTTTAACAATCCCAAAGCTTATTCAATAAGGTGCAAGCTCATCCCTCAATCACTGAATTTCCCATAAGGTTGTTTAGAAGAAGCACAAGCTTTTAAAATCAACAGGTTCATCAAAATGGAATGAGGGGAAATAGGGTTATGATGGACCTGTCTTCTTATTTTCATTAGGAAATGAAATCCCCACAAATAATTGACTAACAACCATTAGGAAAATCAACTCCATGTGAAAATGTTTATATTTCCTTATGCTTGAGGATGGGGATTTTATACTAAACAACACTTTTGGGAAAAAAATAAAATAGAAAATCAACCTCATTATGCTAATTCAATCTTGCAATAACAAAATAAAGATCAATATTGAGAGAAACAAAAAGCTTGTGGAAGATATGATGAGGGTATAATGATGTTTACCAATCACCAAAAGTTAGTTTCAAGAGGTTTTCTAAGACTTATTTTCCCATGGGCAAATTGGTCTTATGACAGGGTTTTCAAGAAAATTTTGGGAGCCTTTGATACTGATCTATGGCATCTGATTTTTAATGGTTTTAGTGTCATAAAGTTATAAATCAGATCTATAGGTGAGATTTCATGATTTGACAACAACTTTCACAACTTTTTCAACTTTCACAACTTCTCCAATCTTGTTCTTCAATTTTTTTGCAATACTTCAAACTAAATTTACTGTACAAACAAAAAAGGGGAAAAATTATCTATTTTTAGGGAATGGGGTTTTTCCTTGGTCCAAACCCCATTTTGGTAATCCAACCTTGAATTGAAATAAAACATAAAAGAAGGAATGATAAATGAAAAATTCTATGTTACCACACAATAAACCTTTGAATGTAGAGTTGCAACTTACATGAATTGGTTTCAATGGGTGTGGGTCTTGATGCTTGAGGTAATGCTTTGAAGGCTTCATCTAATCTTGAAACCTACATAGCAATGTTAGCTCCAAAAAACATGCATGATGCAAGAATACTTTGACATGATGATTGTATCTTGAATTCCACAATAAATCTTTGATAGTTCTACACTTGAATACCCTATATCATCAAATTTTCTCTTTTAAACTTTCTCCTAGAAACTTCTTCAAACTTTAGCTTGTTTCTAGGATTTGAATTAATCAAATAACCTTATATTTATATGTTTGTATCCTTAAGTTCCTAAACTTCAAATATGACAACCCAAAATTGAAATAAGGATTCAGGGACCTTGAAATACCACTAAAAACATATTTTAAATTTAGGTTTAAAGGCCTAGGGAGGACCCATTTTCCCATGGGTGAATGGTTCCCAAGTCCCTATTCTTGGAAAACACATTTTTCAAGGTAAAGTGTTATGTGTTGGAATTAATTATTGTTTGGTTTCCCCATAAAAAAATGTAATTTATTAGGCTTGTACATGTAAAAAAGGGATTAGTAAGGAAAAATTAAGTCTAATTTAATTATGAGGGCCTAAAAAAAGTGTAAAAATGTAAAGGGATACATTTATTTATGCTACATTTAGCCCCCACTTTAGTGAGAGGATGACATTGTGTCAAACACACACTAAAGTAGACAATCAAGAGAGGTCTAATTGTACAAATTTTGGGAGGATGTAATGACAAAGGTCAAAGAGAATTATCAAGACCCCAAGATCTAATATCTTAGGGAAAAACCAACAAAGGCACAAGGAGACACATGCCTATGTTAGACATATATGCATCATGATAAGATAATCAATCATAAAATGTCAAAGACTCAAAGAAAGAAGAAAACAAAAAAGGGTGGATCAAGCCTCAAATTTTTGTCCAACATGATGTGGATCAAGCCATTACTATTTGTCCAAAAATATTTGCATATGGAACTCGCTGTCCACTATGCAAACAACCATGTATGCTCACACGGGCTAGTGAAATCCATTATCCACTAGGAGAGCCTCTAGAAGTGGTAAATGAGAGAATATTATTAGGCTCCTATACCATACCAAAGTTATACCTCCCGATAGCTTTGATAAGGCACCACACAATATGAAATTTAATCTTCATAAGGCTTAGCAAGCTGCCTTATGCTACGAACTTATGGACAAAAATGGCTCCAATAGGAATCAAGGTGTGTTATTCTTGGTGGCCATAAAAAGGGCTATAAATTTGATCTTCACAAGGTTAGAAAGTTATGTTATGATAAAAACTTATTGAAAAACACAAATAGGATAAGACATCTTCAAATGGGTTTTACGTAGTTCATGAAAGGTCTTATCTTAGGGAACATTGTGTCTAATGTCTCCAAAAGAGGATAAATCAATGATAAATGATACAAAATTAGGGTATGCAATCTATAGTAGTACCACTATGAGGAATATCATATGCTCAGAGAGGTCACACTCTTAAAGGACATCAAACCTAATGAAACCACCAAGAATGGGACACATCACATGAATTAAGATGGTTCCACACTATGAAACATAAGGTATAGTCAAAATTTTCAAAATGATAATGCCAATATGTGCCCCTGGTTTAAAGAAATTTCTAAACACCATGATGTGAGAAATTCCTTTAAAGTAGAAAATTATAAATGCTAGAAATAAAGAAGACATGCGAACTTAAATTTGGAAAGCTCAATGTTAATCATATGTTTCCAAATGAAGCTACATCACAAAAAGGGGTTGCCCCTAAATGAAATCTAAAAATAACACAAGGAATCCATGGATCTAGGTTCAATGTATGTCTTTGATACAATGATAATATAGAGCTCAAAAAAAGTATCATTCCCCAAATAACTCATTGAACTTGAAGAATGACACATAGAGAGTGAAATTAAAGAAAATATTTTGGGTCAAGATTGAAGAGACCTAAATGTCTCAATTCCTTGCGTCATCCCCAAAAGTAAAACACAAAACAAAAGAGAATATAAAGGTTTACGCCAAATAGAATAATGTAGATACAAATACACGAATTCATATAAAGACATATCGAATAGAACAATATGGGGGATCACATTACACACATGCAATCACACAAAAAACATGAAAAGAAAACCATGAAAAATACTACTTAGGAACATGCAAGTTGACCTATAGTAGGTTATCTACATCCTAATCTTGTTCATTATATGTAGAAGGTTGACAACTAGCCAAAGGGACAACACCAAGTGCCATAATAGGACAATTCTATCATTATCCATTTCTCCTTTAAGTGCAAGACAAGGATGAGCTGAGGTGAGTGATGAGAATGAGATCCTTCCGATATAGAAAATTATTTACAATGAATGTAAAACATGTAATAGTGAGTATGCTATGACCATAAAACTATCAAATGACAAGTCTAACAAAGTACATGCATTATTTAATGTATTATCTTTATGAATTCATATTCAGAAAGAATATTCATTAAAGCATGAAACTCATCAATAAGATGCCCAAGATTTCTCTGATCTACTCAATAATTCATGTTTGTATATTACCCTTTTTGTTTATTTAGATAGGTTGAAATTGAATCCATCCTAGATGGAGAAATTTTTCTATTTTTCATTCAATTTCTATTTTATGTAGGAACAAAAATGATTTAACTTTATCATGTTTAGATTTCTTACATGTTTGAGCAGCTTGTTGAGGTGGATTCATAGGAGGAGGATCTAAAATGATCCTATAATCCTTGTGGGAGACTCTTTCATTTTTTAAGAGGACATTTATTTCCTTAGAAGATGTGGAGGGAGGAGGATCTCAATATCCTAGTCCTTTAGTATCTTCAATTGGGATTTATTATAAAAATTTATGAATCTCATGTTTATTTGTTGTGTCACATCCTTGCATGGTTAGGATCTTAAATCCTTGGCCATAAGTCTCTTCTAGGTTTATGGGTGTGTTGGTGAATTTATTAGCATAGGATGGATGAGTATGCACTGTGCTGAATAGTTTGGATAATTGAGACGGGGGTGAATCAGTTATTACAAAACAATTTTCTTGACCTTAATTAATCCGGTGCAATCTTAGGTCAATCAGATATATATTAAAACATATATGAACATGAAAGCACATAAAAATACCATGCACAATGAACGCCATAATTAATGTGGAAACCTAAAATGACAAAAATCACAAAGAATGATAATTCTCAATTATTAAACACCAATAAAGGTTATTTTTACAAGGAATCACTACCAAAATGATCACTGCAGGTAAGGCTCACTACTAGTGGGCTCACTGCCCAACTATTACAGCCAAAAGTAAAAAGGCTCACTACCAAAAGAAAAAGGCTCACTGCCAAAAGGAAAACACTCACTGAAAGAAGAATGATGAAAGGTATTGCACCACTGGAAATAACTATCACCAATTATCACACCAAAATAATATCACTATCTACTTCCTCCAGTCGTATACTTTCCCATACTCCATAATATTTGGATTTTAAAATTCACATTTTCCACACTTTCTTTCATCGAACATAATCAACTTTTACTTATACCATTCCATTTGTTCATAATCTCCTAAGTTGGCCAAACACAATTAGAATTAGGTCACCACAAAACATTCCCATAGTGGAAAGGAATGAAATGTGGACCAAATAGAACCTTCTCGCTCAAGTCAATAGGCTACATATTAACCATGATATCCAAAACAAAACCATAAAATATACACGCTACAATGCAAACAATATTATGTGGCATGTTAACCAATTTCTAGATCAGTCTAGAACCATAAGAATGTATCTCATTATGTTGCAAAATGAAGGGGACTGGGACAAGCATGACCAAATATAGATCATCACAGAAAAACATCTGAATCACACTAATTTGGATCACTAAAGGAACAAATAAAAACCTTAATCAATCAACCAAGATATGTTGGCATCAATGACAACCATTAATGACAACAATCAAAATCATTACATTCCAAAACTCTCCCTCTTTTTCATTGATGCCAAGATTCATCAATGACAAACCAAAATCAATGGAATCAAGGACCTTATTTTCTTCTCCCTCTTTGACATCAAAGAAAAAGGGAAAAAGCTCCCCTTGAAAAACTTACGCTACTCCCCCTATGAGGAAGCCACCAAGAATTGACAAGATAAGTGTGATAATATAATACCCTAGACCAATACACACCCTGGTGTAAATTATTGTAGACTTGGAGGGCAAAGAACCCCTAGTTTCTACCAGAGATACTCAAAAGTATCTTTTCCCAATGGTTTTGTGAAATTTTTTGCAATCTTCTCTTTTGTAGGTACATATTCAAGTCTTGCCTCATTGTCCAAAACCTTCTCTCTCAAGAAGTGATATGTAATGGATGTGTGTTTCATTCTAGAGTGTTGTACTAGATTCTTGGAAATGTTTATTACACTGGTATTATCACACATAATTGAGATTAGTTCATCAAATGATATGCTAATGTCTTTCAACATTTGTTTCATCCATAGTACCTGAGTGAAACATGAGTATGCTGCAATGTATTCAACTTCAGCGGTAGATAACAATACAAAATCTTGTTTCATTTTGTTGATTATCAAAGCTTGCACCTCTTTGATAGTCTTATGGGAAATTCAATGAATGGGAGAATAATATGCACCTCATTGAATACCTTTGAAATTTTTATAGAAAGTTGGCTCTTCTCTGAGTTTAAGAAAATGAGTTGGAAGAAATGTAAACATAAAACATGAAAGTGGAAATGTGCCAATTCTTTTACAACATTTCAAAACCTCAATTACTTTTCTATGAATTATATGAAATACATAGAATACCACAACCCTTCATTGTTGGGAAGAGAATGGGCATCAAAGGCTAGATACAAGCATATTTTAGTCATTCAATCTACTCATAGGAAGTTTTCATTAATATCCAACCAAACATAGATGTTTCAAGAGTTAACATGAACCATTCAAAAGCTACACAAACCCATCCTCTTAATATAGCATAGCATGAAGAAATAATAACCCTTAAAGAAGACAAAGAAGTCTAATGAAATAATCTAACTTCTAAAAATTATAACTTTATCATGCAAACATACAACATGGAAATAAAATAACCAAACTATTCATATTAAGCTAGACATAGTGTTCTATTCTAGACAAAGATATTAAGAAGGAAAAATTGATAGTCATATAATGCACAATTTCAAATATTTCTCCCAAATAATTCATACTTCAAATATTAGATGAACTTTAAAAAAAAGGTCAAATTCCAATCTGATAATAGTTTTAGTTAAAAAATATATATAACATGCCAGAGTGAAGCAGTGTTCTATAAACATTAATGAAAATACTTCCTATAACTTTGAAAAACTAAAGAAACTTTTTTTCAAAAGGAAAACTTCAAGAACCTCCTCTTCATGTTGTCACCTCTAATTTATAGTCGTCAAGGAGAGAGAATGATCGACTCCATTCAGAAGTAATGACTTATAGATATCTTCACCTCATAGCTTAGAATCGTATCCCAGATCTTAAATTAGGTCACGACAATCTTGCTCATGAACTCTCAACTCCCGCATTAATATCCTTTAGATATTTAAAAAGATTTCCCTCCATAAACACTCAGATCCTAGAAAAAAACTTTTAAAAAGTATTCTTGACCAATCAAGTGGCCTTGGCGGCATTGACTCATATCCATTTCCTGAAGAACAAAGTGATGGATGCTCTAAAAAAATCTGAAAGTTCAAACTTTCTAAAGCACAGCTTTCCTGCAACGAAGAGATGATGTGTCACATGGGAGGACATTCTTAGATTTGCAAAAATCATTTTTGAGAAATCTTCTACTAGATTGACATGTGGCCCAACTTCCCTTCAGAAGGAAAATAATAAACAAAATGTGTGAAGCCACCACGTGGCGCTTTGCACACCCTTCGGAAAACAACTCCTTTTCATGTACAAATTCTCTCGAAGCCAAAAGTAAAAGCCAAAAATAAAATAAAAAGGACTAAGGAAAAAAATTTCCTCATAGTTCTGGTGACTCATAGGGGAACTTCACTTGTAGAGGCACAAACCTAGACTTATGGTTATTCATATATTTTGAGGAAAGTGGAGTGGATCATTGCCTAATCTGCATCGATTAGTTAAACAAGATTACAAAAGACCTTGTATGCTTGATCCAGCTCAAAGACTTCTTTAAAGGAAATAAATCCCCATCTTGTCAAAACAACTCCCAAGTGATAATAGAGACAAGAAAGTGGAAGAATCTCATGCTCAACGTCTTCAACAGTGGGATTTGTTCTTGATTCTGGGAGTTCCACATAATTTCCAACCTTATTTTTGATTTCCTTTATAGTTTTTTCAACTGATAGTACATCTCTATTTGTTGAAAGGAAAGGAGATAATCTCAAGCTATGCAAGAAACTGAAATCCTTTTTTATTTCATCTACCATTTTATTCAATGCCACTTGGTGTTCCTTGCTATTTGATGCTACCTTGGGATAGTGGGTGAATTCAATTTCTTTGCTAGAGGTAGCCCTTTGATCAGAAATTATTGCATTTCTTAGAGCCTCATCGGTTGCCACACATAACTTAGAAATTATACTTTAGAAATATGCTACTCGAGGGGCATATTCTTATAGAATTTGGTCAGCTAGCGGGCCAACCCTTTCATTTATATAACGAGCATCCTTTAGAAACTATAGGGTTGGTTTTAGGACAATGAGAACAATTATGATTTGCTCCTAGTAGGCAGACACCAACCTTAGTTTTAGAGGAAGATTCATAGATCTTTGTGCAGTTGTTAGTTCTTCATGTAGCTGAGCCTCTTTTTCTTTCACACTCTCCTCCATTTGGTTCCTCTCCTTGAGAGCACTTACTAGTTTGAAACCTAATTTTCCAATCTCTTGATCATGAGTGTGTAGAGAAGACTTGACTTCTTGCTTGTCATTTCTAAGCTTTTCTTCTTTTTTATGGGCTCTCTGCAAATTGTTGGAGGTCTGAGATCAAACACCATCCAACTCTCTCTTTGTGCTTTCCTAGACACACTAGTACTTTGCTTTCGATTGGCACTTAGCTACAAGTTCACCTTTCAATCTATAAATCTCAGCAAACAAGTGAATCCATTCATTCTGAGTCTCCACAAGAGATCTTGTTACTTTATTCTATTGGTCTTGTATCTACATTATGTGGTTCATTTTGGCATCTCAGACCGTGATTTCTACCTATAGTCGATTCACTGTTTCCTTTACATTTGCCAGCTCTACATCATGCTTGCTTAATTTCTAATCCAGCCTCTCATATTCCTTAATTTCATTCAAATCCAGACCCATAGCCTTGGTTTCATAATCCTCCATCTACATTTGTCCTCTAGGTCAATATACGAGTAGCTTCATGGTAGTGATCCACAGATAATTCCACTCTTCATTCAAACAAGTTTGAATTTTCTTAATGGCCAACAATTTAGCATTCTTCAACATCCTTTTCTACTTCTTGTCCTATCAAGCCCACTCAATCACTTCAAAATATTCTTGAAGAGTTTGTGGGGTATTAATGCTTTGTGCTACAAGAGAAGCACCAGGGGGTAAATTGAAAAGAGTGACAAAAGGGGATACTTCTGAACTACGAGCATGCAGGGAGGCAAATGGGAGAGTAATCATAGAAAATTATAGGATGCCAAATTGAGATTGGGCCCTAGAAGGACTAGTTGGAGTAAAAAGAGAAGTAGGTGGAATAGGTGATTTTTATCTAAATGCAAACGAACCTAGGGTAATGGGAAATATTCATGGTTTGGCTTTCTCGATAGGGGCACTGGATAGGTTGATCAAAGAGTTAACAATGACTGAAGCAAATACAACTCACTTGGTGTGCATGGCTAAATCACAAGGTGTATTGAAAATATCAGGTGGCTCATTCAAAACCAAAAGCTCAGGGTCCATTGGTGGAGGATTTCTCCAACGGATAGAGGCAAAAGATTAAATAAAGATGCAGAGGTAGGAAGAAGAGGGGGAGTGAGACTTTCCTGGACTACGACCATCTGAACATTCTATAGAGCAGACTTTGCTTCTTCTTTGTATCTAGTTGCTACATCAATTTTGTCTAGGTCTTGGACTCACCTTCTCTTTTTTTACCTGAACTGGCACATCCAGATCCTTTAGTGTATGATCATGCTAAATCTTGGACCTCTTGTTCTACAGTTGACCCTCTTAGGGAACGTTGGGTTCTCTTTCCCTTACTTTGGACACTAGCGAAGGACGTAGCCTATGAGTCCTTTTTCTTAGAGCTTCTCCCTCTGTCAGACTCATATGGCTAGGAAGTATGATGTGGAAGTTGCTCCTCTATTATCTCATGGCTGGTCTCTAGGTTTTTGTTGTTAGAGTTGGCTTCTTGGTCATAAATTTCTTTGAACTATTCATCATATGGGAGAAACTCTCTGACCAACTTATGTGGGCATACCATCTCTTGTTGGAACTTCCAAAAATCCATCTTCTTCCTTTCTGACCATCCTTTCCACTTCATTTGATTGTGGAGGGTTTTACTTATAGGAAGGTTCCTCTAATACTATTCCTACAGTGTATAGAAACTCAACCACTTCGAGTGTTTGGTTGGTATGAGGGCCATGTTGATGTATAGTTCTATCTTTTCTTAAGTCAAGTTTTTCCTGGACTCCACATACTCTTGATTCTCATGTTTCAAAGGGAAAAGATTCATCACATTGTAGTCCCACATGTTGCAGATAAGGACTAATCCTAGGGCTGCCAATATATTTTTAAGCCCCCTTTGTTTTCTCCAGTATCACCCTACTATTAGAAATACACATGGGAAGCAAATATAAATTTGTTTTATTCCTTCCCCTATCATAGGCATTATTGGAAAGATTTTCCTAATGAAATTCCTCTAGCGTGAAAACCCTATCCATCAGAAATCTGGGTAGTAAAAAAGGCTCTCCAATAAAACCATGAAACCTAATGAACATGAAATACCCTCCAAATAAATGATCCACTAGAGTTGATGAAACCTTGATTCATTTTTCAACCTCAAGAGAAAAATGATCCATCGGATGTGGCAATAGTTCTTGAAGAACTTCTCTAACAAAGTGATTCAAAAACTAGTAATAATTACATGTTTTCGACAACACATAGGTCCATATAGAAACTGGTTGACATAAACCATTTTCACCAAGCCTAGAAACCCCCAAGTGTCTCTCTAGAAACCCAAAATTTTGATGCAAAATTATGTGGGCCAAGAAATAAGAATACCTAGATTTATACTTGGTATGGTAATTCTTTGGTTGCTCCAACATATTCATGGCTACTACATTAGAAAATTCATAATACCTCTACCCTCTCTCCCATTTGATTATTAGATCGAGGCCCATCTAGAAGGCATGGACCTCCTCATCATTATCCAAGATGAAAATCCAAGCCAATATTGAGAAAAGATCATGTGTGTTACTTTGGAAGTTTTTAAGTAGCAGAGGAAAAACAAATTGACATCTTGGTGGCCTTTCTTCTGTCTCATCCTCATAGAAACCTGCTCTCTCATTTTCTTCTTCCTAGTAAATCTCTATATCTTCTTCACTAAATGACTCGGTGCCCCAATTGGGAGGGATACACAACATATCCCATATAGCCACAACATAAATCATGACCTTGATCCTATTGCATGAAATGGTTCCAATTTCTCTATTGAACCTTTTGGCACATGCATCTACTAGCTTTGGGCACGATGTACGATGGGAAACATAAACTATGGAAAACTGCATTTCTAGAGCCGACAGGCAAAACCCGTAGATTCACCATACAAAAAATGTTTTTTTCCCAAATATATTGACAAAACTAGGCTTTTTCAATGAAGACTCAACTCTTCTACTAGTCATTGATAGCTCCACCATGGTTGCTTCAAATGTTGCAGAGAGCTTTTTCACTAGAATAGCCTCTTGCCTTTTTCTACTTTAGAAAAATCTAATTTTTGGTGTAGTTAATTCCCTTAGCACATACATGTAGTTAAATCTATTCCATTATAGTTGGTCCATTAGATGCTCCCACCAAGGTGATACGTGTGGGTTGGAGATCTGTATCCCTCAGGAATACCAAAAAATCTGCAAGAATAGAAATAATACATTCCCTTCGTTGCCTCGCTCCACAAATAAGCTTATTTCCTTGGGGAGAGTTCGTTTAGTTATTTTAATTGTGCTTAGGTGATACAAAGTACGGGTATGTGCAAGATCATTATGGAAAAAATAGGCCCTTAAGTGGTGATGAAAATTTAAAAAATCAAAGTTAGGAAACTTGATGTAAAAATTTCAATAAGTTATCTATATTATTTCAAAAATACGCAAGAATAGAATCTATACAAAATTGAATGTAGTTTCTAAACTACTAGGTTGATTTTTTAAATAAAATATATTTGGTGAAAATTTGAAATTTCAATGTAGTAGTACTTCAATTTCAAGGAAAAAATAAGAAGTAGGTGTTTGTCTCAACACTCTAACCACAATAAAATGATAATAATTTTTTATAAGATTTTAGATATAATGAGAGGACTCATGCCCTAATGTGATGCATATTTTTTTGTAATTTTTTTCTAAGTAAATAATTAATTATGATTTTTTTTATTACAATTTTTAAAAAATATAAAAATCTTGTATGTCTAACCTCAACTTGGTCAAAACTTCACGAATTTTTTTATTTTTTTTAATCCTATAGTATGTGAAGCACAAAATGTGACACATGTTTCAGATTCAAAAAATGTGATACCATTTGAAAGCTGTAAATTTTTTTCAATCGGCCTATCAATCAAGATTTTAGTCGTAAATAAAATTGAAAATAAATAATAATTATTTATTGAGTTCAAATTAAAACATAATTTATATTGGTAGAAAGTTGAGAATATCCTTTAAAAAACCTTTGTGTTTTATCAATTTTGGGTAAAAAAAAAGTCGCTAGCCACATGGGACATCATATCACTTACATATTGCCACTTTTTGGCCTATCATGATCCTGCACATACCCATACCCTTGAAAATATGCGCTCATTAATTTTTTAGGTATTTTCCTGTTAATCCATGTATTTTCACATACATGAACTAGCTGATGTTGATGATGGAAAAGGACACACGTCAATGATCAACTTATGTGAGCATTTACTCTCAATGCCCAAATTTAATTTTTAGACCTTATGTCAGATTCTCCATATGATTTATTCTCTGTCCTCTAGTTGCTTTGATATTTTTGCATTGGCATCCATCCAAAAATAGACTTTCCACCGTTTAGGTTTGTTAGCACCTCTTTTCTATAAATAGCTATGCCACCTTAAGGCAATATTCATTCAAAAATAAGCCTTTTTAAGTTTAGCTAGCATTTTATCCATTTCCATATCATCCTTCGCTCAGCTGATTTAGCCATTTCTACCAACCTAGGCACTCCTATTCATCCACTTCCACAAAGGCAACAATATGCCTTCACTGGGGAGATCACTACTGACAGAATCAAGTGCCTAGTAAAGAGGTGTGACTAGCTTGGGGTAATTGAATTCCGTTGGGTCATCGGCATGGACTCTATCGAGGATGAGAACCAAATGAGGAGAAATTTCAATGTCGTGTCTCACTTCGTGGCCTCCCTCATGGACCTAAATATCACCAAACCCTAGATAGTGGAGTTGTGCCACTGATTTTTTGATGCCTCTTTGTTGGAAAGGCTCGACGAGATTGTGCAAGTTTCCATCCCATGTGTCGACATTCCAAGTGCAATGGACCTTCACATGTACATTGATCATGGTATGGATGCTCCCTACCTACCCTTTCTGAGTGACTTCCACACTATGGTCCTCAAAAGTCACCGTGCTCTTTCTTTTCCTATGGCCAACTACTTCCTACAGGAGTATCATGTGGAATTCATTCCTGGGATGGACTTCAAGAAACATTTCAAGCTTCTATCGTATAATTTTGGAGACTAGAGTTGAGGTCCATGTGTCATGTGTTGTTGTGTCCCTCGTTTCCCAGTCAACAAAGAAGAAGAAGAAAAACAAGAAGAAGAAAAGAATGACCATGGGAAACACACCCATATTGCTGTGGTTGGAGGCTTAACCTTTATAATCTTTTTATAACATATCTCCTTACTTAAGAACTCAATGAAATCATTCAATGACATTTTTTAGGCCTTTATAAAAAAAATCCAATTGCACATTAGTCCTAAGATGTCTCTACTTGATCTCATGCAATGTAAACAATAATATGAAAAAGTCACTAGTTTTGTAGCTTGCTATCAACTAATTTTCTCACAAATTAAAATTAATCTTCTTGATGCTAATATTCAAACGATGTTCATTGATATCTTACAAACAAATATTTAAGAGAAGATTGGGATTATGAAATTTTCCTCTTTCACACATGTATTCACAACTCTTTTTGATTACCAAAACTCACTTAATTAATTTGTAGTCAAAATTCCTTCAATATATCCCAATAAACTTCAAATTGTGCATCATGACAACTTTCAACCATTCAAGAAACCAAAGAAGAGCTTTATACAGACAATTCAACCTCAACCAACCCATCATGTTGAACCTCAAGTGTCTTCCATAAAAATAACAACTCAATACAAATCTCATTAAAATAATAGGAAATTCAATCCACTATCTGATACCCTCAATTCAATTATGTTACAACTCTTGAGAAAAAATTTAATCACCTTACCTCCCATTAAACCTCTTGATACCACTAATCCTTTACCTCTGAACTATAATCCAAATTATTTTTTCTCATATCATCAATAGTATGGACATGATATGGAACCATGTATACATATTAATAATTTATTGAAATACCTCATTGATTCTAATCACATCTAGTTGGGTGGTGTTGAGGATAAAGGAAATAATTATAAAACTAGTGTAAGCAGTCAGAGTAAAATCATTGTCCTTCAAATACCATAATTCATAGTCTGGAGTTCCTCTAAGATATTTGAATATTCTATTCACAACTCTAACATGTGCCTCCTTAAGTTCTTTAAATATTACAAATAAACATATTGCATGCATGATATTAGGTCTAGTAGCAGTAAGATATAATAGTCCACTAGTCATGGATTTGTACATATTCTGATCAAATTTAGTAGAGTCATCATCCTTACTTAGCTTACATCCAGTTGGCGTAGGGGTACAAACTAGTTCAGATTCATTCATTCCAAACTTCTTTAACAATTCCTTAACATACTTAGATTGTGAAATGAATATCCCTTTGTTAGTTTGATTTACTTGAAGTCCAAGGAGAAAATCTAGTTCACCAATCATAGAAATTTCAAATTATTTTTGCATCTCTTTAGCAAAAATCTTAAACATACCTTCATTTCCTCCAAAGATGATGTCATCAACATACACCACAACTATCATAATCTTGTCTTTCACAACCTTGAAGTAAATATTGATGTCTTCGGACCCTTTGTTGAATTCTTTCTTTGTCGAGTATTTATCTAGTCTTGTATACCAAGCTATAGGAGCTTGCTTCAATCCATATAGTGCCTTCTTTAGTTTAAAAACCATGTCTAATTTGTTTGATAGTTGAAAACATTCTGGTTGCTCCATATAAACTTCTTCCAATTCTCCATTCAGAAATGCAGATGTGGCATCCATCTGATATACCTTGAAGTCTTTATGAGCTAAGAATTCCAAGAACATTTGAATGACTTCCATTCTTGCTATGGGTGCAAAATTTTCTTCAAATTATATTCCTTCAACCTATGAATATCATTTACATACAAGTCTTTCTTTATTCCTTACTACTTCACCAGCTTCATTCAACTTGTATTTGAATACCCATTTAGAACCAATTACATTCTTATTTGTAGGTCTAGGGACTAGTTCCCAGGTCTCATTCTTCTCTATCTACTGTAGTTCCTCTTTCATTTCTCTAACCAAAATTTCATCATCACATGCTTCATTTACAGTCTTAGGTTCTATCTTAGAAAGTAGACACAAATTTACCTCAATCACTTTGGTTCTTGTCTTCACTCCACTTTTGGTCTCAAATTATCTATTCCTCCGGATGATATTTTTGAACATATTCAGGAGTCAGGTGTAGGTTCTGAAGTTTCTTCCTTCTCATCACTTTGTTCTTTCTCTTCATTTTCTTATTCTTGTACTTGCACAAAGATTGGTTCATTAGGTTAAAATTTAGTTATTTCCACTGGTCTATACATAGCTTCATCAACCTTTACATTAGTACTTTCAATTATTTTCCTCAGCCACTTATTAAAACATTTGTAATCTTTATTGTTATTTGAATATTCAAGGAAAATTCCTTCATCACATCTAGCATCAAAATTTCCAATATTATCTTTATCTCTTCTAATATAACATCTACTTCCAAATACCTTAAAGTATTTTACATTAGGATTCACCAGTCCATAACTCATAAGGGGTCTTAGTGTCATTACTTCTGATTTGAACTATGTTAAGGATGTAAACAACAGTGTGGATTGCTTCTCTCCAATACACATCAATAACATTGGATTCTTTCATCATAGTTTTGGCAACCTCTTAAAATTTTGGTTCTTTCTTTGCACAACTCCATTATGTTGAGGGGTTCTAGGAGTAGAATAATATCTTTTTTATGTCATGTTCTTCACTTAAAGCATTGAACTCACTGGATGTAAATTCTCCACCTCTATCAGACCTTAAGCATTTGATTTTCAATTTTACCTCATTTTCCACTCTTGCCTTAAACACTTTCAATCTATCATGAGCCTAAGCCTTTTCTCTAAGAAATGTAACCCATGTCATTCTAGAGTAACCATCAATTAAGAGCATAAAGTACCTATCGCCACTTAGGCTTCCTATTCTTGTAGGACCACAAAGGTGTGTATGGATTAATTCTAGAATTTTGGTAGATGATTGATCATTTCCTTTAAAATTGTTTCTTGTCCATTTTCCATGTGACAACTTTTGCAAATTGAATTTGAAGGTTTTATGATTCTAGGAAAATCTGTGACAATTTCCCTAGAACGGATCCTAGTCAGATTGTCAAAAATCACATGTCCCATCCTCTCGTTCCAGAGCCAACTCTTATTAATCTAAGAAACAAAACACTGACCATGTCAACCTTTAAGTTGATAGATGTTTCCATGAGTTCTTCTTCCAGCTGCAACCACAGTTTCGGATCCTTTCCAGACCTCACACATGTTATCCTGAAACACAAGCTTAAAACCTTTGTTACACATTTATCCAACAATTAAGAGATTATTCCTTAAAACCTTTACATAATAAACATCATCATTATTATTCTTTCCATCAAAGCTAATTATTCCTTTTCCAACAATCTTAGCAACAGAATCATCCCCAAACATAACTATTCCTCCATCATACTTCTCAAGTTTAGTAAAATTACTCTTATCTTCAGTCATATGATTTGAACATCCACTGTCAATCACCCAAAAGTCTTCATCTTGTCTCGCATGAAAAGAAGTTACCAAAGTACCTTCAGATTCATTCTTTTTACTCTCCAGACTAGATTCATTTTCACATCTTCCATTGTTAGTAGGTACAACTTTCTTTTCCAAGGCTAGAAACAAACATTCATCTTTATCTTCCTCAAGGTTAGATTCATCATTAGAAATTATTGCATCTTCCTTAACACAATACAAATTCTTGAACTTCCTATCCTTTTATCCTTGTAATTATTGTTATTATCCTTATTCTTCTTTTGTGTAGCTCTATTAGGACATCTTGATGCATAATGACCAATATTTTCACAATTGAAACACTTAAAGGGAAACTTACCTTTGTATTTACCAGTACCTTTCTTCAATTTTCATTGCTTTAAAGGTTGTTTCAATCTTCTCCTTATCTCTTGCAAATTTTATCTTCTCAAATGCAATTAGGATGCCAAATAAGTGATCCTTAGTAAACTTCTTTAGATCATATTTCTCTTCAAGTGCAGATACTTTGTCACTATAATTGTCTGGTAAGATCATCAAGATATTTTCAATTATATCTTCATCTGACATGGTACCACCTTGATTCTTCATTTTTGTTGCTATAAGTTCAACTCTTTGATAATAGCTTGCAATGTCTTGTCATTTTCCATTCTCAAGTTCTCAACTTTTCACTTATCAGTTAGTTTCCTTGACAAATTTACTCATCGTTCCCTTCATAAATTTCTTTCAAATTTGTCCATACTTCATGAGCAGTAGGCAGAGAAATAATTTTTGTTCTTTTAGTTTTAGATAAAGCACTGAAGATAGAAAACCTTGCTCTATCATTTTCTTCATGACCTGCAACCTCATTAGCAAAGGAAGGACCAACTGCTGGTATCACATACTTTGTCTCCACAATTTTCCAAGTGTTGAAATTAAGTAAAATCAAAAAACTTCTTATCTACTCTTTCCAATCACTATAATCAGCTCCATCAAACATAGAAAGTTGCAACTTGTGCACCATCTGATCTACCTCAAGCGGTTAAGATTTTCACTGAGGAACCAGTACTCAGATACCAATTGTTGAAATTCACAAGACAATTGAGAAGGGGGTGAATTATTTGTATCAAATATCTTTACTTTTAAACTTAGTCTTTTCACCTTAACTTCAATCTATTATTAAATGTAAACATGAAATGCAAATAACAGAAAGAGAACACTAGAGACACTGGATTTACATGGAAAAACCATGGTGAGGATTAACTCACAAAATAGTAGTAATGCAATACCGGATACAAAGGCTCACTACCAAAGCGCTCACTACCCAAATACAAAGGCTCAATACCCAAATTAAGGGCTCAATGCCTTGAGAAGGACTCACTGTCTAGAGAGGAGGCTCACTACCTATAGAAAAACAAAATGATATAAATGAAGACCCACTACTAGGGTTCTAAACATTCACAACTTGATTAGAAGATTGTAGATACCATCAGCTCACTACATTCAAGAATCTAACACCTTAAAGTACTATTACCTTAATTCATTCTTCCACTCTCTACCTTTCATACTTGTTCACACACTTCACTAATTTGTTCAATTTGTGGATGGATGGATGTCTAATTCACTACAATATAACTTGTTTCTAAATCACCTTCAACCTTAGGAACATTCTCCAAAGTTAGCTATATAATTTTATTTACAAATTGAAGTAGATCGGCTGCTCAACATTCCCACGGTGGATAAGAATGAGAGAGGACCAATTACATATTTAATTTAGGACCCAAGTAAAATTTTGAAGCTCACACATGCTTTATGAAATCGATGCAAAAACAAAATGTAACATGTAAACACCGGGTCGACCAAACCTAATGAAAACACCAATGATCTTTGAAGTGTGTGCATCTCCAGCAAGATAATCACACATGGATCACTCAACACTCTTAACCAATCATTTCACCATCTCTAAGAATATGTCAAGTACTTCTACAATAGTTACAACCAACTTCATTTCCAGAGAACTCTTCACCAATCCAACCGAACCAACTAGTACCACACAGGAGCTCTGGAGCAGGTCTTCTAAAGCACCAAACTACAAGAAATTTTGTTAGAACAGAAAAACCATCAGAAATAGTCATCTCCCAAATCTACAAGATCTAAAACTAAATATTAGAAGACTGCATAGCCAAAACATTTCTCCCAGTCCATAAACAAATAGTTCTGGAAAACCAGTTCACACATTGTTGAACATATCTTCTACTCTCCATCAACTCAAAATCTGAAACTCAATATATATGATTCATTAAATATTTTGAACACACCTATAGATCTACATAGGCATTGGATCAACATAGGAGAAATATTGGCCATAATACTAGAGCATTCTCATAACACACTTTTAATTATGCTTTCATTATTTCTCAAATTTTCTAAAAACTAGTTGGAAAATACACAAATTTGTGTTGACATCAATGACAACAATAATGACAACACCACTAGACACATCCATACTTGAAATGCAAGGTATATCAAGATTTTTTTCCCAATAAAATCTCCATATCCACCCATCATTTCTCATCATCCCAAGTTTTGAGAGTCAAAAATTCCAAACTGTCAACTAATCCATTTGAATCACATATCCTCAATGGATTTTTTCATCCAAGATATCCAAATCTCACATTGACCATGTGTTGTCAGAAACTCTTTATCATAAGGACTCTAAGGGCACTCTATCATGATGTGTGCATCAAGGTAAGGTTAACTCCAGTATTGACAAAGAAGATAAGAATTTCCAAGGGTTACATTTAAGTGCTTGTATCTTAGCAAAATAACTTCTCCAAGAAGGATATCATTGGCATGCCATGATAAAAAAAAAACCATATCAACACTAGCAACATCTACATCAACACTACTAGGTGATTCAACATGAGAAAAAAATGGCTACTATGATGAAAACTTGGTAAATAGGCATCCCGTGTGACATCAAAAATCAATAAAAAACAAAAAATGTCAAGATAAAAATTGTCCTCCAGTGAAAACCAATATGGTGGTTCTTTGGACAAGTACCATGATGAAAACCTAGAAAATAGGCATCATGTGTAAGAATCAAGCATCTATGTGTGCCATTTCAAGTGGAATAATCTCATCCTATCCATAATGAATCCAATCCATTTTTATCCAAATCCAACTTACCTTGATCTTGACAAATGTTTGGTATGCACTTTACACTTTCTTATGGAAAACATCTTGACATGGGTCACTATCATTGATCCTATCCTATCTAGCATTATCTAAGTCATGAGGCATTGTCCAAAAGGGAATAATCTATCCAAACATGTTATCCTATCACAAGTTAATCCATCACCTACATTGCTAGACACTAGGGTAAAATGCTTGCATCTTGCTTCAGAATAAATCTTTATCTATGTCTTCTAGCTCACGTTGTGATCTAGGAATTTATCCCAAAAACAAGGTGTACCACCAGCACACTATTAGGGTAACCTTTGAAAAAAAATTCCCTTCAACAAGGTGTACCACCAATGCACTATTAGGATGACCTTTGAAACAATTTTCCCCAACAACAAGGTATACCACCAATGCACTATCATGGTAACCTTCAAAATAGTTCATCCCAGCAAGGTGTACCACCAATGCACTACCAAGGTAACCTTCAAAGATGATGACAACATGGATAATTCCTTCACTCAAAAATTATAAGATATCAACGGTTGCTTGAACCCCATAGCTATTTGAAGTGGATTTCCTGCAACATATCCTCTAGACATAGAAGTGGAATATTAATCCAAGTATTGTTTATCCCAAAACCAATTTTACTCTTTGAGTCAAATAGTCAAACTACATAGTCTTTTTGTGTACAACATAGGCAAGGCTTATCATCCCTTGAGGCCTTAGGTCACTCTCATTAGGTTTTTATCAAGATTTATTCTAACTTAGTCAAAAATACAAAATCCAAACAAATCCAAAAATTCTAAAATCCAAAAACATTCACAAAATAGAAAAACCCATGAAATCGGTATTAGGATCAAATAGGTGTTGAGGTCGTCTCTCCCTCAGTTGAAGTGGTTTGATGAATACCTACAATCATTTTAACCCACAATGTTAGGTTTTCACTCTTAACAGGTCAAGCAACACAAAATGACACAAAACATGATAACAAACAACATTTAGGATGACAACAAGCAAATGCTAACAAGGTTTAAATGAAACAAATGAAAATGCAATATCATGAAACCAATGGAAAATTTAACTACACAAAAACTGAAAAAAAACCTAAACCATTGCAAAGATCATGAAATTCTACCCCATTTTTTTAAAAAATCACTGAAAAATACTTTTGTATGACAAAGATATGGTCATTTGAAGATAGGGTAAAAAAAGGTCTTGATTACAAACCACAAAGCAAATGAAAGTGAGGTTTCAGGATCAAGGGAAATATTTTAGGGGAAAGTGTGAGCTTTTAGAGAAAGTGTGAGGTTTTCAAATGCAAGACTTTAAAGCAAGTGTGGGGTTCTTAAGCAAGGGTGAGGAAACAACTCCAAAGCAAGCAAAACGCAAGGTTTTCAGTCAAATATGAGCTTTTAGAGTGAGTGCATGAATGTAAAGTGAGGTTTAAAGTCAAGAGTGAGGTTTTAAGTTAAGTTTGAGGATTTAAAGGTCAAAGGTAAGGTTCTCACCTAGCAAATGCAAGAAAAATAATGTAGATGCTCAGTTATCACCAAAACTTTGCTAGTGACTCAAGAAATGATGTATATGCAATATGAGAATTTAATAAGATGAAAATGAGAAGCGAAAAGGTACATACTAAGACATTGATTCCTACAAGGCATCTAAACTCTCGAAAAAACATCCACACAATGTGTGGCTCCCCAAATCCTTGCCATTGCTCCTTAACAATCGACAAAACAAAAAAAAATAGATATCTTATAAAAAAAAAAAAATGTAACATCAAATAAAATAAAAAAGCACCAAAACATTTGAAAAAGATCAAAAATCCTATTTCTTCCATCACCTATCCATAATAAAGGTTCATCAATGACAAATAGATCATTACACCCACCCTTTGACAAAATAGACAAAAAAACAAAGAAAACATCAAACGCTAGAACTTTTAAGCATACAACCACAAAGATTTGAATGCAAGAAGACAAAAGAAAATCCAAGTATAACTTCCTATATATTGAAAATTCCCAACAACATCATTAGATATTTCTTAATGGATCTGTTCCTATGATAGACATGATCAACACCAAATAATAGTCCCATAATAGATAGATCAAGTGATACAACAACATTGCTTTAGATCTTTTTGTTATCTTATATTTTTTATTTACATTATTGACTTATTCCTAGGATCTCTCGATGATGTCCATAAGGATTTAGAGAGGAAGGAATGAGGGCAATTAAGTGTCATTTTAGTTTTTATTTTTTATTTTTTATTTTATATTACCACATTGAATACTTGCTTTGTTTTATGTGTATTAGTCATTTTGGAGCATTTTGTGTAGTAGTGGCATGTTAGGTTCTTAATACCTCTCATGTTACTAGTCAGAAATGTTTTAAAGCTTCTCACCCATACACTCTATAGGGTTTTTGTATCTCTGGTATGAGCAAGAGTACTCCTTGTTTGTAGAGTCAAATTCCACACAAATGATACAAAATACCTTAGTCATTAATACCATGGTGCATCATATCTATTTGCTACATCAAATAGGATTGTTCAAACTGTGAAGCCTCCAAGAAAAATAAAAGAAACTCACCACTGAGTAACAAAATCAACTATTCTTCACTTATTAACATTTTCTTCTTATCAACATTTATTCTACCAGTCTTTGCACTTAACGCATCACATCAGTTTATTAGAAAATTTAGTTCATTATCTAGAATGTTCACCAAATTTCCTAAGGGGGCACCATCCATGCTATCTTTTCTAGGGAATACTGGGGCAACTCTTGCACCTAGGGAATATCAGGGCAATGTTCTTTGAAACAAACCAATTAGTACTTTGTATCAAAGAGGGGAAAAATGTAGACACCTAAATATGTCCTAGCTTGTGAACTAGCATTTTGGCACTCATATTCGTCTATTAATTAAGTGATTTAAAATTGTTTAATTAATTTATCATCAAACAACATCTCAAAAACATCTTGCAACATCTCAAAATCATCTCAAAACATCACAGAATCATCCCAAAACATCTTAAGATCATCCTGAAACATCTCATAATCATCTTGTAATGTCTTGAAACATCTTGAACTCATCTTGTAACATCTCATAATCATCATGCAACATCCTGAAACATCTCAGAATCATTTCAAAATGTCTCAGAATCATCTTGTAATGTCTTGGAACATCTCAACAACATCACACAACATCAAACAACATCCAATACCCTAATTCTACTATTAATTGACTAATACACCATGATTTAATTAATTCAATTTTTCATCAATTGTGATAAATTAAATAAATTTCATTTATTTAATAAATTATTAAAAACCCCAATTCTACTCTTAATTAAATAAAATAACATTATTTGATTAATTCACATTTTTCATCATTCTAACCAATTAAATAAATTACATTTTTTTAATGAAGTCCTAATCTAACTTTATTTCGTTTGTATTGGTTAAATAATGCCAATTATTTAATTATGTCACTAAAACACCTTATTCACCTGAGTTGATTAAATTATTAAATCATAATAATTTAATTATGACACTTTCCCTCCAAAATTTGAATAATCAAATCAAACTATTGAAATCAATTATCAAAAATCAAATCAAACTAATGCAACTTTTTTTGCAAAATTCAAACATGATTTTCACATTCAACTCCAAAAAGGAATTAACTAATTAAATCAATTAATTCATTTTCCTCACCCTCTTTCTACTTGAGCAAATTATGATTGCTAATTAAGCAATCTAATTTCCTGACTAATCAATCTAATTTGCTAAATAAGCCATAAATTTCATAGCTAATCAATCTAATTTTCTAACTCACCAATCTAATTTGTTAACTAAGCCATCTAAATCTTGAAGGATCAATCTAGAATCCTAATTGGTCAATCTAATCCCTAAGTATCCAATCTATTCCTCAAGCAAACAAATTGTGCAATCAACTTTGCACAATCTTATCATGTCTAAATCCTCTCAACACATTTTGACCATTGATCTTGATATTATTCAACATGATCTTGATCATCCATTTTGAATATCATTTTATATATAAAAAACCTCTTTCCTCACAAAAAGGGATCAAAGAACCAATGTCATTTGCATAATGAAGTACTGCTAACATTCACAACCACCATTGTTAGAGCTTCAACCATTTCTTTGATCAACCAACCAAGGCATCGTTCTTCAATATTTTGCACATGAACTATGGAGGTTTCCCAGTGATAAGAACAACCCTACATTAGGTGAATGCACTCCATTACAAGATAGTAACACTGTGCTTTTTGTTTACATTCAATTTAGTAATCATAGATTTCTTAATGTGTGTTCAAATAGCTCAATTTCATTTCGAATGTGTACGATTAGATCTTAGATTAATGTGTTTGTTCCTAACTTAGATTCTCATTTCAAGCATGTAGATCTTGTTTAACATATATGGTTTTCCCCCTCACAAACATATGAAGAGATATAACAAAGAAAGAGGACTTGGAAAATAAAAAGAAGGATATTAAAGAAAATGTTGAACAAATGAAAGTTGAGCTGGAGAGGAAATTTGGTACCCCTATGGACCTTGTAGCAAAGTCTATGGATACATCTACTCCTCCAAAGACTTCATTGAGAACAAGAAATCAAACAAGACCTCAACCTCTGCACCTGTTGTTTCAAATTCCTCTAGAACAATACAAATAGGTGGCTCTAAGAAGATAGACACATCTAGCCTCCTTGTGCAACAAAAGGCTCCAAAGTAAAGAATGAAAGAAAGATAAAAAAAGAGATAAGTATATGAATTCAGAATAAGTAGAAAAGGAAGAGGAAGAAGTAAAATTGGTCCACAAAATAAAATTTATTTTTTCTCGAGAAGGGACCAGTGTAGAAAAGGGAAAGGAGAAAGATAGGATTTTTCTAGTCCATGAGCATAGTCCCATGAAGATTTATGCACTATTAATTGCTATAGTAGAGTTTGGAATCATGAAGGATTTAGCTAAATTGTATCTAAATGCCAATAATGAAGATAAGGCAAAAATTGAAGATTCCATTGTCAAATACATGGTGACATTTTATGTTGGCCTAGGTGAGATAGTGGATTTGTTTCCAAATGAGATAAAAGGAGTACTGAGTGCAAGAAAACAAGAGGCAGTTGTAGAAGATGCAAAGATGAAATATTTTTCCTTGGAGAGGATGGGTTCCTCATTAAATCATGAGGACAAAGTTAAGTATTCTTAGCTACAACACCAAGAATTCAAGATAGATTAGAGTGTAATTACTCTTATGGGAAAAGATAAGAATGATATAGAGAAGCTAATGGAAGAAACAATAAATCAACTAAAATACTTATTAAAGAGTTGTTATCTTCTCCAAGTGATGAAGTAAGCATGTGAAGACACATAGCTCCAAGAAATTAATCATCCAATTAAACTGAAACATGAGCACTAACAAGGAAAAATTATGACAGATAACACACCTCTGGATGGGAAAACAACTACCAAGTAGATAAAAGAAGATGAGAAAGGAGCCCTAGAGAAGAAAAAAACTCAAAAGGAACAAACTATGTGGGTAAAATTACAAATTCATGTCACAATTTTTAAGGGAAGCAGACAATACTAATCCAACTAGGTATGTGCAAGATCATGATGGGCCAAAAAGTGGTGATATCCAAGTGATATGATGGCCATGTGGCTGACGACTTTTTTTTTACCCAAAATTGATGAAACGAAAAGGGTTTTTAAAGGATATTCTCAGCTTTCCAACAATATAAATTATGCTTTACTTTGAATTTAATAAATAATTATTATTCATTTTTTATTTGAATTACAACTAAAGTCCTGATTGATAGGCTGATTGAAAAAAATATATAGCTTTCAAACAGTATCATATTTTTTGAATCCAAAACATTTGTCACATTCTATGCTTCACATACTATAGGATTAAAAAAACAAGAATTGAATTTAATCAAGTTTTGACCAAGTTAAGGTGGTCAGACATACGAGTTTTAATATTTTTTAAAAGTTGTAATAAAAAATTCATAATTAATTATTTACTTTGAAAAAAATTACAAAAAATTATGTATCACATTGGGACATGAGTCCCCTACTTATATCTAAAATATTAAAAAAAAAATTATCATAAAAAAAAAATTATCATTTTTTTGTGGTTAGGGTGGTCAGACAGACACCTACTTCTTATTTTTCCCCTGAAATTTAAGTACTACTGCATTGAAATTTCAAATTTTCACCAAATAGATTTAAAAAAATAAAAAATAAACCTAGTATTTTAGAAACTACATTCAATTTTCTACAAATTCTATTCTTACATATTTTTGAAATAATATAGATAACTTATTCAATTTTTTATGTCAAGTTGCCTAACTCTATTTTTTAAAATTTTATTGTCACTTAAGGGCCTGTTTTTTCCATGATGATCCTACACATACCCAACTTTTAAACTTGAATCACTAAAAAATGACATATATGTTTTGGATTTTGAAATGATGTAAAATAATAAAATATTTATCTTTTAGTATATTTTATGGTTCTGTTTAAAAATATATATATATATATATTTGAATATAGATTTAAAAAAATTGACACTATAATTTTTTTGCTAAAAAAATGATGAAAAATGAACTTACATGAGACATAAATCTTTATATAGTATTTTTTTCTTTCAATTTTTCCTTTTGTATTTATGACTTGAAAAATGAGTGCATGGATATTATTTTTTCCAATTTTCATAAATGTTTATTTTTAAATAAATATTAAAATGTGCATGTATTAAAACATAGTTGTTTCCATTTCACGTCAATTTTCATATTATCTATTTATCTAAAATGGAAAAAAATTATACCATCTTGATATAGATTCTTTTACCTAGTGCATCATATTTTTTGTTGAATTTTTTAATAAGTTTTACTATTTTTCCTTGGCATGGTAATCAACCTAATATTTTATTCTCATATCCTAATTTTAGTAAAATAAAAAAGAAAAAATAAATAATAATCAAATTATTAATATATATATATATGTTTGGAAACTACACTTATGTATCTACAAAAGGGTTTTTTTATATTTAAAAAAAAGTTATTTAGACGAGTAGAAGTTGTTGAAACATCAAATGTTTTGAAGAAATCTATTTTTTTGGTAAATTAGCATCAAAGTGGTGCTACATATGCATTTAGTCAACATTTTTTGTTGGAAAAGTTAAGGGATTATCTAACTTAGCTAGAATTAATATTACAAGATCATATGTTTGACCAAAATTGATTTTTAGTTAGAAATACTTAAATTCACTTGTGCTAATAACTTGGCTGAAAGTGTGACACAACTTTGTGTTTTTACCCATGTCTCCTCTCAAAATTGAGAATACTATAGAAAAGTGTTTTGATAGTGGAGAGAGGAGAATAATGATAAACATATGAAAGAAAGAAAAAAAATAGGACATGAATCCTCTGCACCCTTCGAAGATTCATTCAAAGATATTTAGGATATGAAAATGAAATTCCAACTAGTGGTTTTTGCACAACTATTGCAAATTCCAATCCAAAAATGTCAAGTGGACTTAGAAGAGATTTCTCCTCCTCATAATTTACATCTTGGTGATGTTTTTCATGCCTCTGCAAGAAAGGAGATACTACAAACTCACGAGAAAGGTACAAAGTTAGTTGATAGGGCTATTAAGGTTTTGCAAGGTCTTCTTGGAGTATCCATTGATATTTTTTTGATAGGTGTGTAGTAGTTGAAGTTACTATTAGATTATTTTGAGTACTCTTCATGTTTTGAAGAGAAGACATAGAAGGAAGTGGAAAATAAATTGAATGATAATAGGCTAACTAATGCCTCAGATAAATGTACTATGGTGCACACCAAGTTACAAAGAAACTTGAAGGAAAATTCAAAAGAATTTAGAGGAAGCCAAACTATTATTCCAATTTTCTTTGATGTGACCATTGTCTACAAAAATTATAAAGGATATAATGGACTCAATTGAGTCCCAAATTTCTCATGCCTTAGGCATGTATGATCTAGTGAATGATGGGGATGGAGAAACTAGAGTGATCATTGAAAATCTACAAGTATTTTACATATAGAAGCAAAGAGATAAAATCATAATGTAGTATACTTAACTTTGAGATATGGTAAGTCTAAGGCTTGCCTCTTTAACTTAAGATTTGGTCAATGCAAAAGAGTTCTCCAAAATACAACAATACATAGCTCTCTCGAAGAAGGAGAAGACCTTTATTTACAGGTTGAAAACTAGAGGTACATGTTTGCTTTTGTTAAGAAGGATTGGGAGGAACACCTTATAAAATTTAAGGCAATATATAAGGGTATATTACCCTCATCCAATTAAGGTGTATATTTATTTTTGAGCTATATAGTGATCTTTTTATATCAATGTATATTTGTGGAGTTATTATATAGTTTTTTTTATAATTTTGTATTTTTGGTGATGGATAACATAGTTAGTGGGAGCTATTTTCATGTAGATATATCAGAAAAGGGGATGTAATGTGGATTTATTACCCTTTCCCATGATGTCAAAGGGGGAGTGAAGCTAATAAGTGTGTTATCATCAATGAAAAAGGGGAAGATTATGGGAAACATGAGCATGATGGTGTATGGTGTTGTCATTGATGTCAACCCACTATAGAATTGATGGTGTATCAATATGAATATAATCTAAAGAAGACAAAGTGTTTTTTAGAAATTAGGTACATTCCAAACTAAGATAATGTTCTTTTAATGTAATAGAGAAACAATTTTTGTGATCTGCAATATTTTTCATTCCATTATATTTTCATGCAATTTTAGCATAATAATGGTATGTATTGAAGGATTTCATATCCAAATTTTTAATATTTTATGTCTTCTATAGTAGGAGATATTAATAATAGTGTATCAGACTAAGCAGTGATAGAGTTGCAATTGTAGAGTTCATGTTGGAATGCTCCACATTCCATTGCAAATGATCATTATGTTTTGCAGATTTAAGGAAGTGCTTGGAGATATCATATCTGTGTAAGTTCTAAGTTTCAAGTGGTTTTCTGATCCACATGTCAGGTTTTGGATGAACAATCAGTTTATTTAGTTGTTACTTTATCAATTTGTTTGTGTAGTACTCACCTAGGGTTTGGGGTCATGCATGATAGAATTGTGTATGGAGTGGAATCATGGGAGTATCTAAGGTCATGCTGACCTATTTTGGTGAAAAGAGACTTAAGCTACTTATGCAAGGCATGTAGGTTTGTGTTTTGAGCTAATAGATTTTTGGGTCACACGTTTCATCCATTTAGGCTGACCTAGTTGTTGGTCTGACTAATTACATAAGATATATAGAGAAGGAAAATATAGTAATTGGAAGTAGAGAGTAGATCATAATGTGATAGTGGTAATATTGTGCATACACATAAGAGTGACAGTAAAGGATGAAGTGTGTAAAGTAAATTTTTTGAATAGATAAAGGAACTATATCTTCAACATAAAACAAATGCATTGTAAACAGTTCAAACTTTGGTAGTGAGCCAATTTTTTTATGTACATTTGTGATTTAGGGAGAAGTGATCTTCCTTGGGTAGTGAGCCCTCTTATTTTCTAAATAGTGGGTCCCTTAAACTATGATCTATTGTAACTAGTCATAATATATAGTGAGTTAATCCTCACCATGGTTTTTCTCTTTCAATGGTTTTCCATGTAAATTCTAGTGCTCTTTTGTTGATTGTTGTGGTGTATGCTTTATTTGTTTCTCTCTATTTCTATAAGTTTGATGAGAAATTTTGTAATGGAGTTTTAAGTTATTGAATTTTATGGAATAATAATTCACCCCACCCCATCTCAGTATTCTAGGTGTTCAACAAATCTTGTTGGAGATTTTTTAAATTACTACAAATTTAGAGAAAATATTGGAGAACTATAGATAGTTTTTAAAAAAAATCATTTGAAAAATATAGTTGTATTCAAAAAGTAATATAATTTATGTGGAAAATTATAGATAGAATTAAAAAAATTAAATAATTTCATTTGTGAATTATATTTTTATTAAAATAATATGTTTGTTGGTCAATTATATGAATATTTCAAGCTATAAAATTAATTATTTTGCAAACATGTTGGTAAGTTTTTCAAAAAGATTAATGTGGATGGGAAAATTATTAAATGCTAAATGATAATTTTTTAGTTCCTTGGTGAATTGATAGCTTTAATTATATTTACATTTAAATTGTCCAATGGTCATAGATCAACAACACAAGGTCTATCCCAAGCCAAATTTAACACATCAAAAAATTTACATAAATTTTATAGAATAGAAACAAGTGTCAACAACTTTGTGAAAAGTTCTCAATGTATTGATAATTGAATAATTTTATTGTCCTTTGGTTTTTTTTTATCTTGGGTTGATTTATTAACACTTGATAAACTAATATGTCAAATCATGTATAGTGTCTTGTTTGCACATGTATCTTACCAATGTTTTATTTGTACTAACATAGTGTTTATCTTGTTGTGAATTAAATCTTGAAGGGTTGATTATTGATTTATTTGATGGATATCTATTTTTTCTATGATGAATTAAAATTGTGAAGGTCTAAGTGTTGATATTTTCAATAAATATACTTCACCAACTTGATGTTCTTCATATATTAAAAATATATTTATTTTCTCTCTTCTCTATTTACTACAATATAATGGAGTTGACATTGTAAATCCAATAGAAGAAGAGGTAGATGGCCTTTAAGGGGTCTATTTTGGAGTTGAGGATGAATAATATCTTTAACAATAATTCCTTTATGGTATTCAAAGTGATTAAGATGGTATTAGGTAAAGTTTTCAGAAAATATGAAAATAGATTTTGATTTATTTTTTGATTCCTCTAATATTTTTAGGTTATGCTAGACTTAGTAGAAGCTAAAGGTACTATGAAAATGTGGTTGATTTTGTCATTAAGTTGAAATGGAATGTGGGTCTATACTATTTTCTAGAGTGTGTTATTCTTCAGTTGAACTTCTAGAGTAGTTTTCAAGTACATTAATTGCTATGATTCCCAATTACAATAACATTGGGGTGTATTTTTTTATTGAAGTAATGGGGGGTTAATATAGTTGAGAATCTCCACTATGCTAAAACTAGGGTCGATATTTTCTAAAATACATCACTAGGGTTTTCAATTTCGATATTGTAGATGTCTTTTTTGGACATGACTTTGGTGCAAGGGCACCTCAACCCTTAGATGCAAATTTTTTCACTTGATGGTGTGATAGTGATATAGGAGTATCCATGGTTCTTGGAAATCTTGCATCAACCAAAAATAATTTCATTCAATTTTGTTCTTGTTTTTGTTCTTGTTCTGGTTCGAGTTGGTAGATCCGGTGTTTCTTCATGTTTTCTCACTAGATCTTGCGTACCTGTGATATCATTATGGACATGTTCAATTGGCGTATTCCAAGTTTTCAACTCATTTGGATCTTTTTCTGGAAAGTTATCACTTTTGGAGTACGTGACAGTTTTTGGGACTGGCCCCGAAATAACTTCAAAACCTAATGGCTAGTTGGATCGATCATGGATCTTTCTCGTGACTTGTGGGTCCTCATGATGTGTTTAGATTTGTTTTATGGAGTGTCCCTGAAATTACACCTAGGTCCACACTTCATCTTACGCATCTATCATGGATGAATTTCAGATTTGAGGCCGACCTGTTCTTGCACACGTTATACTTTCTTCTCAGAGATTGTAGCGATCTTTGGCCAACATGGATGTTTCTCGACCCGCAGATGTGATATAAATCTAGTATTGAACCATTATATGGAACAAAATTGGGAAGAAAGAAGAAGATTTATATAGATTTTGATCTGTAAGATATTTGATCGCATGTATGAGCACTATATTTTGAGCATGTTGTAATTAGGCATGTGCACCGAATCTGTAAGCCTGGATGTGGTAGACTACTTGTAATAATTTTTTTTTTGATAATATCAATGTTTGTGTTTGCATTTTCCTCCATATTTTGTGTTGCTTTTGTTGTGTGACTCTTGCTACATGGTTTTGACTATTCTCTTTGAGGACCTTCCTACTGTGGCTACACCAGATAGGATGTTCATGTGGTTAAGGGTGATCCCACAATAGTGGTTTATAATTTTTGGCCAAACTGGACACTGAAATTATTATTTTTAACTAAATCTTCACATTCGGGCACCTATAGCGGCTAAACCATGATGAATTTGAAGATAATGAAAACTAGAGTCTCATCACATTTTGTCTTTAGATTCTAAAAATATTTTTTTCAAAATTTTTGGAAAAATATTGCACTTTTTTTTCCATCTCCCACGAAAACTAGCTTTTTTCAAAAAACAACATTTTTAAAAAGTGACTCTCACTGTAAGAAACATAACCCTTTTTTGTATGAAGGCTAAAATTCTAATTTTTTCGAATTTAGATTTGTAACTCTGATATCTAGCACTTTCATTTGGTCTCATATTTTTTTATTGAATATTTTTTCCTTAATAGAGTTTCAAAGTCAAACCAATTGCAATTCAGAAATAAGCGAACTATATACAACATAACCTTTTCTGTATGTATCAAAATTATTATTATTTTTTTAATGGATCAAGGACATCAATACCCAACATGAACATATTTAAAAAAAGAATATTTTGATAATTTTCTATTTTTCCACTTGTGCAAAATAGAGAGCTTGATTTTCGGTGAAAAACCTATGTTTAATAATACTGAGAAAACACATACATAATAAAACCAAAACATATTAAAATTATATTTGTGGGATAGCTTATTTTGAGGAATACCATAATCATTTCAAATAAATTTTAAATTAATTCATTTGATCCCCCAAAAGTTAAATCAAAAGTGATTTTTTATCAGCATTTTGATAGGTGTAAAGGAGACTCATTTATACGTATGGTTTAAAACTAGCAAGGTTCTATCCAAGGGGGTTTGATCTAAGGTGGTTTGATAAAAACCTCTTCAATTGGAATCCTTAAAATGGAAATTTGAAAGGCTTAAATCATTATATTTTCTAAAAATATGTGATTTTAGCAAAAAGTAGTTCCTCTTAGAAATTGTAAACCAGCTTTGTGGGATCACCCTTAAGTAAAGGTGATTAAGGTCTTTAGGGGTTTGGTATAGTATTTTCATATTAAATAAGGTCTAATAAGACCATTACTATTTAATTGGGAGTAGTTTTGAGTCATTTGGGTTAAGTGTCAACAATTGTAAATATTGTTAAAGCAAGATTGACAACAATGCAACTTTTAGACGTTGAAAGGTCATAAAGGTTTAAGTGGTAGTTATAGTTGTTGGAGAAGTTATAATTTAAATGTAATATGTATAAAAGGCCTCGAAAGGCTCAAAAACTATAGTTGGATGAGAGAATGAGAAGAACCTTTCATAAAATAGCATTAATTCTACAATTTTCCTGTGTTCTATGTTCTTTCTTTGATCTGTACGAACCTGTACAGCCTGAAAATGATGTGAAACCTTTTGAATGTTTTAGAGATATGTTTTAGATTTAATATGCATCTATTATGAGAATCTAATATCCATTTTAGAAGGAGAAATCATTCACTTTTTGTAACAATCTGTTTACACAATTCTAAGTGTTGAAGGTCGCTGAAAATGTCCATCTAACACATTCCACTTACTCTAGAAATTTTACCTCATGGAATGGGTCCCAATAAATTTAATTTAGTTTTCTTGATTTTTTTTTAGGCTATGGAGCGGAGATTATGTGTTTTTGGATGAAGCCCTAGGGTTGGGTAGAGTCATTTCTAAGAGGAATTGAGTTGTAGAGTGATGGATATGATGAATTACTGAGAGATTGGCCTATGTAAAGGTTTATTGAGTAAGTGAAGGGTATATTAAAGGTTTTTGATGTTTTTTTGGTCTGAGAAGCCTAAGTTATATGATTTTCACTAAAACCCTAGTGTATTGCATGTAAATAGAGGGTTTGTGGGATCAGCATTGAGAAAGCCTTGAAACTGAAACTTTTTTGTGGAATTTGATGTTTTGAAACATAATAAATGACTTTTTAAAGAGTTTTTATGATTACTTGTTGTTTAGGAGGTACCTCCTTTGTAAAAGTGGGCTTTTTAGTGTCCTAAAAATAGGGGAAGTCATATGAATTTGAATCTTGTGTTAAGGAAACCTTGTGAAGTCTGTTGGGATGTTGTGTGGGATTATGTTGTGAGCCCTTGAAGGTGTTTTTCATGCCTTGTACAACCTTCTCCAAAATATAAGTCTAAATGTTGTTGTTTAAGGGCTAGAAGCCTTTAGGAGGGTGTTTGGAATAAGTTGAATTTGTGTAAGCATATTAATCTTGTTAGATGTCTCTTATGGCCATGTGAAGGATATTGACCTCTTGATGAAGTTGGGAGCCACCTAGTCTGCATTAAAGTGGTATAAGAGCATCAGGGTGTAGTTTTTTTTTTCATTTTACAGGTTGTGAAGAACAAGGAAGAAGTGAAGAGTTATGTATTCAAACATTCCTCCAAAGAACAAAGATATGGCTAAAGAGATGAAGGAGATGAAAGATAGACATGCTAGAGAGATTAGAGAGTTGGAGGAAAGAATTATAGCCTTGGATACAAGAAAAATAAGGGATGTGGAAGAGAGTGGGTTAGATGAAGAGGAAGAAGAAGATTTTGAAGATATGGAAGAAGAGCTTGACCCTAAGGATCAAAGAATTGCAAAGTTGTTGAAGGCAGTTAAGGATGACAAGCATAAGGTAAAGATTGATGTTCAAAAGTATCGTGGGAGTCTAAATGATGAAGAGTTACTTGATTGGATTGCTACATTAGATAACCATTTTGAGTTTCATGATGTTCTTGAGGAGCAAAGGGTAAATATTGCAAAGACAAAGTTGCAAGGCAATGCTTTGGTATGGTGGGATTACTTTCAATCAGAGAGAAGGAAACAAGGAAAGTCCAAAATTACCTCATGGGAAAAGATGGTATCAAAACTCAAAGGTAAATTCTTACCTAAGGATCATCAAGTTCAAATGTTTAATAAATTGCAAGGCTTAAGGAAAAATGAAATAGACTTTAAGTTTTATACTCAAGAGTTTTATAGACTAAGTTTGAGGTCTGGTCATAATGGGAATGAGGATGAAAGAGTTTCTAGATATATGGGTGGTTTGAGGTTTAACATACAAGATGAATTGGTTTTGGTAAACCCTAGGAATGTAGAGGAATTTTATCAAATAGAAGTTAGGGTGGAGGAGAAAATGAAGAGAAGATAAGATAAAGCAGTTAGAGGAAGAGGCACGGTAGTAGTGCAAGAGGAAGAGGAGTGATTTCTGCACCAAAGCAGCGAAGTGAAGAACAAGAAGCAGAAAATAAAGGTAAGGAACAAGGTATTGATGTTAGAGGTAGTTTTAGAGGTAGAGGAATGTTTAGTGGTGGAAGAGGTTCGAATGATTTTTGTAATGCCCCGCCAAGAACCTTGAAGGAAGTTGCAATTAACGTCTTAAGCGAACTAATTTTTTTTTATAAAGTGTAGTTAACATACACATTCACTTACTAATTAACAACAACCTCTAAAGCTATAAGGTTAGGATTACTTAAACCCACACATACATATTACATATAACCATAGCATTATAACTTTATGAAATAAACATCATACATCATAAGAATACCACATAGCATAATAAGATAATCAACCAAGATACAATCTCATAAACATTATCTTAATCCAATAGTTACATCACTCATTCCCAGAATGAGGCAATAGTACATAAAGTTACAATTACAGAATTCCACCTCATAAACATAAGAGGGATAAAATAACTTATACAAATTGAAATATTACAAAGCAAGAATAACACAAGAACTCGAGCCGTCCATCTAGATGTCTCGCCACCAAGTACTGAAGATAGATGGGGACCCAACGGTTTTGGTGCATGTTCCACCCAACCAATTTGGTACCCGAAGGCCCACCCCCCATGCTAGGAGATAGTAACCAAGTAATATGGACAAATATTTACCACCACTAACCAAAGGCAGACTCATACTGACTCAAACTGACATAACCAAATAAATGCCATCAATAAGTATAATTTCAGTACAACTCAAATACAACATTCACATCACTGACATAGGTCACATTACTTCTAGACATAAAGTAGATCAAGTATGTTCACAAAACCATACATATAAAACAATTAACAACAGTTGTCCTAGATAGAGTGTCATCGCAAGGTTTGTCATGAGATCTCCTCTAGGCATTCTTCATAGGCTCTGGCACAAGTAATCCTGGTGGCCTCAACCGAATCCCGGCACTCATACTCACTCATGCGGAATCAACTACCTCTCGTAAGAATAAGATAGTTGATCTTGCCATTCCAGGCCTTCTCACTCATCCCAAGTCTAAACAAGCCCTTGTGTCTATGAGTGAGGATTAAATTATCTTGATTAGTGTGAATGCATCCTAATCATCTAAGTACATTAATTTAATTATCACTTGATTAACTCACTTCTGAAGGTTATCCAGTTTACCACTTTGGGCTCTGGCGCCTAACAAAAGCCACTCTTCTAATGGACAACACACTCACAAACCAATCCACCAAGGGAACCACAAGTGCATTCCAACTAGGCATCATAATCCACTCCAACACAAGGAGGATACAAATAATAGAACCCACTCCAAACATCTTGGAGGCAACAATCACATAGTCCACTCCTTTCACAGGAGGCAACAAGATGAAACCACATAATGAGGTCACTCCATACAAGGAGACACAGATCCCATAATCTGCTCCTAAACCAAGGAGGTGCAACCATCCCCGTTCATGAAAACCGGTTAAAACTGAAAAGACACCATGCACTACCCAAGGGAAAACAACTGGATGGCATAAAGATTCAACAATCTTTATCCTCTAAGTTCTTCTGGAAGACTTATAATTTAGGACTAACACTAAATCCTAAAACCCACAATGCAACTTGACGACATAGCAACAAAAACATTCAAGTCATTAATCAAATCTAATATTTGGATTTCCTAAATCCATATTCTTTCAATAGGTAGTATTGACAAAGTCAAAGACACGATAACTCAAAAATACCTAATACAACCCTAATTCACATTACATGCAAATTAGATATTTCAATTTCAATTTCAATTTCACTTTTCGAAAACCCACTTTCAATTTAAAATGCAATTTCAAATAATAAATTAATTTCCAAAGTTGCAACTAATTTCCCAAATAAACATTTAATTACAATTTCTAATTTTATTCCCACACGTTGAAATTAAATTCCAAAATTAATTTTAATTCTTTTATTTCCTTTCATTCTCTTGCATCATGTTTAATTAATTAATTTAAATATTTAATAACTAAATTCAACCCCCATGGATTAAATTTAATTAATTAAATAAATTAAATATAATTAATTAATTTAAATATAAACTTTTATCCACATTGCATTATTTAAATTAAATAACCATCAACATGATTTAAATGCAATTATTCTAAATATCTATTTCCAAATCAATAAACCTTCATAATTAAATAATATTAAAACAAGACAGACAATGGCTCGACACACATGACTGACGACACACTAAGGCTAGGGTATAAACTCAACACATGTTACCTAGCTACTATCTCCCGTTCAACTTAGCCGTTGGATCGACACGCTCAAACCTATGAAACCAGGTGGAGTCGATGTCATGTACCTGCAATCCTGCAACCAAGTAAACAACATCATATAATATATCCAGCATATAATACACACCGTGACGAAAGGAATTACGGATTCACAGGGCACTCGCAAGCGAGTGATGCGAAGCCGTCTTCTTCACCAATACACTCATCGAAACTGACACTTCCATCATAATTCCAATAATCTCATAATAACATCTCATGTTAACTCTATAACATCATTAATCTATAATGCATGTGAAACAATAATCAGATAACTACATCCCACAGTAATAGTTGTCGCTCAATAGTAGCGATCAAAACATCATAACAAAATGTATCTAGTATCAAAGTAACTACAACCAAATATAGCATAAAGCAAACCGAACAAGAAACAAAATGGAGGGGTATTACAATTTTGCAAGGAGATGTTACACATGCAATGAATTTGGTCATCCATCTTGGAAATGTCTTGAAAAAGTTGGTACTTCATTAAATGGTGAAAAGATAAATGATAAGAGAGAACAATTGGTTCAAGAGGAGGAGTGTGAAAGCAATTATTCTACAAGTAAGAGGGTTGATCCAGAGGTGGGAGAAGCACTTATGATAAGAAGAAATTTATTGCATGCACCTAAGGAGGAAGACAAGAGTCAAAGAAGGATTATATTTAGAACTTCATGCAAATTCAAAGGTAAAGTGTGTGAAGTTGTTATTGATTTAGGTTCTCAAAATAACATGGTGTATAGGGAGATGGTAGACAAGTTGATTTTAGAGAAGATTCCTCATGTAGCACCATACAAAGCTTCGTAGGTGAGTTATAGTCAAACTCTAGTAGTGAATGAACAAGTATATGTAGATTTCTAGATTGGGGAGTACAAGGACAGGGTCTTATGTGATGTATTACCAATGAATTGCTGCCATTTTCTATTGAGGAGACCATGGCAATTTGATAGAAGGTCTATGTATGATGGTAGAGAAAACACCTATACTATCAAGAAGGATGGTAAGAGCTTTAGGCTAAATCCTTTGTAGGGAAATGAAAGAGATAAGGGTAAGTTTAAGATTGTCATTTTTGGTCAAAGATAACCTTTAAGGCTTGAAGATAGCAAGACTGGTGTATTTGTAGATGTGAGAGAAAAAAGAGGGTTGAAAAGTGTTTTGATAGTGAAAAAGAAAGAGAGTTTGTTGGTAGGGGCCATATAATTCCCTGATGTTGAGGGTAAGGGTGAAAAACAAGTGAAAATTGCAGGTATAGTGATTGGAAATTCTGACAAGGCAGTGACAGGGAATGTTGATGAGACAATGAGGAAAGGGAAAGAAGAATAGGGCAGTAAGGGTAATTGTGAATAGGGAAATGACACAAAGAAGAGTATAGGGGTAGTGGTTTCTAACCCTTGTTTGATTGCAAGTACAAATGTAGGGAAACAAGAAAGTTTTTAGAAAAGAGTGGAGAGAGGACCAACATTAGGTCTGAGTCTAAAAGCATAGTCACTTTCAAGTGTAAACTCTGTCCAAGATGTAGGGTAGTTTAAAGCACAAAGCATGGAACAATGACACAAGTTTATGAACCAGAGTAATGTGTTTGCAAGTTAGAGAAGCATGTATGAAGGATGGTGGAATTGGTATAAACCTCAACTCATGTGGCATGAGTTTTTTCTAGTGGGGTTGTATGGTGTAGGGGTACCTCAACCCTTAAATGCAAATTTGTTCACTTGATGTTGTGATAGGATGGTCATTTGGTTAAGTCAAGTTGATTAAGGCCTTTAGGGGTTTGGTATAGTATTTTCATATTAAATAAGGTCTAATGAGACCATTTCTATGTAATTGGGAGTAGTTTTGAGTCATTTGGGTTAAGTGTCAAAAGTTGTAAATATTGTTAAAGCAAGATTGACAACAATGAAACTTTTAGAAGTTGAAAGGTTATATAGGTTTAAGTGGTAGTTAGAGGAATTGGAGAAGTTATAATTTAAATTTAATATATATAAAATGCCTCCAAATACTCGAACAAGATAGTTGGATGAGAGACTAAGAATTTTTTTTCATAAAATAGCACTAATTCTATAATTTTCATATGTTCTATGTTCTTTCTTGGATCCGTATGGACCCGTACAACCTACAAATCATGTGAAACCTTTTTAGTGTTGTAGAGACATGTTTTATCTCATATGCATCTATTCTGAGAATCTAATATCCATTTTGGAAGGAGAAATCATTCATTTTCTATAACAGCCTGTTTACACAATTCTAAGTGTTAAAGGCCTCTTATAATGTCCATCTAACCCATTCCACTTACTGTAGAAATTTTACCTCATGGAATGGGTCCTAATCAATGTAATTTATTTGTATTGATGGTTTTGTAGATTGTGGGGTGGAGATTATGTAGTTTGGATGAATCCCTACGGCTGGGCAGAGTCATTTCTAAGAGAAATTGAGTTGTAGAGTGATGGATATGATGAATTACAGAGAGATTGGCCTATGTGAAGGTTTATTAAGTATGTGTAGGGTATATTAAAGGTGTTTACTAAAAAAATTTGGTCTGAGAAGCCCGAGTTATATTATTTTCACTAAAACCTTAGTGTATTGCATGTAAATGGAGGGTTTGTGGGATCAGTGTTGAGAAATCCTTGAAACTGAAAACAAATTGTGGAATTTGATGTTTTGGCACATAATAGATTATTGTTTAAATATTTTGAATGATTAATTGTTGTTTAGGATGGACCTCCTTTGTTAAAGTGGGATTTTTAGTGTCCTAAAAATAGGAGTAGTCATATGGATTTCAATCTGGTATTAAGGAAACCTTGTGAACTCTATTGGGATGTTGTGTGGGATTGTGTTGTGAGCCCTTGAAGGTGTTTTCAAGCCTTGTATAACCTTCTCCAATAGATAAGTCTAAGTGTTGTGGTTTAAGGGCTAGAAGCCTTTAGGTGGGTTTTTGGAACAAGTTGAATTTGTGTAAGAATCTTAATCTTGTTAGATGCCTCTTATGACAATGTCAAGGATCTTGACCTCTTGATGAAGTTGGGAGCCACCTAGTCTGCATCAGATTTGGATTTTACCTTCTGACGAGTAGTTTGACCTTTAATTTCAATCAATTGTTGCAAGTATGACAGTGTTATCATTGGTGACAATTGTGCAATGGTTGAGAAGAGATAGTTTCTTTGATTAGTTGCATTATATTTTCATTAGTTAAGTTGCTAATGTCAACCTCTCGTGTTACTTTGATAAGCTTTTGTTTATGGATTAGATGTTGAGGATATTGAAAAATTTGATAAAATAAGGAAACAAGGTGTTGCACAAGTTTTTTGGTTTTTCTTTGCATTTCTTCTAGGTTGAAGATCTACTTGTGTGGTTTGGATATATTCATAGTCTCTTTATCTTGAATTTTGGATTTTGGATTGATGGATAGAGGAAGCTATATTCACCAATGTGTGAACTAGTTTTATTGTGCTGCTTAGAGAGGTGTCTAGGAGAAATATATTTTCTTTGTGTTTCTTTGTAATTGGTCTTTAGGTCTTGTAATTCTGAAGGTATATTGATGATTTGATGTCTTGCCTACGTCAAGAGTATTTGTGATTTGGTGCTCCAAAAGTTGGATTTCAGTATTGTTATGTACGGAAGTGTAGTAATAATGTATAAGTTATGCACATTCTGAAGGTGCTAATTTATGTGAAGGATTTTGAGGGATTTTGTGTTGATAGAGGAATATTCTAGATTATGATGAAGCATGGTATGTGGTTCACAAGTTGTCTTTGAATTTGATGAAGTGTGTAAGTCAAAGTTTAATGGTGTTTGCATGGGTAACAATTGACCTAGTGTTTACACTACATTCGAAGAGGACCAAGAATTAATGAAAGTGTAGTGTGGCATGTTAGAGTTATTTTCGGTCCTAAATAAGTGTTTTTGGGTCTGATTTTTGTTCCTATCCACCACATGAATGTTTAGTAATGACCTATTTTTAATTTGCAAATTGTAAGGTGAGTATAGCCAGCTTGAAGATATTTTTCAAGTTATGGATGGTATAAATCCAAGGTGAATTGATGATATAGGAAGTATGTGGAATAGAGTTGAATATGGTGATGCAAAATTAAGTGAAAAAGTGTGAAATGCACTACAATATATAATGCAAGATTGCTTAATACAATGAGCTGATGTGTCTTAATCTCCTAAATACTATAAGTGTTGTTAAATGTTTTGTGATGGAATTTTATGTTGCATTAAGGTAATGCTCTCTATGTAACATTATATCTTCTTTATTCCTTTTATTATGGAAGTGAGCTTGGGTTGTGAGCCTTTCTGGATAGTACATCCTATTTTGGTAGTGAGCCTCTTTGTACTAGTTTTGAAATTACTTATATTATGAGCTAATCCTATCATGGTTTTTCCCTTCTAGGGTTTTCCACATAAATCTAGTGTTCTCTTATGTATGTTGTTGGTTGTTTCTAGTTTTTGTTATCTATATTTCATGTTTAAACACTATAAAAAATTAAAGGTTTAATGAATGCATGTGGTTTTGATTACTATTGAGGGTTTTAATGATTTAATTTGATACAACTGATTCACCCCTCTCTCAGTTATCTTACTCATTCAACAATTGGTATCAAAGTGATGTTGCTTGAAGAAAACCTTAACTACTTAAGGTAGATTCAAGATGGCGATGAAGAAGGATATCTCTATGTTTAATGACATAGACTATGCTTTTTGGAAAGTGAAGATGGAAGGTTATTTGACTTACCTTGGATGTGATGTCATTAAGGCAATAAATATTGTATATAGCATACCTTCAAATGGACCAAGTAGAAGTGGTGAGATGAATTCCTATGAAATATATGGTAAGGAAACAATTTTTATTTTGAGAAGTCTTGCACATTCTGAATTAGTAAAAGTTATGGATGTAAAAACTGCTAAATAAGTTTGGGGTAAGCTAGAAAGCATTTATGATGGAGATGATAAGGTTAAATAAGCTAACTTGTAGAATTTGAAGATAATTTGAAACTTTGTGAATTTCTAAAGATGAAACAATTACAAGTTACATGTAGAGGGTTGATGAACTAGTATGTGCTATGAGAGGTCATGGTGCACAAGTCAAAGAACCTAAAGTGGTGAAGAAAATTCTAAGAAATCTTTTTGACTCTTATACTCGAAAGGTTTATACGATTGAGGAAGTTGAAATTTTAATACATACACTATAGCGTAGTTTTTTGGCATAGTAACTAAACATTTGAGATCAAAAATTTTGGTCTAAAGAATGGTGAAAAATTTCAGACTACTTTCAAGACTAGAAAGTCAAAAAACATTGAAGATTTAGATGGCGATGATCTTGATGATTTGGAAGCTAACTTTTTCAGAAGAATGAAAAATTGAACTAGTAAGTACAATGGTAAATTACCTTTCAAATGTTTCAATTATGGGAATATAGGTCACTATGCTTCGAGATGTTTAGGAGAACTATGAATAATAAGAACAAGGAAAAGAAAGGAAAAATGATCAAGAAAACCTAGTGTGTTAGGGAGGATTCTCATATTTTTTATGATGAATCTAAAAATTAAGATGTTGATGATGAATGTTTAATTTTGGCTTTAAAAGACGAATCTTATTTTCCTACTCTAAAATTTGTGTGGAGGAAAGTGTTCCATAGAAAAAGGATAACTTGCTAGAGGTAATTTGGTATCTAGTTTTCATGTTAGACAAGATAAGAACTATCGGGTTATTGATAGTGGTTGCTTAAATCATATGAATGGGGACAAGAGTAAGTTTGTTAAACTTGAAAAATATGATGGACTTGTTAAATTTGAAGATGATTTAGGTGCTAAGATTTGCAAAATAGAATCAATATTTTTTTGATGGAAAGCATAATATTGAAGATGTTTACTATGTTAAAGGTTTAAGGAATAACCTCTTGAGTGTTGGACGAATGTGTAGTAAATGATACAATATTATGTTTTAGGATGATGGATGTGAGATTGGAAACGATTCCAAAACTATAATTTTTGTTTGAAAGAGGATACATGGAAATATCTATTAGCTCAAGGGTGTTGGTGGTAACTATTTTATGACTTAGATTAATTTAGTTCAAGAAGTGAGAGATATACCAAAGATTATAAATCCTATCAATGTTATTTGCAGAGAGTATCAATTTGGAAAACAAACTAGAAGTAGTTTCAAGGGAAAAGAAAAATCTTCCACCAGATTGCTAGAATTAGTACACACGGACCTTTGTGGTCTGAAGAGTGACAAGTCTTCAAGGTGATAGGTATTTCAAGATTTAGATTGATGATTAGTCTAGAATTACATGTGTTAATTTTCTTAGAGAAAAATCTGAAGCTCTAGATATATTTAAAGAATTCAAAGTCATGGTTGAAAATGAGATGAATTTGAAGATCAAATGTTTGAGGTATTATAGAGGTGGAGAATTCACCTCCAATGAATTTAACATGTTATATTAGAATCATGGCATAAGAAGGAACTTGTCTACCCCTAAGACTCCTGAACAAAATGAAGTGGTTGAAATAAAAAACATTATTGTTGAAGAAGCTACAAGGACTATGATGAAAGAAGCTAACCTATCAAAAGTCAATTGGAGAGAGACAATTCTTACTATTATCTACATAATTAATAGATTTCATGTAAGAGCTAATAACACAAACACTCCCTATGAGTTATGGTATGGAAGGATTCCTACTATCAAGTACTTTAGAGTGTTTAGAAGAAAATACTATATTAGAAGAGATGATGAAAAATTAGGAAAGTTTGATGTAAGGTTTGATGAAGGTATCTTCCTTGGATATTCTACTAAAATAAAATCTTACAAATGATACAACATAAAACATAGAAAAATAGGGTAGGGGTTCAAAACACATAGGGTTTAATAATAAATTTAAAATGTTTCACCAAACTTACTATAAGTAGAAATGGAAAAATGGGGTGTAATGAACCTACCTATTTTATATTTCATTAAGGAAATTAGATCCTCCAAGATAGAGTTAAATTTCATCCCTTAGGTGAGTCAATTCTATGGAAGATTTGACAATTTACTTTGTGTAGATGGGATAAATATGATTGAAATATACTTTTGGGAGACAAATTAAATTTACTAAATGATCCCAATCATGCAATGTAACACTCAAATCTTCAATTTAAATTTTAACACAAAGAGAATCCACAACTCCCTTTGAGATTTGTGAATTCCAAATCATGGTAAACATGTCCTCAAAATTGTTGTAGGGTGTCCTAATAGAAATAGTGATATATATGTCTAAACAATAGTTTAGGGAGAAAGAAAAAAAATAGAAAATGCATTCATTTAGAACATGTGAAGGGTGAATTTTATAGATGAAACATAAGACTAACAAAAACATCTAAACTTCTGGTAGATCTAAGAAGGGAAAATTTTGTGCACCTATCCCAAAACACTATTTTTGGGAGCTATCTAGGGACTCATTCTCCCATGCATGAATGGGTCTTTGTAGAGATTTTTAAAATTAATTTATGGGTCCTCTACTCTTGTGTGAGCATTTCCATATTCTTCGGGTTTCATAGTTAGATAGTTAGAAATGAATTTTGGATCTAATTTTCCATGGCTTGATAATAAAAGTGACAACAAATGCAACTTTACAATTTTTCACTTTTGATATCTTCAAATTTTCTTCAACCTATGAACCTACACATTCACAAGAGGGTTAATTTTTATTTTTTTTGTGGATGGGGCTTTAGCTTGGTTAAACCCCATTTTGGTAATTCAATATTGTAATGAACAATGAACAATGCTATGTTACCACTCAACAAACCATTGAATGAACCTTGGTGATGGATATATTGTAAGTTTTGAAACTTGCATGAAATGGCTTGAATGGATGTGGATCTTGATACTTGGATAATGCCTTGAATGCTTGAACTTGAATCTTGAAACCTACATCACAATGTTAGCTCCACAAATATGCATGATGCTTGATAATTTTTCCATGATGCTTCATAAATCTACCCTTGGATGCTCTTGACAATACTATTTTCTCTTGTGAGATTTTCTCTTTTGCTAGGTGTTTTGAATTGATGAAATAACCTTTTATTTATAGAAATTTATCCTAAATTTTGCAAAAGTTAAACATTACAAGACAAAATTTGAAATATTGATTTGGGATAATAAAAATACCACCAATTTTTTAAAAATATGTTCCAAATCCTAGGGCGGAATCATTTTCCCATCGACAAATCGCTCCCAGGTCCATATTCTTGGAACACACATTGCTCAAGGTGAAGTGTTATGTGGTGGCATTAACTCTTGTCGGGTTTCCCCTTTAAAAAAAGTAATTTAAGGTTTTTAGACAAATAATAGGGATCATTAAGGCATAATTAAGTCCAATTTAATTAAGAGGGCCCAATCAAGTGTGAAAATGTAAACGAGTACATTTTTCAGCACTACATTAAGGAATTATTAAGTCCATTTTAATTAGGAGGAACCAAAACAAGTGTTAAAATGCAAAGGGATATATTTTTCTACACTCCATTTAGCCCCGACTTTAGTGAGAGGATGACCTTGCATCATACCCACACTAAAGTAGAAAAATACACATGAAGATAGGTCCAAGTGTAGAAATGTTGATGGGATAGGATGACAAAGATCAAGGAGGTGGCCAAGGCTCTAGGATCCAATATCCCATGTCAAACCAACATAAGCACAAAGGGACACACACAATATGTATGATATGTAGTAGCAAGAAAATATACACAAACATACAATGTCAAAGACTCAGAGAAAGAAAGAGAAAAAGAAAGAAAAGGGGTGGATCAAGCCTTGACTATTTGTCTAACTCTATGTGTATCAAGCCTTAGCTATTTTTCCAAAAACATTTACAAGTGGAAACCCATTTTCCACTATGCAAACAAAAAAGCATGCTCAGACAAGCTAGTGAAATTTGTTGACCACTAGGTGAGCCCTCAAAAAATGGCTAAGTGAGAAAGTCATACTAGGTCTATAGGCTTTCTTTGTACTAACCATACCAAAGTTATACCTCTCATAAATTTCATAAAGTTCCACAAAAATATGAACTTCGAGCTTCATATGGATAGCAATATTTTCTATGTTAAGCACTCATGAACAAAATGCAAATAAGATAATACATTTTCAAATGGGTTTTTTTTCTTATGAATGTAAGGTTTCTTCTTAGGGAGCATCATGCCTAATGTCTCCAAGAGAGGACTAGTCAAGGATAAAATAGTCACACCTTAGGGAATGCCAACCATAGAATTACCACTAAGAGGAATGTCATATGCTCAAAAAGGTCATGCTCTTGAAGGATATTAGGCATAATATCACCACAAAGAATACATGTCACATGAATTGAGAAGACTACACTTTGAATATAAGAATTCACACTACCTTGGAGATGTATTCCATCATCACTAAGAAGGAACATGAAAAAAATGAATGGGGGACAATATGCCCCCACTTAAAATGCCAAAATACTTTCTACGTTGACATTTTAACTAGAAAAATAACAAGAGATGATCCATGGAAATAATTCTTCCCAAAAAATACTAGTTATCCTTACCCCCCAATCATAGAGATAAAGATAGCCACAAGGAACTATGATATTGCTACCAATGGAGATATGGTTGCATCTAAAATTGTACAACCATGAATGGAAATGAGTAAGAAAATAAAGCTACTAATGCCACATAGTAATGAGCAACATGATAAGATGAAAATTATTATCAATTAGAGGAAATATGTGTAACACAAGGAAGAGCACTGCAACTCGTAAGATGTTGAATTTTATTCCTCAAAGCCTTACTTTTATTAGTAGCATGACCATGAACTCGATGATATGCACAAAATGAACTCTTGTAAAAAAAAAAATCATATTCTTGGAGGAAGAGTAATAAATTAGGCTTTGAGAAGCCTCGACAATGTACTCTCTTGATCATTGGTAAAATATTTTTCCTTCTTTTCCTTCAAAGATATATCTTGATTAGTACAAGGTGTCATACATACACAAGATTATCTATATTGTGAGATTTTGTACTCTCCCTTAAATCAAGGTATAAAATATAGTGAACCCTAATCATTACTAATACATGTGTTTCAAGAAGTCCTAGGATTTTTTTGCATGATGACATTTATATTAAGTGAAGATTTCTTTATTTGTGTCATTTCTTTCAAGGGACAATAACCAAGACTACTAGTCATTTATATCAATTTAGGATTCACCAAGGTTAAACTTGGCCTATAAGAATATTTTGTAATAGTGTTGATATGAGTGAAGGATTTTTTGACACACTTATTTCTTTTGAAGGACAATAACCAAGACCAATAGTTGTTTCCTATGTGTTAGTCTCTATAGGGACACATATATCTTGTTCTCTAGCACCAAATCCTTTTCCACTATAAAAAAGTGAGGTGTAGAAAAATGTATCCCTTTACATTTTCACACCTAATTTGGAATTAATATTACAATAAAATTAATTATGCTTTAATTTAATGTTGTATTATGTATTTTGCATGATCACTGCATTAATTTTAGGTCCCTATTAATTAAAATGGACTTAATTGTGCCCTATTTTTGGTGTTATAAAGTGAACCCCTTTCTACTTTCACACTTATTTAGGGATCCTTTAATTAATTGAGGTTAATTTTCCTTAATTGGCCCATTTAATTCATATCAAATCCTATCTAATCATATATTCCAAAGAGGAAACCTGACATTCATTAATGCCTAAACATGACACTTCTCATTGAGAAATGTGTGTCCTAGGTTAGTGACCTAGGACCTAAATCTAAATTATGTTTTTGGTGGTATTTTAACATATTGAAATCCATATTCAGATGTTGTCTTGTGATATTTTAATTTTGGGAAATTAAAGATACATACATATAAATATAAGATTATTTCACTATTCTTCACCTAAGATTTTTACTACAATATTTTCATGAGATCAAGTTAAATTCCAAGGGAAATTCAAGGCATTCAGAGGAAGATTTACTAAAGAATTATTGCAGCAATCAAGATCCAATTTTCATATCAAAGTTGCATTGCATCGTGCATGTTATTGGAGCTAATATGATCATGTAGGTTTCAAGATCCATTCAAGCATTCAAAGCATTATCTCAAGTCAAGATTCAAGATCATAATCCACATCCATTGAAGCGATTTAATGCAAGTTACAAATTTACATTCCAAGGTTCATGGGGAAAAGTACAAATTTGTGTCACACTTTTGACCAACTTATCAACACAAATGAATTTAAGGATTTCTAACAAAAAAACAATTTTGGTCAAATATATGATTTAGTAAGATTCATTCTAGCTAGGTTAAATACTTCCACAACTTTTTCAACTAAAATTATTGGCTAAAAATTTATGGAGCACCACTTTGAGGTCAATTTACCAACAAAAAAAAATTATTTGAAAACTTGATTTTTTAATAAATCCTACTCATGTAGATAATTTTTTCTTAAAATATAAAAAATACCCTTTTTAGATCCATAAGTGTAATTAAAAAAAAATATTTGAATAGGTTAATTATTATTTTTACTAAAAGTAGGTTATCAACACAAAATATTAGGTTGGTTGCCATTCCAATGAAAAATACTAAAACTTATTAAAAAAATTGAAAAAAATATGATGCACTAAATAAAAGAATCTATATCAAGATGGTATATTTTTTTTTCATTTTAGATAAATATTTAATATGAAATTTTGTGTCCAATGGAAACAAGTTTTCTTGATACATGCACATTTTAATATTTATTTAAAAATATATATTTATCAAAATTGGAAAAAAAATGTATCCACACATTAAAGTTTCAAATTATAAGTACACATAAAAAAATTGAAAGAAAAGAAAATTACTCTAAAAAGTTTGACATCTCATGTAACTTCATTTTTCAACATTTTATCAACAACTAAATTATAGTGTTAATTTATTAAAACCTAGTTTAAAATTATTTTTTATTTTTTCAAATACAAACAAAAAATATATTAAAAAATACACATTTTACTAGTTTATATCATTTCAAAATTCAAACCATATATGATACTTTTTAGTGATTCGAGTTTAAAAGTTGGATCAGTGTTGGTTGTTTCCTTTGTAAAGTGTAACATAAATTTATGATTTTACCCTCATGTTCAAGGGTTTGGTGAGATGTGACATTGAATTTCTCATTCATCATTCCTTCCATGTTATTTCATTTCATTACAAGGTTTAATTACCAAAACACGGTTTGACCAAGGCAAACCCTCATTCACCAAAAACAAAAAAAAATTCCTCTTGATTTCTATTTGTAGATTTAGGAGGAGAAATTCTTGAAGATCTCTTGAAGAGAAAAAAATAAGTTTACAAAGTTGTAAATTTTGTCATAAAAGTTGTCATCACATGAAAAATTGCTTGCAAAATTTATTTCTATCTTTTTGAACCTAAAAATTCACAAATTGAGATATTCAAATCTATTGCATAGGTTCCCAAAAGTTGCTAACAAACCCTAACTTGGGAACCATTCACCCCCAGGTGAATAAGTCTCGGATTAGCTTTAGCATAGCACTTTTTGTGACAAGTACACATCATCTTACCTCTCTGTAATATGTGATCTAAGTTCTAAATACATTAATATTGAGCTTAATCTATTAGATCCAAGGTTTATATTTCATTTTGGGTTTGATTTTCTATTTTTAATATTTATCCCCAAAGTGTTGTTTAATCAGGACCCCTATCCTTGCAAATAAGGAAATCTAAATATTCCTCCATAAAGTTGACTATCTTAAAGGTAGTTAGATAATTATTTGTTGGGATCTCATTTCATAATGAAATACAAGTTAAATAGGTTCCTAATTAATTCATCAATCCATTTTGATACCACCCTCAACCTATTTTGACCCTATTTTTCTTTATTTCATTTTGGTGAACCTGAGTTTGATCATTGCATTTTTTTTATTTTAGAGTCCATTTTTTGCCCTAGATATAGATCTTGCATTCATTAAATTGAATTGCATTGAATTGAATCCCATATAGGGTTATTTAGCTTGCATTAACTTTTCATTTAATTTAGGACTTTACGATTGCATGTTTTCATCTCTTAAAATCAATAAAATACCAAAAAATCCATAATTTTATAAATCATTTGCATAGCATTGCATTATCTTTCATTTTCATTTGAAAATTGAATGAAAATTTCACATCAAGTTAGGTCTCTTGTTTTGGCTTTTTGTCATATTTTTCATTTTCATTCAACCTTATTTTCATATATAATTCAAGTTGTAACTTGCTATTTTAAATCAAAATCTAGAAACCACTAGAATCAACTCAGAAATCTATACAAAAAAATAAAACCCTAACCTAGGAACCATTTTACCCTAGACGAATGAGTCCTTGATCAACATCATAATTTCCTAAATTTCTAGGCATTAAAACATCTGTTTATGTGTTCTACTTTGATATTTTCAAGTTTTTGCTTTAGTGTGCAGAATTTTTGTTAGTTTGAATTGATAATATTGATCTTCATTTGATACATTTAGTGCATTGTGTGAATACAAAATTACATTTACAAGACATCATTTTTTAGGTTCTTACATAGGATAATCAAAAAATTATCTTGTTTGAAATCTGAAAATTGCATTTACATATTTGCATTCCACTATACATTCTATGTTACTTCATTACATTTCACCTTCTTTCCATTTTGGGTATACATTAAATTTTTGAAACTTATTTGAGATCTACAACTTAGTTACCTATTAGTGGGTATGTGCAGGATCATGATGGGCCAAAAAGTGGCGATATGTAAGTGATATGATGACCCATGCGGAGCTAATGAATTTTTTTTACGCAAAAATGATGAAATGAAAAGGGTTTTTAAAGGAGATTCCCAACTTTCTACCAATGTAAATTATTCTTTACTTTGAATTTAATAAATTATTATTATTCATTTTCTATTTGAATTATGACTAAAGTCATAATTGATAGACTGATTGAGAAACATCTATAGCTTTCAAATGGTATCACATTTTTTGAATCCAAAAAATGTGTCATATTCTATGCTTCACATACTATACGATTAAAAAAAAAATGAATTTCATGAAGTTTTGACCAAGTTAAGGTGGTTAGACATACGAGTTTTTATATTTTTTAAAAGTTGTAGTAAAAAATTAAGAATTAATTATTTACTTAGAAAAAATTACCAAAAAATATGCATCACATCTACTTATATATAAAATCTTATAATTTTATTTTATCATTTTATTGTTGTTAGGGTGGTCAGAAAGGCCCCTACTTCTTATTTTTTCCCTAAAATTTAAGTAATACTACATTGAAATTTCAAATTTTCACCAAATAGATTTTTTGTTTTTTTAAAAACTAGTAGTTTATAAACTAAATTCAATTTGTTATAGATTCTATTCTTACATATTTTTGAAATAATATAGATAACTTATTCAAATTTTTATGTCAAGTTGCCTAACTCTAATTTTTTGAATTTTCATCACCACTTAAGGGCCTATTTTTTCCATGATGATCCTAAACATACCCTAGCAATACTATTGTGAGATGTAGTTTGATATTCATGTCATCTCAGGATACACCATTTTTCATGGCTATTGGTTTCTCCAACTCTTCCACTCATAGTGTTGATATCAATCAACCCTTTATGGACCATAGTCTTTATACCTCATTTTCAATTAATTTCCTAACCAAAACTCATGTACATGATGTTGAAACAATGGCTACTAGTGTTCCACAAGAGAACATAAGAAGGATAGGTGAAGATATAGAGAAATTTAAAAAATTTGTGACTACTGAAAGCATGACTCATAGTGCCATTACTACTTTAGATATAATGAGGAAAATGCTTGAAAATAAACATGAAATAGAGATAATGTGAAGTCTAGCTCATATTGTTGATAAAAATGTCCTTAAGTTATTACTATTTGTGTTCAATCGTTGGTTATACTCAAAGCCAATGTGGAAATTTGATTCCTCCTTCCACAACCCTCACCTCTATTCCTATATGCACTAGTACTCATGTTACCACAACCATCCAACCTACTAGCAATGTCAACACTTCCTTGGGTATTTTCACTAGGAATCTTTCCACCTTCGTGAATTCAAATTTCATATCTCCTCAACCATCCACCCTCACAAATCTACAATTCACTTTCCCTCCGCATGCATACACCACTCTGCAATATTCACTTCCATCTCAAAATACAAAAAATGATCCTATATTTAACACACTCTTGCAAAATATGTCATCCCTCCAACAACAAATTGCCACCCTAAATTGAAAAACAAAAATGTCCAACCTTCACAATACGTCATAACCAATCCATTATCCTTCGAGATATTGAGAACACAAATTCCATAAGGTATAGAGTTTTCTAGGTTTTAGAAACATAGTGGGAAAGGAGATCCTATTAGCCATGTTTTCTCTTACATAACCCTATGTATTGACTTTAGTTTCAAGAAGATAAACTCTTGGCTAAGCTATTTTCTTGATCCTTGAAAGATGTTTCCTTAGAGTGGTTTTGTTCCTTACTGAATAATTCAATTAGTTCATTCAATGAATTTGTTGATGCCTCTTACAACAACTTTTGAATTCACATGGGGCCTAAGATGAAATTAGCTAATTTATTGACATTTAAACAAAAGGATGATGAAAAGGCCACTGATTTCATAGCATGATATAATATTCTTGATTTTGACCTTCAAAGAATGTTTATTTTCAATTTTTAAGATAAAATCCAAACTAAGCTTGATATTTTGAGGTTTGCCTCCTTCACACGGTTTTGTATAGTGCTTCATTATTAACAAAATCTAGTTAGTAGTCATGAAGTGAAAACACCCTCTAACCATCCTAAAATTTCTAAATCCACACCTCAATCTTGGATTCATCCAATCTAGCACAAATTCCTCGCATTACACCTACTAGCTCATTCACTTTGTGTACATCGGATTTAATGTTCTCATCTTCAGACATCTGTAGGAGCTCTAATTATGCCTCCAAATTCTACAACTTTTCTTATTTGACTCTTTCATCTCCTTCATGAATATTTTCCAATTCATCCCAGACTTCTTTAAGAGTTTCAACATTTGCAACTTTAATTAACTTGAAATGTGAGATTATTCTTCAAAATAAAATTTTCCTCCTTCATTGCATCTGCCTTGATCTCATCGGTTGTAGTAAGACCATTTGCAAGAGTGTAAGCTATCTTGTAAGAATTCTCAACATGATATCCACAATACTCCAAATATCCTTCCATTTCTTTATCTTCTAGAGGGCATATTTAGTTCCATCGAACCTAGGACACTTAATAGTGATCTTGCTTACCATCCCCAACCTTCCTTAACTGGTTAAGCTCCTCTCTAAGGAATCAAGATCTGGTACCAATTGTTGAACAAGACAACTAAGAGAGGGGTGAATCAATTGTAACAAATTTTAACCTTTAAGAACTTTCAGAAAATATTAGATCAATTATCTTTCACAAATATTGTACTCTACTAATGTGATTAATCATTATGTGAAAAATTAGAAAATAGAAAATGTCACACACACAATAACACCATATTTACATGGAAAACCTTATAAGGGAAAAACCACAGTGAGGATTATCTCACAATATAGAGAATATCAAAACCAAATACAAAGGCTCACTCTAGAGAAGGCTCAATGCAAAAACATGACTTACTATTTGCATCAAGACTCACTATTCAACAGGGGTTAACCACTTGGAGGGATCACTACCATGGAATTACAAAGAAGATAGAAGAGATTTGATACATAGAGAAAACAATATCAATGCAACGGATATTTCCACCATAATTCGCTCACAAACTTGCAGATATGCTTGAATGATAGAGTATACCTTCAACTCACTACTTCCAGAAACTATGCAACTAGATTTCACATTCATCTACTCAAACTCGCATCGCATACACACTATTTTTCATCTATCTCGCATCTATCTTGATTGCATTCATTAAATTTCACAAACATCCCAACTTTTATTTTAATCATCTTCAACTTTGAAACTCATCCAAAGTTGTCCACACACCACTTGCATTTACAAATTTAAATAAGGTTAGTTCCAAAACATTCTATAGTGGAATTAGAATGAGGGCGACCCAAACACAATTAAATACGCTTCCATAAACTTCATAAGTAGTGTTAAACACAAGGTTGGCCAATACCCATGTAAAAAACATAAACAATTAAGCACACACAACCTTAACACAATCCAATATTTCCAGATTATAAAATTATCTTGAACACAACCTAAAAAACTTATCCTGAGAACTACAAGTCATAAGACTCAAACAAGAAGAAATTTGGAGCAACAACATTTCTCCTAGACCTTAGCTAGATACATAGAAAAGCACAATTCACAATTGGTGAACATAAATTTCATTGTATAGTGGTCTAGGAACCAAAAATAAAGATATAGCAACTTATAGTAACTAGGAACAATACTTCAAATCCTTACTAGCATAGCAGCAAATCCCAAAGCAAAACCTAGAGCAAACAATGAACACCTACAACCTTGATTTATTATAATTTTATTAATATCCTTGACAGTCAATAATGATCATTCATGACATCAATGACAATAGCAACTAGTTGACATTAATGAAAACACCTTCATACTTGCAACAATTTTCAGTTATTATTAATATATTTATAAGTACCACAATTGTATACCTCTCTCTTAGTGTACAAGTGACCTATTTTAACATTGAACTTTTTTCTACTCACTTAAATTTTATAGGATTATGGTTTATATGTAGCCACTATCATTTTTTGTTGAAATTATTTTCTTATATGGACATGGAAAATGAATAAATTTACAAGACCTTATAATATACTATTCTAATTGAAAGTATATAAAAATTAAATGTGATCTTTCATTCTTTACCTCACATACAGTTGCTCTTTATTTATGAAAGTGAGAAAATCATGATAGGAAGATTAAATATTGTCAAAGAGAGATTTTTGAATGATTGCAAAACTTGAAAATGATAGGAACCCTTTTACAAAATTTATATATCCTAAGAGAATCATATATTAGTAAAGGGTATGTGTAGGATCATGATGGGGCAAAAAGTGGCGATATGTAAGCCAAATGATGGTCCATGTGGCTGATGACTTTTTTTTTTACCCAAAATTGATGTAACGAAAAGGGATTTTAGAGGAGATTCTCAGCTTTCCACCAATATAAATTATGCTTTACTTTGAATTTAATAAATAAATATTATTCATTTTCTATTAGAATTACGAATAAAGTCCTAATTGATAGGTTGATTGAAAAACATCTATAACTTTCAAATGGTATCACATTTTTTGAATCCGAAACATGCATCACATTCTATGATTCACATACTATAGGATTAAAAAAGAAAAAAATGAATTTCATGAATTTTTGACCAAGTTAAGGTGGTTAGACAGCCGAGCTTTTATATTTTTTAAAATTTGTAATAAAAAATCATAATTAATTATTTACTTGGAAAAAAATTATAAAAAAAAAGCATCACATCAAGACACGAGTCCTCTACTTATATCTAAAATCTTATAAAAAAATATTATCATTTTATTGTGGTTAGGGTGGTCAGATAGACACCTACTTCTTATTTTTACCCTAAAATTTAAATACTACTCCATTGAAATTTCAAATTTTCACCAAATAGATTTTTTTTTTAAAATAAAGGTCTAGTAGTTTAGAAACTACATTCAATGTACTACAGATTCTATTTTTACATTTTTTTGAAATAATATAGATAACTTATTCAAATTTTTATGTGAAGTTGTCTAACTCTAATTTTTTGTCTTTTTATTGCCACTTAAGGGCTTGTTTATTCCATGATAATCCTGCACATACCCTAAACTAATGTGAAATTCATAAGGGTAATAATAACATATGATAGCATTCTAGCATGCAAAATAATCTCGAGGTTAGTAATAGTACATCCTTAGTAGTCTTTATATGACTGATTGTGAGCCATAACCTATCCATTCTACCTTGTGATGATTTTTTTTTCCATTTCATCCATATAGATTTCTAATTCTATTAGACCTAAGAAAAACTATGTATAGAGGGACGATATCCCATTCTAGTATGTTTATTATAATCATCCCTCTCAAAATTTGTTCCACCTTTTAGGAGATGGAACTAGGGTTTAGGTCCTATTTCACTCTTATCTCATTAGGAAACCAAGATACCTCAACCAAGTGACTCAATTTATGAAAGGAAACAAGGGGGTTTCTTTAGGTGTGATTAAACTGGGGTTCACCATTAAAATGAAACTTTGAAGGAGAAATGAACTCTAATGCAAAAAACCCTAGAAACTTGAAGACATGAAAGCATTAAATGAAATTGAGAAATATGAATGAAACATAAAAGAATTTAGAAGAATGGAGAGTTCAAAACAAGGTTTGTAACCCTAAAAATTTATTATTTGAAGCCCACTGGGAAAAATACGCCAGGTTGGGAAATTTAGTCCCAATCTAGGGTTTCTAGGAAAAAACTAGAATCTTCTAGTGACTAGTCTAAATATGCAGAGATCTGGCAAAAAGGTTGTAGTAGGAATCATATGCCCAGATCGTCGCAACGTGTCCCAAAAAAGTGAAAAGTGTCATAGGAGTAAAATTTTGAACTGAAACTTTGTGAGCCTTTGAACATGGATTAAATAAGCACTTTCCCATCGGTTTCATGTGAATAAGCTAGATATCTTGCTCTAGATCTGATATTTCATGGTCCTTGACAAATTCTTCTTACAACTTTACAAATTTTTACAACTTTGTAATTTTGGTAGTTTTGAAGGCTTCAAATCCACTTTTTCTTCAACCTATAAAACTGAAACATACAAAGAGAGGGAATTTTTTTTTTTTTTCTAGGGAATGGGGGTTTTCCTTGGTCAAACCCCATTTTGGTAATCAAACCTTAATGAGAAATGAAGCATGAATAAAATGAAACATGAAATATGAGATGAAACAATAGAACCTTGTTTGAATCTATAGATACATAAAAATGACCCAAGCCTCCGAAGGACATTTTCCTATGTCAAACATCCTCTTCATATAATTAAATAATTTGATTATGTCCTAATGTCATATTAATTTCTAACTATTCCTCCATGATTATTTAAATAAATAAATTAGATTTATTTATTTAAATATATCACTAATCAATTCTTATTCCTAAGTATCATTTACTAACATTACCATTTGTCTTTCAATTAAATAAACTTATTCATTTAACTCACTTTCCATCCCACAAATAAGTAATTATTTATTGTCTTCTATCTTATTCTCATTTATGACATTAAACCATTATTTCCCAAAAGTCAACTTTCCTCCATAAATCAAATAATTTCTATCATTTGGTTTCTATCTCATTTATTGTCCACCATTGATTTAATTGTCTAAATCTCAATGCTTCATTTCAAATCTTGCCATAACTTTGATCTAATGTTGCCCTAACCCTAATGCTTCTTATCACATTGAATCTTGACCTTTGATCTTAGGTTTTTATAAACTTTTAATCCTATCCATCCATTCTCAATTTGGAATTCTTTGAAAGACACTCTCTCAAGCCATTTTACAGACACACAATTATTTTCAGCATGCTTGAGAACTTGAATACTTGAGCAAACAATACTTCAATATTTTGCTTGTCTAAGGCATAGGTGACAATTGCACTTCAAATCTGAGGGCAATTATACCATTTGTAGCAAGATGGAGGTGACTTTCTTTCATGATTATTTGTTTTTTGCTTGCCATTGTTCTCCATTGTTAATTGGGGTTTTAAGTTATTATGCTATTTACAATCAACCTGAACATTTTACCCTGATACATTTGGTGAACACAACGTTTTTTGCTGGCTAAAAATCTAATCCGTTAGATTTCTTATAACTACTTTAGATCTCGGTACTGAGTAAATAAATGACCACTGAATGGAGATTGGTGCTTTATGTGTCTATTTTTATTTTTTCTTAATTCTGTTTTTCGTTGTTATATGCACACTTGTAATTAATGTCTTCACCTAACCTGCACGTATATTTCCTTAATTGACCTCTTGCGTGAGACTCTGAGTGATTTTCTATACCATATGGTAGGTAGCCGAACCTTAGTTACATCTTCAAACTTGTATTCTATTCAATGTATCTAATTCTCAATAAGTACAATTAGCAGTACGCATTGATTTAGAACTATTTTTTCTAATCGAAAACTGTGAAGAGCTATTCGTTCCACCGAACTTATTCACGAGTCTTATCTTATTCATGAGGCTTTGCAATACTTTTGACGAGAAGAAAATGGAACCAAAACCCCAAAATAAGGAATGGTGATCTCTTCGCCCTTTTCAATAAGCTTTCTTGCATGGATCACAACGATTTCGTTATTGGCCATTCTTGCAGCGTTGGGAATGCAAGAATGGTTTATGAAAGAAGAAAATAGCCATACCCCATAATACTGCCTAATTGTAAGAGGGTTCACGATCGCCGACTCCTTTCTATTTTCTTCCATTGATTTTGAGGATTTGTCATCCAACGCAATTCGTTCAATTATATGACGAATTTCATCCTCTTTGTCGACGAGCTTATTTTATTTTTCAGCAGCTTCTTTGAAGGAGTTAGGATCCTTTCTTGGAAGAAATCCAACATATTTGGAATCCGCTTGCAGCTACCATGGCAAATAAAGACTTGTCGAGTTTTGTCTCCATATGAAGCGAGTGTTTCTTTCACATTTTGAAGGAAGCCATTTTGATTGGGATCTTGCATAGCCTTGTGAGAGACTACTAAAGGCTCGCTGAGCATCCACGTCTGACTTGTCTCCACTTTCTCTGTGGCAAACAAAACCCTTCCACTTCCATTGCTTGTCATTCTGATCTCCACAGGCTCAATGAAACCCCCAGAGATCCATTTCCACGAAAAATCTATGATTGCGTGTTTTTTTATGATAAGAGTTGAGGAAACTCTTTCTTCGCTAGGAGAGTGTTCGCTGCCTTCTCCGTGCTATTGGTCTCTGCCCCTCCAAAATTTTGTTCACCATTTCGCTACCTTCTCCAACATTACTGGCTTCCGCTCCTCCAAACACTCCTTCACTGGTATTGACCTTCCACTTTGGCGAGCTACAACCTAAAATTTACAATGTACTCGAAAACCTTCATTCACTGGTCTTCATCTCTCAACGCACTTCAACTTGTAGAGACTATCGGTTGGTGCTTTCTTAATGTGAGTTGTTGCACTCAAAATTAATCGGGCATCGTAAAACATTAATCAGGCATGGTCTCCATCGATGTTTTCTTAATGTGATTTGCTGCATTAAGGAGAGGCTATAGCTTTGCTCCTAAAATCGATCCACTAGCAGCCTTCTCTCGCTCATCCCATGAGCTAACAGACACGGGCATCAGATTCTGGACTGGGGCAAAGCCGTGTTCAGAAAATCCATAGCTACTGTCAACATTTGCTTGCTACTACCAAAGCTTCTATAGAAGCCGAAGAACGTGAAAGGCAACAAAATCGTGTGTACGAGGGCTGGTCGCGCCGATAGTTGATTGAATACACAGAATGCATTCATTACCGCCTAATGTTTGTTGAAGACAAAGTGTATTCATGCGCCGTAAGTTAGTTGACCAATAGCATGCATGCATTAATTTTGCTGGACATTTTCACTTTCGAAGTATTGATGCATTAATAGTGATTGACGTTTTTTTTTAGTTTTTGTGTTGCAGTTAAAACATAATGATATTTTTTTTTTATTATCGGCCATTGTGTTTGAAATATTTTCGGGTTGGAAAAACATATAGAGGGAATGGTCTATAGAGTGTTGTTGGCTTCGGCAGGAGCAAGCCACACTGTCACAGTTCTCTGTTGGTTGCATATTTCGGCACCGAAAGTTGTTGAACACACGGTAGTACATTCATTAATTTTGACACTGCTTGGAAAACTCCATCTTTGACATGTTCCTTCCAGCTCTGCCGACTTTGCTGTTCTTTACACTCTACGGCGTTAAGATTCAACTTGCAGCTCTATCTTTTTATCAGCAAAGCCGTAAGTATAAGAGTTTGTCATGGCATAGGGAGTGATTTTTCTTAGATTTTAATTTTAAACTTTAATCTTTAGTTGTTAGTTTTAATTTACCATCGCTTTAGTTTTTAGTCATAATTTAATGTAACTTTACCTTTTAGTTTTTAGTTTTTAGATTTTACTTTAATTTCGATTTTAAAATTTTCATTCTAGTTTAATTTAGATTTTTAAATTCTCATTCGTCTTTTTCTTAGATTTTACTTTAATTTAGATTTTAGTTTAATTAGACTAATTAGAATTTTTTTTCATTAGATTTTAATCTAATTTAATTTATTTATTTTTTAATTATATTTTGTAATTAGATTTTAGATTAGATTTTAGATTAGATTTAATTAGATTTAAATTTTAATTAGCTTTTTAGATTTTTAATTAGATTTTAATTAGTTTTAGATTTTTAATTAGCGTTTAATTAGGTTTAGATTTTTAATGAGATTTTTCTTAGCTTCAATTTTTAATTATTATTTTTAATTTAATTATATTTTTTATTAGATTTTAGGTTTTTAATTTAGATTTCCAATTAAATTTTAGATTTTTTTAGACTTTAGATTAATTAGCTTTTAAATTTAGATTTTAGATTAATAGATTTTTAGTTTTAATTAGATTTTAATTTTAGAGTTATCGGTTTTTTAATTTAGTATAGCTTTAGATTTTTTTTTAAATTTAATTTAGACTTAGATTTTTTAATTTTAGATAAAATTTGTCCATTAACTTTTATTAGTTAGATTAAATGTTAGTTTTCTTAGTTTAATTGTTGATTCTGGGCTAACTTTTGAGTTCTTCTTTTTTACAAGTTTGAATGCCCAAGATTCGAGAATTTACAACCTAAATTATCGTTTGTCCAAGATTGGAGCCTCAAAACTACTAATTATTTTTTTTGCAGGGCTTTGGCTTTACTTCACTTTATCTTGAGTGCATTTTTCACATAGAATGATTAGTGGACCTAAAATGAACTTGAGTTGGCATCATAAGTGGATTTAAAATTTACTATTGCTTGTGTTGTATTGTGGTGTGCATTTTCTTTCTAGGTGTGTATGCGCTTCTCTCACGCCATTTGGTGATCTTGAGAATCAGAAACACCTCTAGACATTTTGAACAACCACACACACATTTGGATTTTGGAATTAAAATGATCAATCTTGCGAGTGTGAGTTGAAAGCTTTGTGTATGCACTGTCCTCACACCTTAGAGCGATCTTGGATGACCAAAAATAAAGTTTTTAAATTATTTTTTGTTTACTTTTAGAAGGGCCCGCCTTAAAAGAGGGAATGACTCTAATTGGTTTCTCAATCGGGCCGATATATAAAAGGATAAGACTAAACTATCAAGTCCTCATGGTATGCAAGCCTTTGATATGCAGTTTCATTCGAAGCAAGGTACCTACCTTTTCTTTTAAAGGTATAAGAGCCCCTTGTAGAATGATTAAAGCCTTAACTAGCTTATTGGATGATTTCAAGGTGCCATGTCCTCGAGTATTCACTAGAACCCTCTTGTTTTCAGAAGCCTCACCTTTTGGTCGTTGCTTGGTATAGTGCAAGGTATAGTATCATGCCTAAAGATACTCACTACTGACTCCCCTTAGTAGAGATAAAAAATTCCTCTTTGGGTAATTCGAAGTTGGTGAGCTCGAGAAGTGAGTGCACTATAAGGGGGAGCCTGTGCCACCAAACTTCTAATCTATCCGCTCTCGAGAAGGAGAGGTGTTCAACTCTGATCTGGGGTATTTTGGTGAGCTATACCAAGTATACAATCCCTTTCCAATTAGGTTGTGCAAAGTGTTTTCAAAGTGTTGGTCAAGATCAAACTCAAAAAAAAAAATATATTTTGTCTACTTGTGTTTTGTGTGTGTGTCTTTCAAACAAACAAGCAAACAAACCTTACACTTGAAAATTGCAACACTTCACAACATTACACCACACAACAGTTTCAAAGCAATCAATCAAAATCAGGTCAAACTCTAGCTAAAATTAGATCAAAGTCTTAAGATCCATTTTAGACCAACTTCTTGTTGTGATTCGTGTTTAAAAACTAGAAACTTGCTCAATTCTCCTTGCATATCATCATTCCATTATTAGGTCACCATTTTAGGTACCTTAGCATCCTCATTGCTTGCATACCTCAACATCCCATTAGGCTACCTTTTCAAACTTTTAGGCTTGGCACCTTGTAGATTTTATAATAGAAAATAATCTATACCTTGGCATGAATCATTTCTTCAACAAAATATTATCATTTGACCAATTCACTTTTTAAGTTATTCCTTTGTCATTTTGGTGATAATTTCCTACTCACAAGTCTAGTTAGGAAACTCACCTTGTCACTCTTCTCACTTGTCCTAGAAAAAGGCCATTTGACAATCCTAGTTGAAACATTGGTTTACCCTTGGATAGTTAGTGATCCTATTCTTCAATTTTTTAAAAGTGTTTAAGCCCTCAAGTTCACTACAGGTATCCATCACCTCTTAGTCATTTCCATCCTTCATACCATAACATTTTAGATCTAAAAGAGTATTATCATACACTTTAGGTTTCATAACATCCAACATTATCATTATCACTTTTAGTCTTGTTACATACATTAGACATCTTTCATCCCTAAAATACCAAAAATACCAAAAACATAGTCTTAGTCTCATACCATTTACATTTTCAACCTTCATTTTGAGCAAGCCTTATATGGTTGAAACTAGATTACAAAAGAAACACCGATAAATGGACCTCTTTCATGATGATAAGGACCTTTATAATTACACCAACACTCTCAAATATGACAATACCATTGATGATCCTCACAACAACATCCATCTTGAAATTCATGGCAATGCCAACTTGGGATCTACATCTTATCAACAATCAAAGAAACACAATCCTTTCGAACAATTCCTTGTTAGAGACAAAGATGGAAATGTATTCATAGAAGAAGTAGAGTCTGTTGCACAAAATCCAAAAGTAGCCTCTCTTGTGAATGAAATTGTCATGTTGGACCCTGAACGATATTTAGCCAAATTATTACATGAAGGAGTTAAACTACCTTAAGGATTTGATGTCAATACCTTACACACAACAACATCACCCAAGGAAAACACACAAACAAGTCAAGGGAAATCTACACCACAACTCACAATTTCCATACCTATTGGAACAACAAGCCCAAATACAACAACTACCAACACTTCATCCATCTTTGCGACACAATCTATGTCACGACCCATGACACAAACCACCTCACAACCATTATTCACAACACGACCCTTTGGCTCGAAATTTACTCCCTTTGGTACATCATCTCAGGCCATAGGGGCATCCACATCTAACATCCTTGGTATACTTAAGGCAAGACAGGTTCTCATCCAAGGATCTCAACCAAACACAAAAACAATGTCACAAGGTCCTCATGTGCATTCAAACACCTTACAAGGACAAACCATGAATGCCCCACATAGTCAAAATAAAAACATGCCACATGGTTATAATCCTTTTCAATAAGGACAAGGATCACAAATGACACAACCTAACATATCATATGGACACATGGATCCTTTCTTGGAAACCAAAATATACACAGACAACCTACCCAACCAATGCAACATATCTCAACCACTTCTCACATCCCAGCCTACACATCACACATTCATACTCATGGACACAATCAAAATCCACCACATACCCACAATGTTTCAAACCAACACAACATGGGACCACACAACACAAATATGGGACCTCATAACAATGTTGCTAATAATCTCGTAATAGATGCACTGACATCCCAGTTGGCTTCCAGGCTACAAAAGCAAGTGGAAGGGATACAAGTTTCAAACAAGAAGATGTACTCATCACATGATCTACATCCTTATCTATATGATACTAGCATATGTAGGCCTCCTTTCCCTCCTGGGTATGTCATCCCTACCTTTACTAAGTATAAGGGAAAGAGCATTCCTCTTGAGCACATACAAGAATTCACCACTGCTTGTGTGGATGTTGCATACGATCACTCTTACCTTTTGAGACTCTTCCATAGAAGTCTTATTGGTCCTGCACTTGAATGGTTTGCAGTGATACCTAAAGGATCTATAAAGTCCTAAGATGATCTCACCAATAAATTCGTGGAGAATTATGCTTACAAAATTGAAAATGATGTCACAATTGCTACCTATGCCACTTGACACAAGATGAAGGAGAATCCTTTATTAATTTCTTCCAATGATGGCATAGTATGGTGAGCTGATGTCCTATCGAGATTCTTGAAAACCAAAAAGTGGACATGTTCATAGACAACCTCAAGTCAAAGTTGAAAAACCCTTTACAAGTGCATTGTTGTGCCACATTTGTAGACTTGGTTGAAAAAGGCATGACACTTGAAAAGGTCCTAATCACCCAAGGTGAACTTACACATGGCAACAAAAGCAACCACAACCATCAGAACTCTAACGCAAAAAGAAAGTTTTGATCCCGTAATAAGAATTTAACACATGATGGAATCATAGATGCAAAAGTTGTGAATCAAACAGGTCCCATGTTGACTCTCAAAACACCCAACAAAAACAAAAATACACCATATGTGTCCAACCAAGACGCTAACGTGGTCCAAAATACTCAAGAATGAGGACCCCTAAGATAACCAAGGCCATACCCACGAAGACAATACACTCCTTTATCAAAACTAATTGAATTTGTCTTGAAGAAGCTAGTACAATCACATGTCATACAAGGGTATGTGCAAGATCATCATGGAAAAAACATGCCCTTAATTGGTAATGAAAATTCAAAAAATCAGAGTTAGGTAACTTGACGTGAAAATTTGAACAAGTTATCTATATTATTTCAAAAATATGTAAGAATAGTATTTGTACCAAATTGAATGTAGTTTCTAAACTACTAGGTTTATTTAAAAAGAAAAAAATCTATTTGTTGAAAATTTCAAATTTTAATGCAGTAATACTTAAATTTCAGGGAAAAAATAAGTAGGTGTTTGTCTGACCACCCTAACCACAATAAAATGATAATATTTTTTTATAAGATTTTACATATAAGTAGAGGACTCATGTCCCGATGTGATGCATATTTTTTTATATTTTTTTTCCAAGTAAATAATTCATTATGATTTTTTTTAATATAAATTTTAAAAGATATTAAAGCTCGTATGTCTGACCACCTTAACTTGGTCAAAACTTCATGAAATTCATTTTTTCTTTTTTTATTCCTATAGTATGTGAAGCCTAGAATGTGACGCATGTTTCAGATTCAAAAAATGTGATACCATTTGAAAGCTATAGATCTTTTTCAATCAGCCTATCAATTAGGACTTTAGTCATAATTCAAATAGAAAATGAATAATAATTATTTATTAAATTAGAAGTAAAGCATAATTTATATTGATTGAAAGATGAGAATATCCTTGAAAAACCCTTTTTGTTTCATCAATTTTGGGTAAAAAAAAGTCGCCAACCTCATATCACTTACATATCGCCACTTTTTGGCCCATCATGATCCTACACATACCCAAAACTTCAAGAACCTAAACCATATGACCCGGGATAGTTCAAACCATCTTGGTGGGATGACAACTCCTTTTGTGACTACCATCGCATCAAAGGACACGAGAACTCATCATGTCATCAATTGAAGAACATAATCCAAAACCTAATTGAAAATGGTACTATAGAGGTTGAAGGACAACAACAAACTTCTAATCAAGAGCATACAATCTTCAAGAATCCACTACAAGACCATGGTTCGGGAAAGCCCTCCAGCTCAAGTCGACAGATAGATAATAAAGTCAATTATACAAGGAATGCCTTTGATTATTCACAGATAATTGATCACCTTTGTGCCACTGATGACTATGTCAACACCATCACCATTAAAAAGGTTCCTGAATTTTTTGTCACTACTCGCATGGCTAAGATTACTTTATTTGGCCCTTCTTCAAAGAAATTGCAATATAAAGCCCACTATAATCTTGTTGACCAATTAGGCAAGACACTCGCACATATCTCCATCCTCAAGTTGTTACGTCGATCACCTAAACATAAAGCTATAAAACTAGAATCTTCAAGAGAGGGAATTTAGTCTAAGAAATTTAGTCCCGATCTAGGGTTTCTAGGACAAATATAGAATCTCTTGGTGACTAGTCTAAATATGCAGAGATTTGGAAAAAAGATTGTACTAGGAATCATATACCCAGATCATTGCAACATGTCCCAAAAAAGTGAAAAGTGTCCTAGGAGCATAATTTTGAACTAAAACTTTGTGAGCCTTTGAACATGGAGTAAATAATCACTTTCCAATTGGTTTCATGTGAATAAGCTAGATATCTTGCTCTAGATCTGATTTTTCATGAGCCTTGACAACTTCTTCTAATAGCTTTACAACTTCTTACAACTTTGTAATGTTGGTACTTTTAAAGGCTTCAAATCCACTTTTTCTTCAACCTATAAAACTGCAACATACAAAGAGAGGGAAAAAAAATGTTGTTTTGGTAGAGAATGGGGGTTTTCCTTCGTCAAACCCCATTTTGGTAATGAAACCTTAATCGTAAATGAAGCATGAATAAAATGAAGCAAGAAATATGAGATGAAACAATAAAACCTTGTTTGAAATTGTAGATACATAAAAATGACCCGAGTCTCTGAAGGACATTCTCCTCTGTCAAACATCCTCCTCACATTATTAAATCATTTGATTATGTCCTAATGTCATATTAATTTCTAACTATTCCTCCATGATTATTTAAATAAATAAATTACATTTATTTATTTAAATATGTCACTAATCAATCCTTATTTCTAAGTACCATTTGCTAACATTACCATTTGTCCTTCAATTAAATAAACTTATTCATTTAACTCACTTTCCATCCCACAAATAAATAATTAAAATAATTATTTATCATCTTCTATCTTATTCCCATTTATGACATTAAACCATTATTTTTTTAAAAGTTAACTTTCCTCCATAAATCAAATAATTTCTATTATTTGGTTTCTATCTCATATATTGTCCACCATTGATTTAATTATCTAAATCTCAACTCTTCATTTCAAATCTTTCCCTAACTTTGACCTAAGGGTTCCCTAACCCTAATGCTTATTATCACATTGAATCTTGGCCTTTGATCTTAGGTTTCTATAAAATTTTAATCCTATCCATCCATTCTCAATTTGGAATTTTTTGAAAGGCACTCTCTCAAGCCATTTTACAGACACACAATTATTTTTAGCAGGCTTGAAAACTTGAATACTTGAGCACACAATACTTCAATATTTTTCTTGTCTAAGGCATAAGTGACAGTTGTACTTCAAATCTTAGGGCAATTATACCATTTTTAGAAAGATGGAGAAGGCCAATGGAGGTCATTCAAGGGAGGCTTGAAATCAAAGTGACTTTTTTTCATGTTTATTTGCTTCTTGCTTTCCATTGTTCTCCATTGTTAATTAGGGTTTTAAGTTACTATGCTTTTTACAATTAACCTGAAAGTTTTACCCTACTACAAAAACCTTGTAGATCTACAAACAAGCATGAAGTGGCCTCAACAAATGTAGATATTGATCATGATTCTTGATGAATGATAATGCATTTGAGTATTTGAATTGATCTTGAACAATACATCACAACATTAGCTCAAAATCACTTGCATGATGCATTAAGCCTTTGACGTGATAATGGATCTTGAATGCTACTATAATCCTATAAAAATCTACCCTTGAATTCCTTCTTGAATGGTCTTGAATACTCTATAATGATTTTGTGAAATATTAAGATTCTTGACTAAATATTTCAAGGTGAAAATAAGTGAAATAGCCTTGTATTTATACTTTTTTATGCTAAAATTCTTGAAATTACAATAGCACAAGCCAAAATCAGATCTAGGATAATAAAATCTCGTAAATAATTCTATTTAAAATAGGTTATGGTTAAAGTGAGACTCATATGCTTGTTGGGGTGTATGAGCTCGAGTGTCTTAAACATGAGACAAAAACTCCAAGAAGTGTCTTGTTTAATGCAATGTTTAAATTTGAACCTTGAGACCTAGGTGGGACCCATATGCCCAAGGTGGCATATGAGTCATAGAACAATAGATTGATAACACACAATCTCAAACATTTAATTATGATTTGTCATTTGTTTAATGTTAGGACTATACATAGAAATATGCATTTAATTAGGTTTGTCGATGCAAAACGGGACCAATTAGAGCATAAAGAAGCCAAAATTTAGTGAAAAGGGCCCAAAACTTAATGCGAATATGTAAAACATATTACAACACCAAATTAAGGCATCAATTAGCTTATTTTGTCAATTATTGCCAAATTAAGTGAGGAAAAGGGATACTTATTCCATCACTACATTTAGCCCCCACTTTAGTGAGAGGATGAACTTGCTTCAAAATGGACACTAAAGTAGACATTTGAGAGGGTTCCAAGTGTACCAATGTGGATGGTATAGAATGACTAGGATCAAGGAGGTAGCCAAGCCCCCAAGATCCAAGATCCTACGTCAAACAAACATAAACACAAAAGGACACACACAAGGTGTATGATATGCAACATCAAGATACACAGACATACAATGTCAATGGATTAATAGAAAGAAAAAAAAAACAAAAGTAAAAAGTGGTGGATCAAGCCTTGATTTTTTTTCCAATATGATGTGGATCAAGCCTCAACTATTTTTCCAAAATGAATGCTCACTCTGAGGCAATAGAACTTTAGGTTGTCCACTAGGTGAGTATCCAAAATGGGTGGCTTAGTGAGAAAGTCATGCCTCTATATTGGCTTCTCACCATACAATGAGAAAGTCATGCCATCATTTAGGCTTCTCACCATACTAACCATACCAAAGCTATCCCTTTCATAACTTCAATAGGGCACCAAAGAATGAAACTTCGAGCTTCATAAGGCCTAACAAGTGGCATTAAGCTCTTATGAACATTTACGCATGTAAGGATTGCTCAAAGGGATCTTTTCTTAATTTGTGTAAGGTCTCTTCTTAGGGAACATCATGGCTAATGTCTCCAAGAAAGGAAAAATCAAAGAAACATCTCTCTATTAGAGGAAATCAAACCCAATGACACCAACAAGTAAAGGATGCATCATAAGAAGGAAAATCACACAATGAAATATGAGTGTCAATGTATTCCCCCAATTTAAAGTGGTTGCTAACACCATGTTGTGAGCAATCTACTTTAAATTACATAATGAAGAAGGCATGAGAGCTTATTCAGAAAGACCTATTCCAAGTCATATGTTCCCGAATGAAACTACATCATGAATAAAGGGTTGCCCACAAAATATAATGCTAAACATAGATAGAAAAAGTACATCACATGCAAGCCAACTTAAGGCATGTCATCCATATCCCAAGCTTTCTCTTATATATACATGGAAGGTGGTCAACTAGCCAAAAGAGACAACAAGTACCATACGAGGATAAGGCTATCTAACCCCTTTCTCCCACTTAGTGAGAGAAAAGGATGAGCTGAGATGATTGATGAGAAACATGAAAATCAGTATCAATTAGAGGAACTAGGTGCTTCAACACAAGGAAGAGAACCAAATTCCTTAAGATGTTGAATTTTATTACCCAAAGTCTTACATTCATTATTAGAATGACCATGAACTCTTGTAGTAAAATTTCTTTCATGTTCTTAGATGGAGACATATCAAATGATCTTGGAGGAATCTCGACAAGATAATCTCTTGATCAATAGAAGATGTTCCTTTATTTTGTGACAAAGATATCTCTTGCTTAGTACTAAGTGTCATACTTACATAAGACTCTTTAGATTGTGAGATTTTGTTCTCTCCCTAAAAGGAGGGTGTAAAATCAGACAAAGTCCAATATTTACTAAGACGTGTCCTAGGAGTTCTTTTTGTGATGACATTAATGTTAAGTGAAGAATTCTTTGTTTCATTCATTTCTTTTGAAGAAAAATAACCAAGACTACTAGTTTCAATCAATTCAAGATGCACTAATGTTAAAGTTGGTTTAGGGGAGTCTTTTGTAATAGTGTTGCTATTGAGTGAAGGCTTATTTGTTTCTTTTGAGGGACAATAACCAAGACCATTAGTTGTTTCTTGCGTGTTAGGATCTATAGGGACACGAATACCTTGTTCGCTAGCACCACATCCTTTTCCACTATAACCAAGTTGTTTCATAAGTTCATAACCTCTAAGTCAATAAATTTTTTGCATTTCTTTCGGATTCAGTGGTTTCTCATAATCAATTTCGTCAATTTTCTTTTGTGTAATTTTATTATTCTTCTAAAGTGGTTGAGGTGAATGCTTTTGAAGGGTCTTACAAATTTCGGGATGACACTACCGATTTTTCTTTTTCATGCTTTTTTTCTATGATATTTGATTTCCCATCAAATCTAGGTGTGCAATCCAAGGAAGTCCAATCATCTTCTAATAACTTTTTGGATTCTTCAATATGCTTCTCTTTTTATTTTCTCTTGCACTTGTTCCACTTGTATAGTTGGTGTCACTGTTTTCAAAGGATCTTCCTTGTATTTTTCAAGTTGTAAAACACTATAAGGCTTAGGATCGACTTCGACCATATGTAATTTTTTGTTGTATATATAGTTCATTTTATGATGAAGAGTTGAAGGCACCGCATGCATCTCGTGAATCCATGGTCTTCCTAAAAGGTGGTTGTATGAAATATCATGAGGCATAACATGGATCGGGGTTTGTATGTAAATTTTTAAACTTTAATGGGTAATTTAATCACACCAAATGATTTTTCTCCTATGTTATCAAATCCACTGATAGATATAGTTAGGATGAATTTGGATTTTGTCTACTTTAATATTGTCTAGAAGGTTTATGCTACATACATTAAGGGTCAAACCATTGTCAACAAGAGTTCTCTTTATCCCAATCTGATTATTTTGAGCTATTATCATGAAAGGTTCATTTTTGTTTTGCATTTATAATTAAGGTAACTCATCTTGATTAATAGTAATGTCTAAGTTGGCTCTAGAGCTATAGCTTGAATTTGGGCTACCACATTATTTGATTACACATTAGGATGGGTAGGAACTTGCTATAAGGAACTTTGAATCATGTTATGATAATGAGGGGAGGATTGAATAAGGTCCCATAATGATATCTTAGTAGGAGTGTTCTTAAGTTGTTCAACAAGGTCATACTCTTTCCACTTTGTAAAGGAAAACGAGGAGAACTAGGCAAGATAGGTTGAGGCAATGGGATGGATGTTGGAGTTGTTTGTCTTGGTTGCAGATTGTTTCTAGTGTTATATTATGAGCAATGATATTGCAACTTAGCTATTATGACTTATTATTCTTACATGGTTCGAGGATGAGGACGGGTTTGTTTTGATTTTGTGGTTGGTTTAAGGGTGGGTAAAGGATAAGTTTAGGCTCAAGAGAGTACATCAAGGGATATCTAATGTGCATAAAGTCAGAAGACTTATCCTTATTTTAAAGATTTATTAGTGAATGGGAGTCTAATTCCACTTAATCATCTTCATCTAAGGAAGCTAAATCACTTTTTTTTGAAAGACATGTGTCAATGTTCTCTTTTTCTTTCACCAAGATATCCTCCCTAGTAGGAGAATTTTAGGAGGGCTACAAACTAGATTTTCATGACATTCAATGTCTAGTTCTTCTAAAATGACTTCATCACAAGTAAGGGAGTTATCAATGGTTGTATTTTCTTTCTTATCAATAATGATATTTTTGTGTTCAATAATGTTTTCTATAGGATTATCATAACTTTAATTGGCTTGATCTTCTAACACCAAAATGCCTTCTTCAAAAATAGTAGAGATATTAGGAGAAGGCCAAATTTGATTTTTATGATTGTCCATGATTTCATCCCTTTTCTCCAAGGTCTTGTTCTCATGTGTCATACTATCTACCCTAGCTGGAGAGATTTTAGGAGAGTAAAAAATAAGAGGTTCAACACATTCCATGCTTAGGTTTTGTAAAGTAGCTTCATCACAAATAGGGGATGCATCAAGGGAAGAACAAATATGAGTGGCATGCTTACCAATGATTGGAATTTTTCATTTAAATAGATATTTACAACTAGTAGGAAAATTAGGGGTAGAAATGAGATTCTCATGACTCACAATAAGTGTATCTTCCAACACTGAACTATCTTCTTTGCATCTAGGAGAGATGTTAGGGGAAGAATAAATTTGATTTTTCAGGGTTATCTATATTGACATCCCTATGTCTTATGATGTCTTCCCATGTAGGGTCATATAGGATTATCATAGCTCTCAATCATTGGATATCTTAACACAAACCTATCCTCCTCACAAATGTAATTTTCATGATCAATTGTATCCTCTTTCACTAAAGTATTCTCGTGAGTAGGTGAGGTATTGGGAGATGAATGAAGACTAGGTAATATAATGTTAAGGAATGTAACTTCAATTATCTCATCTTCTTGTTTCATAATATCTTCCAAGGGGGAGTAGGAGAGGGACAAACAAGACTTTCATGATTATCAATGATTGTATATTCTTTCACCAAGATACCTTTGTCACTAATAAGAGAGATATTGGGGGAAGAATAATTATGTTTTTTATGATTATCTATGCTTGCATCATCTTCTGTTATGACATTCTTACAAATTTGATAGATACTAGGGGGTAGCCAACATGCTTGTCAAATATTTTTATTTTTTTCCTAGATTATGCCCATGATTAGGGAAAATTGAACCATACAAACCATGTGATACTCTATGAACACTAAATTCTTGAAAAGGAAACATGCTAACATGAAAAAGTAAGCTATTTAAGTTATGCAATGCAACTTCTAAAATGTCAACAATTCTCTAAGAGATCTAAATATTGAGATGATTTTTGAAATTGTTCATTTTTTAATGATTACACTAAATGGATGATTTGACCTACATACATAAAAATAGAAATTTCCCAACCTTTCCATAGTGATACAGTAGGTTACTAGCAAGCCTAGGAAGTACAAAAAATTAAAAAAAAGCTCAAAAAAATTGGTTTATGTAGTCCATCAGGGACTAATATGCCCATCTGGGTGAATGAGTCCCACTTAGGGTTTTTGGAAGGTCCAGATGCTAAAAAAAAGTCAACACAAAATTCCCAAAAATATAGAAAAACCAACTATACAAGGACTAAATTGCTCAGATGGGAAAATGAGTCTCAGATTAGGGTTTTCATGCCAAATTTCACAAATTCCAAGTTGTTTCTAAGGTTTCTAACTTGTATGTTGATTTGGCTATTTGAAATTACAAATTTTCAATCCACTTTTCACTGATGCAATGTTTGAAACCCTTGAATGCAAATTAACTAATGCAAGATCTGATGGAACATTAATGTAAGTGAACTGTAAAGAGAATAGATGTGAGTGGGTGCTCACTTATTCTCCTTAGGTCATTCACTAATGTCATAGGAATACTAATTGGATTGACTATCGACCTCAAAGGTGAGTCAATTCTCAACAAGGAAGCCCTAGGAAGGGTTCTTTTAAGCTTTGAGGGGTTTACCACATAGTAAAAGCTTGGGAAAGATAAATAAGCATTCAACTCAAAACCTAGTAATGCAAGCTAAATGAATCATGCAAATGATGAAATTATGTAATAGAAAGTTAGGGTATCTATACTTGGAAGTTCTGGAAAAGTAATGAAGATTCTGGAAATAAAAAAATATTGTCAAAAAGTGCTATGGGGACTACGACACCCTTACTATTGACTTAGTCCCACTGCTATTTTCTGGGGAAAATGCAAAATCTTTGGATGTGGGAACCGGATCTGAAATAATCTCTACAAAATAACCTCGAGAGGACTAAGACACTCTAGGTGGCAACTTAGTCCCGTTTTGAATTTCTAAAATCTTTGAATGTGGTCTTGAGGTCCAATCTCTGCACTTCCTTCTTCTCAGATATGAGGTCCTGAATCTTTCAAATCTAGCCTATAGGTGAGTTTCCATGAAGAAGACAACTTTGTGATGCAACTTTTCAACTTTTCACTTCAAATGATCTTCAAGCCTTCAACCTAAATCTACAAACACAAACACACAAGAGGAGAAAATATTGTTGATTTTTAGTAAATGGGGGTTTGCCTTGGTCAAACCCCTTGTTGGTAATTAAACCTTGAAATTAAATGAAATGGAGGGAAGTGATGAATGAACAAAATGTAATGTTAAAACTCACCAAACTCTCACCATGAAGTCTGTAAACTTGTGTTAAATGACTAGCTTGGATATAGATCTTGAATCCAATGAGTTCTTGATAGATATGGGCTTGAATTGCTTGCTTCAATCAAAACCCTACATCACAAATGTTAGCTCAAAAACACATATGATGCAACAATCTCCTTGATATGATGCTTGAATCTTGATGATGAATCCAAATGCTTGATGAATTTCTCTCTAGTGCTCTTATGACCTTAATTACACTATTAGGAATTCTCTTACAAAATATTTGAATTGAAATGAATGAATGAACCTTGTATTTATACCTACTCATGCTTAATATCTGGAAATTGCACCACAATAAGATGAAATATAAATTCATTAATTAAAAGAGGTAAAATCCCACCAAAATTTGAAATTAAATCTTGAAAAAATCTTAAGGGGGACTAAGATGTACCCTAGGTGGTGTCTTAGTCCCAATTCCTGAAATCTTGAGGCAGAAACTCCAAAAATGGGCACATTAAGGCACACTTGAAATCAGGGTCCCAAGACCTTGGGGGAACAAAGACTCTCTAGGTGGCATCTTAGTCATGACCGAAAAATCAGGACACTCAACCAAAATTATAAAATTATCATTTATCTTTTGGAGTTTGTCGAGATTTTCCAAAAAGATATAGTTTATTAGGTTTGTGGATGCAAAATAGGACCAATTAAGGTATAAATAGAGATAAATAAAGCAAGGTGGGCACAAAAAAGTGTGAAAATGCAAGGGTATGCATTTTCCTACACTACAATGAACAAAAGGAAATAGGCTTGCACCTTTTAGGAGATGGAACTAGGGTTTAGGAACCATTTCACTCTTAGTTCATTAGGAAACCAAGATCTGTCAACCAAGTGACTCAATGGAGGGAAGGACACAAGGGGGTTTCCTTAGGTGCGATTAAACGAGGGTTCACCATTAAAATGAAGCTTCAAAGGAGAAATACAAACTCTAATGCACAAAACCCTAGAAACTTGAAGGCATGAAAGTGTTAAATAAAATTGATAAACGTGAATGAAACAAAAAAGAACTTGGAAGAATGGAGATGTCAAAACAAGGTTTTCAACCATGAAAAACTATTGTTTAAAGCTCACTGGGATTGATACACGAGGCTGGGTGATTTAGTCCTAGTCTAGCATTTCCAAAAATAATTGGAATCTCTTGGTGACTAGTCTCAATATGCAAAAATCTGGCAAAAAGGTTGTATTCAAACTCATACACCCAGACCGTTGCAAAGTGTCCCGAAAAAGTGAAAAGTGTCCGCGGAGTAGAATTTTGAACTGATTTTTTTTTTGCCTCTGAACATGGATTAAATAAGCACTTTCCCATTAGTTTCATGTAAATAAGTTGGATATCTTGCTCTAGATTTGAGTTTTCGTGAGCCTTGACAAATTCTTATGACAAATTTAAAACTTTTTACAACTTTATAATTTTGGTACTTTTGAAGGCTTCAAATCCACTTTTTCTTCAACTTATAAACCTACAACATACAAAGAGAGGGAAAAAATGTTTTTTTATTAGGGAATGGAGGTTTTCCCTGGTCAAACCTTGTTTTGGTAATCAAACCTTAATGAGAAATGAAGCATGAATTAAATGAAACATGAAATATGAGATGAAAGAATAGGACCTTTTTTGAAACCTTACTGATCTAGAAAAAATCATGAAGTGGCCTCAATGGGCGTAGGAATTAAATATGATTCTTTATGAAAGATAGTACCTTTGAGTACTTGAATTGATCTTCAACAATACATCATAACATTAGTTCAAAACCACATGCATGATGCCTCAAGCCTTTGACATGATAATGGATCTTGATTGCTACAATAATCCTATACAAATATTCCCTTGAATGCCTTCTTAGATGCTCTTGAATACTCCATAATGCTTTTGTGAAATCTAAAGATACTTCACTCAAAATTGCTAGGTGAAGCTAAGTGAAATAGCCTTGTATTTATACTTGTTTATGCCAAAATTCTTTAAATTATAATACTACAAGCTGACATTAGATCTAGGATGATAAAATCCCACCAAGAATTTGATTTAGAATAGGTCCTAGTTAGAGCAGAACTCATACACCAGTTGAAGCAATGTCTTATACATGAGACACAAAATCCAAGAAGTGTCTTGATTAATGCAATGTTTAAAATTAGGCCTTAAGATCTAGGTGGGACCCATATGCCCAAGGTGGCATATGAGTCCCAGATCACTAGATCTGGAACAAACAACCTCAAACATTAAATTATGATTTATCATTTGTTGAATGTCGGGATTATCCATAGAAAAATACATTTAGTTAGGCTTGTGGATGCAAAATGGGACCAATTAGAGCATAAAGAAGAAAACTTTTACTGAAAAGGGCCTAAAACTTAATGTGATTATGTAAAACATATTATGAAACCAAATTAAGACATCACTTAGCTCATTTTGTCAATTATTCCCAAATTAAGTGAGGAAAAGGGATACTTTTTTTGTCACTATAACTATATGAGTGAAGGAGTCCTTGCGGGTTCATATCGAGTCCTCCTATCACTATTTCAGTAGTCAAATTATTTCATTTTCTCTCTTTTCAAGAGGAGTTTTTTCCCATGTGGTTTTATCATTTTCTTTGGTTATGAGACATTCATTTCTTTGTAGATGGGTACCTCATCAAGCCTTGTAGCTAGGACCCATGTTGCATCAATTATATCATTCTTCATCAAGGTTCTAACCTTCTCCCTAAGTTGATTGTAGGGGGTGTTAGAGTAATCAAGATAATCACTTGATAATCAATTAATCTTTAATTAATTATTAGTTCCCTTATTACTTTATTCACTTAAGCTAAACTTGGGAATGCTTTTTCACCATTAGATCATGATATTTATTGAGTGTGTTGTCTTAGATTTTTATTATTTATAGTGTCAATCCAATAAAACCCTCACTAATAGTATTTCATGATATTTAATAGTATGAATTGAGAATAATTCTTAATCATGAGGAGTTGATCATGGCTTTGGGGGCCTTACAACTGAGTATCTAATCTATCATAAATATGCAAAAAAGGTAAATAAATTGAATATTATTAAATTACTTAAAATGACATTACTTATAAAATATGGTATACAATAAAATTTAATAACATAATTGCTTATTTAATAGACATGATTTAAATTACTAAATAAATAGTACAATCTTTCAATTGTTATAATCTATAGTAAATTAAATCATATACTTATTTTTAATCTTATATGTAAACTATATATAAATGATAATTTTTAAATCACCCAATCTACTAATCAAGATATTTTTTGACTAATAAAAATAAAATAAATATTTTCGAAATGTAAAAGTTAAAATTATAATTATGATATTAAAATAGAGGATACCTAAATTAATTTTTTTACTATCTAAGGAAGCCTTACACACTATAATTAATAAAAAAATCACAAAACTCATGGTTTTTATAACATGATGAAAGCGGAGGAGTCGCCACTTGTCATGCATGGCCTTGTCCATGGATTAGGATTTTGAACTTCCTTCGTTGTCCACAACGCATGACCGATGTGAGACCACTGTCGTTGATTCCTAGCTAACATTGTCTGATATTTATTGCCGTCCTAACGAGGTAGCAAAAATAAAATCAAGCGTAAGCAGTGATCATTAGGTCCAAGCAAATAGGACATGTCGGCATCTTCTTATGTTCTGTTCGTGTAGTCGACGCCAATACCTGCACCTGTCTTTTCCTTAGCTCTCTACAATGGAAGGGATATCTCTCTCTCTCTCTCTCTGTATATATATGTATATGCCACGAATGCTTTTCCAATGAAGCCTCTCTCCTTGAGTAATGCGAGCATGGAAATGCAAATCAAACTCTTCGTCGCTGTGCTTTTGTTGTTGCTCCCCCACTCACTATGTAAGCCATTACATCTCTTATATTGCCATACATTACGAATACCAGTTATTAAAATGAGGTTTTCTAGAACGTTTTCTTCATTTTTCTTTGTCTTTGCAGGTAGCAATGTTAAACTGTTGAGAGAGTACATAGGCGCGGAGGACCTCAGCGTCAAGTTTTCAGACGTGCCAATTAATCCCGACGTGGAGATTCACTTCATTCTGTCATTTGCCATTGACTACACCAAATCCGTCCATTCTCCATCTCCAACAAACGGCAAATTCAACGTTTTCTGGGACAAGAAAAACCTACGTCCCACTGACGTTCTAGCCATCAAGTCGAAATATAAAAACGTCAAGGTCGCGGTCAGCCTGGGTGGCGATGTTGTAGGAAAGGTTGGCACTTTTGTGCAGTTCCAGCCTTGGAGCGTTTCATCGTGGGTTCATAACGCCGTGTCCACTCTGTCAGAAATAATTAAGGTATACCATCTCGACGGGATCGACATCGACTATGAGCATTTTGAGTACTCCGATCCCAATACTTTTGCGGAGTGTATTGGTCAATTAATCGTACAACTGAAGCAGAAAAATGTCATCTCTATGGCGTCCATTGCTCCTTACGACAACAGCACAGTGCAGTCTCATTACTTGGCGTTCTGGAATAAATATGGTGGCTTCATTGACCACGTAAACTTCCAATTCTACGCCTACTCTCGCAGCACCACAGTCAAACAATTTCTTAACTACTTCGATAATCAGGTCTCTAATTACAAGGGCGGGAAAATACTTGCCAGTTTCGGTACAGATGGATCTTCCGGTGGGCTCACGCCAGAGAATGGATTCTTCGAGGCATGTAGGCAGTTGAAGGAGAAAAGAAAACTTGAAGGTATCTTTATCTGGTCTGCTGACGACTCAAAAAAGTTTGGCTTCCAATATGAAAAACAATCCCAGGTGCTCTTGGCCTCCAGCGAGGATTCTTAATTCATCGATTTATGTAAATGGATCGTGTTTCCATCATAATTCTAGTGTTCCTTGTGGATTTGGCCTGAGACTAAATACATTCTTAACAGGTCTTGATGAGAACTCATCCTCTTGGATTATTTTACTCTTTCAGAGGTATGGAAACTCTTAATTTATGGTTATCTCTCAATATAATTTCTTAGAACCACATTTTAGAAGTGTCGACAAAGGGCAGAATTTTAGATGTTTGTTCTATTTAGAGAATTTATTCTTTCATATATCTTTTGAACGAAGGAATGACTGTGTATTGCCTGGTAAGATTTGTAGTGGACATGTTGTTTGTTATATTAGCTTGAACTTCCAAAACATTAAACTTCACTGCTTGAAAGGGTGATATGAGAGGTGGGATCTGGTGATAAAATAGTACGTAGGATGGAAGAAACTCCAAATTTGGTGTTTACCCGATACGCAATGGTAGTTCTATCGTTCGTTCACGATTTATTATCCAGTCCGTTCGTCCCGAACGAGAGACATTTAGAGAAAAGTTGCCATATCTCTCTTACCTCCATTAGAGAATCGTATAAATAGTAAACCGTAAGCTTAAATTTCTGTCAAAGGAAAATAGACGAAACATTATTTAGTAATAAATAATTGTGTGCTTTTTGTTTATGACATGCGAATAATTGTTGAACTTGGACATGGCTTTATATTTAAGTGAAGCCCCACTCTTAAATTGAAGCTCCATTGTAAACTATTTGTTTTATACGTTATTTGTTTTAGGTTCATTTAAATTGAATTGATTTTAATGTAATTATTAGTGTATGTTTTGTGGGATTTCTTGTAAGAGTTGGTAAATAATTTAATTCTTACTTGACTTTATCTACATTCACTTTTAAAAATTTGTCATGATTTTTAGTTTAGTCATTTATTAAACCTTGATTTCAATCTATTATAGATCTTATTTAGTTATATGAATGTGGAAATGATTGAAAAACTCATAAATTTAACTTTAAATTTTAGGCCTAAATTTATGCTCTATAGAAAAATCTTTATTCATTCAATTGAACATAAAATTCCTTACTGAATTTTTTTCTCTCTCTTTTTCTAAATCTTTACCCCAAAGATTTCACATTTAACTTCTTTCTTCTTAGGGCTCTATCATTTCTTCTTAAGCTAGATTGTTCGTAAAAAGATATGGTCTAATGCATAGACGATTTATACTTGAAGTATTAATCTTTTGAAAGAATAGATAATATTTAATCTCATGTATATTAATTTTGATTAGATTAAAGTCGAGAAGGGCCTATACCCATTTACAAAATGGTCATAAAGGACAAGCTAAGGGGTCTCATGAGACATTATACACTTCTAAAGTAAAAAAAAGAGTAGTTACACAAAGACTTGCAAAAGAAGGAAAATGTGAAACATGGGAAAAACCAGCCAAGGACTAGACCAACTATTGGTTTCCCAACAACTTAGGACCATTAATGGCCTGCCATTCTTTAGCAAGAAATTGGAGTTTCTCTTCAAAGGAAAGAGGCCCCTTGTAGGTAGGCTAGACCTCTTGAGTACTAGGTGAACCAAAGTTGCTCTCTTTCTTTCCCTTCATCTTGGAGTGACCAACATCCTAACTGCCATCACCAACCCTTCTTCCATGGTTGTTATGAAGCTCTTGCTAGAACACTTGAATGGTGACCATAGTATTTTTAATAGTTTCCTTGCTATAGTCCACAATTTTCTTTAAGCACTTAAGGGTTTTATCTCGATTCCTATGCATGGTAGCCACCACTCCTCTAGTTTCACCTTATCTTCCTTAGTACCAATTAGCGTCTAGAGAACTTCAACCTCATTCTCCCAATTGGCCCATTTATTAAAAAAATTAGTGAGGAATGACAATAGACCCCAACGACCTTCGTCATCGACCTCACCTGGCCAAGTCACCTTCTGGTTAAGCACCTTCTCTTTTAGCATTTTAATTTTATCCTTGGTCATGATGAGTTGGGTTGTAACCACTTGAGAATATCATTCTAAACATTGAAAGACTTAGAGAGATCATTCAATCTAAATTTTATGGGGACACAATTATCCCATAAATCTTTATCTAATTGGGGCTTAAAATTTCATTATCAAGATTCACATAGAGGGTGGGGGATCTTTGGGGAGTGGGAGGGTTTAAGGACCAAGGGGATTTGGAAATACAAGAGAGATCCTCATGAATAGGGGAACCATCGAGGGAGTCAACAGGGGAGTCAATACAGGTGGGGTTCTAGGAGTCATCATTTGAGGAGTTCTAAGGCAACCAAGAGAAGAGGCGGGTTGTACTAGTTGGGATCAATCTTCCAGAGTGGTGGGTAGAAGGAATGGTCCAAGTAAATTGAGACCTTATGTCCCAATCTAAAGCAGAGGTCCAACTTGTGAGTAGAGTAAATTAGATGGAGGCCAAGAGCATGCCTCAAAATCCACTTTCATCCCTAAAATTGACTAAGGCACCAGTCCAAACCTGTCAGCAAATACCCTAAAAAATCAAATTCTTAGTTCTGAGCAGATTATTCTAGATGATGGACCCTCAGGGGATTTGTATATTATGAATGAAAGAGATACCCTCCCTACCATGAATATTATTATATTTAAGGATATAGATCCATTCATCTTGCTTATTTAGAAGTTTCCAAGTTAATTTAGTGATAAGATCCATGTTCATTTGTCTATTTTTTGTCAAATCCATACCACCTACATATTTCTAGAGCACACAGTGTCCCAATTCACTCAAGAGAAATGTTTGTCTTATGTTCCCAACCAAAGGAACCTTCTTTGGATCTAGTCCGATTTATTATAACATGAATAGGGCATGAAAAATAGGGGCATCAAGTACAAAGATGAACTTTGGAGAGTGGACTTTAGGAGGATAATTTTTTCAGCATTACTAAGAAGGCCCCCCTTCCAAGCCAACAATTGTCTTTGAACTCTCTCAAGTAAGTTGGGACAGATAGAATTATTGACCTTACTTACAATGAGGGGCATAGAAAAATAGTAGAGGGGAGGGGAATTATTTGATATTTAAGAATCCTATAGATCTTGGTTTGGATTTGGAGGGGAAAATTAAGAAAAAAATAACACTTTTAGCAAGATTAATACATTTACTAGAAGCTAAAGAATTTTTTTTTAGAGCATGAATCCACCCCTTTCCCTCTACAACCACGGATTCCCCCAAACATATCATGTCGTTAAAAAAATGTTGATGAGAAATCAGTTGAGAGATAGAAGATGGAATGAAGCTATTCAAAGTACCATTCATAACCCCTTAAATCACAATGTTATGACCAAGAACCTCAACCATCAAAATAAAGAGATAGGGGCACAGGGGATCCCCATGTTTGATACCACCCAATATTGAAAAATTGCCTTCTGGAGCACCTTTTAAAACCACATAGAACATAGGAGAGGTTACACAACCTTCAATATGTTTTAAGATTTTTCCAGAGAACCTAAATCTACATAAGACTTCAAACAAAATTTTCCAAGATACTTTATCGTAGGTTTTTGATATGTCCAGCTTAAGGGCCATGCATTCCTTATTCCTCTTAGCTCATAGATTGGAGGGTTTCATGAACCAATATAATGACATTCATTATTTGATGACCTAGGAAAAAACCTTTCTAGGCTGAATGGGTCAACTTATCAAGGGAAGGTTTAATACAGTTTACAACAATTTTGAGAAAATTTAATAGAAGGTATTACAAAGGCTAAAGGGGTGGAAATCAGAAAGCCTATTGTCACCAAATTTTTTAGGAATGATTAAAATAAAGGTATTATTGAACACCTTGAGAATGTTACTTGAAGAGAGAAATTTTTTAACAACACAAGTAATATCATGACCAACAATATCATATGACTTTTTGAAGAAAAAAGGATGGAAGCCATCAGGTCCTAGAGCCTTAAATGATCTAAGGCAGAAAAAAAACTCCCTAATTTCCTCGATCATGGCACAAATTTTGATAAATATAATTTCTTGAGGAGACACATCATAGGGGATAACATTCAAGAGGTTGAGAGCCAGAGGATTGTTCATGGCCAGGTTAAGGAGATTATAGGAAATACTAATGGTAGCCTAACAAATATCCTCCTCAAAAAATAGAGTAGAGCCATCCTCGATGATTAATTCAGTAATGGAGTTCCTTTTTCATATCTTTGGAGGTAGTCATGTGGAAAAACTTTGTGTTATTGTCACCCTCATGAAGCCATTGATTTCTATCCCTCTACTTCCAATCAATTTCTTATTCTCAATAATGTTATGTAATTCACTTAATAGAGTTTTTTCCTTTTCCACCAAAAATGTTAATGCTCCCATCTCCAAATCCTTTTGCACTTGTCTGAGTTCATCCTTAAGAGGTTTTTTTCGAGAAAATATTTTTCCAAAAGAATTATTGTTCTAGCCTTTCAAGTTACCTTTAAGATGTTTTAATTTTTAGGAAAGTCTAAACATAATTAAACCAAAAACCTTGATATTCCACCATTCCTATAGGAGCTCTTGAAGGTGAGGGTAATGTGACCATATCAACTCTAATTGAAAGGGCCGCTTAGACTTAGGAGAAGGGGTGTTCCAACTAAGAAGTAGTGGAGTGTGATCGAAACCAATCCTTAGGAGAGGGGACAATGCAAGACTAGAATAAATATCCCAATGAGTGGAGATCAGGCAATGATCAAGTCTAACCTAAATAAGATTGTGTCCCACCCTTTTGTTGGACTAGGTGAAAGAATAACATTCTAGCTCTAAATCAAAGAGGCCACAAAAAAGAAGGAAATTTCTAATATCCAACATATTTTTAGTCAAATCAATGTTACCACCCATCTTCTCAGAGGGGAAAAGAGGGGTGTTAAAGTAGCCCTTCATTATCTAGTGACTATGAAGGATAAAACTTCAGCAACCCAACAAACCAAACCAGGTGTTTCCTCTTAGCACAATGTTATTATGCACATAAAAATTAGAAAGAATCAACTCATGGAGACCATATCTTTGAGAAAAGAGGAAATTGAGGAAGTTTTTATCCTTATAAATTAGAGAGTGAGGGAGGAAAGGTTTTCACATAGTGACTAGACCGCTAGAAGCCCCCTCTTCATCAACCACCAAATATAGGGCATTAGGACAAAGGTACTTACTCTATTTATCAAAGTCCATAGGAGTCATCTTAGTTTATTGTATAAGTAAAATATTAGGCTTGTATTCATTAATAAGATCCCTAACAATGTGCTTCTTGTAGACACTATTAAGCCCTCGAATATTCCATGAGAGGGTCAACATTTCTTAGATCATCTGGAGCCAATCCACTCCAAGGTCATCTGGTTCCCATTAGCAATATCTCTTGTATTATTTTGTCTGGCTTTAGAAGATGTCTTGACAGTTTAGAATTGGTCCCAATGTTAGCCAACATTCTTAGACCCACAAACTTAGACGAACATGGCAAACCCATAAAAACTAGAGTGGACACACCCTTGGTAGAGGGAATTAGCACCAATGGGTTAGGAGTGGGGGAAGAGTGGGAAATACAAGGGATGACTGAGGTTGGGGAAGAATCCAAATGGGATAAAAAATGACTACCACCAAGGGTTCCTTAAGAATAGGAATGGTGATAGACAAAAGTGAGTTAGTAGGGAAGCACTAATCAATGTTTAGAGACTTGGAGGAGAGTAGAGAGAAGGGGGTATCAATGGGTAAATCAGACTCTTGGGGCCCATGCATGTTTGAGGAGGGTTGAACAAGCACCAAGGGAGGCACAAGAATACCAACCTCACGAACTAGATATGGGTCTAGAGAGGAACAATAAATATTAGGACCAAAAGGCAAGACCAGCTCCAACATGGACTGAGGAGGAAAACTTGAGGAGAACCTTCTATCTTGATTTGGGGAAGGCAGAGACTTATTTTTTCCATTTCTTTGGGGGTTGAAACCTTTGGCGCTTTCTTAGGATAAGTTTTGCAAAGATGGCCAAGAGAAGAGCAGTGTCGACAGAAGAGAGAGAAAATTTCATATTAATAGTTCAGACAACTTACCAAGCCATGACTCCAAAGTGACTAAGGAAGGAAACACTTTATTAGGTTCAATACTAACACAAAAGTGAGTGACACTAGCCAAAACCATTGTTTGGTGACATATTCTAAAGAGAGAAATTTACCAAAATAAATAGCCATAGTAGCAATAATCTTTGAGTCATCCCAAAATTCTAAGGGAAGCCTAGGGAACCAAACCTAGGTTGGGAGGGAAACCACCAAATGAGAAGAAGGATCAAAGCTTTGGTACCACTTACACAGACCTAGAATCTATTTCTCGAAGAATTGGGGACCCCTGGTTAGAGCCTTCAAATAGTCCTCCTAAAGGGTAAAGGTAAAGAAGAAAATTCCCTTGGGGAGAGCAGAGATGGAAAAGGAACCCTTAACTTGCCATGTATATTAGTTACAATCTAATATATTTTTTGATTCATTTTATAGGCAAGAGATATATGTGCCTTGATTGATGCCAGTGATAAGTTGGACTAATAATGAACTCTTTTGATAGACATAATGATAAAATATAATTCTACACTTTAAAAGGTTTGTATAGTATAGCATTTTGGGTTCTTGGAGTTCATTATTGAAGGTTTAAGGGTTTGCCTTATTTTTTAATATTGAGAGTTTATATTTAACAATTAGTTTTCAAGATTTGAGGTTAAAGGTTAAGTGTTTAGGATTTCTAGTTCAATATTAAGGGTTGATATTCAAGTTTCAACTTAGTTTTGTGGATTTAGTATTCAATTCTTCCCATCAAAATTTAGTGTATACTTAATTAATATAGTTTAGAGTTTAGATTTTCCAGGTACACGATTCAATTGAAAGGTTCATTGTTCACAATTTAAGTGTTAAAGAATTGAGTTTAGAATTTGGAGTTTACTATTCAAGGTTCAACATTTAGGGTCTAGCTTTCAAAATTGAGTTTCATGTTTCAACACTAAGAGTTCCAAGATATAGTGTTCAGTATCAAGATTTAGTGGTTTGAGTTAAGAAATCATAATTATCATTTAGACTTCATAATTAAGGTTCTATATTCAAGGTTAATTATTCAACATGAAGTATTCAATATTTAAGGTCAAAAGTCATTATTTTCTCTATATGGGTTTCAAATCTAAGGTTCATAGCTCAATGTTTGAGGTCTAGGATTCAAAAAACAAAGTTTAAGGTTTAAAGTATAAGGTTAAGAGTTTAGGGTTTAGCGTTAACTTTTAAGGTTCATATTTAAACTTTGAGTGTTTAATTTTAAATATTTTAATATATTCAATGTACATCATTTTTTGGTCTAAATTAGTTTCTTAGTGTATATCCCATTTTATGCCAATATTTATTATTTAAGGTTCACAAGTCAGGGCATAAAATTAACCAATTATATTTTAAAGTTCAATGCTCAAAATTTAGTTTATATTTCATGGTGAAGGTCTACATTATTATGAGTTCGTATATAATTCTCTATACCACTTGATATTTGGATATGGATGTAGACACCCAAGATCTAGGAGCTTCAATGAAAGTATCAAAGTGACCAAACATGAGAGAATAATTCTACTCCATCAAAGGATGTCAATGTAGAATATGTATACATGGATATTATGAATATGATTCAATAATATGGATTAATATTGCAATGGGAAACCCAAGGTAAGATATTAAAAATATAAGATTATGGAATTTCTCTTAATCATATATCTTTATAGTTTAAGTGACAATTCCCTTAGAATGTCTCATGTAAGCATAAGTAAATTATTTTTAATATAAGTTAATTAGATGACAAAAAAATGAAATATTGTGATGCTTTTGTTAACCATATTACTTGATACAGTAGTGTAGGAAATAAATCATATCCTTTACAATTTCACACTATATTTGGGTCCCTTAAATTATTGGACTTAATTATTCAAATTTTCTATATTATGCATTCCAAAGCCTCATTTTTACCATTTTTCGAAAGGAGAATCAACATTAAATAAATGTAATCAATAATTAAATCATCATGAAATAGGTGTGTATTGCACTTATAGACCAAGACCCATTTGCCTATGGGCGGAGTCTTCTTTATGGGCCAAGACCAATTTTAAAATATGTTTTTTGTGAAGTTTTAATTATCCACTATAGTGTAGAAAAATGTATCCCTTTACATTTTCACACTTTTTGGGTCCTCTTAGTTAAATTAGACTTAATTATTCTATAATAAGCCATTTTATTCATTTAAAAGCCTAATAAATTATATTTTCCAAAGTAGAAACTTGACAATAATTAATACTAATACATAACACTTTACCTTGAGTAATGTGTGTTCTAGGAATAGGGACCTAAGACCCATTCGTGCATGGGTGAATTGGTCCTCCCTAGGTGATTGAACCTAAATTTAAAATAATTTTTGGGGAGTATTTTAAGGTCTCGAAATGTATATTTCAATGTCAGCTTGTGATATTTAAATTTTGGGAAATTAAGGATATATACAGTTTATAAACACAAGGTTATTTTCTAAGTTTCACCTAGAACTTTTATGAGATTTCAAGTACAAGTTTACAAGAGAAAATTTGATGATCAAGGGCATTCAAGAGAATAATTATCAAATATTTATTTCAACAATCAAGATCCCATCATCATGTCAAAGTATTCTTGCATCATGCATGTTTTGGAGCTAACATTATGATGTAGGTTTCAAGATCAAGTTCAAGCATTCAACACATCATCTGAAGTATTAAGATCCACATCCATTGAAGCCATTTCATGGAAGTGGTAGACCTTCTAAGATCTCGATTCAATAGTTTACTCAAAGGTTTTTTGAGTGGTAACATAACATTGTTCATTGTTCATTCGATTTTTCATGCTTTATTTCAATTCACTATTTAATTACCCAAATAGGGTTTGACCAAGGAAAACCCTCATTCACCAAAAAAAAGAATTGTTCTCTCTTATGTGTGTTTTGTAGATTTAGGTTGAAGAAGAATTGAAGACCATTTGAAGTGAAAGATTGCAAAAGTTATCATAGTTGTTGTCAAATCACAGAATCTAACCTACAGATCTGATTTCGAACTTTCCAACACTGAAACCTAGATAAATGAGAAGCTACAGATCAACATTAGAGGCTGTCAAAAGATTTCTAAAAATCCTAAAGAAAGACCCATTTTCCCATGGGTGAATGAATCCTTGACATCCTCCATAAAGTGACTTTTGGTGACTGGTAAACATCATTCTTCCCTTCTGATATCTACAATCAATTTTCTATTTTTGCTAATGTTGATTTTCATATTGCTATTTCAAGTTTGAATTGGCATAATTAGGTTGATTTTCTATTTTTAGTTTTTCTCCCAAAAGTGTTGTTTTAACTTGACCCCCATCCTCAAAGCATAAGGAAATATATAGATTCTTACATTAGGTTGATTCACCTAAGGGTTGTTAGCCAATTCTTTGTGGGGATCTCATTTCCTAATGAAATAAAGGAAAATAGGTTCATCATAATTCCCTCGTTGTCATTTTATATTGATTGGTAAACCTCACTTTTTAGTGCTTCATTTTGGTGAACCCAACTTTTGAGCATAATAAATTTCTAATTTTGGAGTCCATTTTCAACCCTAGATCTAGGATTTGTAAACTTTGCATTGCATTGCATTCATTTGCATCTCATTTAGGGTTTTATGTTTACATTTTTGCATTCTTTAAAATTTGAAAAATTCAAAAGTCTCAGCCATTTTGCATAGTATTTACCCACCATTGCATGATCAATCATTTACATCAAAAAATTGAATCAAATTTGCATCTCAAATTAGGTCTTTTTTCTTGCCATTTAGAATCATTTTACACCTACATTTAGATATAAATTTCCATAAATTTGAAACTGTAACCACCTATTTGAAACCAAAATCTAAAAAACATAAGTATTAACTCAAAACTTTGTAAATAATTTTTAAAAACATAAAGTGAGACCCATTCACCCATGGGTGAATGACTCCCCAATTAGAGATTTTTTTGCATTTCTAAGGATCAAAAACATTGTTTTTACCTTCTGTATTCCTGCGTTCAGTTTGTTGTTTCATTTTCCAGAATTTTTATTTTCTGAATTCATTCACATTAAGTTTAATTTGTGAAATTTAGTGCATTGTTTGAATTCAAATTTTCATTCAAAATGACATCATCTTTATGCTTTTACATAGCATAATCAGAACATTATCTTGGTTTAAACCTAAAAATTGCTTTTAGATACTTGCATTGCACTTTACATTTTAGGGTATTTAATTGCATTTTACCTATTTTCCATTTTAGGTACACCTTCAGTTTTTTAAACTTGTATAAACTTCACAACTTGGCATCCTATTTCCAATACTATTATGAGACGTAGTTGGAGACTCATTTCATCTCGTGATACATCACTAGATGTGGATCTTGTGTTTTCTAACTCTTTCACTCATAGTGTTGACACTAGCCAACCCACATTGGACCATACCCTTGAAACTTCATTTCCTATGACTTCCTTACCAACAACTAATGTGACTAATGTTGAATCAAGTGTTTCTAATGTCCCTTAAGAGAACATTAGAAGAATGGATGAAGAGTTAGAGAAATTAGAAAAAAATGTGAGTTTTGAATAGATCGTTGGTAATGGGGTTCCTATCATAGATAACATGAGGAGGATAATTGATAATGAACTATGAGTAGAAGTTGTTGTGGCAATGAAAAAGTATCCCTCTACTTTTCCTTGCTTGTTTTGGCCCTCCTTGTTAATTTAAGTATAATGTTTCCTTGATTTAGTGTTGTAATGTGTTTGACACATTCACATTAGGTCTTGGGCCCTCGTGAGCTAAATGAACTTAATTGTACCTTATTTAAGGTTTTGTAAAGTGTTGTGCCACACTTTCACACTTTTATAGGGTTTTCAGAAATATCTAGGTTTTTTTATGCCTTATTTGGCCTTTTTTTTCATCCACAAGCCTTAATAAATATATCTTTTTTGAGGATAATCCTGACATATATAAACATTCAATCATAATTCAGGTGTTTTTAGGTTGTGTAGCCTAGATTTAGTGATTGGGGACTCATACACCACTCTGGGCATATGATTCCCACTTAGGTTTTTAGGCCTCAATCTAGATTTTGCATCATTCTAAGCATTTTTGAAAATGTGTCCCATAGTTAAGCCTAATTGGACTCATACACTACTTCTGGCATATGAGTCTCATGTGGCCTTAAATTAAATTTAATTCAAATTCTTGGAGGGATTTGATTCTCCTAGATTTGATGTCAGCTTGTAGTGTTATAATTTTGAGAAATTTGGTATAAACAAGTATAAATACAAGGTTATTTCACTTATTTTCATCCTAACAAGCAATCAAGTGACCTAGCAAGTTGAATGAGAAACCTATAGTAGATTTGACTTCAAAAGAGTAGTCAAGTGCTTACAAGAGAATTCAAGAGTCTTCAAGGGCTGATTATCAAGTGTTTTAGAGGGTATGTGTAGGATCATCATGGAAAAAATAGGCCCTTAAGTGGCAACAAAAATTTAGAAAATCAGAGTTAGGCAACTTGACACAAAAATTTGAGTAGAATCTATAGCGAATTGATTGTAATTTCTAAACTACTAGGTTTATTTAAAAAAAAATCTATTTGGTGAAAATTTGAAATTTCAATGTAGTAGTACTTAAATTTCAAGGGAAAAATAAGAAGTAGGTGTCTATCTGACCATCCTAGCCACAATAAAATGATAATATTTTTTATAATATTTTAGATATAAGTAGAGGACTCATGTCTCGATGTGATACATGCTTTTTTGAAAAAATATTCCAAGTAAATAATTAATTATGAAATTTTTATTACAACTTCTTACAAAAAAAAAAACTCGTATGTCTGACCACCTTAACATGGTCAAAACTTCATGAAATTAAAATTTTTGTGTAATCCTATAGTATGTGAAACATAGAATGTGGCACATGTTTTGGATTCAAAAAATGTGATATCGTTTGAAAGCTATAGATATTTTTCAATTATCCTATCAATCAGGACTTTAGCCGTAATTCAAATAGAAAATGAATAAAAGTATTTATTAAATTCAAAGTAAAACATAATTTATATTGATGGAAAGCTAAGAATATCCTTTAAAAACCCTTTTCATTTCATCAATTTTGGTTGAAAAAAAGTCATCAGCCACATGGGCTATCATATCACTTACATATCACTACTTTTTGGCCCATCATGATCTTGCACATACCCTAGAGCATTATTCAAGTAGCAAGCATCATGTCAAAGTCATCATGCATCATGTTTATTTTTGAGCTAACAATTGTTATGTAGGGTTTTATGATTCAAGATAGCATTTAGCTCAAGATCTATCACATTCAAGTAAGAGTAAAGATCTACATCCATTGGAGCCACTTCATATATGTTTGTAGAAATTTATTGCTACGGTTTCATGAGTTGAAACATTATATTATTTTCATTCATCATTCTCCTTTCCTATTTCATTTCATTTCAATGTTTGATTAACAAAACATGGTTTGACCAAGGAAAATCCCTTTCCACTAACAAAACAACATTTTTCCCTCTCTTTAGTGTATGATTTATAGGTCTAGGTTGAAGACATATTTGGAGAGAGTTGTCAAGTGTTCAAAGTTGTCACCTTGCATTGGAGATCATTGAGATACATCTATAGGTTGCAAATCAGAGTTCTAGACCCAGAAATCAGGTGGAAACGACAAAGCAGACATTGAAGAGAAGAATAAAACTTTGATTTTATAGAAAACCATAACTAGACTGATACACCACTTCTAGCGTATAAGTCCTAGCATAGGAAAATTTGTAGATCTCAAGAGTTTCAGTCACATCTCTGCTAGATTTTGTTCCTACCTAGAAACCATAATCTAGGACTAAATCATCTAGACTGACATATGAGTCCTAAGATGGATTCATTTTAGTGTTTTCAACATTTCAAGTCTTCATCTAGTCCTCTTCAGGTTTCCAGGTGCACACTTGTGACTTCTTAGCTTTTTGTTTTGATTTACATGCTTTTCTACATCATTTAGTGAAGGATTGCATTACATTAGGTCTTTCCAAGCCCTAGCTTGGTGGTGAACCCCTCTTTAGTTTATAATCAAACCCTAGGAAAACCCTATTGCAAGATCTCTTTCTCCTTTCCATACCTTAGACTGAGATCTCTAGGGTTTTCCTTGAATGAGAGTGTAGAAGATTGTTATTCTATCTCCCAAGCATAGAAGAAAACAATTTCCCACCTTTCATTTTGGTGAACGTACATTTAGAGCATCATAATTTTGATTTGGAGTGCATTATCATCCTAGATATAGCTAGCATTAACATTACACTAGGGTTTTCATTAGTTAATTGACATCTAGCATTTCTAAATATTGCATTAGTGAAATTGCATATAGGTTACATTTTTGCATTTTGAATCATTAAAAATCATCTCTAATCTGTATTTACATTTAGTCTATAGATCATCCAAACTAGAAAGCATAAAAATCACTTAATTTTATTTGAAAATTATGAAAACCCTCACTGGGACTCATATGCCCCTCTAGGCAATTTAGTCCTAATGCAAATTTAAAAATGCATTTTCTAGAATTTAAAACTTTTTTTCCGAGCTTCTTTTTGTTGTTGATAACTTTTTGTTTTAGTTTCCAAAGTTTTTGTTACATTCATTTCATTGCATTTATCTTAAATTGCATTTTCATCCATCTTGCCTTTAGTATCCCTTGGATGATCTTTTCTAGTTGGTGTCCTATTGATAATACTGTAGTGAGACAAAGTTTGAGACTCATTTCATTTTACGATATTACAATCATTGTGGATCTTGGGTTATCTAGCTCTTTCACTCATAGCATTGACACTAGTTCACTAGGTATGGACCATACCCTTAACCTCTCTTTTCCTTCAAGTAGTGTGACACATGTTGAAACATCTGTTGCTAGTGTTCCAAAAGAAAACATAATCCAAATTCATGAAGACTTATCCAACATACAAAACCAAATAAGTACTAATAATATTTCACCTACCACCATCCCTACCATATATAACATTCATCACATGCTTGAAAGTGAAGATGAAGTTGACCTTGTTTGTAGCATAGTTAAATATTTGGAAAACATCTTACCTCAACAACTAGTTGTCCTTTAACCTCGAACAATATTAAAAGACAAGGAGGAATTCAAATTCCTCCTCCCACAACAATTACCTCTATTCCTACCTATACCAACCCTCAAGTTACAAAAACAATGCAACCTACTAGTAATGTGATCCCTTCCTTGGGTATTTCTGATGCAGAGGTTGGGTGGAGATCACTCACAAAATAGAGACTTCAACTCTCAACCAAGAACCCCACTCCAATCTCACGGACATCAACTCACCCTCAAGAGGGTTTCACCTTCATTTTCCCAAAACAACCACAAACCCCCATCAAGTCCCACTAGGCCTAAATAGGTCACTTTCTCAAAGTAAGTATCCCTCAATCTTACAACCAGACAAGGATGACTGTTCAGACCTCAAAGATAGGTATCCGATAGCCTATTTCACCAACTTTCAAAAGCATATCCCTTCACTCATCTGCTGCTCTACAAAACCCTCATTCCACAAGCCTAAAGAGTAGGGTTTATTCAAAGTCTTGTTTTCCAGACCTCTCAATCCTTTCCACCAACTAGACACTCTTAATTTCACCTACACAAGCTTAAAAATTCATTACATAGTTCATTCTCTCCACAAAACTCATAAACCACCCTTTAGTTACTCACTTTCATAAGGAAAATCACTCAAACTCAACCTAAGGCAACATCCAAACCCACATACACACTCCTTCAGTCCTCCATAGAATTTTAAAGCCTATAATACATCAAATGGGGTCATTCCACTGAGTCACAATGGCTACAGTAGGTGGAATGCCCTAAAAACTCATTTTAATACTCTCAAACCACCAATTTGCACCAAAATAGAGCAGTTTCAGAAAAACAATGATTTCTCCCTCAATATGAACGTTCAAACCCTCAAATCAAATGCATTTGAAAGTTAACTCATATATCTACACTTTCACAATGATTTTAGAGCCAAAATATACCGTACGGATCCGTACCAATCCTGCAAAGTTCAGGAAAACAGGGAAAACATGGTGTTTGAGACCACCCGATAGTAAAATGGGGATATCTCACTCAATTCTTAATGAAATCACACCATTCAAACGCCAAAAGAAATTTTATTCAATTATCTATCCAAAAATTATAGGCTTGGAGTGTGGAAAAACATGTACAGGCCGTACAGTGTACGGGATCAGCAATTTCTATATGAAAAACTCAAAAAACAGCAACTTCTTCTTTGAAACCCCTTCCCAAACTTGTTCAACAACCTCTCCTTCGAGATATTACAATAATATATCATGTTACCACCTTCAAACTACCTCTTGGGGCATTCAACTACCATAACCACCCATTAATTAGGTTCTAAGATGACAATTTTGCCAATTTGCCCTTTAATCACTATCCTATGGCAACTTGTCTTTATAAACTCATCCTAACTGATCTATTAAATCTTTCTAATAAATTTAAAATGGTAATGGAGATCTTATTCTCAAATAAAACATCAAACCTCAAGCTATTCTACCACCTAGGCTTATTGACACCATGACATTACAACATGACACCCACCTAGACATCTCCTGTCATTATGACATTTGATTTACAATTCTTCAAATTTCAACATATTTTGCAACTTCCTCGTTGCTTGACAATCACAAGACCTTCAAACTAAATTGATTTCATCACAAGGTGTTGGTGCTCCTGCACCATACACCCCAACTTGAAAATGTTCCTAGTCCCTTGGAACCTTTGAACCTGCAAAACAAATATGGTGAAAAACTCTCCTTTGTCCATGCAACTGCTTCATCTTGACCTTGGGCTTGTACTTGTCCATCTCTCCAATCAGTATGCTTGCTCTTCTAATTTGGACCTGCACCAGTATGATCTGATTGGTCTCCATCCATATGCTCTTACTCTGCTCTTCCAATGCAAAACAACTCACACCTAGACTGTCCTCTTTTATCTTCACCCTTGGCTTAGCTTCCATCAATAGAATCGACAAGATTAGGAAGAAACAAATGACTTCCTTCATACTCTATCTCTTAACCTTCCTCTTCACTTCCATTCTCAGGTTCACTATACCTGGAACCCTTGCCCCAATCTCATACTTGACTCTCCACTCTATCTCCTTAGGGAACCACACATATTCTTTACCTCTAGCCATCCTCTGGCCCTGCACATGCTCATACTTAGTCTCTTTTCTCATATTCTCCTCGTTTTCACCCTTCATGGTGACTACAACCTGCACTTTTTTTTGCTCAAACCCCACAACCTCTTGTACAATCCCATGCCATTCTTCTTGGCTCGGTGCTTTTTCCATAACTGTCACAAACCTTTTCATATCTCCTTGCATTGTTCCTTGCCACTCTAGATGGCTGACTGTCATAAATTTCTCACCCATGGTAAGGCCTTGTATCAGACCTTTACCTCCCTTCACCACTATGTTCTTAACCTGCACCGTATTTTCTAATTCATTACCTTCCTGCCCCATCACTGGCCTATGCAACCCATCCTTTTGACTGTCCACACCTTGCCTCTTATGTTCTTCCTCAAGGACCCCTGTCCTGCCAACCTCAAAAACACAACCTAATTGTTCTTCATCTCCTCCTATCATCATGCTTTCATATTGGTTTACCTCAACCAATCCACTCTCCTCCACTTGCCACATCCCTTGGGATTCTTTCTCAATTATCTTCACCTCATTTTCCACCTTTTCCACTGTATTCCCAACATCCATACTCACTGTATTTCCAGTATTAGATTGGTTTTTGTCTTCAATCAACTTCATAGGACACCAAACTGTCCCTATCACAATCTCCACATGATCTTCAAGCCTCTTATCATCCTTCTCTTCAGTGTTATCCTTTGTTCTCATATCATTCACTTGAACCTCAGTCTTTAAGACCTTTTTACCAGTAGGTCTGCCATCCTTACCCTCAAACACCTGCTGCACCTTGTGCTCTAGTCCACTCAATGGACCACATATCCTTTCCTCAATGCCCTTGCTTTGCCATCCCTGCAAATCACTTGCACTCACATCTTTTTCCCTCTCTAAGCTCTCTATCCCAATGACTTTCTTATCACAAAACTCAGTCTCAAGCTCACCTATCCCTGTATCTTTCAAGGGGGTCTACCTTGTATCTTTTTTAGTTTTTAATGAACAAACTTTCACCTGCTCCTTGCCTTCCACAAAACTCTCAAGCTTACCTTGCATCCTCAAGGCCTCTTCACTCTCTACCTTTTCTTTCTCACCATCCTTTACATTCTTCAACTTTGAATTTGCTTCTACCCTTGCTATCTCAGGGACCTCTCCACATGCAATGGCTGCATCTTCCTTGTCTCTATCTTCTTTGTATCCTAGGAAATTTTGTCTTTCCTACAGCAGCACCCTTGTCTCCTTGCCTTCTTCCACCAATGAGTTCAAATTGTAAATCTTCCCATCCTTTTTAAACTGGTACCTATTATCCCTGCCATAATACATAGCAAATCTTTCCCAACACCATGGTTTCCCAAACATTAGATGACAAGAGTTAAGTGGTACAATATCACCCAATATTTTGTCCTTGTATTCACCTATTTGAAATTCAACCCATGCCTGCTCTTTAACCAAAAATGTATTCTCACCATCCATCAATGAAATATAATAAGGTGAATCGTGTGGAAATCTTTCTAAGTTCAATTTTTCAACCATTTCAAGAGCTACCAAGTTATCCAAACTACTTGAATCAATCATAACCTTGCATACCTTACCTTTGCACTTGCACTTGGTCTTGAAAACTGCATTCCTCATATGTATCTCCTTCTCATTCAAACCTCTGACAGCCATGATGTCTTTTCAACTCCAAATGCTTCCCCTTCAATCTTCAAGAGATCTACTTCCTTGCTCTGATACCACTATGATGCAGAGGCTGGGTGGAGATCACTCACAAAATAGAGACTTCAACTCTCAACCAAGAACCCCACTCCAATCTCATGGACATCATCTCACCCTCAAGAGGGTTTCACCTTCATTTTCCCAAAACAACCACAAACCCCCATCAAGTCCCACTAGGCCTAAATAGGTCACTTTCTCAAAGTAAGTATCCCTCAATCTTACAGCCAGACAAGGATGACTATTCAGACCTCAAAGATAGGTATCCAATAGCCTATTTCACCAACTTTCAAAAGCATATCCCTTCACTCATCTGCTGCTCTACAAAACCCTCATTCCACAAGCCTAAAGAGTAGGGTTTATTCAAAGTCTTGTTTTCCAGACCTCTCAATCCTTTCCACCAACTTAGACACTCTTATTTTCACCTACACAAGCTTAAAAATTCATTACATAGTTCATTCTCTCCACAAAACTCATAAACCACCCTTTAGTTACTCACTTTCATAAGGAAAATCACTCAAACTCAACCTAAGGCAACATCCAAACCCACATACACACTCCTTCAGTCCTCCATAGAATTTTAAAGCCTATAATACATCAAATGGGGTCATTCCACTGAGTCACAATGGCTACAGTAGGTGGAATGCCCTAAAAACTCATTTTAATACTCTCAAACCACCAATTTGCACCAAAATAGAGCAGTTTCAGAAAAACAATGATTTCTCCCTCAATGTGAACGTTCAAACCCTCAAATCAAATGAATTTGAAAGTTAACTCATATATCTACACTTTCACAATGATTTTAGAGCCAAAATATACCGTACGGATCCGTACCAATCCTGCAAAGTTCAGGAAAACAGGGAAAACATGGTGTTTGAGACCACCCGATAGTAAAATGGGGATATCTCACTCAATTCTTAATGAAATCACACCATTCAAACGCCAAAAGAAATTTTATTCAATTATCTATCCAAAAATTATAGGCTTGGAGTGTGGAAAAACATGTACAGGCTGTACAGTGTATGGGATCAGCAATTTCTATATGAAAAACTCAAAAAACAGCAACTTCTTCTTTGAAACCCCTTCCCAAACTTGTTCAACAACCTCTCCTTCGAGATATTACAATAATATATCATGTTACCACCTTCAAACTACCTCTTGGGGAATTCAACTACCATAACCACCCATTAATTAGGTTCTAAGATGACAATTTTGCCAATTTGCCCTTTAATCACTATCCTATGGCAACTTGTCTTTATAAACTCATCCTAACTGATCTATTAAATCTTTCTAATAAATTTAAAATGGTAATGGAGATCTTATTCTCAAATAAAACATCAAACCTCAAGCTATTCTACCACCTAGGCTTATTGACACCATGACATTACAAAATGACACCCACCTAGACATCTCCTGTCATTATGACATTTGATTTACAATTCTTCAAATTTCAACATATTTTGCAACTTCCTCGTTGCTTGACAATCACAAGACCTTCAAACTAAATTGATTTCATCACAAGGTGTTGGTGCTCCTGCACCAATTTCTGCTAGCATTGCTAGTACCTTTGTGGCATTTCATGTCATATCTCTTACCACATTACCACCTATAAGCATTCCATTCACTTGTCCCTCAAAAACATACACCCATCCACCTTATTCACCTCCATCTCAAAATACAAACAATGATCCTCTCATACACCAACTTTTGCAAATCGTTTCATCCCTTCAAAAGAAAGTTTCCACTATCAACCAAAATCAAAATGCCCCACCTATATATCATGTCAAAAGTAGTCCCTTGTATTTAAAGATATTGTGAACACCAATGCCACAAGGTGTAGAGGTGCCTAGATTCAAGAAATATGGAGGGAAAGGAGATCCTTCTAACCATGTTTCTTCATTATCGAACAACTCAATTAATTGATTCAATGAACTTGTTGAGGTATTTAGCAACCATTTTCAAGTGCATATGACTCCTAAAATGACCTTGGCTGATTTGATGAGATGTAAAAAAAGAGAGAGGAAAAGATTACTGAATTTATTGTTGCAAGAATGGAAAGATTCAAGGTGTTGTCATTGATGTCAACTGGTCAACTGGTTATCAATTAGTTTCGATTGGTTGTATATGTCGAGGATATTGAGAAAATTGTAATGAAGATATGTTGTAGGTATTCAATGGTTTCTTTGGGTTGTGGTCCATATTTTCTCCTATGGTTGTGTGGTTCATACATGTTGTTCATGATTGTTAGAAGATGCTTTATCTAGATTTTTGGTTGTTAATTTGTTGTGTAGTGCAAGTTGTGTTCACCAATTGTGAACTATGATTTTTTGTGTTTCTAGCTGAGGTCCAAGAGAAATTTTGTTCATATGGATTTCTCTTTGATGAAGTCTTATGACCTGCAGTTCTAGAGTTGAGTTGAATTGATCTTATTGAAGATTGTTTCAGAATTTGGAAGATTCGTGCTTAATGGTTCTATGTGTTTTATACTGGTTTGGCCAACCTTGTGTGAAATAATACTTTTGAGGTTGATGAAGTGTGTTGGATATTTTTGGGTCCCTTGAAGCATTTTTTGGTTCACCCTCATTCTAGTTCCATGATAGGATTTTTTGGTGCTAACCTAATTTGAATTTGAATTTGGATGGAAAAATTTGGATATGTTTCAAAGTTCAAAATGGTATAAATGCAAGATGAGTTAGTGGTGATGAAATATACAAGAGTGAAGAAGAAGAATGATAAGAGAAAGTGAATTTAGATATGACATTGATTATATTTAGAGTCTGTGCATGATGTGAGTGTGGTAGATCAGTGCAAAGCTTAAGGCTGAGTTTCCAGATGTAGTGAGCAGAAGGTGAACTCTATCACTCATGCGTGACTATTATTGATTGTGGTGGAATCCTTTTTTGCATTGTGGTTTTAGTCTCTATGTGTAAAGTATTATTTTTCTTCTTTGTATCTCTCTAGTAGTGAGCACTCTGGGTTGTTTTCCCTATAGGACAATGAGTCCTTGTTCTAGACAATGAGTTATTCTTTTGGTAGTGAGCCTCTTATAATCATTTTTGATATTCTCTATAGTGTGAGTTAATCCTCAAAATGGTTTTTCCTTGATTGGGATTTTCTCATAAATCTAGTGTTATTGTGTCCATGTGTTGGATTTAAGTTTTTGCATTGGAATTTGATAATTAATCATTTAAATAGTATGAATAATTTGTTTTGATGATTGAATTAAAGGTTTAACTCTGTGACAGCTGATTCAACCCCCCATCTTAGCTGTCATATTCAACAATTGGTATTAGATCTTGGTTCCTTGGTGAAGAGATTAACCACTTGAGGAAGATCCAGGATGGATGGAAAATTTGTTTATGATTATTTGAGATTCGATGGAACTAGTTATGGTATCTAGAAAGTATTGATGGGAAAATATCTGGAGTATTGTGGATATGATGTGGAGAAAGCTTACAAGAATTTTTACACTCCTCCTGCCAATGGTCTGAGTATGCCTGATGAGATCATAGCACATAAAGCAAACAATAAGGTGAAATACATATTGAAGAATATTTTGGTACAATATGAGTTAATTAAGGTTCAAAATTTGAAGACTGCTAACGAATTTTGATATGCTTTGGAAAGAGTGTATGATAGTGATGAAGTAGTTAGCTTGAAGAAAAAATATAGAATTTGGAGACACAATTTGATCTTCTACATATGTCTGAAGATGAGAATGTTAAAGCTTATGTATAGAGATTGGATGAGATAGTGGTTGGAATGTGAGGAATTGGTGCTACTATAGGTGAAACCAGGATTACAAAGAAGATTTTCAAAACTATTCTTGATGCTTATAGTTAGAAGGTGAGTTCTATTGAGTAGACTATATATTATAAGACCTATACTAAGGATCTGCTATTAGGATTTTTGACATCTTATGAGATGAGGAAGCCGAGTCTAAGGAATGGATGTAAATCAGAGTCTTCTTTTAAAACTACACAAGATAAAGATTCGAATGAAGAGAAATTTGATGAAATAGAAGCTAACTTTGTAAGAAGAATGAGGAAAGGCTCAGGTAAGTATGAATATAATCTTCCCTTTAAATGCTTTATTTGTTGAGAAATGAGTCATTATGTTGTAAAATGCTCGAAAAGATAAAAAAGGAATAAACATAGATAGGAGAAAGAAAATAAAGGAAAGAAGATTAACAAATCTTATTATGTGAATGAGAATGCTAGTATATTTGATGAGGATTTAGAATATGAAGATCTTGATGAAAATGAATGCTTGTTCTTGGTGATTAAGGATGAACCTACTTCTGCTAAATCTTAAAAATAGGTAAAGGAAGGCCCTCATGAGAAGGAGAAAAATGAAGGTACGATTATCTCTTCCCTACATGCTAAACAAGAGAAAAATTATTAGGTAGTTGATAATGGTTGTTCACATCACATGACTAGTGATAAAAGTAAGTTTTTTAAGATTGAAAAATATGATGGAGGCTTGTTTATGTTTGGAGATGATATTGTTACTAAAATTTATGGGATAGGTTTAGTAAGATTTGATGGCAAGCATCATACTGACGATATCTACTATGTTAAGGGTTTAAGGAATAATTTATTGAGTGTTGGCCAGATGTGTAGAAAATGTTATGATCTTGTGTTTAAGGATGAGAAATGTGAGATCTAGAAAGGATCCAGAACATTGATTGCTATAGGAAAGAAATCTAAAGGAAATATCTATCATCTTAAGAGTAGTGATGGACGATGCTTTATGGCTTAGATTAATGATAGTTGGTTATGGAATAGGATAATGTGTCACCTGGATTTTGATAACTTGGTAACGATTAGTGTTGTTCAAGCCATGAGAGATTTATTAAGAATTACAAAGCCTATTAATGCTATTTGCAGGAATTGTCAGTTTGGAAAGCAAGAAAGAAATTATTATAGAATCAAAGGAACAATCTACTACTGGACTACTGGATTTAGTTCATATAGATCTTTGTTGTCTTACAAGAGTGAGAATTCTACTTGGTGAAAGGTACTTTATGCTTTTAATTGATGATTATTCTAGATATACATGAGTTACATTTATTAGAGATAAATAAGATGAATTAGATAGATTCAAGTCATTTAAAGCTATAGCTCAAAATGAAGTGAACTTGAAGATAAAATGATTAAGGTTTGACGGAGGTGGATAATTCACGTCCCATGAGTTTAATATGTTTTGTGAAGTGCATGGAATAAAGAGATAGTTATCTTCTTTGAGAACTCCTCAGCGTAATGGAGTTGTTGAAAGGAAAAATAGAACACTTCAAGAGGCTTCTAGATCAATTATTATTGAGGCTTGTTTACCAAAAGTCTACTAGAAAGAAGCTATTCATAGTGATGTTTATGTATTCAATCGAGTTCAAGCAAGATAAAATAGTACAAAGACTCCATATGAGCTATGGCATGGAACAATTTCTATTGTTAATTATTTTAAGGTACTCAGAAGCAAATGCTATATCAGAAGAGATAAAGAAACTTTGGGAAAGTTTGATGCAAGAAGTGATGAAGGAATTTTTCTTGGTTATTCTACTAAAATAAAGGCATAAAAATGCTTCAATAAAAGGCCGAGAAAGATTGTAGAGAGTTCAAATGTCAAGGTTGATGAGACAATGAATAATTCTATTGACATTGATGGATATGTATTTGATGAACATGATTGTGTAAGAATAGAAGAAATTGTGGAAATACAAGAAAGAGATGAGTAAGAGAAATAAGATGAATAGAATGAAAGAGAATAAAATGCTCCGATGATGTTTTTTAGGACACCTAGATATGTATAGAAGAATCATTTAGAAAGTTAGATTATTGATGACAAGACAAAAGGTTTATTAACTAGACATAGAGCTATTGTTGAAGTGAATCTATGTTCACTTTCTGAGATTAAACCAAAGACTGTAAGCGAAGCTTGTAAATATGAACATTGGAAGGAAGCAATGAAAAAACTTATGCAGATTGATAAGAATAAAACATGGGAATTGGTTCCAAGATTGGAAAACAAAAAAATCATTAGATCAAAGTGGGTATTCAAAAATAAGTTGAATGAGAATGGAGAAGTGGTTAGAAATAAATCAATGCTTGTGTGTAAGGGTTACTCATAGGTTGAAGGCATACATTTTCAAAAAAAATTTGCTTCGGTAGCAAGAATAGAAGCTATAAGGATGTTCTTTGCATTTTCTTCCCATAAATACTTTAGGGTCTATCAAATGGATGTCAAGTCAACATTTTTGAATGGTGAGCTATAAGAAGAAGTCTATATGGAACAATGAAAATAATTTCAATTGACAAATCAATCGGATATGGTGTACATATTGAAGAAAGATTTATATGGGTTGAAGCAAGCTCCTAGAGCTTGGTATGTGAGGTTAGATAGGTATTTGAATCAACAAGGTTTTAACAAAGGTACAATAGATAGTAATCTATATTTTAAGATTGAAAATGACAAAAACTTGATTGTATTTGTGTATGTTGATGATATTATCTTTGGAGGAAATGATAATATGTGCAAGATATTTGCAGAAGAGATGCAAAAAGAATTTGAAATGTCTATGTTTAGAGAGATGAATTTCTTTCTTAGGCTATAGATTAATCAAATAGAGAAAGGGATTTTCATTTCATGGTCTAAGTATGTCAGAGAGATGTTAAAGAATTTTGGGATGGATGGTTCCAAACAAGTAGGTACTCCTATGGTGACTAGTTGCAAGTATAGATCTATGATTGGTGGACTATTGTATTCCATTGCTACTAGACCAGATATCATGCATGTTGTCTATCTTGTGGCTAGATTTCAAGAAGATCCTAAGGAAACACATATTGCTACTGTCAAAAGAATATTCAGATATTTGAATGGTACTCTAGATTATGGATTATGGTATCCTAAAGATATTGACTTTACACTTAGTGCCTATACAAATGCAGATTGGGTCGAATGTATATATGAAAAAAAGAGTACAAGTGGAGGTGCATTCTTTCTTGGATGCATATTGGTGGCAAGGTTGAGTAAACACCAAGATTCAATCTTTTTATCTACTATTGAAGTTGAGTATATTGTTGTTGCATCTTGTTAGACACAAGTTTTAAGGATGAAATAGACATTGAAAGATATCATAGTGGTATATGATGACCCCATTTATATTTTTTGTAATAACACATGTGCAATTAACATTTCAAAGAATCCATTTATGCACTCGAGGACAAAGAATATATCAATCAAGTATCATTTCTTGAGACAGGTCATAAAAAATGAAGTAAATCTTGAGTATGTTCCAACAAAGGACCAGATTGTTGATATTTTCATGAAGGCTATTACTAAATAGAATTTTGAGTATCTTCGGGAGAAGTTAGGGGTTATTTCCCCTCCTTTCTTGCACTAGATGCATATGGAGATGCATCAGTCTAATGGATCTATGTATCTATCTTTCTTTTGGATTAATGTTTTGGTGGCTACCTCTCAAGGGGAGCAGGTAGTATCAGGTTTTGTCATTGTGAGTATTTTGGTTTTTTTCATGACAAAGGAGAAATCAATTTAAAATGTTCTTTTTCCTTTTCCAATGATGTCAAAATGGGGAGAAGAACCATGTGAAATAGGAGAAAAAGAATGAAAGAATAAGTAGGTAAAAAATAAATAGTGTATAAGAGACTATCTTGTAATGGGGAAAAACATAAGTGTATTCAAAGCTAGTATGTTGTCTTTGATGGATTTTCACATCATGTGTTTCCATCAATATAAAGGGGTAGATTTTAGCAAGAATGGAAAGATTGAAAGTGTTGTCATTGATGTCAACTGGTCAATTGGTTATCAACTAGTTGTTGTTGGCTATATATGTCGAGGATATTGAGAAAATTGTAATGAAGATATGTGTAGGTATTTAGTGGTTGCTCAGGGTTATGGTATAGATTTTCTTATATGGTCGTGTGGTTCAGACATTTTTTTCATCATTGTTAGAAGATGCTTTATCCATATTTTTGGTTATTAATTTGTTGTGCAATGCAAGTTGTGCTCACCAGTTGTGAACTGTGGTTTTCTATATTTTTGGTTGAGATTCAACAGAAATGTTGTTGGTCCAGATTTATCTTTGATGAATTCTTATGACTTGTGGTTCTAGAGTTGAGTTTCCTTGATCCTATTGAAGATAGTTTCTACATTTGGAAGATTTGTGCTTAATGGTTCTATGTGTTTTACACTGGTTTGGCTAGCCTTATGTGAAATACTACTTTCAAGGTTGATGAAGTGTGTTGGATCTTTTTGGTTTCCTTGATGTGTGTGTTTGGGTCACCCTCATTCTAATTCCACCCTAGGATATTTTGGTGCTGACATAATTTTAATTTGAATTTGGATGGCTAAGTTTGGATATATTTCAAAGTTGAAGATGGTATAAATGCAAGATGAGTTAGTGGTGAAGAAATATACAAGAGTGAAGAAGAAGAGTGATAAGAGAAAGTGTAGTTCGATGCGACATTGATTCTATTCAGAGTGTGTGTGTGTGATGTGAGTGTGGTAGATTAGTGTGAAGCTTTATGTTGAGTTTCTAGATGTAATGAGCAGAAGGTGAACTCTATCATTCATGCATGACTGCTAGTGATTGTGGTGGAATCCTTTGTTGCATAGGGATTGTAGTATCTCTATGACAAGTCTTCTTTGTATCTCTATGGTAGTGAGCCCTCCAAGTTTCTAGCCCTGTAGGACAGTGATTCCTTGTTCTAGATAGTGAGTCTGTGTTTTGGTAGTTAGCCTTATTTCAAGTAATGATCCTCTTGTAATCAATTTTGATATTCTCTATAGTGTGAGTTAATCCTCATCGTGGTTTTTCCCTAATTGGGTTTTCCATGTAAATTTTGTGTTATTGTGTTTATGTGTTGGATTTAAGTTTTTGCATTTTCATTTGATGATTAATCATTTAAATTTTTTTAGTTTTGTGACAACTAATTCACCATCCCCACTTTCAATTGTCCTATTCAACATTTATTTCATGCTATCAATCATTTTATTCCCAAATCAATGTAAAGGTTCTTGACCCTCACCTTCAAAAGATGTTCATAGAGAATTTTTAAAGCAAGATACAAGATAAGATTACCATGATGAAATTCCCCTCCTTCATGCACTTATGTACTACTCTTTGTGATTATCAAAAATTTATTAGTAGTCTTGATGAAAAATTCGCCTCTAGCCGAATTGAGAAGTATAATTCCACAAACCAAAACAATTACTAGCCTTTTAGGAAGCATAATAAATGATTCATTCAATTAAATCCCCCACAATAAATAACACAACATGTCGATACCCATGTAGCTGCTGTAAAAGTAGCGGTACCCTTTAACTATGGGGAGCCAAAAATACAATTCAATACCCTACTTGATACCCTCCATAATACAATGTCACAACTTTTAGAACAAAAAATGATCACCTTGCCTCTCATTAAAACACCCAATCCTAATAAAATTTTACCTTCGAACTTTAGAAAAAATGCTTATTTCCATTATCATCAACAAAATGGACATGATACGAAACATTGTAAGTGTCTTAAACATCCTATGCAAGACCTCATTGATTCTGCTCATCTTTTCATTGGAGGTGTTAATGATCAAGGAAATATTTCCATTGCCCCTCCAAACCAAAATTTGCAAATCTTTAACAATGATATGATGAAACATAGTATTTCATTTATCAAAGCTTGTAAAAATGCAAAGACTGATGTGAAGAATGTTGACAGAGATGATGAAAACATATATAATTCAAAAAATTCTTATGGATATTTATCAACAAGAAGAAAATCCTATCGATGGTTTCATTGCATTGGTCAAAACTCAACATCACAAGGGCCGAAGTAAAAAGCCTCTTGACATTTCTCTCTCCTCTAAAGATATAGTTAAGCATACACTCAATGGCCCTCTTTATATAGCTGGTCGAATCTATGATAAGCCCACTAATGGGATATTAATAGATCTCATATGTGGAGAGTATGTGATCATTGAGGATTTATTACTTCTACATGAGCTCTATTAAAAAATATATGAAAAATTGAAAGCATGGATAAAGAAACATAACCATTTTCCTTGCCCTACAATGAGATCAATCACCTTACCCTTACAAGCATGACCAAAAACACTAGATGTCTCATTCTCCATCATATTGATGTCAGATCAATTTTGTGTGAAGCTTGGTCACCCATGGCTACACTCCATGGAAGTAGTCTCGTCAGTCATGCATAAATACTTAAAGTTTCCCTTTGATAATGAAATTTTCACTGTGCATCATAGTGGCTTTAACCCTTTATGTTCCTATGGAAACCTTTCCTTAGATTTCTTCTGATAAGAGCCTATTAAACCTTGTGAAGACTTGTTTTTCAAATCCTACAAAAAATTCAAGGTGAAATACATAGCATAACTATCATTTTACAACATGCCTCAACCCACGACCAAGCCTACCAGCCTTGACAAAACCATGATTGAACCTAAAGACATTTCAAGCATCCAAGATAAATCTAAGATAAAACCTTTGCCTACTTCCTACAAAATACCAAGAGATAAGGAAAACAATCTTGTCACGCCTCCTAGAATAAAACAAGTTTACAAAGTTAAAGAGAAAGAGGTTGAAAAACCTTTTGTGGTTCCTTCCATTCCTCCCCATAGGGAAGACAATAAACCTATGGCTTGCAATGGCCTGCCTCATAACCCTAGAGGAAGTTGCAACACTACGGAAGCATATAATTTTTTTTTCGTTTAAAGGTGCATTATTAACAAGGAATATGCACTACACTTTCACAACAACCTCTAAGGCATGCGGCAAAGATTACAAATAAAACCATAACATACACATTACTCACATATAAATAATTTAATTAATTACTAAACATGAATTTAAAAGCACATACATTGAAAACATTAAAATTGTAATACATAGAATAGAATAACATTAAGCACCAGATTACATTTATTTACAAACAAGGTTACAATACTCATTCCCAGAATGAGGAAGATTATAACTAACTATTACAAATTACAAAATTCCTCCTTGCATACAATTGAGGAGTAACCTAATTACAAGTGCCAACTGAAATATAATACATCAAGAGAATGAAATGAAACAACTGGCATCCACGAGCTCTCCAACTGGAAGACCTCGTCATCACAAACTGAAGAAAGGAGACCCAACGGTGTAGGGTGCATGTTCCTCCCAACCAATTGGTACCTAAAGGCCCACCCTCGTGCTAGGAGATAGTAATAAGGATACAAGACAAAATCTACTACCTCTAGACTCAGGCTGACACATAACTTAACTTAACATACACTAAAACAACACTAACTCAAAGGATACAATGCTACCAGAGTTAAATAATTAGTTACACTAGATAACCATAAATATTGCTATCCTAGGAGAAGTGTTACCACAAAGGTGCATGGGTTACTCGATAGATCTTCCTAGACCCCGACCCCCATCGAGATTCACTCTCCTACTGTCAAAACATGGAACATAACCACTCCAAACCAAGGAGGAAACAAATCCCCATTCATGGAAATCGGGAAATCATAGATAATATAAAATGCACTAATCCAAGGGTAACATACTGGGTTGACACAAAATAAATCACAACCCCTAACTACATATTATGAATGGAAGACTTAAACAATTCTAAACCCATTTCCCCAAATAAGAAAGCACAAGAAATAAATTCAAAGGAAATCGTACAAGAATTTAACTAATTTCGGATATATTACATCCATTTCCCTTCTATAGTGAATTTACACTAAAACAATTGCCCTAGTAAATCAATTAATTAAAATGAACTTAAAACCTCTTCACATCCAAAGAAGGGAAAATTCTGAATTTACAAAAATTCAATTTCCTCAATTACTTATAAAAGCAATATAATTTCACTAAAAGATAACCCATCCAATTTCTTCTACTTGGGAAAATATGCATGCACCCATTGAAGATAAAATTATTAAATATATATATACATTTTAATACATACACATTGATTATATACATAACTATATATATAGTTATGTATATAGCAATGTATATACATTATATATATATGAAAATTACTTAAACAAATTACATTATATCTAAACCAAAATAAATACATATTTAATAAATAAATAATATACATATATTATATATATTAAAATATTAAATCTAAAAACCAAATTCAAAATGTCTTATCAAAACAAATGATAGTAATAAAACAAGGTTCATTGACTGTTTACTGGGGGCGACGGTTGGCTTGCCCATAGCCGAACCCCTTTATGTGGGATCGGAGTGTGGTGAGTCCACCACCCTTCCCTTGGGCAAGTGGCGGTGGAAACACCACCGTCCACCTCCCCTGGGGGGTGTAGCAGTGGAATTCCACTTGCCTCCCACCAAATACAATATACAAAATAAAAATTTGGTTCATAAAAATTGCAATTTACAATATTCGCCGCCATACAAAATCCAAACACATAATTTTTTAAAAGACATTCCCATAACTTCAAATTAAATACAGTATATATGTATTTTATATATATATATATATATATATATATATGTATATATATATTTCCTTCAATACATATATATTTAAATATATATAAAAATCAATTTATTTAAATAAATACTCCAGGCGGGAAACAATTTCTAACAATGGCCATCTACAAGAGAATTTTCACCAATTTTACAGAGAAGCAATATCCAATACAAGGTTCTCTTTCTAAATAGAGAATTTACAAAGACTTCATAAATCATATATATATATATATATATATATATATATATATATATATCAGAGGTTTGCTCTAGATGACAATATATTTTCACAAATTTCCTTCTATAGGAATTATTTACCCAACTCCCAAAAAAGGCAATATTTACTGATATCTTACACAAGGAGGATTTCACAATTTACCCAGAGATTTATAATTTCCCAGCCATACAGATCCAATTGGAAACAAAATAAAACAAAATTTTCTACAGGACTATTTACAAAAAATTCCAGAGGTTTTCTTTCCAAACCCCTAAGTGTTTCCCTAAATTCACTTTAAACCCAATTTACCATTTTGCTAAAGTTTTCCATAAAGAAATTCAATCTACAGAGGAAATGATTCTACAGAGAAATTTATTACGACAATACGATTTTTAACAAAAAACACAAACTTAAAAGTTTGCACAGGAAATCTTTGACAAAGAAGATGTAATCTAGAAGATTTTCAATTAAAAACTTAACAAAATCAAAAGAAAGAACCTGTAGTCTAATGCTTGAGTATTTGTAGATCTAAAGAAGTGCCTCCTCCATAGCTCCAAGCAATTTTTTCCAGACAAACAATGGCTTCCTCTAGAGTAATACGATTTCCTAAACACAACAACAATCCTGAACATAGCAAGAATTTCTGAGAATAATTTTTCTAAAGATGCAAGAATACAACAATTCTTCCAAAAGAATTCCAAATCCCATACCAATCACAACAAGACTTATTTTTCAAACAATTTCCCAACCACCAAAATATCCTGTGCTTCTCCATGAAGAAGCTTTCCACTTCCTCTCTTAAAGCCAAAATATTATTCCATGAATAAATTTTCAAACCAACTCATTAATTCCTTCTAACACATGTTAAAAATCATAAAATATCTCTAACAATCCACTTTTCATAAAATCCTCCACAATTCAAAATTAAAATATTTAATAATTACAAACATTTCCCTTTTCAAATTTAAACTAATTAACTAATTTAATTAATCAATAAACAATATAATCCAAGGATTAAACTATTTATCAATTAAATTAAATTAATTAATTTACCAATCTAGAACTTATAACATTAAAATAAAATTAATCTAATAATCAACTTTAAATGATTAAATTCATTAAATCCCCTTTTAAAGCATTTTAACATGATAATTCAAAGCAATAATAACAAATTTTAACAAGAAAAACTTACTAAACCAGATGACACACTAAGACTAGGGTAAAGGCTTGACACAAGTATCATAGCTACTATTTCCCAATCAACATAACCGTTGGGTGATGGACACAGTCAAACCTGTGAAGCCAGGTGGAGTCGATGTACTGTACCTGCAAACATGTAACCATGGCATATAACAACATGCATATATACATCATAATTAGAGCTCACCATTAAGAGGGAATCACAGGATCGTAGGGCGCTCGCAAGCGAGTGATGTAATTTTGTCCCCTTCACCAATACACTATCTCGAAACTGACAATTCCAACATATATAAACTGCTTATGTGCAATAACTATGTTATTCCAAAGAATCATAATGCTAATCAATGGCATGTCAGATGATAAATAAGGTAACATCACATCACAACATATAATCCATGTCGCTCCATAAATAGCGATCAAAATAAAAAAGCATTGTAATCTAAACATAAGAGAAAAATAGAGGGGTGTTACATGGCCGATCATCCCACTCCTACACAAATGGAACTTGAAAATTCAACTAAAAGAAATAGAAGGGATAGAGAGTGTAGGCGTAGATGTTGTTCCCTTGCTCAAAGGTTAGATGAAGAAAACAACAAAGAAGATCAAAATACAAACTTGATTGAAGCAATGCATAATGAGTCTCCCCTTTCACCAAAATAAAAAGATATTATATTGCAACAAGAGCTAAGCCATTATTTGGACATTGTCATTTGACCTCTTGTTGTGATTAATTTAGATGATGATGATGAGGTTGCTAAAAGTGACAAGGAGGTACATAATGAACTAAATACATTGTTCTCCTCTTTTATGAGCTTAAACGATAATTCTCCTAAGAGGAGTTTTGAACCCGGTGATGCCCCTAGTTCAACACTTGCTATTATCCCTCTTGTTAGTTGTTTGCCTTTTGTTTATGACAAACATGATTGGGATGTAGATGACATGCTCATAGGTTAACTTGCATGTGTCTTACTAGTCTTTTACATTATTTCATATTTGTGTTTTCTTCATGTTTGATTACATGTGCATAACGTGATCCTCTATGATTTTATGTTTGATGTATCCTTCTCTCTTTGTGACAGTCCTCTATTTTGACCAACATTCTTCTCTATGTCGTAATTCTTTCAAAATATTTTTCTTTATGTTTTCTTTTGTCTCATGTTTTCCTTTTGGGGATTATGCAAGGCGTTGAGACATTCATGTCTCTTCCATGTTGACTCGAAAGGCTTTGTTTTTTTTTTTCTCTCTTTGTATCATTCTTCTAGTTTTATGTGTATTTGGGGAATGATGGCGATTCTAAGCTCTCTAAAAATATTGTAGCAAGAACATATTAACCCCAAATCCATAGATCCCTTATGTGTTTTTGGAGTTTCATTTTGGGAGCAACTCCTTGTTCTTTTCATGATGTAGATTTATTTGGAAACATATTACTTAGCATAGGGCTTTCCAAGTTACCTCTCATGTCATCTTTATTGTTAGCATTTATCATTTTCTACTTTAAAGTAATTGCTCACAACATAGTGTTTAGCAATTCCTTTAATGTGGGGGCATACATTGAAATTATTCTTTTGCATTTCATGTTTCATGGTGTAGTCTTCTTGCTTCATGTGATGTGTCTCTCACTTTGTGGTGACATTGGGTGTGATTCTATTCAAGAGTGTGATCTATCCTAACATATTTCATTCCTCTTAGTGGCTTGATGAAACAAATTGCATCCCCTAAGTTGTGAATATTCTATTATTTGATTGGTCCTCACTTGGAGACATTAGGCATAATTTTCCCTAAGTTAATACCTTACATGAATTAAGCAAGAATCCTATTTGACATTGAAATCAACATTTTTAGAAAAAACTTCACTTTCTGACACCTATAGTAGGTAAACTATTAGGTATTTAAAAATTATGTAAACTAGTGATTTGTGAGATTTTGTTCGCAGATTTTAAATGTATTTAAAAAAAAATGTTTTTTTTTTGTATCTCCTTTGATAGCTAGTTTCTAATAGTAAACAACATTTTTAAAAATTGGTATGTACTTCGGCTTGCATAAATTTATTTCTAGAAAGGATAAAATTTTGATTCTTTTGAAGTTAGGTTAGTAACACTAGTATCTGGTTCTTTCATTTTGTTTCATAACATTTTGTTGAACATTTTCTTTTAATTAAGTTTTGAAGTCAAACCAACTACAATTTAGATATAGGTGCACTTCGGCTCGCATAACTTTTTTGGTATGTATTGAAATTCAATTTTTCTTTTTTTGTTGGAATGAGGACATCAATACCAAGTGTGTATATATTTTTCAAAGAAAATATTCTCAAATTTACTATTTTTCACCAAACTTGATGTTTGTTGAAAAACCTATGTTTAGTAAAACTAAAAATAAAAAAATAAAAATAAATATATATGATTAAATTTATAGTTGTTGGAAAGCACATTTCGATCACTACAGTCTTCCACCTTAGTTTATCAAGTCGAATCCATTTGCACCTCCTTCTTGGGCTTCGATAGTAAAAAAAATAAATAAATTCTAAAATGGTGGAGGGAGAGGTGAAGAAAGGGGATTCATTAGAAGGGGGGTTCAAATATATGGTGCAAGTGGGGGTTCATTATAAGGGGGGGTTCATTCGAAGGAGGGTTCATTATAAGGGGGAGGTTCATTCGTACCCCCTTCACCAGAAGGGGTAAGCCATTTAAAATTTTTTGATGGGAATTTGTATTTTTCTTCATGGAAAAAATTGTAACCCACTATTGTGGGTTTACCCATTCCCTATTTTGCATTTACAAAAAAATTGTTATATGGCCACCTTGCATAATAAAATGTGCATGCCTATGGAACCATCTTATTTTTTCATGAGTTACAAGCATATGAAGCTTTTCTTGCCTTATTAAGCTCAAAGTTCATTGTTATTTGGTGCCTTATCAAAGTTATCAAGAGGTATAACTTTGGTCTGGTTGGATGGGAAGCCGATCCGAGGCATGAATTTCCCATAGCCACTCACATGTGGGTGTGAGTGCATATCGTTCATGTGTGTATGTGTCTCACCTCTTTGCATACTCACCCACTAGAAATCTTAGAGTTTTGTTGCCTCATAGTGAGCACACATTTTTGTACAAACAACCTATATTTGATCCACATCATGATGGACAAATGGTTGAAGCTTGATCCACCAGTTTTGTTTTATTTTTCTTTTCTATTTCCCTTTGGAAGTGTATGCTTATTCCTTTATATTGCTCTTCACATCATTTTCATGTGCATTCTTTTGTGTCTATATTGGTTTTCCATAGGATCCTAATCCTGGGGGATTGATCACCCCTCTTGATTATTGTCATCCTATCTTATTGGCATTGTTGCATTTGGACCCCTCTTAGTGAAATTTTGTCTACTTTAGTGTGATTTTGAAGAAAGTTCACCCTCTCACTAAAGTGGGGGCTAAATGTGGCAATGGAAAAAGTATCCCTCTAGTAATCCTTTCTTGTTTGGGCCCTCCTTGTTAGTCTAAGTATAATGTTGCCTTGACTTAGTGTTGTAATGTGGTTGACACATTCACATTATATCTTCGGCCTTTGTGAGGTAAATGAACTTAATTATACCATATTTAAGGTGTTGTAAAGTGTTGTACCACACTTTCACACTTTTCTAGGGTTTTCATAACTAATTGGGCTTCTTTATGCCTTATTTGGCCTTGTTTTGCATCCATGAGTATTAATTAATACATATTTATGAGGATAATCCTAACATAAATCAAAATCTAATCATAATTTAGGTGTCCTTAGGTTGTGTGGCCTAGATTTAGTGATTTGGGACTCATACACCACTTTGGCCGAATGAGTCCCACCTAGGTTTTTGGGCCCCAATCTAGATTTTGCATCATTCCAAGCATTTTTAAAAATGTGTCCCATAGTTAATCCTATTGGGACTCATACAACACTTCTGGCATATGAGTCCCACACGGCCTAAAATTAAATTTAACTAAAATTATTGGTGGGATTTTATTCTTCTAGATTTGATGTCGTATTCTAATTTTAGGAAATTTGGCATAAACAAGTATAAATGCAAGGTTATTTCACTCATTTTCATCCTAAAAAGAAATAAACTCATATAGCAAGTTGAATGAGCATCCTTATAGAAGATTTAAGTTCACAAGAGCATTCAAGTGTTTACAAGAGCATTCAAGAGTCTTCAAGGGATGATTACCAAGCTTTTTAGAGAATTATTCAAGTTTCAAGCATCATGTCAAAGTCATCATGCATCATGTTTGCTTTTGAGCTAACAATTGTGATGTAGGGTTCTACGATGCAAGCTAGCATTTTAATTCAAGATCTATCGCATTCAAGAAAGAGTCAAGATCTACATATATTTGAGCTACTTCATACACGTTTGCAACACTTTATTTCTAGGTTTTTGTAAGTTGTAACATTATTTTATGTTCATTCATCATTCTACTTTCCTATTTCATTTATTTCAAGGTTTGATTACCAAAATAGGGTCCACTAAAAAACAAAATTTTCCCTCTCTTTAGTGTGTGATTTGCAAATCTAGGTTGAAGAAATATTTGGAGAGTTGTCAAGTTTTCAAAGTTTTCAAAGTTGTCCCCTTGTATTGGAGATCATTATGAGACATCTATAGGTTGTAAACCAAAGTTTCGGACCTAGAAATCAGGTAGAAAGGACATAACAAACATTGAAGAGTAGAATCAAACTTTGAATTTCTAGAAAATCCTAATTGGAATGATACACTTCTTCTGGCATATGAGTCCTAGTATAGGAAAAAATTTAGATATAAGGAGTTTTAGTCATATCTCTACTAGATTTTTGTTCCTATCTAGAAATCCTAATTTGTGACTGAATCGCTTAGACTGGCATATGAGTCCTAGTATAGGAAAATTTGTAGATCTAAGGAGTTTTAGTCATATCTCTACTAGATTTTTGTTCTTTTCTAGAAAGCCTAATTTGTGACTCAATCGCTTAGACTGGTGTATGAGTCCCAACAAGCATTAATTTTAGTGTTTTCAGCATTTCAAGTCTTCATATAGTCCTCTTCAAGTTTCCAAGTGCACACTTCTAACTTCTCAGGTTTTTGTTTTGATTTACATGATTTTCTAGCTCATTTAGTGAAGGATTGCATTGCATTATATTTAAGCATTATTTCTTGCATTTTATTAGTCTTTCCAAGGCCTAGCTTGGTAGTGAACCCCTATTTTTTTATAATTAGACCCTAGGACAACCCTATTGCAAGATCTATTTCTCCTTTCCATACCTTAGATTGAGATTTCTAGGGTTTTCCTTGAATTGGAGTGTAGAAGATTGTTATTCTATCTCCCAAGCATAGAAGCAAGTAATTTTAAACCTTTCAATTCTGTGTAGCTTAAATCACATTATTACCAACAATGTCCCTACAATGAATAGTTGTGTTGAAGATTTAAGGTATACTCAAATTCAAGGTGGAAATTCAATTCCTCCTTCCACAACCATAACCTCTATTCTGACATACACTAATCCAACTATTACTATGACCATACAACCTACTAGACAAGTCCATACCACATTAGGTACTTCCATTAGGAATCCCTCTAGCTTTGTACATTAAAAGCTCATATCTCCTCACCCATCACCCCTCAAAAATTTACAATTCACTTGTCCTCTGAAGAAATATACACTTCCACATTATTCACCTCCAATCTCAAACCATAAACAATGATCACATTATTAACCAACTCTTGCAAAGTGTTTCATCCCTCCAACAACAAATTGTTATATTGAATCAAAATCAAAATGACCAACCTTCACAATATGTCCAAAGAAACCCCTTATCCTTGGATATATTGAGAACCAAAATTCCACAAGGTATAGAGTTTCCTAGATTTGAGAAATATAGTGGGAAAGGATATCCTATTAGCCATGTTTATGCATACACAACCTTATGTAGTGACTTTATTTTTGAGGATAAACTCTTGGCTAAAATCTTCCCTAGATCCTTGAAAGACACTAGGTTGGAATGGTTTTGTTCCTTACCAAATAACTCAATACATTCATTTAATGAACTTATTGATTTATTCCTTAATCATTTCCAAGTTCACATGGGTCCTAAGATGACCTTATCAGATTTAATGAGATGTAAGCAAAAGGATGATGAAAAATTCCCTGAATTTATTGCATGTTATCAATTTATTTATTCGTAAATGAATGTTAAGATTCCTAATCCTAATCTTAAATGAATGTTCATTGAGAATTTAAAAAATAAACTTCAAGATAATGTTGGGATGATGAAATTTCCCTCTTTCACACAATGATGTACTACCCTTGGGTATGTGTAGGATCATGATGGGCCAAAACGTGGTGATCTGTAAGTGATATGATGGCCCCTGTGGCTGACGACTTTTTTTACCCAAAATTGATGAAACAAAAAGGGTTTTTTTAGGATATTCTCAACTTCCCACCAATATAAATTATACTTTACTTTGAATTTAATAAATAATTATTATTCATTTTCTATTTGAATTACAACTAAATTCTTGATTGATAGGCTGATTTAAAAATATCTATAGCTTTCAAATGGTATCACATTTTTTTATTCCAAAACATGTGTCACATTCTATTCTTGCATACTATAGGATTAAAAAAAAAATTTTGAATTTCGTGAAGTTTTGACCAAGTTAAGGTGGTCAAAAATGAGTTTTTATATTTTTTTAAAGTTGTAATAAAAAAATCGTAATTAATTATTTACTTGGGAAAAAATTACAAAAAAATATGCATCACATCGAGACATGAGTCCTCTACTTATATCTAAAATATTATCATTTTATTGTGGTTAGGGTGGTTGGAAAGACACCTACTTCTTATTTTTTCTTTGAAATTTAAGTACTAGTGCATTGAAATTTCAAATTTTCACAAAATAGATTTTTTTAAATTTTTAAATGAACCTAGGAGTTTAGAAACTACATTTAATTTTCTATAGATTCTATTCTTACATATTGCTGAGATAATATAGATAACTTATTCAAATTTTTACCGCAAGTTTCCTAAATCTGATTTTCTGAATTTTAATTGCCACCTAAGGGCCTATTTTTTCCATGATGATCCTGCGCATGCCCCCTTCTTGATTACCAAAATTAGGTTAGTAGTCATGAAGTGAAAACTCCCTCTAATCATCCCAAAAAATCTAAATCCATGCCTCAAAACAACTATCAACCATTCAAGAAACAAAATAAGGGATTTTTACAACTTAATGTTGTAAGTATGGATGAGTTTGGTGGTGTTTTCATTAATGTTATCATTGATGTCAACACAAATTTGTGTATTTTCCAAGTTATTTAGAGAAAATTTGAGAAATAATCAAAGTAGGATTAAAAGTGTGTTCTTTGTGTGCTCCACTATTTTTGCTCACATTTCTTCTGTGTTGATCCTATACCTATTCAGATTTGTAGGTGTGTTCATAAGCTTTAATGAATCATTTATACTAATTTTCAGCTTCTGGTTTGATGAAGAGAAGATGATATGTTCACCGGTGTGTGAACTAGTTTCACAGAACTACTTTTTTATGGTTTGGGAGAAATGTGTTGGCTCCATAGTCTTTCGATATATGGTTTCAAATATTATGGATCTAGAAGATGACTAATTCTGATGGTTTCTATGTTCTGACAAAATTTCTTGTGGTTTGGCACTCCAAAAGACCTACTCCAGAGCTTTTATGTTTCGCTGACTAGTCCAGTTGGACTCGTAAAGAATTCTCTAAAAATGAAGTTTGTTGTAACTGTTGAAAATGTATCTAAGAGGTTCTCAGAGATGGAAAAATGATAGGTGAAGAGTGTTGATTGATCCACTTGTGTTTATCCTTCTAGAGATGTGCATACTTCAAAGATCATTGGAGTTTTCAATAGGTTTGGCCGACCTAGTTTCTACACATTACATTTGGATTTTGTGTAGACTTGGGGAAGCATGTGTGAGCTTCAAGATTTTATTTGGTTCCTAGATTAGATATGTAATTGGTCCTCTCTCATTCTTATCCACCATGGGAATGTTGAGTAGCTGACCTAGTATGAATTTATAAATGAAATTGTATAGTCAACCTTGGAGAATGTTCCTAAGGTTGAAGATGGTATAAAAGCAAGCCAAGTTGTAGCGAAATCATATCCATCCATCCATAAATTGAACAAGTGAGTGAAGTGTGTGAAAAAGTGCAAAAAGAAAAGAGTGGAAGAGAAAAGTAAGGTAACAGTACTTTAAGGTGTTAGATTCTTGAAAGCAGTGAGCTGAAGGCATCTACAATATTTTGATCTAGTTGTGAATGTGTGGAACCCTAATGGTGGATTTACATTTATATTATTTTGTTTTTCTTTAGGTAGTGAGCCCTTAATCTGGGTAGTGAGCCTTTGTATTTGGGAAATGAGCCTCCCTTTGGATAGTGAGTCATTCTCAAGGTAGTGAGCCCTTAATCTAGGTAGTGAGCCTTTGTATTTGGGCAATGAGCCCTCTAGTAGTGAGCTTTTGTATCCTATATTGGATTACTACTATATTGTGAGTTAATCCTCACTGTGGTTTTTCCCTCATTGGGTTTTCCACATAAATCTGGTGTCTCTCGTGTTATGTTTATGTTATTTTGATTTCATGTTCATACTTAACAACAGATTGAAGATAAATTGAAATTGACTAAGTTTAAAAGTAAAGGATTTGATACAACTAATTCACCCCCCTCTCAGTTGTCTTGTGCATTTCAACACTTAGTCAGTCTCTCAACAACCTGAACATGTTGACACCCAAGTTGCTACTATAAAGATAGAAAATCATTACACATTTAGAGATAGAAATAGACAATTCACCCCTCTACTTGATACCTTATATAACACCATGTTGCAACTCTTAAAAAATAGCTTAATTTTCTTACCTCTTGCTAGATCTCCTAATCCTACTAAGCCTTTACCTCGAAACTATAGACAAAATTCCTATTTCCATTTTAACTAACAAAATGGACATGATACGAAACATTGTAAGCATCTTAAACATATTGTGTAAGACCTCATTGATTCTAATCACATTCAAATTTGTGGTGTTAATGATCAAGGTAATAATTTTGTAGCCCCTCCTAACCAAAATTTACAAAACTTTACTAATCCTATGCCAAATCATAACATCTTCTTTGTCAAAGTTGGTGAAACTAAGAATGATGTGATGAATGTTGACACAGATGATGAAAACATGAAAAACTATGAGGAAAGTTCTATGGATAAGATAGTTGAAACCATTGAAGTTCAACCTTGTAAGGGCCAAACCAAAATCCCCCTTCACATTGCTTTCTCACAACATGACATAATCAAACATGCACCTAATGGTCCTCTTTACATAGCTCGAAGAATCAATGACAAGCCTACTAATGGGATATTATGTAAAGAATGTGATTACTACATAACTCTTGTTTGTGCATTATGTTTATCAAGATACTTATGAAAAACTTAAAGCATGGATCAAAATGCATAATGGTTTTTCTTGCCCTACAATAACTTTGATGACTCTTTAAAATTTGGACTAAAAATATGAAGTGTCTCATTTTCTATCATTCCATCCGACCAATTTTGTGTGAAGTTAGGCTACCCATGGCTTCACTCCATTAAATTCATCCCATTGGTCATGCATACATTCTTAAAGTTTCCATTTGGCAATCATATCTTTACTGTGCATGATAGTGGCTTTAATTCTATGTCTTCCATAAAAATTTCTCATTAAATTTCTGTTCTCCCAAACTTATGGAACCCATTAGGCCTCATGAGGAATTATTTTTCAAATCTTATCAAAATTTTAAAGAAAAGTGCACAATATAATATTTACTTAGTAATATGCCTCAACCCATGATTGAATGAAAATTCCTTCCAAGTAACCAAGACCAAAACATGACAAATCCTTCACCTATTTCCTATAAGAGACCACAAGATAACCAAATAAGTACCATTCTACCTCCTAAATTCAAAAAATTCTACAAATCTAAAGAGAAAGTGGTTGAACAACCTCCCATGGTTCCTTCTATTTCATCCTTAAGGTAACAAAAGAAACCTATGGTTGAGAAACCAACACCTACACAATCATAACTTGAAAAATGAACAAAAATAAACTAAAATGCTAGAGAGCTTAGGCGTAGATGTCATGATATTTCTCATTTGTGTATTAATGAAAAAAGTATCCCTTTTTCCTACTTTTGGAAATAATTAATGACAAATGAACTTAATGTTTCCTTGATTTAGTGTTTTAATGTGTTTTACACATTCACATTGAGTGTAGGGCCCTTTTTTTATGATAAAATGTACTTAATTGTCCCTTATTTAGGGTGTTGTAAAGTGTTTTCTTACACTTTCACACTAATCTAGGGTTTCATTAATTAATTGTGGTTAATTGAGGTTAATTTTCCCCTTTAATTCAAATCTAAGCCTTATTAATTGCAATTTTCAAGGATCTATTCCAACACCCATTAATGATATTAGATGAAACTTAACATAGGACACCCCTTTCTTGGCATATTTGAAATGAGTTTTTGATGTTATTTCATCCCCTCAAAGCTTGAACCTAGGAGATTGTGCTAGGATCCATTCATCCAAGGTGGCAAATGGGTCCTCCTCACATAGGAAACCCATTTTTGAATTTATTTGTGGTGAGATTTTAATGATTTTCAATCCTAGATCTAGTGTCAGTTTGGTCAATTTAAATTTTGGGGTTAATCCTTAGATTTAGTATAAATATAACGTTAATTCACATAGTTTCATCTAAGCAACACTAACAGGTTCAAGCAATCAAGAGTACACTCACAAGAGAATTATAGAGCACTTCAAGATAATTTTAAAGGAATTTAAAGGGTAGATTATCAATTTTTTATTACAGTGATTCAAGGTTATATCATCATGTCAAAGGTATAGTGCATCAAACATCTGGTTGAGCTAATGTGTGTTGATGTAGTATTGAAAATCTATTTGCAAGAATTGTTTCACAACTAGTTCAAGATTTAGATCTAGATTGTACATGGTCACTTCATGTTAGTTTTCAAATTTGTATTCCAAGACAACTTGCAACGTATCACCATTCCATGTTTCATGTTTCATGCTTCAATTTCACTATTTCATCATAAGGTTTAATTACCTAAATGTGGTTTAACCAAGGAAAACTGCTATCCTCTAAAAATCAACAATTGTTTCTCCTCTTTGTTGTGTATTTGTAGGTTCATAGGTTAAAGATCAAGTGGGGAAAAATATTGAAGAAAAATTGTCAAAGTTGTCAAGTTGCAAAGTTGCCATCCATATTGCAAGAACATAAAAACAAGGCTATAGAATTTGTTTCAGTTTTTCAAGAGTTGAGTACCAAGGAGCTAGAGGTTTGGATCTTTATGAATAGAACCTAGATCTCAATTTTTAGAAGCCCTAACAAGGACCCATTCACCAGTAAAGGTGAATGAGTCCTCTGTGACCTAAAAAATAACAAGTTTTCAACAAGGGACACATTATTTCAGCCTTCCAAAACTTCCCTTATAGTTGCTATAATTGTTAGGAGTCATTTCTAATTGTTATTTATGTATTTTGTCCTTCATAATTATATGTTTCATAGTAAAAAATTGTGGTTCACCATCTTGATAAATTCATTTTGATAAAACCACCATATATTTTTCTTTCAAACATAATGGTGAACCCACCTTATGGAGCATTATAGTTTTTTTATTTTGGAATCTATCCTTGCATCCTAGGTTAGATCTTGCATTCATTTTCATTGAATTAGATCCCATTTAGGGTTTTCTACTTTGCATTCAAAATTGCATCTCATCTAGGGTTTATAATTGCATTATTTTACATTCTCTAAATCTGAAAAATATAAAAATAAAATAGTCATCTTGTATATCATTTAGATCTTATAAATTTGCATTTAAAATAAAAATAAATTTACATTTCAAATTAGGTCTTTGGATTCATAATTTTACCACCTTTTCAACTTTCATTTCATATTGCATTTCCAAAAAATCTAAAACTGAAGGGTACTATTACAAACTTGAAATTGAAAGATATTGGAAAAAGCTTAAAAATCAATAAAAAATAGTTAAAAACCCTAATCTAGGACCCATTCACCACTTGGGGAAAATGAGTCCCTGATCAAGCTTGGCCTACATTTTCTAGCATCTAAAACTCACTAAAAAAACCTTAAAAATTAGTAAAAACATTTCAAAAATCCTCATCTAGGACCCATTTGCAACTAAAGGCGAATGAGTCCTTGATCAAGTGGTAATTTAATTTTCTAGAATCTTAAATCTTTGTTTTTGGATTTTGTTTACTATTGTTACATTTCTATTTTATTTTTCTATTTTTTTGTTTCATTAAATTCATTTTCATTGAGTGCATTGTAAAAATTCAAAATTTCATTTACAACATTTCATTTTTAGTTTATTACATTGAGTAATCAATAAATTGTATTATTGCATCTCCTTGTCAGTCATTGCATTGCCTCTTTCCATTTTGGGTTTGTACACTATTGTAAAACTTGTCTGAGCTTTACAACTTGGTGTCCTATTAGTAATACTATTATAAGACATAGTTTGAGGCTCATTCCATCCCGTGATATCTCACTCGTTGTGCATCTTAGGTTTTCTAGCTATCTTTCTGATAATGTTGATAATCAACCCTCTATGGCTCATAGTTTTCATACTTGATTTCCCATGACTTCACCCCCTACAACCAATTTGCTTAATTTTACCAACACTATCCCTACCATCACCACTATTTCTACTCAAGCCTTGGGGTGCACTCAAATCCAAGGTGGAAATCCAATTCCATATCCTAAAATAACTAATAATCAACCTACCACAACCCTTCAACCTACCATAAACCTTCAACCTACCACAACCATTCAACCTACCACAACCTTTTAACCTACTATAACCTTTCAACCTACTGTAACCTTTCAGCCTACCACAACAATCATACCCACTAGCATTGTGTACACTTCCTTAGGTATTCCTATAGGGAATGCTTCTAGCTTTGTGTATTTGAATATAATATCTCCTCAACCATCCACCTTCACCAACTTACAATTCACTTTCCCTCCACATGCATACGCTACTCCACCTTATTCCCCTCCATATTACAATCACAATGATTCTTTCCTTAACTTAGTTTTGAAAACTATGACATCCCTTCAACAACAAGTTTCAACCTTACAACAAAATGATAATAGTCAACCATTGTAATACATTAAAACCAATATTCTATCCTTTTATATACTAAAAGGAAAAAAAAACCACAAGGTATAGAGGTTCCTTGATTCAAGAAATATGTTGGGAAAGGAGATCTTGTTATCCATGTTTCCACATTTATAGCCTTGTGTAGTGAATTCAATTTTTGAAGACAAAATTTTAGCTAGGTTATTCCCTAGATCCTTGAAGGATACTACTTTAGAGCCGCTCTCATCTTTACCAAATAATTAAATTGGTTCATTTAATGAACTTTTTGATTTCTTTTACAAGAATTTCCATATTCACATGGGTACCAAGATGACCCTTGTTGATTTAATGACATGCAAACAAAAGAATGACTAAAAAGTGACTAATTTCATAGCAAGATACCAAACACTTTATTCACAACTAAACAATAAGATTCCTCACTCCAACCTTCAATGAATGTTTATTTCCAGCTTAAAAAACAAACTCCAAAGAAAACTTGAAATTTTGAGATTTCCATCCTTTACAAAACTATGTACAACACTTCATGATTATCAAAATATGACTTGTGTTTGTGATGTGAAAAATCCCCCTAGTCATCCTCAAAAATCCTAAATCCACAAAATCAAAATAGTTACCAACCATTTAAGAAGAAAAGTAAGGGATTTTTACAATTGAATTCTCCTCAACCTAGTTAGCAAACCACTAATTAAGTGGTTTCTATAAAGAAAAAAAATTCTTTCGGCGATATGAATAGAGAGTTCACTCCCCTACCCGATACCCTTGATAATATCATGTCACAACTTATCGAAAAGAAAATGGTTACCTTAGCTCTTGTTAAAGAGCGTTATCCTAATATACCATTTCCAATAAGATTTCGATGAAGCTCTTATTGTCATTATCACCAACAAAATGGACATGGTACAAAATACTATAAGTGTCTTAAACGTCTTGTGCAAGACCTTATTAACAATAATCAACTTCAAATCAGAGATATGAATGATCAAGGTAATAAGTCCGTAGCCCATGCTAACCAGAATTTACAAATCTTTACCAATCCCATGCCTAAGAACACTATTTCATTTGTCAAAACTAGTGAAATGAAGAATGATGTGATGAATGTTGACACAAATGATGACAACATGGATACTATTGAACAAGGTCTTGTGGATATTATGGTAGCATTTATTGAAGCTAGACCTCATAAGGGCTCAACTAAAAAGCCTCTTGATATTAATTTCTCACAAAAGGAAATAATTAAATGTGCACCTAATGGTCCTCTTTACATAGCTAGCCAAATTAATGATAAGCCCACTAATGGGATATTAGTTAATCTCATCTATGGAGAGAATGTGATCATTGAAGAATTTCAATTTGTGCATGAACTATATCAAGATACATATGATAAACTGAAATCATGGATCAAGACACATAATGGTTTTTCTTGTCCTACAATTGGCTCAATAGATCTCCCTTTAAAATTTATACCAAAAACATTAAATGTCTCATTCACCATCATCCAACAATTAGACAAATTTCCTACAAAGTTAGGCTATCAATGGATTCACTCCATGAATGCAGTCCCTTCAGTTGTGCATAAATGTTTAAAGTTACCATTTGGAAATGAAATATTTATATTACATCATAGTGGGTTTAATCCTACATCTTCCCAAGGGAAATTTTCATTATATTTCTTTTGGCCTGAGCCTATGGAACCTATTAAACCTTTTGAAGACTTATTTTTCAAATCATATCAAAATTTCAAGGCAAAGCGCATTGTAGAATTATCCCTTTGAAACATTCCACAACCTATGAATGAACCAACCGTCCTTGATGAAACAATGATTGAACTAAAATCCCTTCCAAACATCCAAGAGAAACCTACAACAATTCCTCCTATAATTTCTTAAAAGAAACCACGAGATAACCAAAGCAATTCCATCATCCCTCCTAAAATAAAACAAATTTATAAAGCTAAAGAGAAAGTAGTTGAAAAACATCCTATAGTTTATTTTGTTTCTCTCAAGGAAGGGAAGAAACCTATGATTGACAAACCCACTCTTACACAAACATAAATTGACAATGGATTAAAATGGAATCGAAATGCTAGATAGAATAGGCATAGATGTTATGCTATTGCTCATATGTTACAAACTAAAGTAGACAAGAACAACATAGAAAATAAAAATCTGAACTTACCTAAAGTAATGCATGATGACTCTATACCCTCACCACAACATAAATAAGAAACTTCCATGGACATTGTCACTCGACCTCTTGTTTTGATTAATCATGATGATGATATTGATATTGCAAAGATAGATGAACAAGTGCATAATGAATTGAAAACAAAATTTTCCTATTCTATGAACTTAAATGACAAATCTCCTAAATAGAGTGTTGAACTTGGTGCTTCCCCTAGTTCAACACTAGTCATTGTACCTTCATCTAGTCATTTTCTTTCTATTTATACAAACTGAGATTGGGATGCGGATGACCTACTCTAGGTTGAATCGCATGTTCCTTACTAGCCTTTTTATTTTTCATGTTTCTTTATGTGATTGCATGTGTGTAACGTGATCCACCATGAGGTTTCATTTTACATCTCCCTCTCTTTTTGTGCATTCTCTTATATGTACTATGGAAATGGAAAACATATCCCCTTTCCTTATTCGATTTGGGAAGGATTAATGTAAAATGAACTAAATATCACCTTGATATAGTGTTGTAATGTGTTAACACATTCACATTAGGTCTTAGGCCCTTTTAAAGCTAAATAGACCTAACTTTGCCTTAATTTAATGTAGTAAAGTGTATTTATTTGCACCTTTACATTAAGTTTTGGGCCCTTCTAAACTAAATGGACTTAATTATACTTTACTTCTAGTGTTGTAAAGTTTTTTTCCACACTTTCACACTTTCCTAGGGTTTTCATTATTAATTGGGCCTCTTTATGCTTTAATTGGCCTTATTTTCCATCCACAAGCCTTAATTAATGGATCATTCCAAGGATAATCCTCACATAAACCAAAAACCAATCATAATTCAAGTGTTTCTAGGTTGTGTGGCCTAGATTTAGTGATTTGGGACTCATATTCCACCTTGGGTGTATGATTCCCACTTAGGTTTTTAGGCCCCGATCCTGATTTTACATAATTCTAAGCAGTTTTGAAAATATGTCCCATAATTAGTGCCTAATGGGACTCATACACCACTTTTGGCATATGAGTCCTATGTGGACCAAAATCAAATTTAATTCAAATTCTCGATGGTATTTTATCCTCCTAGATCTAATGTTAGCTTGTAGTGTTTTAATTTTAGGAAAATTTCGCATAAACAAGTATAAATACAAGGTTATTTCACCCATTTTCACCTAAGACATTCAAGAGAATAATAGCAAGTTTAGGATTGTAAGACTCCACGAGGGTGTCGAAAAAGTGTACAAGATAATTTCAAAGGAATTCAAGAGTAGAATTATTCATCATTTGTTGCAGCAATTCAATATCCATTAGCATGTGAAGATAATCAAGCATCAAGCATGTTGTTGAGCCAATGTTGTGATGTTGCATTCAAGATCCAAGATTAAGCATTATTCTACACTTATTTTAAGATCTCAATCTACATCCTTCATGGTGACTTCATGCTAGATTATAGATTTACAAGACATCATTTAAGGTATCATTGTTTATTTTTCATGTTCCACTTTTCACTTTTCATGTTTCATGTCCTTATTTCATTCTCATCATTTGGTTTAATTACCTAAATGGGGTTTTACCAAGGAAAATTCCTATTCACTAAAAAATTAACAAGTTTTTCTCTCTCTACATGTGAAATTGTAGATCTAGGTGTCTCGGAGCTTGAAGATCCCTTGAAGATTAGGTTGCAAGGTTGGAGAAAGTCATCAAGTTTTAACAAGGTTGTTATCTTCACTAAAAGTCACCTACAAGTTGAAAATTAGGGTTTCAAATTTGAAAAAAAGTGTGGAAGGAAGAGCAGAGATAGGAGAGCAGATTCAAGTCTTAATCCTCTAAAAAAGAAGAGTGGGACTGATACACTACTTGTGGCATATGCGTCCCAATACATGGGATTTTCTATATTTCAGTTGTTTTAGATCATACACTATCATATTCCAGTTTTGGAACACAGTCACCATTAAAATAAGTGTTTTGAATATTCTAGAGATCCATCCAATCCTCTTTAGGTTTCCAAGTGCACACCTTTCATCTCTCATCTTTTTGTTAGGTTTTACATGCTTTTCTAGGTCATTTAGTGAAATATTGCATTGCATTTCATTAGTCTTTTTAAGCACTAGATTGGTGGTGAACCCCTCTTTAGTTTATAGTCAGACCCTAGGTCAACCCTATTGCAAGATCTCTTTCTCTTTTGCATACTTTAGATTGAGATCTCTATGGTTTTCCTTGAATGAATGATTGTGAAATGTGTTGTTCTATGTTCTAAACCAATAAATAAATCCATTTATGTTGTTTCATTTTGGTGAAACTACATTTTATAATATCTTGATTCTTATTTGGAGTGCATCATCATCTTAGATCTTGCTTGCACTAACATTGTATTAGGGTTTGAATTAGTTAATTGGCATTCCAGGGTTCCTAAATATTGCATTAGGTAAAGTGAATATAGGTTGCATTTTTGCATCTTGTATCATTTAAAATAATCTAAAATTTGCATTTACATTTAATATACAAAGCATAAAAACTAAAAAATCATAAAAATCACTTAAACTTTTCTGAAAAATTGTGAAAAAAACCCTCACTGGGACTCATATGCCCCTCTGGGAAACTTAGTCACAATGCAAATTTTAAACTACATTTTCTAGCATTGAAAACCTTGATTCTACACTTTTGTTTTCTATCATTAGTTATCTGTTTTAGTTGGTCGAGTTTTTGTTACATGCATTTAATTACATCTAGCTTAATTTGGTTCCAAAATGACATTCTTAATTTCAAATTTACATTTACAAGATTTCATTCTCAAATTATTTCATAGTTTCATCAATAAATTAGCTTGATTTGAATCTAAAAATCACATAAATACACATTTCACTTTAGGTCATTGCATTGCACTTTACTTGATTTTTTAGAATACCATGTTTTCCTTTAAGAGATGTGGTTTTGATATGGTTAAAAATGGATTGCATAAGTACAACATTCCTTCTTATGAATTCAATTTAGAGTACAACAATTAGGTCATACATAAACATGGTATTCATCCTTCCACTATCCTTCCTAGTTATGAGAACATCTTAGAGAAAGTGGATCAAACAATTGACACAATCCTTAATATTGCATTGCTTATCTATAATCCTACTATCTCTCCCATTTGTGAGGATGATATGATAAAAGAAGATCCAAGCATATACAATCATGAAAACTATAATTTTTCTTCTCCCCATACCTCTCCTACTAGTGACAAAGGTATCTTGGTGAAATAAGATACAATCATTGATAATAATGAAAGTCTTAATTGTCTCTCTCTTCCTCCCTCTTGGGAAGATATTATGACACAAGAAGATGAGATCATAGAAAGATTTCTAAACATCACCTTACCTAGTCTACACTCATCCCTTTCTTGTGAGAATACTTTAGTAAAATAGGATGATATCATAGATAGTCATGGCAAACAAAATTTTCCTTCTCCTAATATCCCTCATCTATGCAAAGATGATAATTTGGTGTTAGAAGATGGACCTATTTAGAGTCATGAGAATCTTGTTCCTCCCTTCCCTAATGCTCCTACCATTTGGAAAGATATATTTGGTAAGCATAAAAATCATATTCACCCTTCTCTTGATGCCTCCCCTACTTGTGATGAAGCTACTTTATAAAATCTAGCCATAGAATTTGATGAACATCTTACAATATCTCCCACTAGGGTATATAGTATAGAAAAAGAGAATGAGACCTTAGATAAAAAAGGATAAAGTCATAAACAATCATAACAATAAAATAGAGCCCTCTCCTAATATCACCACTATTGATAAACAATAAAACCTAACCATTGATAACTCCCTCACTTGCGATGAATTCATTTTAGAAGAACCAACATTTAAATGTCATGAACATCTAGTTTGCAGTTCTCCTAAAAACTATCCTCCTAGGGAGCATATCATGGTGCCAAAAAATGATAACATTGGCAATAGTGATATAGCTTCCTTATATGACAATGGTGAAGTAAAATTATATTCTCCTTCACTAAGGGATGTTAATATTATTCAACCTCATCTCATCCTTTACTAACCTTCACACAAACCTTCAACTCAAAACAAACCAAAACTTATCCTTTACCCACCTAAGAATGTTGTTTTGTAGAACTTGAGTTATAATACCTGTGCTCATACATATAACACTAGAAACAATCTACAACCATGACAAACACCTTCAACATCCCTCCCATTACCTAAACCTATCTTTCCTAGTACCCCTCATTTTCCTTCACATAATGAAAAGGAGTACAATATTGTTGAACAACTCAAGAATACTCCTGCTAAGATATCATCATGGGACCTCATTCAAGCCTCCCCTCATTATCACAATATGATTCAAAGTTCTTTACAACAAGTTACTATCCCTTCTAATGTGCAACTGAATGACATAGCAACCATGATTCAAGGAATAAATTCTAACATTGTTTTCCACCAAATTGAGCTCCTTCCTTTGGAAGTGAAAAACAAAATGATGCTTTCATGATAATAGCTAGATACAATAAAAAATGCATAAATGAACCCTTGTCAATCATGGATCTGATCTTAATGTGTGTAGCATAAAATTTTTGGATAGACTTGGCATGGATAAATAAAAAATTCAACCTGATTCTTTATCTATTCACAGAACTGACAATGTAGGAAAACAACCGCTTGGTACATGATTACTTTTCCTATTATAGTTGGAAAAGCTACATTAGAAATATTGATCCATGTTATGCCTCATGATCTATCATACAACCTAATTTTAGGAAAATCATGGATTCATTCAATGAATTGGGTGCCTTCTACTCTTCATTTTAAAATGAAATATGTCTACAACAACAAAGTGTACATGCTCGAAGCTGGTCTTGAACCAAATAGTTGTTTAAACATTGAGAAAAACAAGGAAAATCCTTTGAAAATATTGATACCAACAACACAAATTTAACCTGTACAAAGAAAAACATATTGAAGAAGTCAAAATTTATTATAGGATGATTGGGGTTCCTTAGATTTCATATCATTCATTGGAGAATAAAAGATCATAGACAAAGACTCTCAAATGGGAAAATAAAAAGCAGTAATGTCAACAAAAAATTTGAAAGATTCCTCAAAAGAGTCCACCTCAACCACTTTAGAACAAAAGACAATAAATTACACAACAAACTTTGATGAAATTAATAATGAGCAACCACTGAATCCAAAAGAGATGAAAAATCTTTATGGAAAAGGTTATGAAATGATGAAACAACTTGGTTATAGTGGAAAAGGATTTGGTGCTAGAGAACAAGATATTTGTGTCCCTATAAAACCTCACACACAAGAAAAGACAAGTGGTCTTGGTTATTTCCCCTCGAAAGAACCAAACAAGCCTTCACTTAATATCAACATTATTACAAAATATTCCTTTAACCCGACTTTAACATTAATGCATCTTGAACTGATAGAAACTAGTTTTCTTGATTGTTACCCATTGAAAGATGCAAAAGAAACAAATAAATCCTTGGTTAACATTAATTTCATCATGCAAAATACTAATTATTTGAGTTCATTAGATTTTTCATCCTCCTTTCAAGGAGAGAACAAAATATTGCAATGTGAAGAGTCTTTTGTAAGTATGACTCCTCCAAGATTGTTTGATATCTCTCCCTCCAAGAACATGAAATAAATTTTACCATAAGAGCTCATTTTGTACATATCATTGAGTTCATGGTCATTCTACTAACAAATTTAAGGATTTGACTAATTGAATTCAACATCTTAAGGATTGTAGTTCTCTTTCGTATGTTGAGGCACCTAGTTCCTCTTTTCATTTCAGCTCATCGTTGTCCTACACTAAGTGGGGTTCAAGGAGCTAGGTAGCCTTGTCCTCATATGTCACTTGTCATTGTCTATTTTGGCTAGTTGACTACATTTCATGTACATATAAGAGCAAGCTTGGGATGTGGATGACATGCCTTAAGTTGGCTCACATTTGACATACTTATTCATGATGTAGTTTGATTTAGAAACATATGACTTGGCATAGGGCTTTTTGAATAATCTCTCATGTATTCTTATACTTTAGAGTAATTTATCATGGAAATGGTGTTAGAAACCACTTTAATGTGGGGGAATACATCGACACTCATGTTTCACCATGTGATTTTCTTTATTCTTATGATGTATCCTTTTCTTGGTGTTGTCTTTGGGCTTGATCGCCTCTGAGAGTGTGATATTTCTTTGACTTGTCCTCTCTTGGAGACATTGAGCATGATGCTCCCTAAGAAGATACCTTACATGAACTAAGTAAAATCCATTTGAACATACATTACACTTTTACAATAACCATTAAATGGCAACCTTGCATAATACACTTTGCTTTCCTGTGGATCCATCTTGTTTGTTCATCAGTTTCAAGAATACAAAGATTTATTTGCCTCATGGAGCTTGAAGCTCATTGTTGTGTTGCACCTTATCAAATTTATCAAGAGGTATAACTTTGGTATGGTTTGATGGAAAGCCAATCATAGGTATGAATTTCACATAGCCACTCGTGTGTGTGTTGTGAGCACATATTGGCCCCGTGTCTATGTGTCTCACCATTTTTGATTACTCACCCAATAGACAGCCTAAAGTTTCATTGTCTGAGAGTGAGAATGCATTTTTGGAAAAACAACTTATATATGATCCACATCGTGTTGGACAAATGGTCAAGGCTTGATCCACCTATTTATATTTTTTTTCTTGTTTTTGTTTTTCCTTTTCTTATTGACATTGCATATTTGTGTATCTTGTCTTGTTGTTATATATCATACACCTTGTGTGTGTAATTTTTCTTATTTTGGTTTGATATAGGATCTTTGTGTTTAAATGCACAAGATAACTAAGAGGGGGTGTGACTCAGTTGTATCAAATTATTTACTTCTTAACTTAATCAATTCCACTTTATCTTCAATCTATTATTAAGTATGAACATGAAAATGCAAATAACAAAAACACAAGACTAGAGACACCAGATTAATATGGAAAACCCTAATGAGGGAAAAACCACGGTGAGGATTAACTCATAGTATTGTAGTAATGCAATACCAGATACAAAAGGCTCACTTCCAAAGGGCTCACTAGCCAAATACAAAGGCTCACTACCCAGATAAAGGGCTCACTACCTTAGGACTCACTATCCAAAAGAGAGGCTCACTGCCTAGATAAAAATACAAAGAAATTAGATAATGATCCACTACTAGGAGTTCCACACACTTCACAACTTGATCAAAATATTTTGAATACAATGAAATACTATTGCCACAATTTTCTCTTCCACACTCTAATTTTTGAACTTGTTTGCACACTCTTCTCTTCCTCGAATCAAATGATGAATGGATATTGATTTTACTGCAACTTAACTTGTATTTATGCCATCTTGAACCTCAGGATCATTCTCCAAGGTTGACTATACAATTTCATTTTACAAATTCAAACTAGGTCGACTACTCAACATTCTCACAGTGGATAAGAATGTGAGGGGACCAAATACATATTTAATTTAGGACCCAAACAACATCTTGAAGATCGCACAATGCTTCCTCAAGTCGATGCAAAACCCAAATGTAATGTGTAGACACTAGGTGGGCCAAACCTAATGAAAATACCAATGATATTTGAAGTACGTGCATCTTCAGCAAGATAAAAAAATGTGGATTTCTCAACACACTTCACCAGTCATCTTACCATCTCTGAGAACAACTCAAATACATCCAGAACAACTTCAAAAAACTTCATTTGTAGAGAACACTTCACCAGTTCAACCGAGACAACTAGAAAAAAGACAGAGACTCCAGAGTAGGTCTTTTGGAGTACCAAACCACAAGCAATTTTGTCAGAACACATAAATAGTTAGAAAGAGTAATCTCCTAGATCTGCAAGATTTGAAACTAAATACTAGAATACTACGGAGCCAAAAAATTTCTCCCACTCAATATCCAAATAACTCTAACAAACTAGTTCACACATTGGTGAACATAACTTTTACTCTTCGTCAAACCGAAAACTGAAACTTGGAATATAAAATCCATTTAAGCTTATGAACACACCTATAAATCTATATTGAAATTGGGCCAACACAAGAGAAATGAAAACCACAATACCATAGCATGCTCAAAACACACTTTAGCATAGCTTTGATTATTTCTCAAATTTTCTCAAAAGAAAAATTGGAAAAATCCAACTTACTCAACCTGTACAGTGTTGACATCAATGAAAACACCACCAAACACATCCATAGTTGCAAAAATCTTCCCCTTTTTCATTGATGGCAACACATGATATGAAAAAAAATCAAGGAAAATATACACGATTCTTAGAAGTGACAACCTTCCAAGCATAAAATTTTCACATGATTCTCTCTCCCACATCATACATAATTTTCAGAAGCGACAACCTGCCAAGCATAGAATTTTTACATGATTCTCTCTCCGCCTTTGAAATCAATTGAAAAGGAAATTATTGCCCAAAAAAGCTCTATTCACTCCCCCTAAGGATTACATCCACATCACATAATACAACAATGTAGTTATCTACTCCCCCTGAGGAGTACACCTTAGTCATCAGTCTAGAACAAAAGAGTCTATGAATCCATTGGACTATTGCACTTCCATGTGCACTTAGTTCAAATAAGGAGGGGGCATAAACCCCTAACTTCCCATCTGAGATACTTAAAATTATCCTTTAGAAGGGCTTTAGTGAATATGTCTGCAACTTGTTCTTTGGTAGGTACATATTCAATTCTAACATCATTCCTTAATATTTTCTCCCTCAAGAAGTGATACTTGATAGATATTTTTTTTTTCTAGAATGCATCACTAGATTCTTTGAGATGTTTATAGCACTTGTATTTTCACAATAGATAAAATTAGGTTCATCACTCACCACACCTATTTCCATCAAATTTTGCTTCATCCAAAGTACCTGTGTATAACAAGATGTTGATGTAATATATTTGGCTTCTATAGTGGATAAAGAAACTGAATCTTGTTTCTTGCTCAACCATGAAACTAATCTTTCTCCAAGAAAGAATGCTCCTCCACTTGTACTCTTTTGGTCATCTACACATCTATCCCAATCAACATGAGTGTAGGCATTCAAAGTGAATTCATTGTCCTCCAGATACCATAGTCCATAGTCTAGATTTCCTTTAAGATATCTAAATATCCTCTTCACAACTTTAACATGTGCTTCCTTAGGTTCTACTTGAAATCTTGCAACTAAACATACTACATGCATAATGTTTGGTCTAGTAGTAGAAAGATACAAAATTCCACCAATCATGGATCTATATATGCTCTTATCAACATTAGCAGATTCATCATCCTTACTTAGCTTACATCCAGTTACCATAGGGGTACACACTGGTTTAGAGTCATCCATTCCAAACTTCTTTAACAATTCTTAACATACTTATACTGTGAAATAAATATCCCTTTGTCAGTTTGATTAACTTGAAGTCCAAGGAAGAAATTAAGTTCACCAATCATAGACATTTCAAATTATTTTTGCATCTCTTCAGAGAACATCTTACAAATACCTTCATTACCACCAAAAATGATGTCATCAACATAAACCACAACTATCAGAATCTTGTCTTTCTCAACCTTGAAGTAAAGATTGTTGTCTACGGAACCTTTGATGAATCCTTGCTTTGTAAGGTGTCTATCCAATCTTTCATACCAAGCTCTTGGAGCTTGCTTCAGTCCATATAATGCTTTCTTTAACTTACAAACCATTTTTGGTTTGTCTAACAATGAAAAACCTTATGGTTGCTCCATATATACTTCTTCTTTCAATTCTCCATTCAGAAGTGCAGATTTGACATCCATCTGATATAATTTGAAGTCTCTAAGAGATAAAAATGCCAAGAACATCCAAATTTCTTCCATCCTTGCTACAAGTGTAAAATTTTATTCAAAATCTATTCCTTCAACCTGTGAATATCCTTTACATACAAGTCTTTCATTATTCCTTACTTCTTCACCATCTTCGTTTAATTTATTTCTAAATACCCATTTAGAACCAATTACATTCTTGTTTGTAGTTCTAGGGACTGGTTGTCATGTCTCATTCTTTTATATCTGTTGTAGTTCTTCTTTCATTGCTCTTAGCCAAATTTCATCATCGCATGCTTCATTCATAGTCTTAGGTTCTATTTTAGAAAGTAAACACAAGTTTACCTAAACCACTTTGTTTCTTGTCTTCACTCCAATTTTATCTCCAATTATTTGTTCCTCTAGATGATTTTTCTAAACATATTTAGGAGTCTTGGTTACAAGTTCTAGAATTTATTCTCCTTCACTTTGTTGCTTCTCTTCTTTTTCTTCTTCTTGTATTTGCACATAGATAGATTCATCAGGTTCAATTTCAATTATTTCCACTGGTATATACATAGCTTCATCAACCTTCACATTAGTACTTTCAATGATTTTCCTTAGCCTCTTATTAAAACATTTGTAAGCCTTACTGTTATTTGAGTATCCAAGGAAAATTCATTCATCACATCTAGCATCAAATTTTCCAAGATTTTCTTCATCTCTTATAATGTAACATCTACTACCAAATACCTTAAATTATTTTACAGTAGGATTCTTACCATTCCATAACTCATAAGGGGTCTTAATGTTGTTACCTCTAACTTGAACTCTAATAAGAATATAAAAAACACTATGAATATCTTCTCTCCAATACATATAAGGAACATTTTCTTCTTTCATCATAGTTCTGGAAACCTCTTGAATAGTCCTATTCTTTCTCTCTACAACTCCATTCTGTTGTGGTGTTCTAGGGGCAAAATAATGTCTTTCTATACCATGAGCCTCATAGAATGAATTGAACTCACCGGATGTAAACTCTCCACCTCTATCAGATATCAAACATTTTATTCTCAGGTTTGCCTCATTTTCTACTCTTTCCTTAAACACCTTGAATCTATCAACAACTTGATACTTTTCTCTAAGAAATGTAACCCGTTTCATCCTAGAGTAATCATTAATTAAAAGCATATAGTACCTATCACCATTCAAGATTCATGTTCTTGTAGGACCATAGAGGCCTATGTGGATTAATTCTAGCATTCTGGTAGATGATTGATCCTTTTTTTAAAATTTGTTCCTTGTTTGTTTTCCCATCTAAAAAATTCTACAGATTGAATTTGAAGGCTTTATGATTCTAGGAAGATCTCTAGAAAATTCTCTAGAATTGATCCTAACCCGATTATAAAAATTCACATGTCCCATCCTCCGATGCCAAAGCCAACTCTCACTAATTTTGGAAACAAAACATTGACCATCACCACCTTTGAGTTTCAGTAGATGTTTCCATGAATTCTTCTTCCTGCTACAGCCAGAGTTCCAAATCCTTTTCTAATCTCACAAGTGTTATCCTGAAACACAAGCTTAAAACATTCACTATACAATTTTCCAACAATTAAGAGATTATGCCTTAAACCTTTTACATAATAGACATCATTAGTGTTATATTTTCCATGAAAGCTAATTGCTCCTTTACCAACAATATTAGCACCAGAATCATCTCCAAACATGACTATACCTCCATCATACTTCTCAAGTTTAGTGAGCTTACTCTTATCTCAAGTCATATGATTTGAACATCCGCTATCAATTACCCAAAATTATTCATCATGTTTGGCATGAAAAGAAGTTACGAGAGTACCTTCTTATTCATCCTTCTTACACTCTGGACTAGGTTCTTTTGCACATTTCTTTTCTAGGGCGAGAAACATTCATCTTTGTCAACATCCTACTAGTCAGATTCATCATTAGAGATTCCTGCATCTTCCATAACATAATACAACTTCTTGAAATTCCTATCTTTCTTATCCTTTTAATTATTTTTATTATCTTTATTATTCTTTTAAGTAGCTCTATTAGGACATATTGATGCGTAATGACCAATATTTCCACAACTGAAACACTTAAAGGGAAACTAACCTTTGTATTTACAAGTACCTTTCTTCAATCTCCTTATGAAATTCGCTTCCAAATATTTTGCATCATCATCATCATCTTCTATCCTTATGTCTTTAAACGTTGTTTCAGTATTTTCCTTATCTCTTGAAAATTTTCTTATCTCGAATGCAGTCAAGACAACAAATTATACATGTTCCTTAGTGAATGTCTTCAGATCATACTGTTCTTCAAGTGCAAATACTTTGTCACTGTAATTGTTTGGTAAGGTCATCAAGATATTCTCAATTATATCTTCATCCTTCATGGTACCACCTTGATTCTTTATTTTAGTTGCTATAGTTTCAACTCTCTGATAATAGCTTGCAATGTCTTCTCCATCTTCCATTCTCAGACTCTCAATTTTTTTCTTGGCAGTTAGTTTCCTTGACAATTTTACTTTCTCATTTCCTTCATAAATGTCTTTCAATTTTGTCAACATTTCATTTTCAGTAGCTAAAGAAATAAATTTTGATCTTTTAGTTTTAGATAATGCACTGAAGGTAGAGAACCTTGCTCTTTCATTTTATTCAAAATTTGCAACCTCATCATCAAAGGAAGGTCCAACTACTGGAATCACATACTTTATCTCCACAACTTTCTAGTTATTAAAAGTGAGTGAAATAAGATAACTTCTCATCTGCTCTTTCCCGTCACTGTATTAAACTCCATAAAACATAGGAAGCTACAACTTGTGAGCCATCTGATCTACCTCAAGCAGTTAATCTTTTCAACAAGGAACTAGAGCTTTGATACCAATTGTTGAAATGCACAAGACAACTTAGAGGGGGGTGAATCAGTTGTATCAAATTCTGTACTTCTTAACTTAATTAATTCCACTTTATCTTCAATCTGTTATTAAGTATGAACATGAAAATGCAAATAATAGAAACACAACACCAAAGACACTAGATTTACATGGAAAACCCTAATGATGGAAAAAATGCGGTGAGGATTAACTCATAGTATAGTAGTAATACAATACTAGATACAAAAGGCTCACTACCCAATTACAAAGGCTCACTACCCAGATCAAGTGCTCACTACCTTAGGACTCACTGTCCAAAAGAGAGGCTCACTACATATATAAAAATACAAATAAATTAGATAATGATCCACCACTAGGAGTTCCACACACTTTGCAACTTGATCAGAAGATTATGAATACAATGAAGTACTGTCGCCACAATTTTCTCTTCCACACTCTTCTTTTTGCACTTGTTCACACACTCTACTCTTGCTCGAACCGAATGATGGATGGATATTTATTTCACTACAACTTAACTTGTATTTTATATCATCTTCAACCTTAGGAACATTCTCCAAGGTTGGCTATACAATTTAATTTTACAAATTCAAACTAGGTCGGCTACTCAATATTACCGCAATGGATAAGAATGTGAGGGGACCAAATACATATTTAATTTAGGACCCAAAAAACATCTTGAAGCTCACACATGCTTCCTCAAGTTGATGCAAAACCCAAATGTAACATGTAGACACTAGGTCAACCAAACCTAGTGAAAACACCAATGATCTTTGAAGTATGTGCATCTTTAGCAAGAGAAAAACACATGGATTTCTCAACATGCTTCACCAATAATTCTACCATCTCTAAGAACAACTTAGATACATCCGTAAAATCTTCAAAAAAAATCATTTGTAGAGAACACTTCACCAGTTCAACTTGGACAACTAACAAAAACATAGAGACTCTGGGGAAGGTCTTCCGAAGCACCAAACCATAAGAAATTTGGTTAGAACACATAAATAATCAGAAAGAGTAATCTCCCAAATCCACAAGATCTGAAACCAAATACCAGAAGACTATAGAGCCAAAACATTTCTCCTAGTCAATAACTAGATAACTCTGACAAACTAGTTCACACATCAGTGAACATAACTTTTACTCTCCATCAAACTAGAAACTGAAACTCAGAATATACAATCCATTTAAGCTTATGAACACACCTATAAATTTGTATCAGCATTGGTTAAACATTGGAGAAACACATACCATAATACAAGAGCATTCTTAGAACACACTTTAACACATATTTCATTATTTCTCAATTTGTTTTGAAAGTAGTTGGCAAAATCCAACTTACTAAACCTGTACAATGTTGACATCAATGACAACATTAATGACAACGCCACCAAACACATCCATACTTGCAACACTTGGACCCTAGGGGCTTGACCAACTCCTCAATATTTTTTATGCTATACCATTCCAATCGATACACTTGGACCCCTCTTGAATGTCTACTTTGGTGTGAGTCTAAAGAAAGTTCATCCTCTCACTAAAGTGGGTGATAAATATGGAAATTAAAAAAGTATCCATTTTCCTTATTTTATTTGGGAATGATTAATTTTAAAATGAACTTAATTTCACCTTGATCTAGTGTTGTAATGTGTTTAACACATTCACATTAGGTCTGGGGCCCTTTTTAAGCTAAATAGACCTAACTTTGCCTCAATTTAATGTTGTAAAGTGTATTTATTTGCACCTTCACATTAAGTTTTGAGCCCTTGTAAACTAAATGGACTTAATTATACCTTACTTAAGGTTTTGTAAAGTGTTTTTCCACACTTTAATGCTTTTATAGGGTTGTCATTATTAATTGGAATTCTTTATGCCTTAATTGGCCTTATTCTGCATCCATAATCCTTAATTAATGCATCTTTATGAGGATAATCTTAACATAAACCAACAAACAATCACAATTCTAGCCTATGAGTCTTGTGTGGCCCAAAACAAAATTTAATTCAAATGCTTGGTGGGATTTTATCCTCATAGATCCGATGTTGGCTTGTAATGTTGTGATTTTAGGAAAGTTGGCATAAACAAGTATAAATACAAGGCTATTTCACTCATTTTCACCCAAGACTTTCAAGAGAACATTCTTAATATCAAGTTTAGGATTACAAGACTTCACAAGGGTATCAAGAGAGTCTACAAGAGAATTTCTAAGGCATTCAAGGGAAGAATTATTTATCATTTGTTGTAGAAATTCAAGATCCATTAGCATGTCAAGATCATTAAGCATCAAGCATGTTGTTGAGCTAGTGTTTTGATGTTGCATTCAAGATCCAAGATTAAGCATTATTCTACACTTATTTCAAGATCTCGATCTACATCCTTCATGTCCACTTCATGCTAGATTGGAGATTTACAAGACATCATTCAAGGTATCATTTTTCATGTTTCATGTTCCAGTTTCTTGACCCCTTTTACATTCCTTGAATTTGGCATTGATGTCAAGTTAGAAATTCTCCTTAATGCATGCTAGAAAGGCATGAGATATTATTGTTTTGGTTGATATTTTATTACATTTGGATATCATTGTTTTTACTAAGGCAACAATAATGATTATAGTCTTGGACTTCACTTAGCACTTGGTGCCATGGAGACTTAGACCGACATAAGTATTATAGTGTTGTTTTTGATACACATGCAAAATAGACAACACATGATGACATAGGGTGACACAATTATGTTTGTGGTTTCAATATGCAAAATGAGAAATGCAATAATTAAATATCTATACATCATTAAAACCATAAAAATTATCATTCACCAACCACTAAGGTAGTTTATTGTTGAAATTGATGGTCCTGTTAGGGCTTGAGAAAGATTGGAAGATTGGTGATATGGCAGATGGAAATTAAGATAGAGGGTTTTTAGGTAGTATACTTTTCAGCTTCTGCAAGGTGATATAGATCTCCATTTTCCAGTTTGCAATGCGTTCAAAGTATATCTCAATCTTTCTCAAGTGTATTGCTTAAAGGGTTTGTTATTTAAATCTCATATGTGTCTATTATTGTGAAATTTCAACATGGGTTTGTTCTTTAAGTCACACATATGTCTACTATTTTGGTTCATATAATACCCTATTTCTAGGGCATAGGTTTATACAAATATCTTATTGTTATTAAGGTGCAAACTAAGATTTATTTGTTGTATTGGTGTGGGCTAGTTTATTTAGTTTGCATACAAATTTTTTGGGAACAATGTCAACTATGGTAAAAGAGTGTGTTACATATGTTTACCTTGCACAATGTTCATGGTTATAATAGTAGTCTAAATTGCTAAAAAGGCAACTCCACGGTGATTTCTAGAGGTAGTTACAGATGAAGGAAGTTGTCATTTGAATGTTATAAAAAGTGACATTGTCACAGGATATTGGTTTAATGCACTCTATTGTTATATCACACTCTGTAAGAGTTAATGTCCTTGGATAGAATACTGAAATTTGTTTTGTGAGATGTTGTATGAAAAAATAGTGAAAAATAAATTGATATGTTTTATGCTTTATAGGTTCCAAAGTCAATGAACCTTTAGGACATGAAATGAATTGATTTTGAAAGTTGTAATGAAGTGTAGTAAAATAGAGAAACCCTCTATCATTTATTTTTATAAGATTTTCAAAATTTTGTAAGGTCAAGTTAGTGAGAGAAAGATTGACCTTTTTACCAGTGCAGCTATATTTTTGCAATGAGGCTAAATTTTTCCAGTGAGGTAGTATTTTCTACTGAGGAATATTTTTTGTATCTAGTGAGGCTTTGCCAATGACACATAAATAGTAGCTAGTGAAGCTATGTAAAAGTGGGATTTTCATTAAGCTAGTGAGGCATTTTATCAAGTGGGTTTTTATCCCTATGAGGGTTTTCCACTCATGAAAAATACTATGTTATGATTCTTTTGTGTTCCATGTGATAATCATGTTTCATGCAATTTGGTCTTACTTATTTCTTTATATACTCTACAAAATTTGAGAATTCATGTTGTTTAAGGATCTTCTATTGAAACACCAATTCACCAACCCTCCCAGTGTTTCTTGTACTCTAATAAGTTGTATTAGAGCCAAAACCTTGACAGAAGGTTAACCAACTTATGGGATTCCTGGAGGAGTACTTTCCATGGAAATTCAAGAAGGTATTTCTACTTCTAGAGAACCATTATTTAATGGTATTGGCTATACCTTTTGGAATTATAGAATGCATCATCATATAACTTCTCTAGGCTATGAGGTTTCATATGCAATTGAAGCTGTACACTGCCACAATGACACCCTCTACTGCACATGAGAAAAAAACATATGAATGTGATGTTAATTAGGGCTGAAAATTTTATTTGTTGTGATTGATTGATGTTGTTCTTGTTAAAATTATGGACTATAAAAGTGAAAATTTTATCTAGGATAAATTGTCTAGTATATATGAGGGTGATGAAAAAGTTAAATAGGATAAATTACAAACTTCTAGAGCCAATTTTGAAGGCCTAAAGATGACTAAGGAAGATAAGGTATATGATTACCTTCTAAGAGTCCAATAAAATGTAAACTCAATTCATGGTCTTGGTGAAGATTTAGAAGAAAAGGTTGTTAAAAAGGTGTTAAGGTCATTGAAACCTAAATATGATCCTAAAATATCAGTTGTGGAAGAGAGAGACTTAAATTAACTCACTTTAGATGAACTTCATGGTTTCTTTACAACCTATGAAATAATGTGTAATGATAATCCCAATAGAAAAAAACTACCTTTAAGTCTGTGAAAAAAGACAATGACATAAACTATGATTCATAGAAACTACATAACAATGAGTTTGTTCTTAAGATAAAACTAAAGATAGGATCAAGTAGGTATAAAGGGAAGCTACCTTTTAAATATTTTAACTCTAGAAATATTGTGCATTATGCTACTCAATTCCCTAACAAGGACTCTGAAAGTGATGAAGAAGATAATAGGAGACAGGGAAAGAAGAAAAAAAAACTTTAAAATTAAAAATGTTTTCAAAAAGAAGAAAATCCTATTGATCAAAGATGTTGATATAACAGACAGTGGTATAGATGCATCCATTGAAGAAGGAGAAGAAACCCTATTTATCAAAATCATTAGTCCAAATCAGAATCAAAATTAAAAGATTGTAGATCAATTTGAACTTGAGGTGGATTTTGAAGGTGAGCTGAGAAGTGCTCTAGGTGAAATTAAGAAACTCAAAAAAGAGGCTATGATACAACAAAATCATATTCAAAAGGAGACAAAATCTTGGTAAGTAAAGTGAATAACTCTGAAAAGAAAAATTCAGATCTAAAACTCCAAATTTGAATTTTAGAAGTTACTAAAATGCAATTAGAGATCAGAGAAAAAGAATGTCCCACTTTAGAGGCAAAAATTGTTCACTTAAGAAAAGAGCATGACATGTTTTATAGTAGTAACAAACTAGTAGATATTTTAGGTAAACAAAGGTACCATAAAGATATAACTAGTCTAGGGTTTATGGAAGGCCAATGCTCACATTTCACTGAATCTCAACATGCCAATGTTACAAATGAATTTTTTTTGAAACTATCAGTTGGAAAATTGAATATTCCATTAACAAGTAATCTGCAATTCTTTGGCCATTGATTCCATTGTAATCAATACAAGCATAAGGCAAGTAAATGTAGGGTTATGTCTAAAATGATCTCAACTCTTAGAATGGAGATCCTAGATATATAGCAAAGTGTTGCAGATCTAACTTTGTTACACAACAAAAGAAAAGTAACACTCTTTCCAAGACATCTTTCAATGTAGATAAAACAAAGTTGATTTGAAGGCCAAAGAGGGTTGAAAAAGAGATAGAAGACATGCATGTTTGTTTTCATGGGGAGCTTCAAGTATCATTTTATATCCCTTTTTTTTGTTGGTATTGTGCTTATGGTGGTATCTTAGTAGTGTAGTGCATTAATGGTAGTTAATAGTGTTTTTGAGACTAAAGAATAGTTTGAGATTACACATCCGGGTGGTTTATTCAAAATATTTCAACATGGCATAGTTCTTGATGTTGATGCTTCATGATATTGGTGGAAAAGTGTCAAAAAAAAATTCATGATTTTTTTCTTTATAGAGTTGCTTCAATGCAAGTCTTTATTGATGTTTTCCTTAATAAATTCAAGATTATCTTATTGATGGTTGAAGTACACATGGAGTTTCCTATTTCACTTTGCTAAGGTTTCTCTATTGGTAACAATTGATAGCATTGTATTTTCAATTCACAATTATCACTTTCATTCAGCGTTTTGATGCATATTGGTAATCTATCAATTGGTTATTGGACAATACCTTGGAATGCCTTGAGAGTTGGTTGATATTTCAACTCTTTCTTGAGACATCAGTTCTTTGAAAATTATTTTTTGTTACATGGATTGCACTAAGGAAAGTGAATGGTGATAAAGTGGAGTATTTTTTTCATTGATTCGTTTGTTCTTTTCTCCAAATCTGGACAATGTGGAGTATGTAGTTTACATATAGATTATTATCTTAATGTTGATGTTTTTGACAATTCATGGTTTAGAATCTTTGTGATAGTGTCTTGAAAGCTTCTAGCTTGTGCACAGTTGTAGATAGTTGTACTTTGATGCTTAACTTGATAATTGTATAATGGATTTGACAATGCTTATATGTTTCAATAGTGAGTTTCTGTATTGATAGTGACATATTGCTTGATATTTTGATGACACTAAAGTTTTTGATCCTTAACACAACATTTGTTTGGTCTGTGAATTTTTTTTGACAATGAGCACCATGATGATTGGAGTTCTTTGGCACTCTTGTGGAATAACATTGATTGCACACATCTTGATAGTATTTGTATGTGCCAGTATGCTTTACTCCAAGTAAATTCATATTTTTGAAAGGATCAACAGGTTGATTAGAGTTTTTTTTTTGCAAGAAAACTTTGTTTGTAGCTAGTGTTGATTGATTCTCTTGATTTAACATTGAAACTTGAATATGAAGACATAGTGATAGGTATCATGAACCAGTAAGACTTGCCTCTCTTTAATAGCATAAAACATATATGAACGGTTTAGGGGGAGTTTCATAGTTGTTGTCATTTCATTTGTGGTTTATATATAAAACTCATAATGTAATGGAGTATTCATTCATTCAATTTTGATTCATGATTGACATGTGTGAATTGACATGGATATATAGTAAAAATTATACCATTTTTCTGATATGGCAATGATATTCATGGTTGAAATATATGATTTGATAGTTTTTTGTAGTATGTTAGTCATTATGATCCATTATGATAGTGCTTTCCTTATGGCTTACATATTTTATATCCAATAGTGTTTTTATGTTCACTATGACAACAATTTATAAGGCTTGTTCAGTTGGTTTCTTGGTGCTTGGCTCCTCTATATAGATTACACTGTTGGTAACATATTGAATTCATAGTTTCTTTATATTTTGTAGTTGCTATTCATGGATATTCAGTTACTTCCGATCGCACCCTTTGACCTTTGGCATTGTTGTCAAAAGGGGAAGATAATTCATGGTAATTTATGATCACTTCAGTGCATTTCAATTCTATTTTAGTTCTAAAATTCAATTTAGTGTAATGCAATTTCATGGCATTTCAATTCCATTCCAATTCATAAATTCAACATACTGCACTTTCACGTTTCTATACATACATGTATACTTGTGTTATCAACTAGTTATTCTTATTTTTCATAGTGATCATTCCCTATGATCAATCTATGTTGTTTCTTGGATATTTGGGTGGTTACTTGAAATCTTGTTTGGTGTTTGAAAGTGACTATTCTCTATGCAATTCATTTTATGGACAATGGCCATTATAAATGTTGTTCTTGATGTTGTTCTTGATAGTGACTATTCTTGACTTGACAGTGAGTACATTGGGTATAGTGGTAATGGATTTCTTGTACATGTTTGAAATACAATTTTTGTATAGGTTTGGTTATTAATACATGATTGAATCCACTTTATTGTTGTATAGGTATTTGACAATCTTGATATAACTGATAATCTCATGATGGCTTTAATAGGGTTTGACATTAATGCCAAAGGGGGAGTTTGTTGACCCCTTTGACATTGCTTGAATTTGTAATTGATGTCAAGTTAGGAATTATCCTTGATGCATGCTTGAAAGGAATGATATATTATTGTTATGGTTGATATTTGATGATATTTGGATATCATTTTTTACTAAGGAAACAATAATTATTAGAGTCTTGGACTTCAATTAGCACTTGGGGCAATTGAGACTTAGACCGACACATGTATTATAGTATTTTTTTTTATGCACATACAAAATATCCAACACATGATCATGACATAGGCCACACATTGATGTTTGTGTTTTTGATATGCAAAATGAGAAACGAAATAATGAAATATCTATACATCATTACAACCCTAAAAGTTATCATCGACCAAACACTAAGGAAGTTTATTGTTGAAAGTGATGGTTGTGTTAGGGCTTAAGAAAGCTTGGAAGATTGGTTATATGTTAGGTGGAAATAAAGAGAGATAGTTTCCAAGTTGTATACACTTCAGCTTCTACAAGGTCATATCAATCTCCATTTGCAAGTTTTCAATGCATTCAAACTGTATGTCAATCTTTCAAAAGTGCATGGTTTAAAGGGTTTGTTTTTTAAATCTCATATGTGTCTATTGTTGTGTAACGTCAACATGGGTTTGTTTTTTCAATCACACATATGTCTATTTTTTTGGTTTATATAGTACCTTGTTGCTAGGGCATGTGTTTATACAAATACCTTGTTGTTATTAAGGTGCAAACTAATATTTATTGGTTGTATTGGTGTGGGCTAGTTTATTTAGTTTGCATGCCTGGTTTTCAAGCACAATTTCAACTATGGTAAAATAGTGTGTTACATATGTTTACCTTACACAATGTTCATGGTTATAATGGTAGTTGAAATTTCTGAAAAGGCAACACCACGGTGATTTCTAGAGGTAGTTATGGAAAGTTACTTTGACCTTTTTTTTAAGAGGCAGTTATAGATGAAGGAAGTTATTATTTGAATGTTATAACAAGTGTAATTGTCACTAGATATTGGCTCGATGCAATTTATTGTTATAACATACTCTGTAAGAGTTAATGTTCTTGGAAAAAATATTGAAATTTGTTTTATGAGAATTTGTATGCAAAAACAGTGATTTTTTTTTAATATGTTTTATGTTTTATAGGTTTCAAACTCAATGAACCTTTAGGACATGAAATGTATTGATTCAGAAAGTTGTAATGGAGTGCAGTGAAATACGGAAAACCCCTATCATTTATTTTTTCAAGATTTAAAAAATGTTGTAAGATCGAGTCAGTGAGACAAATATTGACCCTTTTTGTCAATGATGTTGTGTTTTGCCAGTGAGGCTGTATTTTTCTAGTGAGATAGTTATTGCCAGTGAGGTATATTTGTTGTAGCTAGTGAGGCTTTGTAAATAGAGGGCATTTTATTAAGCCAATGAGGCATTTTATCAAGTGGTATTTATCCCTGTAACATTTTTCCACTCATGAAAAAAACTATGTTATGATTGGGTATGTGCAGGATCATCATGGAAAAAACAAGCCCTTAAGTGGCAATAAAATTCAGAAAATCAGAGTTAGGCAACTTGACATAAAAATTTGAATAAGTTATCTATATTATTTCAAAAATATGTAAGAATAGAATCTATAGAAAATTGAATGTAGTTTCTAAACTACTAGGTTTATTTTTAAAAAAGAAAAATCTATTTGGTGAAAATTTGAAATTTCAATGTAGTAGTACTTAAATTTCAAGGAAAAAATAAGAAGTAAGTGTCTGTCTGACCACCCTAACCACAATAAAATGATAAAAACAAATTATAAGATTTTAGATATACGTAGGGGACTCATGTCCCAATGTGATGCATATTTTTTTGTAATTTTTTTCCAAGTAAATAATTAATTATGATTTTTTTATTAATTTTTTTTTTTAAATATAAAAAAATCGTATGTCTAACCACCTTAACTTGGCCAAAAATTCATGAAATTCATTTTTTTTTCCCCTATAGTATGCAAATCATAGAATGTGACGCATGTCTTGGATTCAAAAAATGTGATACCATTTGAAAACTATAGATGTTTTTCAATTAGCCTATCAATCAGGACTTTAGTCATAATTCAAATAGAAAATGAATAGTAATAATTTATTAAATTCAGAGTAAAGCATAATTTATATTGGTGGAAAGCTAAGAATCTCCTTTAAAAACCCTTTTCGTTTAATCAATTTTGGGTAAAAAAAAAGTTCTCAGCCACATGGGCCATCATATCACTTAGATATTGCCACTTTTTGGCCCATCATGATCCTGCACATACCCGATTCTTTTGTCGTCCATGTGATAATCATGTTTCATGCAATTTGGTCTTGCTACTTTCTTTATCTACTTTGTAACATTTGAGTTTTCATGTTGTTTAAGGATCTACTATTGGCTATCATATTTGATTACACTTTTGAAATTGGAGATTCAATGATTACAAAAAAATTATATGTTTTGAAAAACTATTGAATTGAAGTTAATTATTGAAACACTAATTCACCCCCCTCTTAGTGTTTCTCATACTCGAACACACTTTTCATGTTTCATTTTCTTATTTCATTATCTCATCATTTGGTTTAATTACTAAACATGGCTTGACAAAGGCAAACCCCTATGCACTAACAAATCAACAAGTTTTTCTTTCTCTACATGTGTAATTGTAGATCTAGGTGTCTTGGAGCTTGAATATCCCTTGAAGATTAGGTTGCAAGGTTGGAGAAATTCATCAAGTTGTCACAAGGTTGTTATCTTCACTAAAAGTCACCTACAGGTTGCAAATAAGGGTTTTAGATCTGAAAACAAAGTTTGCAAGGAAGATTAGAGATAGGAGAGAAGATTTAGGTCTTAATCCTCTGATAAAGTTGAGTGGGACTGATATTCAAGTTGTGGCATATGATTCCTAGTATATGGATTTTTCTAGATTTTTTTTTTTCAGATCATACACTTCCAAATTCCAATTTTGGTAAGAAAACCCTAGTCCAGAACTAATCACCTAGTTTGGCATATGAGTCCTAATCAACATTAAAATCAATGGTTTTAGTATTGCAGAGCTTCATCCAATCCCCTTAAAGTTTCCAATTGCACACCTTTTATCTCTCAACTTTCTGTTTTGTTTTACATGCTTTTCTAGGTCATTTGATGAAATCTTGCATTACATTAGGTTTAAGCATTTGATCTTTCATTTCATTAATCTTTCCAAGTCATAGCTTTGTGGTGAAACCCTATTCAATTTATATTCAGACCCTAGGAAAACCCTATTATAAGACCTCTTCCTCCTTTACATACTTTACATTGGGATCTCTAGTGTTTCCTTTGAATGAATGATTGTGAAATGTGTTGTTCTATGTCCCAAACCATAAAAAAATCCATTTTTGTTGTTTCATATACCTACGTTCTTCTCTATGTCATAATCATTTTTGTCTTGTATTTTCCTTTTGGGGATGATGCAATGTGTTGAGACATTTAGGTCTCTTCCATGTTGACCCAAAATATTTTCCTTTTATCTTTTTCATTTGTATTGTGTTTTCCTTTTGGGGATTACATAAAGCGTCAAAACATTTAGGCCTCCTCCATGTTGACCCAAGAGTATTTCTCTTTTTTCCTCTTTTTTTCATTATTCCAATTCTATGAACATTTGGGGAATGATGACAGTTTCGAGCTTTGGAAATAACATGGTAGCAAAGACATATTGACCCTGAATCCATAGATCTCTTATGTATTTTCGGGGGCAACCCCTTCCCTCCATGTTCATGGTGTAGCTTTATTTCGAAAACATATTACTTGACATAGGGTTTTTCAAGGAAAGCTCATATATGTTAGGAGAGAACATTGGCTACTTTAAACCTTTTTCTCATAGTAATGATGTTAGAAATCGCTTTAAAGTGGGTGCATTCATCAATGACATCTTTCGTTATATTTCACAAAATGGTTTTATTTTTTCTTGTGACATGTCCTCCAAGAGTGTGACATTAAATGTAATGCCCTGCCAAGTAACCTTAAAAGGAAGTTGCAATTAACATCATAAGCGAACCAATTTTTTTTTTATAAAGTGCATTTAACATACACATTCACTTACTAGTTAACAACAACCTCTAAGGCTACAAGGTTAGGATTACTTAAACCCACACATACATATTACATACAACCATAGCATTATGAACCTTATGATATAAACATCATACATCATAAGAATACCACATAACATAATAAGATAATCAACCAAGATACAATCTCATAAACATTATCTTAATCCAATAGATACATCACTCATTCCTAGAATGAGGCAATAGTACAAAAGATTACAATTACAAAATTTCACCTCATAAACATAAGAGGGATAAAATAACTTATACAAGTTAAAATATTACAATACAAGATAATACAACAAGAACCGTGAGCTGTCCATCTGGATGTCTCGCCACCAAGTACTGAAGATAGATGGGGACCCAACGGTTTTGGTGCATGTTCCACCCAACCAATGTGGTACCCGAAGGCCCACCCCCCATGCTAGGAGATAGTAACAAAGTAACATGGACAAAGATCTACTACCTCTAACCAAAGGCAGACTCAAACTAACTCATACTGTTATAACCAACCAAATGAATTAACAAGTACAACTCATTCACCATACAAGTACAACTCAAGTACAACATAAGTACAAATCAAATACAATACATGTACAAATCAAGTACAACTCAACATCACTGACATAGATCACATTGCTTCCAGACATAATAATAATCAAGTATGTTCACAGAACCAAACACATAAAATAATTAACAATAGTTGTCATAGATAGAGTGTCATCGCAAGGTTTGTCATGAGATCTCCTCTGGGCATTCTTCATAGGCTCCGGCACAAGTAATCCTGGTGGCCTCAACCGAATCCCGACACTCATACTCACTCATGCGGAATCAACTACCTCTCGCAAGAGCAAGATAGTTGATCTTGCCATTCCAGGCCTTCTCACTCATCCCAAGTCTAAACAAGCCCTTGTGTCTATGAGTGAGGTGAACTTATCTTGATTAATGTGAGAAGTTAGTCCTAATCTTCTAAGTACATTATTTTAATTATCACTTGTTTAAATCACTCCTGAAGGTTATCCAGTTTACCTCTTTGGGCTCTGGCGCCTAACAGAAGCCACTCTTCTATTCGACAACACACATCCAAACAATCCACCAAGGGAACCACAAGTGCATAACAACTAGGCATCATAATCCACTCCAACACAAGGAGGATACAAATAATAGAACTCACTCCATTCATCTTGGAGGCAACAAACACATAGTCCACTCCTTTCACAGGAGGTACAAAAGATCTCACTCCAAACATCTTGGAGGCAACAACACATAGTCCACTCCTTTCATAGGAGGTAACAAAAGATCCCACTCCAAACATCTTGGAGGCAACAACACATAGTCCACTCCTTTCACAGGAGGCAACAAGATGAAACCACATAACAAGGTCACTCCATACAAGGAGACATGGATCCCATAATCCGCTCCTAAGCCAAGGAGGTGCAAACATTCCCGTTCGTGAAAACCGGGTAAAACTGAAAAGACGCCATGCACTACCCAAAGGAAAACAACTTGATGGCACAAAGATTCAACAACCCTTATCCTCTAAGTTCTTCTGGAAGACTTATAATTTAGGACTGACACTAAAGCCCAAAATCAACAACGCAACTTGACAACATAGCGACAAAAGCATTCAAGTCATCAATCAAATCTAATATTTGGATTTCCTAAATCCATACTCATTCAATAGGTAGTGTTGAAAAAGTCAAAGACATGATAAGTTAATCATCTAAAATAATTATAACCCCTATTTCCCTTTTCATTATTGGAAATCTAAAACAATTAAACTTACTTCAAACCCTTGTGCAAATTTTCCAAAATTTCTTTCTTGCTGTAAAAATGTATTTTTCTAAAAACTTTCTTGCCCTAAAATTAAAACATATATTCTTATAAATCAAAAATACCTAATTCAACCCTAATTCACATTACATGCAAATTAGATATTTCAATTTCAATTTCAATATTTACAACCCTAATTCACATTACATTCAAATTAGATTTCAATTTCAATTTCAATTTCAATTTCAATTTTCAATTTCAATTTCACTTTCAATTCCCAATTTCAATTTCAATTTCACTTTTCAAAAACCCACTTTCAATTTAATGCAATTTCAAATAATAAATTAATTTCCAAAGTTGCAACCAATTTCTCAAATAAACATTTAATTACAATTTCTAATTTAATTCTCACACGTTGAAATTAAATTCCAAAATTAATTTTAATTCTTTTATTTCCTTTCATTCTCTTGCATCACGTTTAATTAATTAATTTAATTATTTAATAACTAAATTCAACCCCTTGGGTCAAATTTAATTAATTAAATAATCTAAATATAATTAATTAATTTAAGTATAAACTTTTATCCACATTGCATTATTTAAAATAAATAATCATCAACATGATTTAAATGCAATTATTCTAAATATCTATTTCCACATCAAGAATGCTTCAGAATTAAATAACATCAAAGCAAGACAGACAATGACTCGACACACTAAGGCCAGGGTATAGACTTGACACATGTTACCTAGCTATTATCTCCCATTCAACTTAACCGTTGGATCGACAAGCTCAAACCTGTGAAACCAGGTGGAGTCGATGTCATGTACCTGCAATCCTGCAACCAAGTAAACAACATCATACAATATATCCAGCATATAATACACACCGTGAAGAAGGAATTACGGATTCGTAGGGCGCTCGCAAACGAGTGATGCGAAACCATCCTCTTCAACAATACACTCATTGAAACTGACACTTCCATCATAATTCCAATAATCTCATAATAATATCTCATGTTAACTCTACAACAACATTAATCTATAATGCATGTGAAACAATAATCAGATAACTACATGCCACAATAATATTTGTCACTCAATAGTAATGATCAAAACATCATACCAAAATGTATCCAATATCAAAGTAATTGCAACCAAACATAGTATAAAGCAATTTGAACAAGAATCAAAACAGAGGGGTATTACATTAAAAACCATAGCATTGTGGTGCCTTATCGAAGTTGTCAGGATTATTGTGTGGTATCACAACACACCCCAATATTGTAAGCCTTGGGGACACAAGTAACAAAAAAAATAAAAAATACAGATAACTCTTATGATAGGGGCTAGCTAGTTGGACGATCACCCGAAGTAAAAAGTAAAGGGAAATATTTAATCAAAGATTACTTCATAATGTAAGTGTTTCAAGTATTGGATATCGGGAATCAAGAATGTTTAAAAATGTGGAAAAGGTAATGCAAATATGAGCAGAGTGTTCTGGTCCGATATTTGGAGTCCAATAAGATGAAGTCCAGTGAAACCGAAGTCTAGGGAAAGTTCATGGGTAAAGTTGAATACTGGGTACCCGGTAGTACTAGGTCGGGATGTAAAGAAAAAATTTTAAGATTTTGATGTTATCTAATGAGTTTGATAGTTTGGTGACTTGGTATATGTAAAAGATAATCATGAAAGGATTTATAATGTGCTAGAAAGCATGTTATTTATGAGATATTTATGTTATAACATTTGAATAATGGTTTTATTTACATGAGAAGTTTATAAATGTTTTTTTAAAAGGGATTTAATGAGTGGAATTTTTGATTGTAGGAGGTTCAAATCATGATGCAAAGTTTGGGTATGGATGGTCAGACAAATAAAATTTGCAAAAAGATCTGATGGTGTTGCTAGGTTCAATGATACACTTTAGAAGCTCATGGTGGAATAGAGTTTGTTGTAAAGATGTGTCGGATACTAGGAGCCCAGGACTTTGGAGTTTAAGCATGTGGCGAAGAAGTGTACCTCTTTCGAGAGTTACTCATTCCTAGAATGTTCAAACCAAGGATAAACCTGAAATGTAGGAATTAAATTTCCACTTAATCTTTTTGAATATATGGGAATTTCATGAATTTTTTTGAGTGGGATTTTTTGGTTGCAAGAAGGAATCCTAATAAAAGAAGATTAAAACCTGAAGAATTTCAATGTGCAATTAGAGTTGACCTTCATTGACTTTGATTGAAATTCTCTTGTTAGTCACTACATTCCACATGCCTTGATGTTATTTGTCCTTTGGATTTCCTCTCATGTAATTGTCTTATCCTATCTATGCCTTGTGATCTATAAAAGGCCAGGGGATACCCTTTTTTTAAGTTAAGTTCAAAATTTTTGGATGTCAGAAGAGCCAAAACTTCTCTAAGTTTTGTTCTCTTTTCCTATTTTGTAAATCATTCTAGTCTAAAAACTTGTATGCATGTAGATATTAATCAATATCAAAGCCAATTTCATAGATACCTATCTCATGAATTTTTTTTAGCTTGTTTTGTTAGTTCATTTGAATAGCACTATGTGCTAAACCATTAAAGGGTGCATACAAAACCTACACGGTGTCCAAACTAAAACCCCTCCCTTTAAAAGCTCATACCATTTTATATGTAGTTGTAAAGCAATCTTGTTAAGTATAAAGTGGTTTTCTTTGATTTGGTTAATTCTTTGGGGCATGCATGGAGAATAACTAGGAGAATTTTTAATTTTTTAATATTTTTATGCTTTATTTTAGAATAGATATTTAAATTTTCGAAAATGTTCCAAAAAATAGATAAATGAATGGAAATTTAATGAAAATCTGTTTTTTTCTATGAAATTACTGAATGCTTAATCCTAAATCTACTTAAGTGATAGCAAGGAGATTATCAAGTTTGTGGAATATTATTTTCAAATATTTTGATTTCATGATATTTGTTCTTACAGTCCAATTGAAAAATCAATGTCCAATATATATTTTTTTAAACAACTATAGTCCCTTTGAGATTAACAACAAAATCACATCATACCCTAGAGTGAACTTAGTATAATCAAGACCTGATTACCAGAGACTTGGGATTGAGTTGAGTCAATATTTTCCTATTAAGGTAGATTCCCCATTTAGATTCTCTTGTTCCATATCTTTCAAGAAGGATAGGCTCTTTGCAATTAGTTTGTGAAGATTTTATTTGGCCTATTGTTGCAAGTGAAATCATTATCAATAGGAAGTAGCACTAGAAGGAGGGCTACTTCAAATTTTATATTTAGTCCTATGTTTGAGGAGAAAGCTTGTAAATTGAAATTGAAATCAACTTGGTATTTTAGTATGGAAATTGAAAAGCTCTGGAATTTTTTTAACCAGAAATAACATCCTTTAAATTTATTCACCTTTGGTAGAGTCACCGAGTGTAGAATTCATGATACAACTGATCACGGTGAACTTAATTGTGATTTTTTTTAGCTAGGGTAAGCTTGGCCATGTGTAAAGTGATTCCATTAATAGAAGAAGTCCTAAATACTAGAAGAAAAGAACCATTAGTGATAAATGCATGTAACCCTAATGGAATTGGAAATAAAAAATTAGCCAATACATCAAGGTAGTTGGATAACTCCAATTATTATGAAGAAAATCCTAACATTTTGTAGGAAAAAAAGTGAATGTCAAGATTTAGAAACATTGTATTAGAAATGAGAAAATGGTATTCATGAGCCATAATTCTTCTTATATGTGGAAAATGCAAATGAGGAAAAGGAGTGGGAAAATCGAGCGGGAGACGCGTATATTTTGCTCCCAATTGAAAATTTACAAGTTAAAAAGGAAATTTTCCTAATTTTATGCAAGATACAGAGTATCAAACTTTTACTTTTTCTCTCTCTAATAACAATTAAAATTCTAATATATCTTGGTCTAACAAAGTGCAAAGTGAAGACAAGACCAAAGAGTTGAAGTTTTTTGAAGTAGAAAGCCAAGAAATAGACACAACCGTTCATGTAAATGAATAGAGTATAGGGAAAAACCATGAACCAGGGCTGGAAGAAGGTAGATTATTGTCACATCAGATGAAGTGTGTGCAATCAACCTTTAATGAGGTCATTTTCATACATATGAGCCAAGTCTTTGGTAAGTACACTTTTCAATTCATGACTATTAAATGTGGAAAATTTAAAATAATTTAGTGTTATAGTAGAGTTGTTGAATTCTTTCTGAATGAATTTAAGGATAAGCCTGCTGTAATTTGTACCAAAATGACAATGAAAATAGTCATAGAAATTAAAATGAGTTGTTCTATTAGGGTTAATAACTTGTTAGATTAGAAGTTTTGTTAGTTAGGGTGAGTTTGTTTGCTTTTTCGTAGGGTTTGTCTTCTTTTCTTTTCTTTTCTTTGTTGTTTCTTTTCTTTCTTTCTTTTTCTTTTCTTTTCATTTGGTCTTTAAATTTTCAAATTCTACTTAACTTATCTTACAAACATGCGAGTTAATTCAAACATCTATAAAATAATACTGTGATTTATGTGAAATGATAAAACCATGCACAATAAATACATGCTTTAAGATGTACTAAAAGCTATATATATGCGTATATCACATATATACATGAGTAACAAAATTATTGCTTCAAAAGATCAAAAATTCAAAAAGAGTAAGCCTAGCTACATGTAGTAGTAGCCATTCAGTCGATATGGGTTGCCTCATCCATCAGATCTAAATACCCTATGTAGGAAAGTTCTTGGTGAACTTAAAATTCATGAATATGGAGGTCAGTGAGGAAAGGCCAGAGTGGAAGTACTTCCTCGTGTTTCAGGAACCAAGGAATATCATCCATGGAAGATATTATGATGGTCAGGTGTGCAACAAATAAAATAGTTTCCAAATTCTCCAAATATTCAAGCCTTACTATCAAATTGGAAGTCGAGTGGATATCTTCTATAGGAAGCCCAATATTTAGAAGTGATTCTACAAAATGAGAAGCCATATCAAAGTAAAAGTAAAAGTGGTGGCTAGATTCTGCATACTTTTCCCCAAGAACTAAGCACAAGTTTAGTACAGTGAAATTGGAAGTCCGGACGAAGAAAACCTTTTCAAGCCTTTGTGATGTGATACTTCCTATAATACCCCTCCGTTTTGCTTCTCGTTTCATGTTGTTTTATGCTTTGCTTGGATTGCAGCTACTTTGATACTGGACACATTTTTATTATGATGTTTTGATCGCTACTCTTGAGCGACAACTATTATTGTGTGATGTGATTATCTGATTTTATTTCACATGCTTTGATGAATTAATGATGTCAGTAGAATTATCATGTGATTATTTATGTGAATATTGTTTATGATGTTAGTGTCAGTCTTTGATGAGTGTATTGGTGAAGAAGATGGGTTCTCATCACTCGCTTGTGAGCGCCCTGCGAATCCGAGATTTCTTCTTCACGGTGTGAATTATATACTGGATATATTATGTTGTTTACTTGATTTCAGGTTACAGGTACATGACATCGACTCCACCTGGTTTCACATGTTTGAGCGTGTCGATCCAACGGTTAAGTTGAACGGGAGATAGTAGCTTGGTAACATGTGTCAGGTAGACACCCTAGCCTTAGTGTGTCGTCAGTTCTGAGTATTGAGTCATGTTGTATCTTATTTGATGTTAAATAATGTTTTGAAAAGTGTTGTCCTATTAAATAGTTCTTTTAGAAAATTGAATTGGCTGGAAGAGATGTTTATTTTTATATTGTATTAATGTTATGTTTATTGGTTATATTTAAAATTATCATGGAAATTAAACTTAAATTACTTGATTAATTAAATTTAAATATCAAGGGATCAAATTTAATTATTAAATAATTGTAAGTAAGTTAATTAAAGTTAAATTATTTATTTAATTAAATTTAAATCTCAAGGGATTAAATTTAATTATTAAATAATTGTAAGTAAGTTAATTAAAGTTAAATTATTTAATTTATTAAATTTAAATCTCAAGGGATTGGATTTAGTTATTAAATAATTTAATAATAATTATGTAAGTATATTTGATTGTTAAATTAAATTAAATCAAAAAGGGAATTATGAGAAATTGAAATTTTACTTTAAAGTCAAAATTAGGGCCTTCCAAAAAGGGGAAATGAAATTAACTTTTAAATTCAATTTCTTGCATTGAATGTGAATTAGGGTTGCATTAGGTTATTTTGGAATTTTGAGGAAATGATGTTTTATAAGATTAGGGCAGAAAAATTTGGGGATTCTTCTTCCTTCTTTTTTTTCACAGGTATGAGATTTTTGGAGAGGGTTTGCACATGAAAGTTTTGGAATTATTTTCTGTTTGGAGAATTAAATTGAAAGGAGAGAAAATTTTGTGAAGAAGGTGGAGCTATTGGATCAAAGCTTGTTGGAGATTCTTTGCATTGTGGAAAAGGAATTGTGAGGAGTTCAAAGGAAACTCTGCATCAAGAATTTTGGCTATTTCCTGTGGCTTCAAATAACCAGGTTTTCTTTTATTTCTTGTTTTATTGTTCCTAGTTTAATCTATTTTCTAAATGAAAAGAATTTGCAAATGGGTGATTTTTCTTGAAACCCTAGGTTAAACTTCAACATTTTGGTATTCAGATTTGTTTTTCAAAATGCAAACCCTTTTAGAAAATTCTGTTGAAAAACTCTAGATCAATATATTAATTTTCTTGTGTTTAAAATTATTTGAAATAAAAAAAAAGGGGTTCTTTTGGTATTCAGATTATAAATTCTTGATTATGAGAGGTTTTATTTTTGTCAAAGTTTGTTACTGGTTTTTGAAATTTTTCTTTCAATTTCACCAGTAAAATGAATTCAAAAAAAAAAATATTAATGTAAATATACATTACATGTATCATATTTTTAAAATATGATACATAGAAAATATATTTACAAAAATATATGTTTTTTATTTAAACTTTTGTTGTTTGGTTTTATGAAATCGCCGCCGTACGGCGACCTGCGTAAAATTGTACTCTGCGTACGAAATTCTTTGATGTTAAATTTTTGAATTAAAATTTTATTGAGTGGGGGGGTTCGGCCCCCACTGTACTTTGCCTTGGGGTACGCAGTACCCACTGGGCAGTGCGCCCACCGCATGGGGGGACGCACTATCCCGTGGGGACTGCGGCCCCCATAGTGTATGTTGTCGGCCGCTGTACTTAGAGTACAGTCGGCCAGGCTGTGCAGCGGTCTGCGGACTGTCCACAGGTACCGGTGGTACCGTCCGTCGGACGAGGTACCGTCCGGACCTGCATTTGTTTTTAATTTTTTAATTTTATTTTAAATTTCGATTTATTTGCTTTTCGTTTTATTTTTAAATTTTGTTTATTTAAATTTTGTTTTAAATTTTATTTTTATTTTTGATTTGATTTATTTTATATATATAATATTTAATTCATATATTTATTATATGTATTTTTATATTATATATGAATATATATAATATTTAATATATATAGATAGTATGTAATTAATATTATATATATTGTATATGTAATCTTATTTAAAGTTTCTCCTTGTATAATTGATTTATTGGATTAAGATAAAAATATTGATTTTAATAGTGCATATTAATTTTAATATGAGGTGTTTTTCTTTGTAAATGTGCATATTTAATATCTTGTTAAACATAGGATTACGTAATGACTTGGACAAACAATCTTGGTTGGATCTAGTATTGCTCATGATTAGAGTAAGTTGCGAAAAATATTTATTTTATGAAAATTTATTGTTTCAAATGTAAATTTAGAATGACATTAATCTATTTGCTGCGAAAAGCATTAGATAGGAACATGGTTTTAGGATAACCAAATATAGTATTTCTTCATTGTCAATGCATGATTATAATGATCTTTTTTAATGATTACTTTGTGAATGGGTGTTTGAGTTCTAGATTGTAAAGTCTTCCAGTAAAACATGGGTCATTCCCTTGTTAAATTATTATTTTGACTTTCCCTTGGGTAGTGTTACATGTTTTTAGTTTCCTCCTAGTGTTGGAGTGGATTTCTTTGTGGTTACCTCCTAGGCTAGGAGAAAGCATGTTGGTTCAGTTCTGTAACACTTGAGTAACCCTTGGAGTTAGATTGTGTAGTGTGTTATCCAATTGGAAGAGTGGCTTTTGTTAGGGGTCGGAGTCCAAAGAGGTAAACCGGAAAACCTTCAGAAGTGATTTTAACAACTGAGAACTAAAGTAAATGTACTTAGAGGATTAGGATGTAGTTCACATTAACCAAGATAAATTAACCTCACTCACAGACACAAGGGTTTGTTTAGACTTGGGGTGAGTGAGAAGGCCTGGAATGGCAAGATCACTATCTTGTCTTTATGAGAGGTAGTTAATTCCGCTTGAGCTAGTATGAGTGTCGGGATTCGGTTGAGGCCACCAAGATTTCTGGAGCCTATGAAGAATGCCTAGAGGATATCTCATGACAAACCTTGCGATGACACTCTGTCTAGGATAACACTATGTTATGTTGTGCATATGGTTCCTTTAGCACACTTGATTATATTATGTCTGGAAGCAATGTAACCATGATTAGAGTTAGACTTATATTGTGCATATGTGTGGTTGAGTCAGCTTGTATCAGTATGAGTCTGCCTTTGGTTTGAGGTAGTAGGTTTCTCGTCCATGTTACTTTGTTACTATCTCCTAGCATGGGGGGTGGGCCTACGGGTACCACATGGTTGGGTGGAACATGCACCAAAATCGTTGGGTCCCCTTGATCTTCAGTACTTGGTGGTGAGACTTCTAGATGGAAATCTCGCATTTCTTACTTTTAATTCTTGTACTTTGTATCTCATATTGTAATGATATTGATTTACCCCTCTTGTGTTACGAGGTGGACCTTGTAATGATCACACTTATGTATTTTGACTCATTCTGGGAATGAGGATTGTAATAGATGTATGTAATAGATTTATGTAATGAATGCTTCATTTTATCTCGTATCTTTTTATGTTGTTGAATGTTATTACTTGAGTTATTTACTTTCAATGTAATTTAGATGATGTATGTCAATGGGGATTTAAGTAATCTCAGTTACGTAACCCTAGGGGATTTTGTCAATTATAGTTGAACATGTGGGTTTAATTCACTTCTTTTTTAAAAAAAATTAGTACGCTTGTTTAGTGAATTGAAACTTCCTCTAGGGTTGCATGGCAGGGCATTACATTTCTTAAGAAACCATTTTGACGATGAGAATAGTTTAAGAAAATTGGAGTATCCATGGCCTAGAAGCAAGTGAGAATAAATACAACATAAAAAATGCAAAACCAGAAAAAAAGCCTAAGAAAAAAGTGTTAAGAATTCGAAAAGAAGTGTGGAATTTATAGAAAGTCGTGAGGAAGTTGCGGTACATAGTTTCCACAAGTGAAGTCCTAGAAATTATAAGTAAGGTGGCAACCTAAAAATTTTCTTCAAGATGGAATGTTAAATCAAATTAATTCTTTACACATAGTGCATGATAAATTGCTTCAAATTTGAGTAGTACGAAGATTGTGAATCAAGAAAGTAGAAGAATTTGAAGTTAATAGTGTTCATTTCATTTTTTTTTTATTCCATATTAATTATGGAGATATAATACCCCTCTGTTTTTCCTTCTGCTTGGTTAGTGTGTCTTTGTGTGGGTATGTTGCTTTCACGAGTTTTTGGTTATTTAGATGTTACATTTATTCCATGCTTTGGATTAGCATAGTGGTTATTTGAATTAAAGATTTTTATGTTTTGGATTATAATAGTATGTTAGATTTGTTAGTTATTTGTAGTGTATTGGTGAAGGGGATGGTATCATATCACTCACTTGCGAGCGCCCTGTGATCCCATGATTATATAATACCCCTTCGTTTTGTTTCTTGTTCAAGTTGCTTTATGCTATGTTTGGTTGCAGTTACTTTGATACTAGATACATTTTGTTATGATGTTTTGATTGCTACTATTGAGCGACAATTATTATTGTGGGATGTAGTTATCTGATTATTGTTTCACATGCATTATGGATTAATGATGTTATAGAGTTAACATGAGATGTTATTATGAGATTACTGGATTATGATGGAAGTGTCAGTTTCGATGAGTGTCTACGAATCTGTAATTTCTTCTTCACGGTGTGTATTATATGCTGAATATATTGTATGATGTTGTTTACTTATTTTTTTAGGATTGCAGGTACATGACATCAACTCCACCTGGTTTCACAGGTTTGAGCATGTCGATCCAACGGTTGAGTTGAACGGGAGATAGTAGCTAGGTAACATGTGTCAAGTTTACACCCTAGCCTTAGTGTGTCGTCAGTCGTGTGTGTCAAATCATTATCCGTCTTGTTTTAATGTTATTTAATTCTGAAAGATTCTTGATTTGGAAATAGATATTTAGAATAATTGCATTTAAATCATGTTGATGGTTATTTAAATTAAATAATGCAATGTGGATAAAAGTTTATATTTAAACTAATTAATTACATTTAAATTATTTAATTAATTAAATTTAATCCAAGGGGGTTGAATTTAGTTATTAAATAATTAAATTAATTAATTAAACGTGATGCAAGAGAATGAAAGGAAATAAAAGAATTAAAATTAATTTTGGAATTTAATTTCAATGTGTGGGAATTAAATTAGAAATTGTAATTAAATGTTTATTTGAGAAATTAGTTGCAACTTTGGAAATTAATTTATTATTTCAAATTGCATTTTAAATTGAAAGTGGGTTTTCGAAAATTGAAATTGAAATTGAAATTGAAATTGAAATTGAAATATCTAATTTGCATGTAATGTGAATTATGGTTGTATTAGGTATTTTTGTTTTATAATGAATGCATGTTTTAATTTTAGGGCAGGGAAAAAGGTTTAGAAAAAAAATACATTTTTACAGTAGAGAAGAAATTTTGGAAAATTGCACAAGAAGGGTTTGAAGAAAGTTTTGATTGTAGAATTGATTGAAGGAAAGATTGTTTGCATTTGTTGGGTTTTGGATTGGATTCATTGGAGGATTGAAGAAAATTCAGGAAATCTTTGGAGGAGGCTTGCATCAGAAATTCATCTCTTCCTACAGCTTCTTGTACCAGGTTTTCCTCTTTGTGTTTTATTGTTCTTGATTGTTTTTTTTTAAATAGTAGTGATTAAAGATTTGTTTGTTAAATCTGTTTTAGAAAACAAATTTGATATTAGAAGAAAAGAATTAAATAAATTTACAGCCTTTGCTTGTGAAAATTTTTGAGTGAAAATTGTGAAAACCTCAGTTGAATTTAAATTATTTGGGGAAATCGATTATGTTGTTATTGAAATCAAACATAGAGATTGAACAATGAATATTCAATGTTTTTAGAAAATGAAACCCTCTGTTTATTATTAAAAATCGGATTTTAAAATCCGCATGGTAGTTATAATTTTCATGGAAAAATGGTCTGGTTTCGTTGCATATAACTCCACTTACACAAATTGGGTTGTCAGGAAATTTAAAGGGTTTCTGCATCTTGGAATTTTCTTATCTTAGTCAAAAAATCACAAATACCCAGATCGTAGTTTTTGATTTATGCTTGAAACATGAGACTACTGTTAAGTTATTTGTCCATGGTTGCTCTGATAATAAAATAATAATATATTGATATTTATAAATATTAATATTTTATGTATTGTTATTATAATATTAAAATATTATTTAATAATATTTTATATTATAATTTATAATATTTTATATTATAATTTATAATATTAAAGTATTATATTTATTTATATTATTTTAAATAAAATTTGTATATTAGATTAGTGGAATTAAAATTATAAACATATGGGGAAATTATTGTTTATTTTAAAATGGCATTTTAAAGTTTAATTGAAGGAGTTAAATATTTGATTTAAAGAATGCATAATTTAAAATTTAATTGTGGAATTTAAATTCATGGGTAAAAAGTCCAATTATTAATTTGATTAATTGGAAAAATATATATTTGATATTGGGTTATAGTCCAAATATTGATCTTATTTTAACACAATAAGTTATGGAAGAGACCAAATGTTAATTTGATTAATTTTAAAATGATTTAATTTGCAAGGGCAATTGGTTATTTAATTTAAAGCGAAATGTTTTGAGTTATAGTTGAAAATACTTATTTTGTTAAGAACAATTAGAGAATAAAATATTAGTGTAATTTCTCCCCTATCTAAAAAGATGAATTCTTAATTCAGTTTTATCGATATAATGAATTACGTAATGAAATGAGAAATGGATTTAGAGTATCCAAATGTAGTTTCTTCTATTGCCTTCAATGATTATGTCTTTCGTGTTTATGCTTTGAAAATGGGTTGAATACGTATTAGTTTATAAGTCTTCCAGATGGTCTGTTGTTTGTGAGGGTTGTCGTTGTGATGTCAAGCTATTGTGAATTCTCTTGGTAGTGCATGGGATCGTGTAGTTTTAAAAGTAAATTCAGGAATTGATTATTATGAAGAGACAATTAATTATTTTAATTTAATCATTTTCTAGTTGAACAATTTATTTGTTGAGAATGTATATTTTATGGTTTGAATAAATGGATGTATGTAATAAGAGTTTGGAAAAGGAAATTTTTAGATGAGATTAACATAGGGTGTTGTTGAAAAACTAGAAGAAATTAAGGTTTGGGTTAGGAAATTGAAAAAAATTATTGTAAAAGATTTATGTTAATTTTAAAAGAAAACAATGGATTCGACTTAAATTATTTGAACTAGTCTATCCTTTATTATAAAGGCACTTATTAAATTTTTTTTCAATTAATTTTGAAAGGGCAATAGCTATTATGTTTTATTTCCATAGAGCAAATTAATCATTGTGATTGGAATATTAAAGAATCCATATAATTGAGTTTATTAATATATATGTTTGGTGTATATATAATATGGAGCATATAAAAATATGTTAAGGGTAAATTCATTATCGTATTTCGTTTTAATAAGATGTATGCAATATATTATTGAATAGAGATTTAAAATGGATTGATTAGTGTATATGGGTAAGTGGATAGAGAAACGATATTTTATTATATTAAAGAGATCGCATGTTCTAAATAGGAAATTGAATAGAGATTTAAAATGGATTGATTAGTGTATATGGGTAAATGGGTAGAGAAACGATATTTTATTATATTAAAGTGATTGCATGTTCTAAATAGGAAATTGAATGAAATGTAAGATTTGGTTAGGAAATGGAAAGAGTTTACTTGCATGGATTTGTGTCGATTTAAAAGTAAATTAAGAAGTTGTTTTATTGATGAGGCAATCAATTATGTTATTTATTAATTTCTATTTAGATTAATTGAATCATTGTGATTGGATTATGAAAGAGATATGGATTTAGTATATCCAAAAGTAGTATCTTCCTCATGATTATCTTAAAGGATTTAATTCTCTGTATTCAGTAAAGGGAAGTAAGTTTAATTGTTTTAGATTTCCAATAATGAAAGGGGAAATAGGGGTTATGATTATTTTAGATGATCTAGTTATCGTGTCTTTGACTTTTGTCAACACTACCTATTGAATGAGTATGGATTTAGGAAATCCAAATATTAGATTTGATTAATGACTTGAATGCTTTTGTTGCTATGTCGTCAAGTTGCATTGTTGGTTTTGGGATTTAGTGTTAGTCCTAAATTATAAGTCTTCTAGGAGAACTTAGAGGATGAGGGTTGTTGAACCTTTATGTCATTCATTGTTTTCGCTTGGGTAGTGCATGGCGTCTTTTCAGTTTACTCGGTTTTGTTGAACAGGGATCTTTTGTACCTCTTGTGAAAGGAGTGGACTATGTGATTGTTGCCTCCAACATGTTTGGAGTGAGTTCTATCTTTTGTTTCCTCATTGTTTTGGAGTGGATTATGATGCCTAGTTGATATGCACTTGTGTTTCCCTTGGTGGATTGTTTGGGTGTGTGTTGTCGAATAGAAGAGTGGCTTTTGTTAGGGGCCTGAGCCCAAAGTGGTAAACCGGGTAACCTTCAGAAGTGAGTTAATCAAGTGATAATTAAATTAATGTACTTAGATGATTAGGATGCAGTTCACACTAATCAAGATAATTTAATCCTCACTCATAGACACAAGGGCTCGTATAGACTTGGGATGAGTGAGAAGGCTTGGAATGGCATAGTCATTTACCTTGTCAGTACGAGAGGTATTTGATGCCGCATGAGTGAGTATGAGTGTCGGGATTCGGTTGAGGCCACCAGGATTATCGGAGCCTATGAAGGATGCCTAGAGGAGATCTCATGACTACTATGCGATGACACTCTATCTAGGACAACTGTTGTTAATTGTTTTATATGTATGGTTCTATGAACATACTTGATCTATTTTATGTCTAGAAGCAATGTGACCTATGTCAGTGATGTTGGAGTTGTACTTGATTTGTACTTGTATGGTGATTGAGTTGTACTTGTTAGTTCATATATTTGGTTATATCAGTATGAGTCAGTATGAGTCTGTCTTTGGTTAGTGGTTGTAGATATTTTTCCATGTTACTTTGTTACTATCTCCTAGCATGGGGGGTGGGCCTTCGGGTACCACTTGGTTGGGTGGAACATGCACCAAAACCGTTGGGTCCCCATCTATCTTCAGTATTTGGTGGCGAGACATCCAGATGGATAGCTCGCGGTTCTTGTTGTAATTACTTGCATTGTAATATTTTAATCTGTATAAGTTATTTTATCCCTCTTATGTTTATGAGGTGGAATTTTGTAATTGTAACCTTGAGTACTATTGCCTCATTCTAGGAATGAGTGATGTAACTATTGGATTAAGTTAATATTTATGAGATTGTATCTTGGTTGATTATTTTACTATGTTATGTGGTATGCTTGTGATGTATGATGTTTATTTCATAAAGTTATAATGCTATGGTTATATGTAATATGTATGTGTGGGTTTAAGTAATCCTAACCTTATAGCCTTAGAGGTTGTTGTTAATTAGTAAGTGAATGTGTATGTTAAATGCACTTTATAAAAAAAAATTAGTTCGCTTAAGACGTTAATTGCAACTTCCTTTAAGGTTACTTGGCGGTGCATTACAGATTACCTCTTCACGGTGTGTATTTTATGCTAAATATATTATATGTTGTTGGTTACATGATTTGCAGGTTGATAGGCACAAAACATTGACTCCACCTGGCTTCATAGGTTGGAGCGTGTTCAATGCCCAACGGTATTCAATTAGGAGATTGTAGCTAGGTTTTCCGTGCCAAGTCATCACCCTAGTCCTGGTATGTCATCAGTTGTTTGTCGGGTTGTGTTGCTTTGAATATTGTGCCATCTCTTCGTTATTTAATTTCAAGTTAGAAAAGGGTAATTAAATAGCTTAATGTATTTAAGTTGTGGTTTAATTTGGTCTGAGATTATGTTGAAATGTAATTGATTTTATTATTAATTTAATTTAATTAATAAATAATTTAATCATTGATTAAATCTATTTATTAATTAATTAAATTTATGATGTTGAAAGAAGTGGATTTATTTATGTTGAAGTTATTGTTATATTTGTTGAAATTGAAAAATTGAAAGAAGATTTAGAAGTGAAATTTGAAAGTTGAATTCAAAAATTGAAGAAATTGAGATATTTTGCATTTTCTTTTTTCAAAAATTTATGAGGGTGGTTGTTGGATTTTTTTAGAGTTTTATCCTTATGTTTGAATTTTGTTTCTCAATTTTGGAGAATGAAGTTTTTGGAAAATGGAAAATAGAGGAGAGGAAGAATTGTTGCATTTTGTGGGTTTTGGATGGAGGCTGTAAAAATCTATGGAGCTGAGGTTGGAAGATGAGCACCATTTTTGGATCCCCACAAACTCATGAAATCAGGTTCATGTCTTAGAAATTAGATGCTTTTGTGATTTTAAATTGTCTATGTTTGTTTGTTGCAAAATGCAAAAATAAACCTGATCTATGTTGAAAACCTCATGTTGAATTGTTTTGGCAAATCAAACCTTTGTTTTTCTCTATTTGGATTTTCTCAAGATAAGAAAATGAAATGTGTTCTTGGCTGAAAATGGGTGGTCTGAATATTATTTTCTCAATTTGTTTTGCAAATCTATAGTGGAGTTAATTAAATTATGTATATACATGTGTATATATATATACACATATATATTATTCCCTTTTGTTTTGGTTCTGGGGTGTTGCTATTTAAATAAATTTTGAAATACCCAAACAAGGGCGTGGATTTCTAAAAATCCACAGGCTTGTGTTTAGAAAAAAATAAAATAAATTTTATTTTTTTAAAAAATAAAATTAAAAAAAGATTATGGGGAGGCGTTGGGGGCTCACCTCCCCACTGTGCCCCCATGGGAAGCACATGGGGAGAGAGCCGTGCCCAGTGCGGGCTCCCCTGGCCACCCCATGGGTCGGCTGAACACATAGCCGAAACCCACCGTCGGGTCAACGGTGTTTACACCATCGCGCCCGACTGTGGGGTTCAGTGGTGGGTTCAGCGGCCGCCCAAAGCAGCCACCTCCGCCCCTGCAAACGTTGCCTCCACCCTTCCAAACCCTCCCCACCGCCGCTGTCAAAAGAAATCCGCACGGCTGCCCAACCCTAATCCGACCGCTTCAAAATTTGCGTGGCCGCCCCATTCAAATGAGCACGTGGCCCGAGGATAGGCATGGGTTCCCTTTTAAATATAAAATAAAAATATATTTATATATTAATATTTTAAATATTATTTTTTATAATATTATAAGATTATTCAATAATATTTTATATTATAACTTATAATATTTAAAATATTATATATATATATCATATTTTATTATAATTGTATAATTAGAGTGGTGAATTTAATTAATATGCATAGGAGATTATTGAATTCCTAATGGCATGATTTCAGTTTAATTGTGGAAATGAAAACATTGTATTCATAGTCAAAGTTTTGATTTTATTGTAAAAATGATATAATGGAGAAATTTTAAACCAATGTGCTATAGTCAAGATTAATGGATTTATTTAACCATATTTTAAATAAAACAAATATTGAATTTTGAGGTATTATGTTTTAATAAGCAATATTTAAAACGTCATGTCTTGAATTAAGTAGAGGAAATTTTTATTGCTATAAAACGTTATTTTCTGAATGGAGGAAACAAATGATTATTTTAGATTTATTAGAATCAATTAGAATATGTGATATTGGATTCAAATTTCATCCTTGTCCAAAGAGTCGCTGTTTAATTCAATTTTATTAATGTGAGGAAATACTGAATGTTAATGAAGAAATGGATTTAGTAAATCCAAAGTAGAATTTAATTCACATCTTCTTGCTCGTTGTGATTGTGAACGGCTTCTGTCTGCGTTTGGGGGAACTGAGTTATAGAGTTTAATAAGTCTTCTAGATGGAGCTTTCAGTTATGTGGGTTGTCATTTTATGTTATCAACCTATTGTGAGTGCCTTGGGTAGTGCATGGTGCCTAGTCAGTGTTTCCCGGTTTCCACGAACGGGAATGTTTGTACCTCTTTGGTTTAGGAGTGGATTATGGGATCTGCATCTCCTTGTTAGGTGGTTTGTTGCCTCCAATGTTGGAGTGAGTTTCTTTTAGGTTTCCTCCTAGAGTTGGAGTGGTAGTAATACCTTGGTTGTTGCACTTTGTTACCTTGTTACCTCTAAGTGCTTGGAGAGGGTCTGAACTTATGTTGCCTCCTGAAAAGGAGAGGTCATGGTTTCTGGTTTATTGTACCTTTGTACCCTTGGTGATTGGGTTTGTTTGGTATGTGTGTTGTCAAGTAAAAGAGTGGCTTCCGTAGGGGCCAGAGTTCAGAAGAGGTAAGATTGGGTAACCTTCGGAAGTGGTTTAATCAAGTGATAACTAAAACACTACTTAGAAGATTAGGACTAACTTCTCACTAATCAAGATAATTATGCCTCACTCATAGACACAAGGGCTCGTTTAGATTTGGGTTGAGTGGGAAGGCCTGGAATGGCAAGGTCATCTATCTTGTCTGTACAAAAGGTATTTGATTCCGCATGAGTGAGTATGAGGGTCGGGATTCGGTAAAGGCCACTAGGATAACCCTTAGTGGGGGACAAAGCCTAGGAAGAATCCCAGAGGATAACTCATGACGAGTTGTGTGATGACACTTTGTCTAGGACAATAGTTGATATTTGATTTTTGCATTAGTAGGTATGAGGGCAGAGGATCGGTTGAGGCCACCATATTGACGATTCACAGTGGGTAACTCATGATGTGCTATGTGATGACACTCTGTGTGACCATAGTTGGTACTTGTCTATTGTGGATATGGTTTCCGTAACATACCTGATGTGACCATGGTTGGTGTTTAATTCTGTGTGTATGGTTCCCTTATCATACTTGATCTTCTTTATTTCTGGAAGCAATGTGACCTTGTAGAGTTGTACTTGTGTTGTACTTGCATGGTATCTGAGTCATACTTGTGTTGTACTTGCATGGTATTTGAGTTGTACTTGAGTTGTACTTGTGAGGTACATGTGTTTAGTTGTTTCAGTTTGGTTTAGTTCTATGTTAGTCTGTGTCTAGTGGTAGATGGTCTTGGTGAGGATTCCTGGTTACTATCTCCTAGCACGGGGGGTTGGCCTTTGGGTTCCACTTGGTTGGGTGGCATGCACCTAAATCCGTTAGGTCCTTTCTTAATGTTCATGTGGATGAGACTTCCAGTTGGAGAGCTCGTTGGTTTCAGTATCAGTTCTTTCCTAAGTTCATTCTAGTTGATCTTGTATTATTTTACCCCTCAGTTGTTATCGAGGTGGAAGTTGTAATTGTAATCATGATTATTGATCTTGCCTCATTCAGGGAATGAGAGTTGTAACCTTATTGTTTATAATGGATTAATGCAAAGGAATTTATCTCCTATGCTTGTTGTAATTTATCTTATTTGGAATGTATGTGTTTAATTTATTTAGTAATTAAATGACATGGTTTAACTCATGTTTTTTGTTGAGGTTCTATATAACCTTTGTCTCGTAACCTTAGAGGTTGTTGGAATGAGTTAATGAACTTGCTTATTAATTGTTTCTAAACAAAAAAAAAATTAGCCTGTTTAAGTTGTTGTTTGCAACTTCCTCTAGGGTTGCATGGTGGGGCGTTACAGGAGATTCTTATGTGTGTGAAGCAGAAAGGAAAATCAAGCCAGTAAGGAAATACTTGTCATCACCCAGGTAAGTTGAAAGAATGATGCATGCAAAGTTGAACGTGTGAATTTAACATAGAATAATGTGATCATGTTTCAATGTAATCATAGAAGTTGCCATAAGATTTAATCCAAAGGGTGGTAACTAATGTTTCTAAATTTAGATTTAGTTTGGTGATTAAATTTTTCATTGCTGAATTTTAATTTATGCATATTTTTAACACTGAAAGTTGTAGTTAGCTACGATTTGGCATAAAGTGGTAAAATTTAGCTGGAAATACACACCAATAGGGAATTATTAAATGTTTTTTTGGGAAATGGAGAATTGATGAAGGGATTTGCATTGAATGAAAAATTAGAAGGTAACCTTTTCTACCACTATAATTCCCAACCTAATAGCAAGCTTCATTGCCTACAAGTTGAAAATGAGCTGTTATTGAAATATAAAAAGAAAAATGGGTTATCATTTCAATATCTAAGAAAAAAGAGAGAAAGCAACTCTTTAGGTTATCCAAATATCTCTACTGGGGCTATAGACACCTGGCTGGTAGTAGAGCTATGTTTGGGGGGAATTACGAAGATAACCTTATGGGGGATATGGACGCTTGACTGGCAGCAAGACTCTATCCCTAGTTGGCTTTGGAGGATTACCATATTATGTAGTTCAATTTCAATGAACTAAGTCTTTTTACTAGGTTCCAAAAATTGGAATTAATCAGAGCACACATGGATGTTTCAAAGGGAGTTTTAGTTTTTATGCTAGAATCTAGGTAAAGGTAAAAGTTATTGTTTTAAAATATGCTTAAATTATAATTTACAACTGGTGATTTAATTTTAAATTGTGTCTAAATTTGGTTTTATTGGTTACAAGTTTTGTGGTCTCATGACACGCCCAAATTGTAAGGCTTAGGGACCCAAGTGCAAAAAAAAATTTAAAAAAATGTATAACTCTTATAACAGGGGCTAGCTTGTTGGAAGATTACCAGAAGTAAAAAGTAAAGGGAAATCTTTAATCAAAGAGTACTTCGTAATGTAAGTGTTTTAGGTATCGGATACCGGGAACCGAGAATGTTTGAAAGGGTGGGAAAATGAATGCAAATATGAGCAGAGTGTTCTAGTAAGATATTTGGAGTCTGATAAGATGAAGTCCGGTGAAACCGAAGGGTATGTGTAGGATCATGATGGGTCAAAAAGTGACGATATGTAAGTGATATGATGGCCCATGTGGCTAACGACTTTTTTTAACCCAAAATTGATGAAATGAAAAGGGTTTTTAAAGGAGATTCTCAACTTTCCACCAATATCAATTATGCTTTACTTTGAATTTAATACATAATTATTATTCATTTTCTATTTGAATTACAACTAAAGTTCTGATTGATAGGCTGATTGAAAAACATCTATAGCTTTCAAACAGTATCACATTTTTTGAATCTAAAACATGTGTCACATTCTATGCTTCACATACTATAGGATTAAAAAATTGAATTTCATGAAGTTTTGACCAAGTTAAGGTGGTTAGACATATGATTTTTTATATTTTTTAAAAGTTGTAATAAAAATTCATAATTAAATATTTACTTGGAAAAAAATACAAAAAAATATGCATCACATCAGGACATGAGTCCACTACTTATATGTAAAATCTTATAAAAAAATATTATCATTTTATTGTGGTTAGGGTGGTTAGACAGACACCTACTTCTTATTTTTTCCTTGAAATTTAAGTACTACTCCATTGAAATTTCAAATTTTCACCAAATAGATTTTTTTAAAAACTAAACCTAGTAGTTTAGAAACTACATTCAATTTTCTATAGATTCTATTCTTACATATATTTGAAATAATATAGATAACTTAAATTCAAATTTTTATGCCAATTTTCCGAACTCTAATTTCTAAATTTTCATCGCCACTTAAGTGCGCGCTTTTTCCATTCGATGATCCTGCACATACCTTGAAATTGGGGGAAAGTTCATGGGTAAAGTTGAATATTGGGTACTAGGTACTGAGTAGCGAATTAAAGAAAAAATATTAATATTTTTATGTTATCTAATGAGTCTGATAGTCTAGTGCACTAGTATATGTAAAAGATAATCATGCAAGGATTTATAATGTGATAGAAAGCATGTTATTTATGAGAGATCTATGTTATAAAATTTGAATAATGGTTTTATTTACATTACATATTTATAATATTTTTTTTGAAGGGATTTAACGAGTGGAATTTGTGATTACAGGAGATGCAGATTGTGATGTAAAGTTCGAGTATGGATGGTTAGGAAAATCAAATTTGCAGATAGATCTGATGGTGTTTCCAAGTTCAACGATAGAATTTAGAAGCTCATGCTACAATAGAGTTTGTTGCAATGATGTGTTGGATATTGGTAGCTCGAGACTCTGGAATTTAAGCATGTGGTGAAGAAGTGTACATATTCTAGGAGTTACTTATTACTAGAATGTTCAAACTGAGGATGAACCTGAAATGTAGGAATTGAATTTCCACTTAATCTTTCTGAATATATGGGAATTTCCTACATTATTTTGAGTGGATTTGTTTGGTTCCAAGAAGGAATCTTGATAAAATAATATTAAAACCTAAAGAAATTCAATATGGAATTAGAGTTGACCTTTGTTGACTTCGATTGTAATTCTCTTGTTAGTCACTACAGTCAATGTGCCTTGATGTGATTTTTTCGTTGGATTTCCTCTCATATATTTGTCTTATCCTATATGTGTTTTGTGTTCTATAAAAGGCCATAGGATACCCCTTTTTTAAGTTAAGTTTAGAATTTTCGAATGTCGCAAGAGCCAAAACTTCTCTAAGTTCTGTTCTTTTTTCCTATTTTTTTAATCATTTTGGTCTAGAAACTTGTATGCATGTAGGAATTAATCAATATCATAGCCAATTTGATAGCTACCTATCTCATGAATCTTTTGTATTTGGTTTTGTTAGTTCAGTCGAACAAGAATATGTGTTGCATTGTTTAAGGGTGCATATAGAACCTACTTGGTGTCCAAACTAAAACCCATCTCTTTAAAAGCTCTCACCATTTTATATGTAGTTGTGAAGCAATCTAGTGAAGTATAAAGCAATTTGATTTGATTTGGTTAATTCTTTGGGGCATACATGGAGAATAATTAGGAGAAATTTTAATTTTGAGTATTTTTATGCTTTATTTTAGAATAGACATTTAAATTTTTGAAAATTTTCCAAAAAATAGATGAATGAGTGAAAATTTATTTAAAATATTTTGTTTTCTATGAAATTGTTGAATTTGTAATGCTAAATCTACTTAAGTGATAGAAAGGAGATATTTAATGTTCATGGAATATTATTTTCAAATCTTTCCATTTCATGAAATTTGTTCTTACGATCGAATTGAAAACTCAGTGTCTAATATATATGATTTTAAACAACTATAGTCCCTTTCATATGAACAACAAAATTACATCATACTATGGAGTGAACCTAGTATAATCAAGACCTGATTACCAAAGACTTGGGATTGAACTGAGTCAATATTTTCCTATTAAGGTAGATTCCCTATTTAGATTGTCTTGTTCAACATCTTTCAAGAAGGATAGGCTCTTTGTAGTTTGTTTGTGAAGATTTTATTTGACTTGTTGCTATGAGTTAAATCATCGTCAACAAGGAGGATAATTTCGGTATGGTATGGGAGGCTAATATGACTCTCTCATTTTATATTTCATTAGGACAACTCGCCTAGTGGATGAACTGAGGTCTCCCTATCCTAGAGTGAGAATGTATGTTACAGGAAAACAATCTAGACCTGGCCCACATAGTGTTAGACAGACTATCAAAGCTTGATCCTTTTTCTTAGAAACATAGCCTTGTTCCACTTTGTGTTGGAATGGTTGTGCTTTATCCTTTACTTTTCTTTGTTTTTTTTTTCCTTTGATAAGGTACGACAATTTATCTTTGTTATTGTTACACACATAAGTGTCTTGAATGTGTAGTTTAGTGTGAGTTTGACATGGGGGCAAGCTCTCACTAAAGTGGGGGGAAAATGTATTAATAGAAAAAGTATCCATTTTTCATGCATTCAGAAATAATTAATGACAAATGAACCTAATGTTGCCTTGATTTAGCATTTTAATGTGTTTTACACATTCACATTGAATCTAGGGCCCTTTTAATTATAAACTGTACTTAATTGTGCCTTATTTAGGGTGTTGTAAATTGTTTCCTTACACTTTCACACTAATCTAATATTTCATTAATTAGTTGTGGTTAGTTGAGGTTAATTGTCCCCTTTAATTCGAATCCAAGCCTTATTAATTGCATTTTTCAAGGATCTATCTTGACACCCATTAATGATATTGCATGACATTTAACTTGGAAAAATTGGAGTCCTAGAAATATGTGCTAGGACCCATTTTCCCAAGGTGGTGAATGGGTCCTCCTTACATAGGACACCCCTTTCTTGGAATATTTCAAATGGGTTTTTGATGTTATTTCATCCCCTCGAAGCATGGTCCTAGGAAACTATGCTAGGACCCATTCACCCAAGGTGGCGAATGGGTCCTCCTCACTTAGGACACCTATTTTTGAATCTATTTGTGGTAGGATTTTAATGATTTTCAATCCTAGATCTAATGTATTCTTGTTTTATCTGAATTTTAGGGTTAATCCTTAGATTTAGTATAAATATAAGGTTAATTCGCATAGTTTCATCTAAGAAACCCTAGCAAGTTCAAGCAATCAAGATTAAATTCACATGAGAATTATACAGAATTTCAATATCATTTGAAAGGAAGTAAAAGGATAGATTATCAAGGTTTCATTGCAACAACTGAAGGTTATATCATAATGTCAAAGGCATAGTGCATTAAACATGTTCTTGAGCTAATGTGTGTTGATGTAGCATTAAAGATCTATTTGCAAGAATTGTTTCACATATAGTTCAAGATCTAGATCTAAATTCTACATGGCCACTTCATGTTAGTTTGTAGATTTACATTCCAAGAAAACTTCCAATGTATCATCATTCCAAGTTTCATGTCTCATGCTTCAATTTCATTTTTTTATCATAAGGTTTAATTACCTAAATGGGGTTTGACCGAGGCAAACCCTTACCATTGAAAAATAAACAATTTTTTCTCCTCTTTGATTTTTATTTATAGTTTCATAGGTTGAAGATCAAGTGGAGAATAAGATTGAATAAAAATTGTCAAAGTTGTCAAGTTGCAAAGTTGTCATCCATATTGCAAAAACATAAAAACAAGGCTACTGAATTTGTTTTAGGTTTTTGAGAGCTGAGTATCGAGGAGTTAGAAGTGTTGATATTGAAGAAAAAAACTTAGATCTCAGTTTTTATAAACCCTAATAGGGACCCATTAACTAGTAAAGGCGAATGAGTCCTCTATGACCTAAAAATAGTAAGTTTTCAATAAGGTACACATTGTTTTAGCCTTCCAAAACTTCCCTTATAGATTGTATAATAGTTAGGAGTCATTTTTCATTGTTATTTATGCATTTTTCCCTTCATAATTGTATGTTTTATAGTAAAAACTTGTGGTTTGTCATCTTGATAAATTCCTTTTGATAAAAGTACCATATATTTTTGTTTGAAAATGTTTTTTACAAGAAAAAGAAGAAAACACAAGAGAATAAAAATCCAAACTTACCTCAAGCAATGCATGATGATTCTCCACTTTCATTGTGATAAGGAAATCCTATATCTTGAACACAACAAGAACAATAACCTTCTATGGATATTATAATTAGACCTCCTATTGTGACTAACTTGGAGGATAATAATGAAATTGCAAAATATGATGAAGAAGTGCATAAAGAAATAAGTTTATTGTTTTCCTAATCCATGATCTTAAATGATAACAACCATGATGATCCTCATCCAAAGAGTGATTCACCATGTGCTAAACTTGGTGATTTTCCTAGTTTTCCAATTGACATTGTCCCTTTGGCTTGTTGTCTCCCTTCCTCATATGATGAACAAGATTGGGATGTCGATGACCTACTATAGGTTGACTCCCATGTGCCTAACTAGTCTTATCTTTGTTTTTATTTTCATTTTCTTTGTGTGATTGCATGTGCATAATGTGATCCCCCATACTATTTTTTTTGGCATGTTTGTATATTCATTCCTCTATTTATATCTACATTCCTCTAAATGTTGTAAACCTTTATCTTTTCTTTTGTCTTGTGTTTTCCTTTTGTGGATGATGTAAGGCATCAAGAAATTTAGGTCTCTTCCATGTTGACCCAAAATCTTTTCTTTTTTTTCAATCTCTATGTGTCATTCTTCTCATTCCATGTGTTATTTTGGGAATGATGATGTTTCCAACCTCTATATAATATCATTGTAGAAAAGACATAAATTGACCTCAAATCTGTGGATCCCTTATGTGTTTTGGATTTCATTTGGGGAAACCCCTTTTTCATGATTTACCTTCATTTGGAAACATATGTTTGGCATAGGTCTTTCTAAGTAAGATCTCTTATCTTGTTTAGAATTTATCATTTTCTACTTTAAAGTACTTTCTCATAGCATGGTGTCTAGCAATTTCTTTAAAGTGAGGGAATATATTGGCATTATCATTTTAATTTTTTTTACTATATCTTATGTTTCATAGTGTGGTCTTATTACTTCTTGTGATGTGTCTTCTTCTTGGTGGTGTCACTAGGTTCTATGCTCTCCAAGAGTGTGACCTTTCTTTACATACTACATTCCTCTTAGTGGTGACACTGCACATTGCATTCTCTAAGTTGTGAGTCTTTTATCCTAGACTTATCCTCTATTGGAGACATTAGACATGATGTTTCCTAAGAGGAGACCTTAAATGAACTAACAAAAATATATTTTTAACATGTCTTATCCTATTTTAATTTTGTTCATAAGTGTTTAGCATAATGCAACTTGCAAACCTTATGAAGCTCAAAGTTACAACCATTTTTTTATGGCTGCCAAGGGTAACACACCTTGCTTCTTATTGGAGCATTGTTTTTTTATAAGTGTTTAGCATAACACGACTTGCTAAGCATTATGAAGCTCACATTTTATATTGTTTGGTTCCTTATTAAAGCTATCAGAGGTATTTCTTTGGTATGGTTATGGGATCCTAATAAGATTCTCTCATTTGCCACTTCTAGGGGCTCACCTAGTGAACAATAGATTTAGCTATCCCATGTGACCATGCATTATTGTTTGCATAGTGGATAGTTAGTTCCACTTGTAAATTTTTTGGACAAACAACTACAACTTGATCCACATCAAGTTGGATAAACAGTTGAGGCCTGATCTACCCTATTAGATCTCAAAAACACAAGTTTTTAGACCATAAGAGGGTGCCAGTCTCTTAATACATTTTTGGCTAACGAATGAGGTGAATATGGTTAATCACCCCCTGGTCTTTAGGCTCTACTAGACCTAGGCAGGTGTACCTAAATGATAAGGATTATTTGAAATTCTAAAATGGATTCTAATTTTGGCAATCTACTCATAATTTCATGTGGATGTGAAGTAGATGCAAGGCTAATGATTAATTCCTACTATAGATGTTGTGAGTATCAAGTGAATGATTAAAATTTGTATGAGATTTTCCTAATTTGACCAGTGGCTAATCTATTGGGTGAATTGATTCGCAGGGTGGATGATGCTTATGGAGATAGATATGTGTGAAGGGTAAACCTATTCTTCAACTTAACTCTAACTATTGGGCACTTCAGATGTTTATATCTTGTATAAACGTGCAAGTTTTTTAGTAACTTGGCTCTTCTTACAGATCCTAGTGATATCCCCCTAAGTTACTATGAAGTTTTGAAAGGATTTTAATTTGGATGTGAAAGAAACCAATTAAGATATTTAGTTTAAAATGAATTTAATCTTAGGAAACAACCTATTAAAGATGATCTCTCAAAAGGAATTTAATTCTTTCCCATAGAAACCAATCAATGAAATCACACAAGTACAATAAATGTGTATTGACAAGTCAAATATATACTTATATATTTAATTGGAATAACTTAGACATACCACTCTAGAGACAGCCAAACAACATGTAAGCATGAAAATTAACACAATAGTTGAACACTAATAGTATATCACCAATTAATAATAGACTTCTCCATTATATTGCTTCAAAATTGGTACATTAATAATAGAAGTTCTGAAATATGAGAGATGGATGGATGGAATGCACCTATACTACTACTATTAATGATAATGATATGATCTCCCAAAATTGGGCTTTGGTTTCCTAATTTATATGGGAAGAAACAAGCTATAGGCCCATTCACAAAAGGTCGTGTTGTTTCTTAACTAAAAAATGATTAGCATAAAAAATTCAAACTTTTGTTGGTGGATGTACCATGATCCGTTAATCTTCAGCAAGAACCCATGATCACCAAAGACCTGTTCAAGGCTCATGCACCATGATAATGCATCCAAAACCACCAAACTTTGATACCCTATTACTCCTTTGAAATCAAATATTTTTCCTCCCACTGATATATGGTGAAGTCTGATGATCATTTATATTTTTGAATCCTCAGTATATTTGTGAGATGAACCTACTAATGACTATATAGCAATGCCTTTGCATAATTAAAAAAACTTCAAGTATCTAGAATTAAAATAAGTTAATCCATCCAAAATCAAATTAATCCTGTGAATATTCATGTCACCATCCTCCTGTACATGATTCATGCACTTATGAATAATTTGACCAAATTCCTTCTTCCATTATTCAAGACTCCTCAATTGGTCATCTCCTTTTACTTTTTACCACAATATCGCCTTGCTTGAGACTTCTTATTGCAAGGTTGCAGTGCATACTATTCTACCATGCATGTTGCTTAACCCCTTGGTAGTATGGTAGTGTATGCTTTATTTATTTATTATTTACTACCTTACCATGCTCCTTTGAACATCTCTTTGTGGGGTAGCAGTGGGTACTTCCTTACCACACTACCTTAGATTTCTCCCCGCGGGGTGGTGGTGAGTACTACCTCACCATGCAATCTATGTAACATTTTGGCAGTATGGTGGTAAATGTTTACTTCATAAACTACAAGCCGCCAACCCATGCTAACTTTATTTTGATGTTGTGGTACTACGGTAAAGGTATAAATTATCTTCTTAGTGCATGTCCAAAAGGATTAATGAATATATGCAAAGGGTATGGCATTGATTTGATGGATCTTGTCACACAAATTATTACACTTCACGTTGAACACAATGCAAAATCAGATGCAGTAGATCTTTTTATGTAAATGATTTGCGGTAGGTTTTGGGGGGAAATGTTTATCTCTAAAAGTGGCTCCGGTTGGGGATGAATGAGTGTGAGGTCATTGGAAGAACCTAGAAGTAATCTCTGGGATGCATACCATGATTGAATGTGATCAAATGGGGTGGGGAATGGGATGGGAACCTAAAACTACTATGCATGGAAAATTATTTTAAGAAAAGAAGTGTTTCAGGAATTGTCCATGCACTGGCAATTCCTGATCTTCTCCTAACATATTTTAAAGATAATAAGAATCTTCACCATCTTTTCCTATAATAATGAATGGTCTTTTCCAAAGAGCTTCAAACTTCCCATGCTTCCCCTTATCTTGACATCGGGAATTCCACATAAGAACCATATCATTGACTTCAAATTTTCTAATTTTTTCCTTTTTGTGAAACAAGTATTTCATGTAACTGCATTTTGGTGTTATGTTCCTGGGCTAAATTTCTTATTTCATCTAACTCTGTCAGTTGTTCCATCCTATCCTCCATAGGTTCAAGAACATCCAAATCCTCCTATAGTATAAACTTATACACTAGTAAAAGTTTATGCATGAGCATTCTTGCTTGTGTTCCATAAACTCTTTTGAAGGGTGATTTACTAGTTGATTTCTTGATTGTGATTCTATCTGCCCAAAATGCCAATCTCAGTTTGGAATCCCATGCATTTTTATTGTTGTCCAACATTCTCTTAATTATATTTAGGATGCTTTTATTTCTAGACTCATCCTATCCAATTTTTTGTGGATGGTATGGGGAGGAGTATGATATTGTTATACCATAGCACTCATAGAATCTTTTGACCTCATCATATCTAAAACACATACCATTATCTATTATTATCCTTGTAGGAACTCCAAATATTTTGATAATATTCTCTATTAGGAAATTATTTACAACCTTGTTGGTGGCTTTATTTGTAGGTATAGCTTCTATCAATTTTTTGAAGTAATCAATAGTTACCAAAATCCATTTATGGCCTCCACTAGATTTATCTACAATTTCACCTATGAAATCAATTACCTACTGATGGAATGGAGCTTCAACTTGCATGGGTCTTCAAGGTAATGCTCCATAGTATTTCATCTTCCGATAATTTTTTTGACAAGCTTCAAACCTTTGTATGTAATCAAAGGCATCATTGAAAACCCTAGTCCAATAATATCTAGCCCTTAGAATCTGTGGGCAATAGTTTTCGCTAAAAAATTCCCTTCACAAACACCCTCATGCATTTCTTTTAGTACATGATTTTCTTGTGATTCATCCAATCATATTAGTAATATGCCATCTCTATTTTTCTAATATAAGTCTCCATCCATGAAGACATACTTTGATGCATTAAACTTTCAGGTTCTGTTTTGATTGTCACTCAATCCCTTAGGACACTTTCGATGATTGAGGTAATAAACCACATTGGTGTACCATGGAGTATTTTCTATACTAGAAATCATGCAATCTTCTTCTCTTGTGTTATAGATTTGTGCTGATTCACAATTTGATTCAACCACGAGTGTGGCTAACCCTTATCTTCTCACCAATTTGGTGATTTGAACTTCAATATCAAAGTCTTGAATTCTATTAATCCATCTACAAATTATCCTTGTAACTTCAGTTTGCATAAATACATCCTTGACTATAGCATTAGGAACATAAGAAATTACCTTAGCACCTACTAGATAAGGTCTAAAGGATTTTACAACTTTGACAAGTGCATAAATTTGTTTCTCTATAATGTCATATTTTAGTTCTACTCCACTAAAAAATGATATTGGTTGCTCATACCCCTCATTATTTTTTTGCAACATTACAACTGCAACTGCGTGAAAATATGCAAATGAGAAAATATGAACTAGTTTGCTAAAGTTAGGTGATTTTAAAATTGGGGCCTCCTTGATTGCTCTTTTTATAGATATGAATGCATCAATTAATTTTGTAGTCCAATCAATCTTAGTTCCCTTTTTCAACATATTTGAAATCGGCTTGAAAATCTAAACAAAATTAGATATAAACCTTCTCAAAAAGTTTATTTGCCTAAAGAAGGATTGGATGGATTTAACTATCTTAGGGATGAGAATCTCATCTATAGCCTCTACTCTTTTTGGGTCAATTCTTACTCCATCATTTCAAACTATGTGACCCAACAATTTTCCTTCAATCAAAACAAAATGGCATTTTTTAGGGTTGAATAAAATACCATATTCTAGGACTTTGAGGAAGATCTTCTCTAGATGTTCAATATGGTCTTCATCTTTTTAAGAATATGTTGTGAGGTCATCCTGATACACCACCATTATAATATTTATTAGATCAACAAATGCAACTTCCATAGCTTGTTGAAATGGGGCCCCAAAATTTGTGAGGCCAAATGGCATCCTCACATACACATATGCACCACAAGGTGTAGTAAAGGAAGTGTTATATTGTTCTGATTCTTTAAATTTCACCTGGTTATACCCTGAAAAACCATCCATCATGGATAAGAGCTCACATCCTATTACCTTCTGCAACATAGCTTCCATGTTTGGGAGGGGATAGTTGTCTTTAAGAGAGGAGATATTCAAATTTTGAAAGTATACACACAACCTTATGTCCCCATTCTTCTTTCTAACCAACACCAATTTGGAAACTAAAGTAGAGTGCCTGATTGGTTTAATGATACTTCCCTCTCTGAGTTTTATGAGTTCCTCATGCATCTTGGGTTCTAGAATAGGTTTGATTGGCCTTTATTTTTGTTTGAAGGGTTCTGCATCAGGCTTTAGTGTAATTTCATGTTGAAATAGATATTCTCTATATTCCTTAAGGTCATCATAAGACCAGGCAAAAAAAATCTTATATTTTATCAATAGTACAATCAACATCTTTATAATTATAGGAGCTATCTTCTTCCCAATGTATAGCCCTTTTTGGAGCCAATCCAGTCCCAAGATTAATCACTTCAATATCCTCCCTCCTTAGAGGTGTTTCCTTCATGATTGCTTGGCCACTCTCATCGAACACCCTTTCTAGTGCTACTAACCCTTTAGGAATCTTATTTGTTTTTAGTTGCACCACTTCTTGGCCAAACATAGATTTTTTGTCATCAACTTCTTCATCAAATGCATTGAAATCAAATTATTCGGCTTCATATTGATCAATGTAATGTAAGAACATGAAAAAATCTATGTCATCATTAAAGACCTACCAATTATAAATGTTTTCAAGAACTAGAGGTCTGGTCTTGAGTTCCACTTGTGAGATTCTTGCCAAGGTAATGTCATCTCTTTTCAAAGCCAAATTTGCTAAAAATGTCAGCCATTAAGTTTTTTGATCTATCCATCCACTCAATGGAGAAAGCATCAAAGATTTCTATAGTATCACATACCAGATTTATGTATTTCTTTAATCTCTTATTTTTTGTAGAATACTTTTCCCTCACTTGTGAAGCAACAAACTCTGAATCCCCAATAATGGCCAACATTTTGATCTTATTATGTGCAGAAGTGTTTAACCCTAGCAATAACAACTCATACTCTGCTATGTTATTTGTGCATTTAAATGTCAGTATAAATGAGTACTTAAATGTTGTGCCACTAGGTGAAATGAAAAAAATTCCAGCTCCATTCCCCTCTTTACTATAGGCTCCATCAAAATAAATCTTCCATATGCCATGTTCATTTTGGGAAACATTTCTAGCAATTAGATCTATGTTCAAAAAATCAAGGTTTGAATGCTCAATTCTAAAACTTCCAAGATCTATATGACAAAATAAATTCATTTGATTTGGCTCAGAGGCTCAATGACATGCTTTGATCTAGGCTCTTTGTATAGTTTGACTACCTTTCCATTCACAGGTATTGTGGCATAGGATAAATCTAGCTAGACATTTCAACCTACTGCTATAGTCCATTCTCTAGATAGTAACATTCCTTAGTAAGGGGGAGTATCTACCATAGTGATATCTATTCTATATGTTTCCTCAAGGTATGATTCCAATTTCACTTATATATCCCATATTACTCCAACTACTAGAATTTATATGTTATCCATGGTGTAACACTTCCCATAGGTGGTGTTCACCCATAACCCTAATTCCTTCATAATAGCCAAAGGCATGATATTCATTGCCACTCTTGAGTCAATCATGCAATTTTTTACCATTTTTCTATTGATAGCCAATGTGGTGTAAAATAGATCCACCTGGGAGGGTTTTTTTGTAAGAGTATCTTCCAAGTAGACCTTTGGTGCATTTGTAGCTTCCTGTTCAACAACATTGATCTCTTTTTTCTGATCCTTCTGCTTATGCAATGTGCTGGAAACCATCTTAAGGGTTGTTTTTATGTATTCATCAAATTTAATCATATCCATCAAAGGTACTATCACCTTTATTTGGGTTAGTGTTAGACTGATATCAAATGAAGGGGTAGTCATCCCCTGTTCTATTTTCTCTATTTTAGTAGTCCTTTTTGCTTCATTTTGAACTTTGTTTAGTGTTTTCTCATGTTCAATATTTACAAATTCCTTTTGAACAACCTTTTGAGGCTTCTTTGGCTCACCCATATTTTCGTCAAATGATACATTCTCCTTGATTTTCTGTTTTTTTATAAACATGCCTCTAAGTGTTCCCTGATCTACACCTATAGGCCTACTTCTTAAACTGTATTTTATTTTAGCTTCAACCATAAATTTTGTTGTGATGGCCTTATTTTCTTCTTCTATTGGTGTCCTTAACTAAAACTATGGTGTTGTATTGTATGCATAGGCTACTTCTCCTATATTTTCTTCTAAGTCATAGAACATTTCTTGCTCTATATTAACATTTTTTTTCTAGTTACTGACATCATATTCACATCCATTTTCAAAGGATGAGTATCCATCATTGGTTTGATGGGACCTCCGTCTTAGCATATTTACCATGTGGTCATATCTATCTTGTTCTTGTGTCCATTCGGCTTCATGGCATGCTTGAGACACCGTACAATACTCTGGGGCTTGGGGTTTATGACATGGTGGACACTAGGGTGTAGTCTCCACTACATGTGCTCCATGTTTCTTTAGACGATCTAGAGTATCTTTCCAATTCAAGTTTTCCCTACCGGTCATCCATCCTTCCAAGTGGTGTTATATGGCATGTCATGCAATCTTGGCCATTCATTCTTGTATTGTTTTTCCTATCTATTTTGGTGATTGCTAGGATTTTGTGTAATGCCCCACCAAGTAACCCTAAAGGAAGTTGCAATTAACGTCTTAAGTGAACCAATTTTTTTTTTATAAAGTGCATTTAACATACACATTCACTTACTAATTAAAAAAAACCTCTAAGACTACAAGGTTAGGATTACTTAAACCCACACATACATATTACATAAAACCATAGCATCATAAACTTTATGAAATAAACATAATACATCATAAGAATACCACATAACATAATAAGATAATCAACCAAGATACAAACTCATAATCATTAACTTAATCCAAAAGTTACATCACTCATTCCCAAAATGAGGCAATATTACATAAGGTTACAATTACAGAATTCCACCTCATAAACATAAGAGGGATGAATAACTTATACAAAAGGAAATAATACAAAGCAAGAAATTACAACAAGAACAGCGAGCCGTCCATCTGGATGTCTCACCACCAAGTACTGAAGATCAATGGGGACCCAATGGTTTTGGTGCATGTTCCACCCAACCAAGTGGTACCTGAAGGCCCACCCCCCATGCTAGGAGATAGAAACAAAGTAACATGGACAAAGATCTACCACCACTAACCAAAGGCAGACTCATACTGACATAACCAAACAAATGCCATAAATAAGTACAAATCCAGTACAACTCAAGTACAACATCCACATCACTGACATAGGTCACATTGCTTCCAGACATAAAATAGATCAAGTATGTTCACAAAACCATATAGAAAAAACAATTAACAACAATTGTCCTAGATAGAGTGTCGTCGCATAGTAGTCATGAGATCTCCTCTAGGCATCCTTCATAGGCTCCGGAAATCCTGGTGGCCTCAACTGAATCTTGGCCCTCATACTCACTCATGTGGCATCAAATACCTCTCGTACTAACAAGATAAATGACTATGCCATTCCAGGCCTTCCCACTCATCCCAAGTCTAAACGAGCCCTTGTGTCTATGAGTGAGGATTAAATTATCTTGATTAATGTGGAAGGCATTCTAATCATCTAAGTACATTAATTTAATTATCACTTGATTAACTCACTTCTAAAGGTTACCCGGTTTACCACTTTGGGCTCCGACCCCTAACAAAAGCCACTCTTCTATTCGACAACACACACCCAAACAATCCACCAAGGGAAACACAAGTGCATACCAACTAGGCATCAAACCACTCCAACTCGAGGAGGAAACAAATAAAAGAACTCACTCCAACCATCTTGGAGGCAACATAACACATAGTCCACTCCTTTCATAGGAGGTACAAAACATCCCCGTTCGTGGAACCCGGGTAAAACTGAAAAGACGCCATGCACTACCCAAGGGAAAACAACTAGATGGCATAAAGATTCAAGAACCCTTATCCTCTAAGTTCTTTTGGAAGACTTATAATTTAGGACTAACACTAAATCCCAAAACCCACAATGCAACTTGACGACATAGCAACAAAAGCATTCAAGTCATTAATCAAATCTAATATTTGGATTTCCTAAATCCATACTCATTCAATAGGTAACATTAACAAGGTCAAAGACACACTTACAGGGTTAACTCAAATGATCATATACCCATATTTCTATTTCCATCATAGGAAGTCAAACAATTTAAACTTACATCCCTTTACGAAATACAGAGAACCTAGAACATTTAAGGCAATCACGAGAAAATTCCTATTTTGGGATATTCTATATCCATATCTCTTTCATATTTCATTCACAATAAATTAATTGCTCTAATTGAAATAAAATAAATTAAAATAACTATTTGCCTTATCAATATAACTTCTTAATTTACATTTAAATTGACGCAAATCCATGCAAGTAAACTCTTTCCATTTCCTAACCAAAACTTACATCCCATTCAATTTCCTATTTAGAACATGCAATCACTTTAATATAATAAAAATATCGTTTCTCTATCCATTTACCCATATACACTAATCAATCCATTATAAATCTTTATTCAATAATATATTGCATGCATCTTATTAAAATAAAATACGATAATGGATTTACACTTAATATATATATATATATGTTCCATATTATATATATACCCAATATATATATATTAATAGATTTAATTATATATTCCTTAATATTCCAATCACAACGATTAAATTGCACTATGGAAATAAATAAAAACATAATAAATATTTGCCTTTTCCAATATAATCATTTCTTAGATTTACTTCTAATACAACATAAACTATCGCAATTACTATATTCCATTCCTATCCAAAATCTATATCTTTTCAATTCTCTATTTAAAAACATGAATATCTTCAGTGTATAAAAATATATTTTGGCTTAACTATTTAACCATACATTCATATTGTTTCCAATTGAATCTCATTAAATTAACAAACACTCAAATATAAATATTCCTACAATTCTTCAATTATATTAACCACTACCACTTAACATACACGCATTTAAATACATATATACACTGTCTATAATTTAAATGTTTATTTAAAATTCACAAATAAACTCATTTGAACTAAAACCATTTAAATATAAAATTATACATATAAAATACATATACAACAGATAATTATATTTTAAATTATCTACTAACATATATACATTTACAATGTATATTTTATTAAATATATAATTAACATGAATTAAAATAAAACTAATTAAAAACTAATTATACTCCTAATTGAAAACAATATGCAAATATACATCATATGCATATATTAATATATTTTATTAAATAATACATTATTTAATAAAACATATTAAATATCAACAAATAATCTCCAAAAGTCTATACTTTTAAACATCTAAATAAAATCAAAATGTTTTTATAATATTATTTCATATTATACAAATTCACACAACACTCATATTAATTATTTCTTTAATCCAATTAAACAAATGATATATAAATATATCATATTATTTACACATTATTTATTTACAAATTATACCTTATTATTCATTTTATTAACTAAATACATTTATCATTTAAATATTATTTAATAAGCATTGATATTAAATAACAAACATCAAAATTTTATTAAACTAAAACCTATACCAAAAAAAAGCCCTAAATATGTCGGACTGAGCAATTTCGTGTTTTTTTAAAAGGGAATTTATATATAAAAAAATTAATTTTATAAAAGGGAGGGGTCGGCTGTGACCGAACCCCCCACTCCTCCTCCACCATGCGCCTCCCTTTGGGGCTGTGCTACCACCAAATGCAGTGCTCCCTCCACATAGTGGAGGGCGTTGCCTCGGAGGCAGCTGCACCTCCATTGGTGAGGGCGGTGGGGTGTGCAATGCACCCCCACCCCAAAATATATAACAAAGCCGATACAAGAGAAAAAATAGTGAATGGAAATTCGCTTGGAACATTCTGCAGTTTCTTAAAAAAACCCTCAGCGTCGTATGGACGACGAAAAATATACAAACCAGAAAAAATTTAATAAATATAAATTATGTGTATATATATATTATATATATTATATATATTATATATATATATATAAAGATATATATGTATATATATAATATATATATATATATATATATATATATATATATAACAAACGAATTTCAACAATAAATAATTGGGAAAAATTGTGAAAAATATTCACCTACAGGTGAAATTGTGAAACATTTTTCTAGAAAATCCAAATTTCACAAAGATCTTAAGAATTAATTCTTTTAAACTATTTTCTCAAATTCATGAACAATTAGAAGAAAAATCAAATGGATCTAAATTAAAATAATAAGTTACTAAATCCTCAAGGTTTCACCACCTAATTTCTACAGAGGGTTTTCAAAATAACTTTGATTTTTCAACAAAGGGTTTCATTTTCTAAAAACAATCTAAATGTATTTTTCAACCTCTATGTTTGATTCCAAAAACAAAATAATTGATTTCCTCAAATAATTTAAATCCAACTGAGGTTTTCACAATTTTCACTCAAGAATTTTCACAAAGCAAAACCAAAACCCAACAAATGCAAACAATCTTTCCTCCAATCAATTCTACAATCAAAACTCTCTTCAAACCCTTCTTTGTGCAAATTTTTCCAAAATTTCTTCTCTGCTGTAAAAATGAATTTTTCTAAAAACTTTTTTGCCCTAAAATTAAAACATGCCTTCCTTATAAATCAAAAATACCTAATATAACCCTAATTCACATTTCATGAAAATTAGATATTAATTTCAATTTCAATTTCAATTTCAATTTTTACAACCCTAATTCACATTGCATGCAAATTAGATATTAATTTCAATTTCAATTTTCGAGAAACCCACTTTCAATTTCAAATGCAATTTCAAATAATAAATTAATTTCCAAAGTTAAAACTCATTTCCCAAATAAACATTTAATTACAATTTCTAATTAAATTCCCACAAGTTGAAATTAAATGCCAAAATTAATTTTAATTCTTTTATTTCCTTTCATTCTCTTGCATCACGTTTAATTAATTAATTTAATTATTTAATAACTAAATTCAACCCTCTTGGATTAAATTTAATTAATTAAATAAATTAAATATAATTAATTAATTTAAATATAAAATTTTATCCACATTGCATTATTTAAATTAAATAACCATCAACATGATTTAAATGCAATTATTCTAAATATCTATTTCCAAATCAAGAATCCTTCATAATTAAATAACATTAAAACAAGAAAAACAATGACTCGACACACACGACTGACAACACACTAAGGCTAGGGTGTAAACTTAACACATGTTACCTAGCTACTATCTCCCGTTCAACTTAACCATTGGATCGACACGCTCGAACCTGTGAAACCAGGTGGAGTTGATGTCATGTACCTACAATCCTGCAACCAAGTAAAAAACATCATACAATATATCGAGCATATAATACACACCGTGAAGAAGGAATTACGGATTCGCAGGGCACTCGTAATTGAGTGATGCAAACCCATCTTCTTCACCAATACACTCATCGAAACTGACACTTCCATCATAATCCAATAATCTCATAATAACATCTCATGTTAACTTTACAACATCATTAATCCATTAAAGCATGAGAAACACTAATTAGGTCAACACATCACACAATAATAGTTGTCGCTCAATAGTAGTGATCAAAACATCATAACAAAATGTATCCTGTATCAAAGTGACTGCAACCAAACGTAGCATAAAGCAAACTGAATGAGAAGCAAAATCGAGGGGTATTACATTTTGTGGGATCCTAAGGTTATCTCTTTTTCCAACCATGCCAATAGCTTTCCTATTGTTTTCAATGGTTATAGAAACTTTTTTTGCTTCAGTCAAGCTGCTAGGACATTTATTTTTGAGCTCATAGCCTATTTTAGGATCAAAGTCTTTCAAATAGATGCTTCAGGCCGCTACGTTAGCTAATTTGGATCAATGTGGTATCTTAATATCAAGCTTGGAGAATCTCTAGTTGAAGTAAAAAAAAAAACATTCTAGTTCCTTTGAATGTATATTAACTCATGCAATGCAAATTCAGGAGCACATTGATTTCCATATTGCTCTAAGAATTGATTCTTAAAGTCTACTACAAAGGTAATTGAAGCATCCGGTAGGCTATTGTACTAGTCCCTTGCTTCCTCAGTCAAGGACATCATGAATAATCTCATAAGGAATCTTCTTGCTCCATGCCTAGGTCTTGAACAAAGGAATTGAATTTTTGGATATGTTCCTCTACTATAACTGCATTACTTCCTATGAATTTAGGGACAATGTTCCTCCAATTTCTATCAATGGGGTATGGGTATAATTGATATCCATTCAATTCAAATTGTTGTTGATGCTTGCACATTTCTGTGGATAGGGATTCTAAGGTGGTGGATTGGGGTAATATTGGAATCCATGTTGGGGCTAATATAGATTTTGTTGGATGTTCTAGTGGGGATTTATATTCAGCTATGGATATGATGTTGATAGTGTGGGACATGTTGTTGTCCTATTGGTAGGTTGGATTGTGAAATGTTACTAGTTTTTTGTGGTTAGGTTTTCTATGGTGGCATATTATGTTGGGCATGTTGCCTTGGGTTACTAGTTGTATTTTAAGGTGCCTTTGAAGTACTTGGGGTGCCTATATTTTGAGATCACCCCTATGGATTTATCTTACCTCCTTCCTTATGGGGAGGAACATATCTTAGTGGTTTTGATGTATGGACATTCAATTGAGACATTTTTTGACTCATCTCTTGACTTTATTTTATCAACTGCTACCTCCTCCTAAGATCCTCTCTCTATCTTTCCACATATTCTTTGATTTCTTGAGTGGTCATTTCATCATAATTCTCATTAGGGAGAGAGTGATCCATGGATCCATACCAATTTTTGTCTCCTTGATGTGATGACATGATGTGGTCATACTCACTATGTCTTTGAATTCATTCTTCCTCAAATTGGGTGTATAACTCCTTCATCTTCTAGGGGTCTTCCTTCCATTGAAAAATAGGATGACCATTATTTTACTTTTCACATGGGGTACGAGGATCTTTGCATGGATCATCATTATGGTACTTTGATTAATGCAAGGAGTCAAAGATATTGTGAAATGTAGGAGGTTGTTCTGGGATATTCTCTTGATTATTAAATGTAGTGTCTGACGATTTAGATGCTTCCTTGTTTTTATTTGCATCATCCTTTGAAGGGGGAGATCCATGCTTGTCTATCCACCTGCCATTGTTCTTCGTAGGACTTTCTTGGTGCAGATATCTCCTACCATTCATCTTGTAGGATGATTTGATGCTCTGAACTCTAGAGTTTGTTCTTTTGGATATGTACTTTAACTTCTCAGTCATAAAATAGAGTCACCACCTACCTTTTCATAAGTAGGAAAGTTAAGGTCTATATGAGTTCCTTATCTAAGAGGATTCTTTTTGTTCAATCAAGTGGTTGAATTCTAGATTATTATGACTCTATGACAACAAAAGGCCTAGATTCAAAGTTAATTAGGTTTCCCTAGTAGAGTCACCAATTTTTTAGGTCTCAAAAATGTAGGTTTTTAGACCATAAGAGGGTTCCAATATCCTAATACATTTTTAGCTAACGAACGAGGAAAATATGGTTGATCACCCCCTGCTCTTTAGGCTTTGCTAGAACTAGGAGGGTATACCTGAATGATAAGGAAGATTTAAAAGTCTAAAATGGATTCTAATTTGGGAAATATCCTCACAATGGAACATGGGTGTGAAGTAGATGCAAGGATAACAATTAATTCCTACTATATATGTTTTGAGTATCAAGTGAATGAGTAAAATTTGTATGAGATTTTCCTAATTTGAATAGTTCCTAATCTATTAGGTGAATGGAGTTGAATGGTGGATGATGCTTATGAATATAGATATATGTGAATGGTAAACTTGTTCTTTAGCTTAACTCTAATTGATGGTCACTTCAGATGTTTATATCTTGTATAAATGCACAATTTTGTCATCTATTTGGATCTTCTTATAGATCTTAGTGATATCCCCTTGAGTTACTATGAAGTTTTGAAAGGATTCTAATTCTAATGTGAAGGAAACCAATTAAGATAATCAGTTTAAAAGGACTTTAATCCTAGGTAGTAACCTATCAAATATGATCTCTCAAAAGGAGTTTAATTCTTTCCCATAGAAACCAATCAACGAAATCACATAAGTACAATAAATGTGTATTGACAAGTCAAATATATACTGATATATTTAATTTGAATAATTTAGATAGCACACTCTAGATACAGCCAAACAACATGTAAGAATGAAAACTAACACAACAATTGAACACTGATAGTAGATAACCAATTAATAGCAATCTCCTCCATTATATTACTTCAAAAATTGTACATTAATAATAGAAGTTCTAAAATATGAAATATGGATGGATGGAAAATTCCTATACTACTTCTACTGATGATAATGATATAATCTCCCAAAATTGGGCTTTGGTTTCCAAAGTTATATGGGAAGCAACAAGCTGTAGGCCCATTCACAAAAGGTCGTGTTTGTTTCTTAACTAAAACATGATTAGCATTAAAAAATTGAAAGTTTTTTGGTGGATGAACCATAATCCATTAATCTTCAACAAGAACCCATGATCACAAAAGACCTATTCAAGGCTCATGCACCATGATAATGCATCTGAAACTGCCAAAATTTGATACCATGTTATCTGAAGCTAGATGTTATCCCTCTCACTGATATATAGTGAAGTCTGATGGCCATTTGTGTTCCTGAATCCTTGGTATATTTGTGAGATGAACCTACCAATGAAATTCTAGCAATTCCTTCACATCATTAACAAACTTCAAATATCTAGCATCGAAAGAAATTAATCCATCCAAAATCAAATTAAGCCTTTGAAGACTCATGTCACCATCCTCTTGTACGCGATTCATGCACTTATGAATTATCTGACCAAATTCCTTCTTCCATTCTTCAAGGCTCCTCAGTTGGTCATCTCCTTTTACTGTTTACCGCACTATTGCCTTGCTCAATACTTCTTATTACAAGGTTGTAGTGCATACTGCTCTACCACACATGTTTCTTAACCGCTTGGTAGTATGGTAGTGTATTATTTATATCTTTATTGTTTACTTCCTTACTATGCTCCCTTGAACCTCTCTTTGTGAGGTAGCGGTGGGTACGGCCTTACCGCACTACCTTAGATTTCTCCCTCCAGGGTGGTGGTGAGTACCGCCTCAGTGAGAATGCTATGTAACCTTTTGGTGGTATGACGATAAATGTTTACTTCATAAAATAGGAGCTGTCAACTGACACTAACTTTATTTTGATGTTCCAGTACTGTGGTAAAGGCATAAATTATCTTCTTAGTGTATGTCCAAAAGGATAAATGAATATATACAAAGGTTATGGTGTTGATTTGATGGATCTTGTCACATATTTTGTTTCATTTCTTATTGAACACAATGCAGAGTCAAAGGCACTAGTTCTTTTGATGTAAATGATATGTGGTAGATTTTGGGAGGAAAAAATTAGCTCTAACACACTCATTTTCTTTTTATTTTTTCTTTCTTTGAGTCTTTGAGATTTTATAATTGATTATCTTGACATTGCTACATATATATGTTTAACATATGCATGTGTCTCATTGTTCCTTTTGTTTTTTTTGCCATGATATCTTAGATATTGGAGGCTTGATCATCCTCCTTGACCTTTGTTATCTTATCCTTCCAACAATTGTACAATTAGACCTCTCTTGATTGTCTACTTTAGTGGGGACTAAATGAAGTGTAGAAAAATGTATCCCTTTACATTTTGACACTATGCTTGGGCCCTCTTAATTAAAATGGACTTAATAATTCGTTAATTTATTTTTGAAAAATGTATCCATTTACACTTTCACTCTTGTTTGGTCCCTCTTAATTAAATTGGACATAATTATTCCTTAATAAGCCCTTTCATTCATCTACAAGCCAAATAAATTACATTTTTTGAAGGGGAAACCTAACAATAATTAATGCCAATACATAACACTTTACCTTGAGCAAGGTTTGTTCCAAGAATAGAGACCTAGTACCCATTTTCCCACAGGTGAATAGGTCCTCCCTAGGCCTTTGAACATAAATCTAAAATATGTTTTTGGTGGTATTTTAAGTTCCTTGAATCCATATTTCAATGTTGACTTGTGATATTTGAATTTTAGGAAATTAAGGATACATACCTATAAATACAAGGTTATTTTCTAAGTTTCATCTAGAACTTTTATGAGATTTCAAGTACAAGTTTACAAGAGAAAATCTAATGATCAAGGGCATTCAAGAGTAGAATTATTAGATATTTATTGCAGCATTCAAGATCCAATCATCATGTCAAATTCTTCTTGCATTGTGCATGTTTTGAAGCAAACATTATGATATAGGTTTTAAGATGAAGCTCAAGAATTCAATGCATCATCTCAAGTATCAAGATCCACATCCATTGAAGCCATTTCCTACAAGTTCCAGAACTTCTAAGATCTCCATTCAAATTTGTATTCAAGGTTTTGTTTAGTGGTAACATATCATTGTTCATTCCTCATTATCTCTTTCATACTTTATTTCAATTCAAGGTTTAATTACCCAAAGAGGGTTTGACCAAGGGAAACCCCTATTCACCAAAAATAAACAATATTTCTCTATTGTGTGTGTTGAAGATTTAGGTTAAAGAATAATTGAAGACCATTTGACGTGCAAGATTGGAAAAGTTTTCAAAGTTGTTGTCAAATCCCAAAACCTAACCTACAAATTTTATTTCTCAATTTCCAACATTGAAACCTAGATAAATCAGAAGTTATGGGTTAGGATCAGAGGCTCTCAAAATATTTCTAAATACCTTGATAAAAGACCCTTTCACTCATGGGTGAATGAGTCCCTAATAGCTCCTAGAAAGTGAGTTTTGGTGACTGGTAAACATCATTCTACGCTTCTCAAATCTACAATCAGTGTTTTTTTTTTGTTAATATTGAGTTTCATTTTGTTGTTTCAAGTTTTAATTTGTATAATTAGGATTATTTTCTATTTTTAGTTTTTCTCCCAAAAGTGTTATTTGAACTTGACCCCCGTCCTCAAAGCAAAAGGAAAATTGTAGATTCTTACATTGAGTTGATTCACTTAAGGGTTGTTAGCCAATTCTTTGAGGAGATCTCATTTCTCAGTGAAATAAAGGGAAATAGGTTCATCATAATCCCCTTTTTATCATTTCATATTGATTTTTGAGCCTCATTTTTTGATGTTTCATCCACATTCAAATTAGAGGTGTTTGATTTTAGAATCTATTTTTTGGTAATTTAGATAAACGCCTTTAAATACATAGTCATTTATCATTTGAGATCATCTAGAAAGAGGTGAATTTTCAAGAGAGAATATTATTGTCAATATCATTCAAGAGTATCATTATTAGTCATTTTTAGTAGCAATTAAGATCCTAAAATCATGTCCAGTTTTATGTGTGTTTATGTTGTCTTGTGAAGGCTAATATTCATTATTGTTCCTCAAGCATCCAAGAATTCAAGTGTCAAAATAATTCAAGCAAAGAAAGACTCAATTCCATTGGAGAGATGTGTTTGAATTCAGTCATCTAAGGGAAGCCATTGAAGGGTGGTGAGTTGGAGAAATAATTTCTCATTCATCATTTCTTTCCTTTTTCATTATCTTTCTAACAATGTTTAATTACCAAACTGGGGTTTGACTGAGGCAAACCCCCATAGAAAAAAAATATTTTTTCCTCTTTGTGTATGTGAAGATTAGAGGTTGATGAAGAATTGAAGAGATATTGAAGGATAATTTTTTTATTCTTGCACAAGTTGTCATCATTGTTGTCAATCCACATGAACTATGTTGCAAAATTAATTTTTTCACTCCGATAGTGGGACTTGTATCAAATGGAAGCTCAAATCTTGTAATAGAGGACCCTAAATGTTGATCTAGACCCCTATACAAAGTCCCATTTTTTCATGGGTGAATGAGTCCTTTTAGAAACCTCAAAACCATTTTTTTTGAGTAGGTTTGTTGTCCTCTGCACTTCCCAAATGCACCAGTAAATTGTTGTTTCCATAATTCAGTCTTCATGATATTTCATTTGTTATATTATAGAAAATAATATCATTAGTTTAATCATTCCAAAATATTTCTAATCAATTCCAACCCTTGAGGTCTGAAAGTCAATTATTTCACCTTTTGATCTACATGTCAATTAAATTTATAAAAATGTGGAAATGGCCCTAGGTTATATGGACACAAATGTTAGAGTCAACACATTTTTATGATTCATTTTGGTTAGCCTAAAATTCTTACATCATAAACATTCTAAAACTTTGAATTCTTTCAAACCCTAGAACTAGGTTTTGCATTACAATATTTTTAATTTTTCCATTGAGGGTTTAATTTTTTTTTAAAGCATTAAAAAGTCAAAAAAATGTACATAATATTGCATCATAGGTTTCATTAAGGTTTATTTCAGTGATATTTGGATTATATTTATATTTAGATTGCGTTCAATAAGTGGTTAAACTATGAATTTGTTCATTGCATCTTTCATTCTAAGCCAAAATCAAGTGAAAAATAGGATAGTTTTGTTTCAAATTTGCATCAAATCATTATTTTCGGAATCTTGCATCTTACAATTAGTAAAATATTGCATTTAAAATATGAAATTTTTATTCAAAACTTTTCAACACATTTTCACCTTTCCACACTTGCATCTTGCATTACATTGTCCTAAATTGAGCAAAATCTAGAAAAATAGCCATTGTTAAACCTATTTGCAACCAAAGAAAGAAACATCAAACAATAATATAAAACTTCAAATTTTCATTTTCTATAACTTTGTACAAGGACCAATTCTCCCTTGAGAGACCGTGTCCTTTAACATGTGTTCTAAGAAACTATTGCACACTATTATATCTTTGTACTATCAGTTTGTTTTAGCTTGCAAAAGTTTGTTTTGAAATTCAAAAAAATTGGGATTGCATGTGAAAGAAAAGTGTCATTTTTCTTGATTTATTTCAAATTCATGGAAAATTGTTGTATTTCAATATTAAAAATTATTAGATTTGTGGGACAATTGTTTTCATTTTCTAAAGAAGTATATATTTTGGATAGATTAGTTCTGATTTTTGCACAAATAGAGACATGTTCCCTTTTCAAACATATTGTTTTCATAAAGTATCACATGGCTTGTCTGATTCTATTTTCCATATTCATGCACATAATCTAAGAAAATAAAAGAAAAACTTTGAGAAGCATGTTAGCTACCCTCCTAATATCTATCAAATTTGTAAGAATGTTATGGCACTAGAGGATGCAAGCATAAACAATCATGATAATCATAGTTGTTATTTTACTGATACCTCTCCTACTTGTGATGAAGGTATCTTGGTGTTAGAAGATCCAATCATTGAGCGTGATGAGAATATTTTTTGTCCCTCTCCCCCAAATACCACCACTTGGGAAGATATTATAGCACAAAAGAATGATCATTGACACATTTCTTAGCATCACTTTTCCTAGTCTCAATTAATCCCCAAACATATCTTTCCATTTGTGAGAATTTTATAGTGAAAGAGGATGCAATCATAGATAATCATGTTAATCATGGGTGATCCCACAATAGTGGTTTACAATTTTTGGCCAAACTGGACAATGAAATTATTATTTTTAACTAAATCTTCACATTTGGGCACATATAGTGGCTAAACTGTGAGGAATTTGAAAATGGTGCAAACTAGAGTCTCATCACATGTTGTCTCTAGATTCTAAATTTTTCTTTTTCAAAATATTTGGAAACAAATTGCACTTTTTTTTCCATCTCCCACAAAAACTGGGTTTTTCTCAAAAAACAACATTTTTAAAAGTGATGCACACCGTATAATGCATAATTTTTTTTCCATGAAGGATAAAATTCTAATTTTTTCGAATTTAGATTTTTAACTCTGATATCTAGTGCTTACACTTGGTTAGACATTTTTTTATTGAATATTTTTTTCTTTAATCAAGTTTTGAAGTCAAACCAATTACAATTAAGACATACTGTTACCGTATAATGCATAACCTTTTTTGTATATATCAAAATTATTTTATTTTTTTTGTTGGATCAAGGACTTCAATATCTAGTGCACTCATTTTTTTCAAATTTTTTTTTTGATAATTTGATATTTTTCCATGTGTAGAACAAAGAGCTTGATTTTTGGTGAAAAACCCATGTTTAATAAAACTAAAAAAACAAATACATAATGAAACCAAAACATATTAAAATTATAGTTCTTTTATAGCTCGTTTTGAGGACTACCTAGTTCCAGTTGGGTTTGTGAACTCTCCTCCATTTTCATCCTCAACCCGAGCTTTGAAGCGTAAAAATTTGGACTTCCAAAGTGCCTGAGGGGGAGAATGAGGACAAAGGGGGGTTCACTTGAACCTGGGTTTGAGCGAACCCAAGTTCGAACGAACCCCCCTTTCAAAAGGGGTTTTCAAATTTTTTTTGTCCATGCATGCTTTAATTTGGTTCGCTCGAACCTTCGTTTGAGCAAACCGTTTTTTGGTTAGTTCGAACTAACTAGTACATTCAAACCCCCAAAATCATTTTTTTCCATGGGGTCATTTTTTGTGAGTTTTCCTTCCTCACTGGAATTGTAGACCACTATTGTGGCTTCACCCTCATATTTTTCTTCTCTCGATACCTCCCCTACTTGTGATGAAGGTATATTGGTGTTAGAAGATCCAATCATTGAGAATCATGAAAATCTTGTTTGTCCCTCTACCAATGCTTCTCCCACTTGAGAGGATATTGTTCCAGAATAAGATGAATTCATTGATACATTTAATTTGAAAGATAGTATAGATAAACATGATAAGGCACCTGTAGATTCCCCTTGTTAGAAAATAATCAACAAGAAGTCACATCCGCTGAGGTTATGAACACAAAATTAACCATTAGATCTCCTTTGATTATTGGACCTCCAAAAAATCCTTTTAGACCTCCTAAGATTCTTTTAATTATTGCACCTCAAAATATTCCTTTTCAACCTCTGAAGAGTCCTTTAGTTATTGGACCTCCTCAACTACTTATCATTATAGGACCTCCTAAACCTCCTGGCCATATCTTAAACTTTACAAAAAAACTCAGTAGTAACAATGTTTCACAAAAACCAAGTTATCATGTTGTTTCTCATACCTATAACACAAGGAATAATAGAAAATCAGAAACCATTCCTACATCGATACCACTTCCTCAACCTATTCTACCTACTGATCCTCATTTATCTTCACGTAGTGGAAAGGAGTATGATCCTATGGAACAACTTCATATGTTCACTACTACTAAGATAAACTTATGGTATTTGACTCAAGAATCACTTGTCTACCTTAACATGCTTCAAAATTCTTTACATCAAGTTGCTATCCATCCTAGTGTACAACCTAATGATGTGGAATTTTTAGTTGAGAATATGAATTCACCTAATGTAGACATTGTCTTTCATCAAAGTGAATTACTTCCATTGGAAATACATAAAAAAAATCATGGTTTGATGATATTAGATAACTAAAAAGTAATAAAAATAGGTGAATGGTGGCATTATGATGGACCTAGTCTTCTTCATTTCATTAGGAAATGAGATCCACACAATAAAATTATTATCAACTCTTACGTGAATCAAATCAAAGTGTGAATATACATATTTCCTTTCTGTGTGAGGGTGGGGTTCTTGTTAAAACAACAATTTGGGGAGAAAAACTAAAAAATAGTAAATCAACACCAAATTGTAATCTAGCACTTGGAACAACAAGATTAAGCTCAATATTGATAGAACCAAAAAATAAAATACATATCAGAGAGAGGAAAATTCAAATGTACCTTTCACCAAAAGTCAATTTCTAAAGTTGATCTAGGACTCATTCACCCAAGGGTGAATGGGTTCAGAGTTAGGGTTTGTCTACAACTTTTAGGAGCCTCTGATACAGATCAAAGTCTTCCAATTTCTCTAGGTTTCAAGTTCAAAAGCGAGAAATAAATTATGCAAGTGACTTTCTATGAGATGACAACTTTTATAAAAAAACTTGCAACTTTAACAAGTTATTCATTTTTTCTCTCAAAGAGATCTTCAACATTTCTTCCACCTAAAAGTACAACCACATATCATGAGGGAAAAATGTTTTATTTTTGGTTCCTTTTCAAACCCTACTTTGGTAATTAAACCTTGGAATGAAATAAAACATGAAAAAGGGAATGAATAATGAATAAATCTATATTACCACTCAAAAAAATCTTGCATAAACCTTAGAATGTAAATCTGCAACTCACATGAAATGGATTCAATGGATGTGGATCTTGAACCTTGGATCTTGACTTGAAATAATGCTTCAAATGCCTAAATTGATCATGAAACCTACATCATCATATTAGCTATAATAACATGAATGATGCAAGAAGACCTTGATGTGACAATTCGATCTTGATTGCTGCAATAAATTTTCAATAAATCTACTCTTGAATGCCTTGGATTTATCTTGAAAATGCTCTCTCAAATCTTGAAAATTTATAGAAACCTCTTAGATGAAACATACCGAAATAACCTTATATTTATAGAAATGTGTCTTCAATTTTCCGAAATTCAAATATCACAAGCTAACATTGAATCATAGATTTGAATATGTTAAATATAACCAAAAAAATAATTTGAATTGAGGTCCTAGGTCTAAGGGAGGACCCATTCACCCATGGGTGAATGGTTCCTTGGTCTCTAAACTTAGGACACACATTGCCTAAGGTAAAGTGTTATGTCAAGGCATTAATAAATGTTGAGTTTCCTCTTTGAAAAATGTAATAAAATAGTCCTGGTAAATGGATTAAGGGTCCAATTAAGGAAAATTAAGCTTAGTTCATTAAAGGATCCCTAAATAAGTGTGAAAGTTTAAAGGGTTACACTCTACAACACCAAAATAAGGCATAATTAGGTCAAAATTAAATAGGATGGCCCAAACAAGTGTGAAAATATAAATGGGATAAATTTTTCTACAATACATTTATACCCCACTTTAGGAAGAGGATGACCTTGCATCAGAGTCACACTAAAGTAGACATTCAAAACATATGTATGCATCGACAACAAGATTACTCAATCATACAACATTTTTAAAAAGTGACGCACACCCTATAACACATAACTTTTTTTCCATGAAGGATGAAATTCTAATTCTTTTGAATTTAGATTTGTAACTTGGATATCCAGTGCTTCCACTTGGTTAGATAGTTTTTTATTGATATTTTTCTCTTTAATCAAGTTTTGAAGTCAAACCAATTACAATTCAGACATACCATGACCATATAACGCATAACCTTTTTTGGATATATCAAAATTAGTTTTTTTTTTTTGGATCAAGGAATTCAATATCTGGTGCACTCATATTTTTCAAAAAAAAAAATTGATATTCTGATATTTTTCCACATGTGTAGAATAGAGAGCTTGATTCTCGATGAAAAACCTATGTTTAATAAAATTAAAAAAACAAATACATAATAAAACCAAAACATATTAAAATTATAGTCGTTTGATAGCTCGTTCCAAGGACTACCTAGTTCTAGTAGGGTTTGTGAAGTCTCCTCCATTTTTATCCTCAACCCGAGCTTCGAAGCGTAAAAATTTGGACTTCCAAAGTGCTTGAGGGGGAGAATGAGGACAAAGGGGGGTTCGAGAGAACCCATACAGGTTCGCTCGAACCCCTATGGGTTCACTTGAACCTGCATTCGAGCGAACCCCCATTTCAAAAGGGGTTTTCAAATATTTTTTTCCGTGCATGCTTTAATTTGGTTCGCTCAAACCTTGGTTGAAGCAAACCCTTTTTTGGTTAGTTTGAACTAACTAGTTTATTCAAACCCCCAAAATCATTTTTTTTCCATGGGGTCATTTTTTGTGAGTTTTCCTTCCTCACTGGAATTGTAAACCACTATTGTGGCTTCACCCTCATATTTGTTCTTCTCTTAATACCTGCCCTACTTGTGATGAAGGTATATTGATGTTAGAAGATCCAATCACTGAGAATCATGAAAATCTTATTTGTCCCTCTACCAATGCTTCTCCCACTTGAGAGGATATTGTTCCAAAATAAGATGAATTCATTGATACATTTAATTTGAAAGATAGTATAGATAAACATGATAAGGCATCTATAGATTTCCCCTTGTTAGAAAATATTCAACAAGAAGTCACATCCGATGAGGTTATGAACATAAAATTAACCATTAGATCTCCTTTGATTATTGGACCTCCAAAAAATCCTGTTAGACCTCCTAAGATTCCTTTTCAACCTCCGAAGAGTCCTTTAGTTATTGGACCTCCTAAACCTCCTGGCCATATCTTCAACTTTACAGAAAACCTCAGTAGTAACAATGTTTCACAAAAACCAAGTTATCATGTTGTTTCTCATACCTGTAACGCAAGTAATAATAGAAAATCAAAAACCATTCCTACATCGATACCACTTCCTCAACCTATTCTACCTACTGATCCTCATTTATCTTAACATAGTGGAAAGGAGTATGATCCTATGGAACTTCATAACACTACTACTAAGATAATCTTATGGTATTTGATTCAATAATCACTTGTTTACCATAAAATTATTCAAAATGTTTTACATCAAGTTGTTATCCATCCTACTGTACAACCTAATGATGTGGAATTTTCAGTTGAGAATATGAATTCACCTAATGTAGACATTGTCTTTCGTCAAAGTGAATTACTTCCATTGGAAATACATAAACAAAATCATGGTTTGATGATATTAGATAACTAAAAAGTAATAAAAATAGGTGAATGGTGGTATTATGGACCTATTCTTCCTCATTTCATTAGAAAATTAGATCCACACAATAAAATGATTATCAACTCTTATGTGAATCAAATCAAAATGTGAATCTACACATTTCCTTTTTGTGTCAGGGTGGGGTACTTGTTAAAACAACAATTTGGGGAGAAAAACTAAAAAATAGTAAATCAACACCAAATTGTAATCTAGCACTTGGAACAACAAGATTAAGCTCAATATTGATAGAACCAAAAAATAAAATACATATCAGATAGAGGCAAATTCAAATGTACCTTTCACCAAAAGTCAATTTCTAAAGTTGATCTAGGACTCATTCACCCAAGGGTGAATGGGTCTAGAGTAAGGGTTTGTCTGCAACTTTTAGGAGCCTCTGATATAGATCAAAGTCTTCAAATTTTTCTAGGTTTCAAGTTCAAAATCGAGATATAAATTATGCAATTGACTTTCTATGAGGTGAAAACTTTTATAAAAAAAAATTGCAACTTTAACAAGTTATTCATTTTTTATCTTCAAGAGATCTTCAACATTTCTTCCACCTGAATCTACAACCACATATCATGAGGGAAAAATGTTTTATTTTTGGTTCCTTTTCAAACCCTACTTTGGTAATTAAACCTTGGAATGAAATAAAACATGAAAAAAGGAATCAATAATGAATAAATCTATGTTACCACTCAAAAAACTGTTGCATAAACCTTAGAATGTAAATCTGCAACTCACATGAAATGGATTCAATGGATGTGGATCTTGAACCTTGGATCTTGACATGAAATAATGCTTTGAATTCCTAAATTGATCATGAAACCTACATCATCATATTAGCTACAATAACATGAATGATGCAAGAAGACCTTGATGTGACAATTCGATCTTAATTGCTGCAATAAATTTTCAATAAATCTACTCTTGAATGCCTTGGATGTCTCTTGAAAATGATCTCTTAGATCTTGAAAATTTCGAGAAACCTCTTAGATGAAACATAGTGAAATAACCTTATATTTATATAAATGTATCTACAATTTCCCAAAATTCAAATATCACAAGCTGACATTGAATCATAGATTTGAATATGTTAAAATATCACCAAAAAAATAATTTGAATTTAGGTCCTAGGTCTAAGGGAGGACCCATTCACCCATGGGTGAATGGGTCCTAGGTCTCTAAACTTAGGACACGCATTGCTTAAGGTAAAGTGTTATGTCAAGGCATTAATAAATGTTGAGTTTCCTCTTCGAAAAATGTAATAAAATAGTCTTGGTAAATGAATAAAGGGTCCAATTAAGGAAAATTAAGCTTAGTTCATTAAAGGATCCCTAAATAAATGTGAAATTGTAAAGGGGTACACTTTACAACACCAAAATAAGGCATAATTAAGTCAAAATTAAATAGGATGGCCCAAACAAGTGTTAAAATATAAAAGGGATATTTTTTTCTACAATACATTTATGCCCCACTTTAGGAAGAGGATGACCTTGCATCAGAGTCACACTAAAGTAGACATTCAAAATATACATATGCATCAAAAATAAGATTACTCAATCATACAACATCAAAGAATAAAAGAAAAGTAAAATAAAAAATGGTGGATCAAGCCTCAACTATCCAATGTGATGTGGAATATGCCTTAGTTGTTTGTCCAAAAGAAAAGGGTGGATCAAGCCTTAACTATCCAAGACAATATGGAACATGTCTTGGGTATTTGTCCAAAAGTGTTTACAAGAAAAACATGATGTCCACTAGATGCAAACAACAACTCACACTCACTTTAGGCTAATCGAGCCTCGTGCTTTCCACCAGGTGAGCCCCCAAAAAAATGGCTAAGTGAGAAAGTCATGCCAAGTCTATAGGTTCTCATCACACTAACCATACCAAAGCCATTCCTCTAGCAACTTCAATAAGGCACCACAAAAAAATCTAAACTTTAATCTCCATAAGGTTAACAAGTTGTATTATGCTAAAAACTTATGAACAAAATATGTCCCCAAAAAATGGTAGCCTTTGACACTTTTCACTCATTTGGACCCTTTCCTATGGATTTTGGACCTTTTTGGACCTTTTTGGACCTCTTTTTACCCATTTTCCAAGCCTTATGCCAAAGTGTTCTAAGGTTTTGTAAAACATTTTCACACTTTCCTAGACTTGTCATCACCAAATCAACCCTTTCTTATGCTATAATGACCCCTTAATATACATACAAGCCTTATTTTAGTGTCTTCCGGAAGACAATCCTTGAAAACAATAATAATCACACTTTAATCCCCAGAAACCAATGAAAAATGCCCAGGTGGACTAGGTCACCACCTTGGGCGACCTAGTCCCATGAAACATAAAAATAAAAGTAAACTTAATTTTCTTTAGGGATTTTGTCTCCTAAACCCTAAGGTTGGCTTGTATGGTGTTATTTCAGGAAAATTAGGGCACAAAATCTATAAATAAGGGTTTTTCCCCTCATTTGACTCTAATCATTCACCTTCCATCTCATTTTTCTCCTCACTCAATCTTCTCAAGAACTCATCCACTATTCTTCTCAAGAAAGCTAGGGTTTATGCATACTAAGACATCAAGACATCTCTAAAAGGCATTCAAGGGCTGATTGTTGCAACACAAGATCATTAACCATGGAAAGGTATTGAATCTATCATTCCATATTTCATTCTCTACTATCTTGTCTCTTAATTTGATTTAATTATCTACAAAGGGGTTTGACCAAGGCAAACCCCTATACTCTAACAATCAACATTTCCTTCTTCCTCTTTGTGTGTTTGTAGATTTAGGTATCTTGGAAGATTAAAGATCATTCAAGAGTGGATTGAAATCTTGTTGAATACACCTCCTTGTGGGCTAGGAAATAATGTCCACAAAAATACACTTACAAGCTAAGAATCAAAGTTTTAAATCCAGACACTTGGAGAAGTGGAAAGTCTAGACCGAGCCCTCTAGATTCCACTTTCAAACTTCCTGAAAATTTGAAAGGGACTAGGTCACCATTAGTGGTGACCTAGTCCCACCATACATGCATTTTTAGGTTTTCTATGGATTTGAGTACCCTTTTGGTAGAAACGGGTTTTGATAGATTTTCACAGAAAAAGGACTAGGTCCCCTAGCTAGGCACAAGTGTCTTGCTAGGCATAACAATTACTATTTTCAGAATTTTAGAGTTCCTTCAAGTCTACAACACAACTAAAAGTAAAAATTTATAGTTTTACAACTTTCTATTATGTTTTATAAGATTTCTTAGCTCATTTAGTTTAAAGTCTCCATATCTTAATGTGTTCTCACATATCTTGTATTTTCTAGGTTTTGCAGTAATATTTACGCTTTTATCAGTTCTTTACATTTTGATAATTTTATTTAGGTGAATTCACACCCTCATTAACACATAGTATTTGAATGTAACCTATGCATTTTGGCCTACTTCTTTTTCCTTTTAGGTGAAAAACCCTAGAAGTGTAAGAAAGCATTAAGGTGCCAAAATCTTTGTTACATTTTGGTGAACCTGACGTCTGCACCCTCTTGTCTGATTTGGAGATTTTTCATCATCCTATGTTTTCTTTCCATTACATTGTGCATTGTTTCATTTTCATTATAGGGTTTTAAAATTTTGCATTAGTGAAAGTGCTTAATAGGCTGCATTTTTTGCATCTTAGAACATTACACATCTTTGAAATTTTGCATTTTCATGTTAGGCTTGCATCACCCAATATAGAAACCACCCACATCAATCCAAAAAATCTGAAAAATCTGAAAAAAATCACTAGGAGGATTAGGTTTCCACCCTAGGTGACCTACTCCCTTCAAGCTTCTGAAGTAATCCTTTACAAAGTTGAAAACCCTATTTTTTATGCTTATGTTTTGTGCCACTATCTATCTATATCACTTGGTTATGTTTTGTACCATGAATTTTATTAAAATTATCTTAAATTATCTCTTTTCATGCATTGCACATTTTCACTTTTTCATTTAGAACATTTCATTTTCAAATCATTACATAGTATAATCAGTCATTTACCTTCTTTACAATTTGAAACGTGCATTACATTCTGTGTATTTACATTGTATTTTAATTTTACATATATTTTGTTACATTTTCAATAGCATTCATGGTACTTGTGGATAACCTTAGAATTTTTCAATGTTCATTTTCTGCATTAGTTCCTAGATCATTTAAATCTGATTCTTTAGAAAATGAAAACAATACTTTAACAACATAACATGCACCCACTCACACCATTCTTAAGAAATTTAGTAGAGATGACTTGGATATGTTAGATGAAGCCCTTAATGACTTCATATCTTCTAACTCATCTCCTAATTCTTTTCCACGAGAGGATGTAAGCATTGATAATCATGATAATCATAATTGTTCTTCTCCTAATATCTCTCCCATTGGTGATGAAGGTATCCTAGTGAAAGAAGACAACCATTGAAGGTCATGATGGTCTTGCTTGTCTTCCTCTTCCCCCATCCCATTATCCAAACATTAAATAACACAATGAAAATGGCATTCCCTTACCTAGTCTCTATACCCATGACCCTCAAACTTGTTCTTCTCATATCCCTCATCGATGCACAGAGGATGGGTCGGTGTTCGAATATATACCTATAAATAGTCATGAGAATCTTGACTCTCCCTTCCCAAATGCTCCTAATTTTTGGGACAATCTATTTGAAACTGATGATAGTCCTTCTCTTGATTCCTCCCCTACTTGTGTTGAAGCTAGCTCTCCTACTAGGGTAGATAGTGTGGAACAAGGGAATGAGACCTTTGAAAATAAAAAAGAACACTCTCCTAATCCTCCCATCATTCATAATCCCATCATTGATCTTTCCCCTACTTGTGATGAAGTCAATTTAGAAGAACCAATCCTTGCATGCCAAGAACACGAGGCTTGTAGTTCTCCTGAAATCTCTCCTCCTAGGGAGGATATCATGATGCAAGACAAGGATAACATTGAATCTACTTCCAAAGGGGATGTTAATATTATTCAAACTCAACTTATCTTTTATCCTCCTTCACCCAACCCTACACCCGAATTCATCCTCTACCCACCTAAGAATAATGTGTCACAACAACCAATTCATCATACCATTTCTCATATACATTACACCTACATCATTCCATGATCCTAACCACCCTCCACTTCCTTACTATGCTCCCCTCCCATCTCACCTACTACCCCTCGCTTGAATTCACTCATTAGGGAGTATGACCTTGTTGACCAACTAAGGAATACTCCTGCTAAGATATATTTATGGGACCTTATCCAAGCCTCCCCTCATTATCACAACATGATGTAGAATGCCTTACAAAAAATTCCTATCCCTTTTAATGCTAAAAAAAATGACATAGAAACTATGATTCAAGGCTTGAATACTGACATTGTTTTCCACCAAAGTGAGATCTCTTGTTTGGATGTGCAAAAACAAGTTGAAGCCTTCATGATCATATCTCAATACAAACACATAGGGATCAAGCAAACCCTTGTTGATAATGGCTCTGTTGTTAATGTGTGTACTGCAAATATCTTGGATTGGCTGCATATTGATAAATCAACCATTCAACCTACTTCCTTATCTCTCAGTGGATTTGATAGTAAAGGACAAAAGTTTCTTCGTGTTATTACTTTGCTTCTTACCATTGGAATGGAAAAATTAGACAAAATAATCCATGTTATGTCACATGATTCTTCATATAACCTCATTTTAGGTAGGCCATGGATTCATGCCATGAATGGAGTTCCTTCCACTCTTCATCAAAAGATGAAGTACATCTACAACAAAAAGGTGTACACACTCGACAGTGATCCTGAGCCTTACAGTGTCTTACAACTTGATAAAAACAAATCCAAACCCTTCACCACTTCAACACCAACCAAACAAGTGGAACCTATACAAGAAAAGTCCTTAGATTATGATTGGGGTTCCTTAAACTTCACCCCTCCTTTACTACAAGAATACAAGATCACAAACAAAGCCTCTAAAAAGGGAAACATAGTCTTGTCAACACAAGACTCAATCTATCCTTCCCAAGAATCCACCTCAACTAATTTAGACAAACTAGCCAACAACGAACCCTCACCCAATCCAAAAGTGTTGAATAAGCTCTATGGAAAAGGTTATGAGCAAGTGAAATAGCTTGGCTATAGTGGAAAAGGATGTGGTGCTAGTGAAAAAAGGTATCCGCAACCCTATCGAGCCTAACACGCAAACAAAAAATCATGGTATTAGATTTTTTCCTTTCATCGAAATCATCAAACCATCATCCAACATCAATACTATCCCAAACCATCACCCTTCTAAACAAACCTTAGAAAGTGATCCTTTGAAACCAACAAAGGATTATTTTCTTAATGCCAATGTCATCTTGCAACCCACTACTGATTCAAATTTTACACACTCCTCCAAAGGAGCGTACAAGATCTCACAATCTACAATACCTTTACAAACCAAAGGAACACCTTCTCCCCTTGATCAAGAACACCTTCTCCCCTTGATCAAGAGCGTATCTTGTTGAGACTCCTCCAAGATCACTTGATTTCCCTTCCTCTGCTAACTCGGAAGAAATGTTCCAACAAACATTCCTTTCGTGCCTACCACCAAGCTCATGGTCATCACACTAATGAATGTAAGGCCTTGAGTAGTAAAATCCAACGTCTTAAGGATTTTGGTGCTCTCCCTTATGTGGGGGCACCTAATTCCTCTAATCGATACTAATTTTCACTCTACCTTGCATCTCATCAACCCTTTTGGCTCACTCTTGTCCTGCACTAAGTGGGGACAAGGGGTTAGGTAGCCTCTTCCTCATATGTCAGTTGTCATTGTCTCTTTCAACTAATCGTTTACCTTTCATGAACATATAAGAGAAAGCTTGGGATGTGGATGTAATGTCTTAAGTTGATTCCCATGTGACATACTCACCCTTTCATTATGTAGCTTATCAGAAACATATGACTCGACATAGGGATTTATGAACAAGCTCTCATGTCTTCTTCTTCTACTTTAAAGAATTTTCTCATAGTACAATGTTTTGTAATTTATTTAAAGTTGGGGCATACATCAACACTCACATTTCATTGTGTGATTTTATTTTTCTTGTGATTCCCTCTCTTAGAAACATTACATACAATGTTTCCCATGATGAGACATTGCACTTGTCCTCTCTTACAAACAATATGAGACCATTTTCACTCTTCCTCTCTTGGAGACATTATACATGATGTTCCTTAAGATGAGATATTGCATGGAATAATAAAAATCCCTTTGAGCATTCCTTACATCATTTCAAATGTCATTTTCTCTTGTGTTGCCTTAATAAAGTTATTAGGAGGTATAACTTTAGTATGGTTTGAGCAGGAAAACCAAGCGGCATGACTTTCCCCATAGCCACCTATGTTTTTCCCCTTTTGGGCCTTCTCACCTAGAGGACAACCAGAAGTCTCATAGCCCCAAAGTGAGTACACATCTTCTCTTTGGACAAATAGCTGAGATCTGATCCACAACTAGTTGGATAAATGGTTGAAGCTTGATCAAACTTTTCACCTTTCTCTTCTCCTCATTCTAGTTCTTGTCATTGCATGATCATGTATCTCATTTTGCTACAATCATTCACCCTTGAATGTGTCCTTTTGCATTGATGTATTTTTGACTTACAATCTCAAATCTTGGGGGCTTGGCCACCTTCTTCTTCTTTGTCATTCTTTTCCATTTGCAGAGGGTTACTTTAGTGTGAGTTTGAAGCAAGTTCATCCTATTGCTAAAGTGGGGGCTAAATGTGTCACCAAAAAGTGTAGCCTTTGACACTTTTCACACATTTGGACCCTTGCTTATGGATTTTGAAACTTTTTCGACTTCTTTTTAACCATTTTTGAAGCCTTGTGCCAAAGTATTCTAAGGTGTTGCAAAACATTTTCATACTTTCCTAGACTTGTCATCACCAAATAAACCCTTTCTTATGCTATAATGACCCCTTAATACACATACAAGCCTTATTTTAGTGTGTTTTGAAAGACAACCTTGAAAAACAATAATACTCACATTTTAATCCTTGAAAACCAATTAAAAATTCCTAGGTGGAGGTGACCTAGTCCCATGCAACATAAAAATCAAAATAAACTTAATTTTCTTTTAGGATTTTGTCTCCTAAACCCTAAGGTTGGCTTGTATGGTGTTATTTTGGGAAAATCAGGGCACAACATCTATAAATAAGGGTTTATCCCCTCATTTTGACTCTAGTTATTCACCTTCCATCTCATTTTTCTCCTCACTCAATGTTGTCAAGCACTCATCCACTATTCTTCTCAAGCAATCTAGGGTTTTTGCATACGAAGACATTAAGACATCTCTCCAAGGAAGTCAAGGGTTGATTGCTGCAATAACACAAGATCATTCATCATGGAAAGGTATTGAATCTATCATTCCATATTTCATGCTCTATTATCTTACTTCATTTGATTTAATTATCTACAAAGGGGTTTGACCAAGGCAAACTCCTATACTCTAACAATCAACATTTCCTTCTTCCTCTTTGTGTGTGTGTAGATCGAGGTATCTTGGAAGATTGAAGATCATTCAAGAGTGGATTGAAAGATTGTTGAAGACACCTCCTTGTGGGCTAGGGAAAAATATCCACAAAAAGACACCTACAAGATGAGAATCAAAGTTTCAGATCCGAACACTTGGAGAAGCAAAAAGTGCAGACCAAACCCTCTAGATTCCATTTTGAGACTTCCCAAAAGGTTGAAAGGGACTAGGTCACCATTAGTGGTGAACTAGTCCCACCATACATGAATTTTGGGGTATTCTATGTATCTAAGTACCCTTTTGGCAGAAATGGCTTTTAACAAATTTTCACAGAAAAAGGACTAGGTCACCTAGAATGGTGTAAGTGTCCTTCTCAACCTCTGCATTAGATTCTTTAGGATTCGAGACCTTCATGTCATCCCCTTTCAGCCTCTAGGTGCACATATTCCTTTTGCTCCATTTATGTTACAGTTTGTTTACATTTCTTAGTCCATTTTCATATCATAATATGTTTTCCCGCACCTTACATTTCTTAGGTTTTACTTTACTAGTTAGTTTCTATTTTCCATTTCCAGCATTTAGGGCATCCCACATCACAACCCCCATTTACCCTAATCCTTTGAATGTAACATTGAAATTTTGGCCTACCTCTCTCCTTTTAGGTGAAAAATCCTAGAACTGTTTGAGAGTCTTGTGGTGTCAAAATATTTGTTACACAAAATACAAATAAAGTTTGTTCAAAGAGATTTTTCTTAGTTCATGTTAGGTCTCCTCTTAGGAAAAATTGTGCCTAATGTATCCAAGAGAGTACAAGTGAAGGATAAAAGATTCACAACTTATGGAATGCAATGTGTAGCATGACTACTAAGAGTAAAGTTGTATGCCAAGAAATATCACACTCTCAGAGGACATCGAACCCAATGAAACCTCCAAGAAAAAGATGCATCACAAGAAGAAATAAAATCACACAATGAAAAATTAGGAATGTGAAAAAATGTAAAAATAATAATGCCAATATATGTCCCCACTTCAAATAAATTGATAACACCATTGTTGTGAGTAATTTACTTTAAAGTAGAAGATAATAAATGCTAACAATAAAGAAGACATGAGAGCTTATTCAGAAAGTTGTATTGCAAGTCATATGTTTCAAAATGAAGGTATGTTATACAAGAGAGAGGGACTACCCCAAAAATAACACAAGGGATCCACAGATTCAAGGTTAGTATTGTTGATGTTTTATTTTTCCCCACTAGGCTTCGTAATTCTCTAAGAGGTTGCCAACCTCTATATTCAAGAAATCACAAAGTTAGTGACCAACTGACAAGATTCAGTCAAAAACTGAAATTTCCTACACTTCTAGCTCTATGAAACCAAGGAGGGTGTTCCTAATATGTGTTCATAAAAATGCTTCAGGCCTCAAGAACACTTCTATACATAGATACATTCCTATCAGTGCAACTAGATACCATCTACCAAGGTTTTCACAAACCACAGAGTAAGAAAAACTATCTAGAGCTAGGAAAGCTGATTTAATGTGAGATTTGCATCTCAAGAGAGATAGAATTTGATTTTAAATTTTTTTGACTTCAAACCCACACATTTAGGGTGATAGTTTTGTATGTTTAGAATGATCTTGAATGAATTAACTAGTGCCTCATTCAACTGGGCAGGAGTCACATAAAACATAACCTTGATATCATTGAACTATCTTCATAATGCCTTACACTATAAGATTTTCCAGCATTTAAGAAAATACTCCTTAGCATATCCTAAGCACATTACCACAGATCTGTAACTCCTTTTCAAGCAATTTATTAACTCATTAAGTTAAAATAAGAAAATTAATCACACATTCAAATATACTATTGAAGATGAATGAAAAAACCATTGATAACTTCATTCACAATCTATCATACATACCCAAGAGAGAAATTGTCTTAAATTTTAAGATTTCTTTTGATATCAGTAATTACAAAAAGCATAGTATGCTTATCTTATGTACATACCCACCCTAGAATGACTTCATAGCTAAAAATTTCCAGATACTACAATGTATTTCTAACTATACACCATCTAAACTCCAGGACTCAAAAATCCAACCTCAACAAAGAGCCTTGAAGTCTCCTTTATAGATTAGGAAAGCAACAAGCATCAGACTCAATTTTTGATTTCAAACGAATTTCATTCTAACCAAATGAAATTTTGATTACATTTCAAAATTTCCCATCATCAAATGTAACCATACTACAAATATAGGAATCAAAATAGTTACACCCCTGTAACTAGCTGAATAGAACAAAAGCCACCACATCACCCACGCACACATCCACATCCAACCCGAATAGAAGAAACAACACCAAAAACAAAAAGAATAACCCCAGAGACCACATCATCACCTTGCACCATGAACAACCACACAACCCTGATACAAGCGAGTGCTCCTTGTTCTCACTTTAGTATGAAGCGAGAACATCATTTTACCTTTGTTAGCACGAACACCAGACCCAAAATTAGCACACGGTGCCACCACAACAATTGGAGAAGCTACGAGGACCTCCTCATCCGCTGCCACCAGCTCAGTTAGGGCCACGAGGTAATTATGGTAGTCCGAATCAATTTCAGACCCTTCACCACCAGATCTAGAAGAAAGATCAATAGGTGACTCATAACACCTAGACCTCATCTCAACCCCAGCCAGCATATAGTCATCTTCACATTCCCTCATTATTGGTTAATATACCACTTTAGCCTTTGTGACCCACTCCTTGACGTGGGAACTACTTCTAGCTCAAGTTGGGACGGACCCAACACCTTCAACAACTGCCCCAGAAGCACAAGGAATAATACTTTATTTAATTTTCTTCTCCTCCTACTACAAATTCCCCGCACCCATCCTAGCACTTCTTCGTAATGGGGAAACATTAACCATTGACTTATCCATCCTATTCATAAGTTCAAAACTTAGCAAGAAAACCAATTACCTACAAACAAACAAAAAATAAAATAAAAATGATGCTAATGAGAAATTAGTAGGCATTTATCGAGCAAGCTGGTGCAGAGAACATTAATTGCTCCAATTGCAACATGAGAAAGCAAGCAATTAGTGGCTGACGTTGCCACCACAGATTATCTTCATGCTCATGGAAAACTGCGTACAACCCATCATGATTACTTGGTGAATACCGCTCGCATGCATGGAAATCAAAATGAGATCCACTAAAAGACTTGCGCCATTAATGAATGTAACTTGCAGATCACAAATAATCCTCACATGGGTGGATTAGAATTTTTAATTTAGACTATCGATGTGATAAGGACTTGGCATGTCAAATGACTCAGATTGAGTCAAAAATCGTTGAAAAACCAATGTCACCACTTGGAAAACCTTACAACCAATCACATACCTCACAATCAGAGACATGTGAACCAGCAACGGACCCCATCTGGCCACCTTGTACCAAGGAGCTAGGCAATGTGTCACCAGCTCACACAACTTGCAACACTTTCAAAAACATTAATTCGATTGTGCGAGGCTAGTGAGGGATGGTCATAATTAATCTTCATCATTAAACAACCATTGTTGATTTGACATCCATTTATCACCATTGGTGCATTGGGACAGGCCCCACTCCACTATACGTGAAAAATGGTAGCATCTCGCATACCTCGCACCACTTTAGTGAGGTCAGCAGGAAACCCTATGAGGTCTGTGAGGAACTGTTCAGATTTGAACCTTTCGATCTGACTGTTCGCTAATATGCACATGGAAAATAAGTTATTTATAATAATGGGGTCGATAAGGGAAACAAGAAAAAACCCTCAAAGGCACAAAATTTTAGGCCAAAGTCTAAACAATGGGAAAACCAACTTATTTTAGGAAAAATTAATATTAAAACCCGAACATGGAGAAAACTGACAGGTTGGGTAAAGGGGCCGGTGACAACATGACAGACAAGGCTCAGCCAAATGACTTAAAAGATCGGTAACCCACAATAACAGGTCAACACAAAATTATAATGTAAGGGTTTATTTGTTAAAAACCAATTTCAACATGGGTAACAAAACCCTAAACCGTAACGTTATAACCCCAATCATGAAAGATGAATAGACACACGGACCAGGCAAAAATTTGATTTTTTTTTAAAAGTCCCATCAGTGGCTCCAACTGGGGATGTATGCCCCCTGTGGGCATGGCAAGAACCTAGATCTCTGGGGAGTAGAGCCAACATTGTATCAGATAGGTGCCTTGAAAAATGATCCATTGTACTACAATTAGAACTTGCTTTATATCCAACTTGGTGGCCCTAGGCTCCCAGACAAGAGAAACCAGAATTTAGCCCTATCAAAAACACAATACTTTGCTATCTAGAGTAAACAAAATCTGCAAATATTTCCCCTAAGTGCCCAAATCTTATTCAAGTAAGCAACATGCCCCAAAGCATCATAATGCATTCGAATATCACTATCCATTCCATCAATCAACAATCTGCATCTAGACACTAACTGCAACTCATGACCATCATAAAACTTCACTTTGGGCAACTCATTGTCATGTTCCATTGAAAGCTCATTCATTTGATCTAAGAAATAGAAACATTCATGATCCATTTGATCTTTGACATCACAATTATTGACATCAAAATCAGTTCGCAGATGAAACTAAAAACTCTCATAAATAACTTTGTGTGTTTCATGCAAATCATCCTTGCATATGTCAAAAATAAAAGATGCATATTCCAGGGAATCCTCACCCTGATGGTTACAACATAAGCCTAGTTTCCAACATTTGTGCTCAAATGTCCTGGAACACTTCCTGATATCATAGAAATGGGAATCATAGGTCACATCTTCCTCTAGGAAATATATGAATATATTCATCTTAGGCTCCTCATAGTACATTGCCTCATGTATCCCATCATCGAAATGAAACACCTCAAAAATAGGCTCTATCAAACCAACTTCAATGAAGGCAATAGAGAAACAACTATGTGCATTGGCCCCTTCATGTTCAACTTCACCTGCTGTATGTGTTAATTTATAAGTGAAAATTTCAGCACAAGCTGAAAATGTTTCACCAAGAATATCACTGTCACTTTCCTTATAAGCTGAAAAAATTTCACCAGCAATATCACTGTCATTTTCATTATAAGATGAAAAAATTTCACCAGCAATATCACTGTCATTTTCATTATAAGCTGAAAACTTTTCACTAGCAATATCACTGACAGTTTCATCCATGGTCTTAGAAAATCTCACCTCAAGGGGTGATAACAAGTCCATCTCAACTTCATACAAATAGTCAGGAACATCAATAACTCCAATACATTCATCCATGCATTGGTTACCTTCAGTATTGTTCTTCAAATCATAGTATTAAACACATACCTCATTTTCTTCAAATTCTTCATCATTCATACAACAAACATGCTCAATTGATAGTAAATCTGGAATACACTCCAAGTGTTCATCACATGTAATTTTTCCCCTCATTTGTAATAAAATGAAATCATGAGGCTTTGTATCACCACAAACCTTAGGTAAGGAAAATGTTTCCTCATCATCTTCAGAGAGGCAATCATCACTGCTAAGTTCACAATCACTAGGTTGTAACAAAACCTCAGTAGCATGTGTATTGGAATCATGACATGGAAAAGCACTTTGTGTCTCACTTAGTTCTCCACCATCTTGCTCCTCAAGATTTTGCAGAGTTATCCAACATTCCTCAAAAGGGAAAGTGCCATCCACATTTTGTGCATATACACACTTTGTTGATTATGCAATCTATATCGATTTAAGAACTTGGGCCAGGTTATGAGGTTTCAATTCTTCTTGCTAAGCACTCAACCTAGGTTCATAAATCTCACAAAGAAAATCAATGCACACATAATCATAGGTCTGAAATTTTTGGAAACTTCTATCAAAGCATCCAAACATCTCAAAAATAGCTTGTATGGTGATTCTCCCTCTTGTCTCTTCATCTCATACAACTCCTGCATAAAAGAGTTTTGATCATCACTACTCAAATCTAGCTGGTGTTCAACTTGGGTTTCATCATTATCTTCATATTGTAATGATGGATACATCACTGTGGCCAGAGCATTTCTATTATGACAATTTTCTTTTATAGCTAACTCTGAAATTTTTCTAGTATGAGATATGCTAGGGTAACCAACACTTGCAGCTAGATACCCTTTCATCATTGAGTATTTTATGTTGTTCTCAATGTACATAGCCTTTTTATATGCCTAATATAAGGTTGTAGGTTCCTTATCTCTTAATAATTAACTCATCTTTTTGTCAAATGCACCAAGATATACAACCAGGCACTCAGCCTCATTTGGTCTTATTTCTTCAGAAATTTCTCTTACAACTTCTGAAAACCTGAGATTGAAAAATGAGGCTAGCTCATCTTTTCTTATATGTATTCCTATAAAACCCTTCCTTACCATGCTTGGGTTTACTCTTTCACCAAATTGATCAATAAAAACCATCATCAACTGATTCCATGAGTTAATAAAACATGTAGGAAAATACGAGAACCAATCCCTGGCATCATCCTTCAAGGATTGCACAAAATGCTTCATGACAACATCCTCATGACTGACTTCATAATCTCCCATCACATCCATGAAATTTTGTAGATGCTTAGAGGTAGATTCTAAACTTCTCCCTGTGAATTTGGGCAAATATTTCCTAGCTTTCTTAGGAATCAAATTAGGGAAACCTTTAATACCACTGAAAATAAATGGCATATACCTTTGAATCATAAAATCCCCTGGAGGGCTTAGTGAAACTTGTTCCCTTTGCATACTTGTATTTTCCATTTCATAAGGAAACCTTCTTATACCCATTCAATCAGTATCAACTTCATACATGGCTATCAATTACATCATTTATTAATTGAACCATGATTCTAAAATATTGAGTGAATACTTGTGCCTTGAGCATTTTAGAGTCATAATTCAAAATAAAAATACTTCTCGCATCATATTACACTGTACACTTTAGAAGTATGGAAAGACCAACCACTGTTCCTTTCTTAGTGCTAAATCATCTAATTAGGAACCATTCATCACCCCTAGTTATGAATACTTCTCATAAACAAAATAATGATCTATTTAGATTAATGAAAATACCTGGAAATTAAGAAACACTTGTTAACCTTCTCCCCCTAACTGCAAAATGTACAAATCTAGGATTTTTCCTTGCAAGTCAACTGGTTCTTTAGACAGAGTCACCACCTCTTTAACGGAGGACTGAATTTCAAATGAATATGAAATTCCTTTTCAAGAACTGATCACAAACTGGGTTTTCTTCCACAACAGAGTCACACTCAAATCACTAGTAGAATTTGGAAAATAAATGACTATGTGACAAACTTTTAGTCACATGACTAAAAATTTTAGTCATGTTACTAACACTAGTAGTATTTTGAAAATAAATGACTAATTTGGTAATTGGGTAAAATCACAACTAAATGACTGATATCAGACAAATAAAAATAACTAAATGTATGGCTAAATTAATGATTAAATAAATGACTATTACTCCTCTATTCTTTTTTCTTTCGAATTTGATCATAATCCATAGAGCTTAAGCCCCCCTCATGGGACCCCTACTTAAGCGAGCCATTTGGCCGCCTAGGTTGCTTGGTGCACCAAACATACCTATTATGTTGAAGGCATTGCCTCTCGGTGTAGTCTTAAGGCCTTCACATATTTTATAAAAAAATTAACATTTCACAAATAAAAATGACTAAATAATTTGGTCTTGCAATCATGTCACATAACATATAGTTCTACCAGTGATTCAATAAGAGTTATGGTACATATAATACATATATAAATTATCAATTATTTCAATCCATTTGAATAGATCATTTAAGGAGTCAAGAATCAATAGTGTTATTCCAATAGTCCACCATGATGGGGTCAAAGAAGAAGTATGTCAGGGAACCCTAACTTCACTACATCTAAGCCCAAGAGTGTGAAGTATGTTGGGGAGCCCTAATCTAGATAAAACTAAATTTATTTCATTCCATTATTTATAACTTATTATTAATTGTTTAAACTAGCCACATGCAACTAGAATTTGTATCACATCCATGCACAAACACATACTCTCTAACATATTAACATACGTATATTTTTCTATCGACGCAATCACTACTACATAGAGTCATTGTATAAGACATTAATTTAAGACCAAATTAATCAAAATATTATTTTTTTCTTAAATTAAGACAAAAAAAAAGAAAGTATTTTTCTAATAATTTTTTTATTTCCCTCCCAATTTTCCTTTTCCCTCCCACATTGGACATTACCTTCAATTGCATTTCTGCAGCTTTCAATATGCATTCATTTCATTTCCGTTTTAGAATAGAGAACACGAACATGGAACAAAACATGAATAGAGGAATGGAGGCATGAGGAACAAAGGCACAACACAATAGGCACAAAGAATAGTTAACAAAATAGATAGTGGTTACGAAGCACCACAAACGAGAGTTTTTAAAAAATGACAAGGAATTTTTCATCAGAAACGATAAGGGGTTTTCAGAGAAAATCAAAAGGATGTGAAACTCAGAGAAAGAGGTCTTTGTGAATCACAACTTTAGTAGGCCTAAATGAAGCCTGCAGACCCATTTCAAAGACTCACCAAGTCTAGGCCAATTTTTTTGAAAATTCTTATTTTTTGTAAGTTTTTTTAATATTATTGTTTTCTAAAATTATGGAGCTTTTGTGCGTTTCCAGGTCTGAGTAACTATGAACTGTATTTGGGCTTCTTTTTAGATCTATCTTGGTTTGATTCCATTGTTTAGGTTTTTAGATTGAAATGTAATAGTCATGGATGTCAAGCTAGGAAATAGACTATGATTGAATTTGGAAATGGAAAAGTGAAACCTAATTCTCATTCACCTAAAAATGTAATAGAGTACATATTTATCAACATGAAATGTTAAGTTCATCTTCAAGATGACCATTTAACTTGTAATGTATATAGGTAATAATAATATAAAATATTATTATTACTTTTATTTTCTACACCTATGATTAATGTGCAATAGTGTTAACAACATATCATAATGAATTTGAGACAAATCTAAAATACCCAATCTGCACATGGGAGTTAACAAATTTAGTTCTAAGAATTTTAATAATTCTTCTAATATGATACTTTTTTGAATAGCACACAAAGCAGATGTAGGCATTCATCATAATTTGTATTAGGGAAATACTACTCTTACATAAGACATGGCTTTTGGTGTTTATATTATGTATTGGAATTTCTTGATAAGTAATGTTTAGTGTAGGTGTGGAAGTTTATGCAATCTAACAAGATGAAGAAGCAGAAGAAATATTTTTTGGTTCATGGATATTGATTGCATTGAACCAAATATTTCCTGTACCGATAGAAATTCCTATCATATTTTTTGCACCCTGTAAAATGATTTGAATGTTGATACTTTTCTCCATTCAATTAGCTATATGATTATGTTTCTTGACTGTTATGTATAGGTTAGAGAAAGAAATATAGGATCAATATCTTCAAGTTGTATTGAAGGGAAATAAGGATGGGCTTAAGGTGAGAATTCAAACCAATATTTTTTTTGGTAATAGTTTGTATGGACTTCATCTTATTTGTGCTAATAATGGGCTTCAAGGTGCAAAAAAATATTAACTTTTTTTCTAATTATATCTTGCATGGAAAATAGCCTTCCAATGCATCCAATCAAATCATAATATTTGTATAATTCTTGTTAAGAATTTACTTTTAGTTGTTGTTGTCCATTCTTATTTTACTTGATAATTAGAATATATTTTGATATATTCTTTGTTTTCAGACATAAAGACTTTCCAGTTGACATCCATTCTACAAGTAGCCTCAATTAGGAAACAAAATTTCATAGAGGCAGACATTTTGGTGGTGTTACACCCATGCAGAACTCATCATTTGACCTTGTTTTCTCGTGTTTCACTGAAGTCTTCTGTGAGAGATTTAGGTTTAAGGGTTGAGAATGCCATTTCTAGTTCTTGTCTCCAATGTTGTATGCCTAGTCCATAGGAGAAGTTGCTCATTTTCAAGGTTATTTTTTGTTCATTGAGCAGGCCATGTGCAAAAATAAGAAATGTTGGGGGATTGTCTACTATTATATACATTCCATGGCTTGCAGGAAAAGAAATAATAAAACTATAATTTGGTCCTCCCACATATTTGTCTTGTGTGCGTATTTTTGCTACAATTTTGATTGATAAATTTCATTATGAACATATTTTAATTCTTTTTATTGTGTATGGTTAGTTGAAATTCATAGTTGTAGCTTTGCCTTTCACTCTTTTATAGTGCACCATTAAAAAGGATTTTGTAGATGTTATTGTAGACTCCTTTACCTCTAAATGTTTTTTTGCACATATTTTCATATATATTTAATATATGTAGTTTTGAAATCCCTTAAAGAAACTCAGCCAAATATTTTACTAACTCATTATGCATAAGATTTAATCAAAAAATTTAGCCTTATATTTTTTAAGCATTTAAAAAATAAAGTGCCAGTCATGTTTGATTTCTAAAAACTCTAGACTTATGGTCAGTCATGGTCAAAGTTCTCAAATTACATCCTTACAGGGGGCTTGACCTCATGCTTTTCCGAATTCTACATCTATGATCTACATCTTTAAGAAAAAAATCTACCTTGCTAAGCATATTATGGACCCAGAAATTTTAGTCTTAGAGAATGACAGTGACCAAATTCTTGATAGAACTTCTTCAAGGCTCCATATCTCCACTTGAATGCATATGATTATCTTAGAGATATTTTCTATGAAGGTTGCATTCGTGTATGGTTACATGGTAGTTTCCTACTCAATATGATTAGCTTAGAGATCTTTTCTATCAAGGTTGCATTCATGTATGGTTACATGGTAGTTTCCTACTCAATATGACTAGCTTAGAGCTATTTTCTATCAAGGTTGCATTCATGTATGGTTACATGGTAGTTTCCTACTCAACATGAATGGTATGTCACAGTTTAAATTATGACATGTACTTTGCAGGCCAAAGCCATAATGAAGCTGGCCAACAATGGAGTAAACAACAAACAGGCCTCCACAACCAGTACTCCCACATCTTTTGAGTCCTAGGTACGAAATTCAGGTTATATTTACATTTATGATTTCCTCTAAATGTTATGATGGACAGGGAGATAAAAAGTCTCACTTGTTGTAATTGTTTGTACTATAAAGTTTTCATGATTTTTCACAGTAAAATTAAATTCCCTTCTTCAAGTAGTAAACTTCATAACAAATTGACGCACTCATTAAACCAACACATTCTTTTTAACTTTAGAATATATCATGCCTTAAAATTTTTTAATTATGTGATTAGACATTTTCTTACAAATTTCTAGACTATTTTCCAAAAACAAAAACAAGTTTAACAAAAACATTGCCATGTAAATAACTAGCAAAATAAACTCATTTCACCATAATATGACAAAGTTAAGCAGTAGCATATCTAATTTCATGTTATGTTGTTATTGATGTACTCCATAATGTAAGTATTGTGAATGAGTTTCGAGGATTCTCCAATGTGCAATGAATTATACAATCTGAAGAAAAAACTAGTGAATTTACTCTATGTATACATTGTAGTGACCTACCTATGCCTAGCCCTTGAAAAAGAATAAAACCTAGGCATAGCCTCCTTGGCACTATTAAAATTCATGATCTTGGTTTCACCAAGATTTTCCTGGAGCTGCTTGATATCAAGAACATCAAGTTATATGCACAAGCCTCTTGTACAAGAAGTAAACACCACCACAAAAGCTTAAAGAATAAGTTGTGGATCTAGTGGAGAAAGAGAACATCCGTAACATGAGTGATTTAGTGTTAGAACACATGCTTATAGAAATATGGAATACCACTAAGTCATATGGTCTCATAATGTAGGAAATCAAGGAATAGCATGTTAGGAGTTTCAAGCTGCCCAAAAATCAAATATCCAATGACATTATCAAACACCTTCTTTCAATCAACAAAATAATAATACCCTTTCAAATATTTTTATTTATAGCTTCCTCAATAATACCATGATGCATGAAGGCATACTTCCTACCTTAAATTCCCTCTTAGACCCTACTTGAGCCCTAAAGGAATCTCTCTCCATCTAATAAAATATGTCCATGTCAATACAAAACACATATTGTTTGGTGGTGGTGTAGCCAAAGAACCAAAATAGTTATAACTTAAGGCATGAAGTTTGTATAAAATATATGGAAATGATTGCAAACTTCAAGGATGGAAATGCACTACATTGAAAGGTAACATTTTTAGTTGTGTAGCCATGATTTTAGAAGTAAAGTACACTTATGGTATTCACAAATAAAAAAATGTTGATCACTATCAAAATAATATTTCACATGCATAGATCTAGAAAAAAATGCTAATTATTGAAACCATCTTGACACAATTGATTAAAAGTTTGAGCAGACATATTACTTCACTAGATTTCTCAATAGAACATGATGTTCAATTTATCGTTTATCGCTACAATATAATAATAAAGCCAACTTCCAACGATACTCGTAGAGCTTAGAAGTATTTTGAAGACATGTATTGACATCAGAAACTGGATGTCTAGAGGAAGGAAAATATCCACTACAAAATTACAAACAAGTTTATGAACTTATAAAGAGTAACAATTTCAAAGATCATATATTCCACCAATGAGATCTAGGATAGAGAGTGGGCCTTTAAAATTCCCAATCCCTTAATTTAACAAAACATTCTAGAATCAACATAACATCAAGACATTTTTGCTTTAGCAAAGAATATTCCCGCAAAAATACTTGTGTAATATCATAAAACATTATGAGAAAGAATATATTTCTCATCAACTTCAAATAGACAAGAATCTGTATATACGTGAAGAATATGAGCTATCAACATATAATGGTAGTTAAAGTGAATACAAAAACTCTGCATTGATGAATTACCAAAAGATATGCTCAACAAATTTGGAAGACTCAGTGGAACTTTGAATAGCATGATCCCAACAATTGATAAATGAATCTTATTCAATGATCCAACCAAACTACATATTTGTATTGGATTGACGATAAAAGTTGCAAATGCTAAAAGCAAGAACATGCCTGACCAGAAAATACTGTCTTTCTTAAGTTTATATTTTATCTCATAGAAGCTACTAATCACATTTCCTAGAAGAAGACCAAACAGTGGTAAGATAGTGCCACTTTCACCTGTAGCCAAGGACCCAAACAACAGCACAAGAAGTTCTTGTCTATTGAGAGGAGCTAGCTTCAATATTGATGTCTGCATATTGGTATGTAAGTTCATGGAAACTTCTAAAATCTGAAAATTATCTTCCTCGGTGAGACTCATACTACTTAGACTTCTAAAAGATGAATGTTTTGAATTCCTTTCTATAGAACTTCCATCTCCACTAATAGTTTTACTTTCACTTCTAAAAGATGAATGCCTAGAACTCCTTCCTATAAAACTTCCATTTCTGTCAAAAATATTAGCTTGATGAAGATCCTCAACAATATTCTCTCTATCACTCTCAAATTCATTTGTTTCTTCTTCTTCTTCTTCTTCTTGTAATTCTTGTTGCTTGACCATCTGAGTATATGCAACATCTCTCCTTTGTATCAACTCAACTTGGGTTCTTGTAGGCACATACCACTGATTGTGCCTTTTCAAAAGCACAGTTCAATCTAATTCTAGACCAATATAGAATTTGAATAGGAAGTACCTTTTTCTATTAGCTTTCCTTTCCTAAGAACATATATAGAGTGTGCATTTATTATGTTGTTGAGTCTATGAGCAGTCACAACAGTAGTCCTCTCCACCATGAATTTCTCCAGGGCTTCCTAAACAACTCTTACTAAACTAGTGTTGAAAGTGCTTGTTGCTTCATCCAATAGTAAGATGCGTGGATTTTTCAAGATAGCTCTTGCTATTGCAATTCTCTTCTTATGACCTCCTAAAATTTGGGCACCTCAATCCCCCACCATTGTATCATATCCCTGAAAAAAAAATGTGGATAAAAAATCAATGGGGCTAAACTACAACTACCTAAAAATAGACAACAATTATGAAAGCATCTCATTTACTTAAGTCTTACTAAAACATGCCAAATTAATGAGCCAAAAGAGTACCACTTGATGTTCATCATCTTGTAGTAGTATAGAAAGTACCATTCAAGCTACCAATTTGAAGAATATCCTTGATACAGTCTAATAATATCATCCAGATAATAGCTTGGGACTAAAGTCAGCAGATGATTTTATTCCTAGTGATATAATATTCATGCTCCTAAAACTCACGTACATCAAGTCACCAATTTGAAGATCATCTTCAAGATAGTCTAATAATGTCTTCTAGAAAATAGCTTGGGTTAAGGGGAGATGGTGATGTTATTTTTAAAGTGTTTGGTATTCCTATTTCTAACACTCACGCTTGTCAAGCCACTGATGAAGTGGATAGCACTTGTAAAGTGAGTTCAGTGAGAATAACTAGATACTGTTTGTGTACTAACAATTACCACACTTAAGAGTTTTGGTTGGGATGCCATAAATTAACAACACTTCAGGTGTAATGCCATCAAGTTAAGATATTATAAATAAATATATAAACAACAATATTTTCATATAAAAACAACAAGAGCTAATTAATAGGCCCTATGAAAATATCTAAATTTTTGGCTCCCCTTTGATACTTTTCTACATACTTATAGATTGCATCTCCATTATTAATATGGACTAGAAGGGTTGAAAAGGCACATGTTAGTCTTTTCCATTTATTGGGCAATAAAGAGTCTGAAGTGACTGAAAGAATCAAATGTAGCTCTTTCCTCTAGATGATTTATTCTCATTCGGTTATTAATATATCCAGATATAAAACATGATGAATTAAATCAGAACTAGAAGAAATCTCATGAAAACTACAAGAAGAGATCAGTGATTAGATGAATCATGGAATCGAAACCAACTCCATAAGCCACAACAAACAAAATATGCAATGCAAATGAGAATACAAAACTTCAAAGGAGTTGTCATGGATAAAGAATCATCCTCCCTTAGATCTCTTGTGAGAATGCCTAAAAGCTCTTCAGTTATCCACAATATTCACATGCTATGAGCTCTGATACAAAAATTGTGCATAGTTCTTCTTAGTTTATTCAATTTGGAGCTATTATTTTTATCTTGTGATTCAGGCTTCAAACCAACCCCTCTCATTAGTATTTGTCTTCCAAAACTGTCTAGAAGAGGGTAATCAAAATCAATACTAGAATATTTGAAATTCGAAGATCCTTTCCCTGAAACTAAAGTTTTTTTCTCGAAAAACCAGAGTTGAGACGAGCCAAAAACTAGTGGAAGGGAAGTTGAATGAAAACTGACAGCAACTAAAAGCCTTCCTAATAAAATTGCCTTTCCACTATAACTGTTAGTTCTAGTGTCTCCTTGTTCATTTTTTATGGCATCTCCTCATTTTTAATTTCTTGATAGAGAGCTTCTGAAAGATGTGCAAGATGTTCTTCAATCTCAACAATCAATGTTAAGATAAAATGAAAGCATTTCTCTTGTAAATAAGGTGCTAAATCATTTATCCTTAAAGGAGATTTATGTGCATGAAGAAAAATTAGGAGGTCTTCTAGAATATTCGTGGACCCCTCATCTATGGTATCTTTTATTTGACTAACCTCAATTCCAAAATAAGCATTAAGGTGACCAAAATAGTCTTCATCATTCATCATCATAAATCTAAAACTCAACCTAGGTAAATTGACACTTTTTAGGTCCCCTCTCTTGACAAGCCAGCCCTCACTAGTAGTTAATTTGTGCAAATGGGTTTCAACATATTTGTAACTTGTCAGAGATGTAACTATGGCTTCAAGGCATTTACCAACCTTAACTCTCTCACGCAGATTTGCAAATCCATCAGCTATTATTTGTTTCATCCTACTAATAAACAGGCTTTCAAAAAGTTCACCCCACAGACTCTTTGAGTGCTTCAAAACAATCTCACACACGCATTTCCATGGAAACTCAACATTTGAACCAAAAACTATTTTTAGCCACTCCAAGCTCCCTTCAAATGCATATAGACTTTCCAATGTTTCTTTGATCAATGTCTCATTCTCTGAAAGTTCCTTGCCACTTTTCACAAGATCAAGCAAATACTTTCCCCCAAGGCTATCTACAGAGGGAATATCATCTACACATGTCTTAAGCCACACTAAGCAAGACTGTGATATAAATTCGCTTGGAAAAATAATCATGGCAGCTTGTAGCTTCTCTCTATGAGATTTCCACAATTGCAACTCATTGTCTGGGTTTGGAATCTCACCAAATAACTGTGATCCAGGTAGCACTGCCAACACAGTCTTATAAAAAAGAGGTAAATCGTTTAAAACTGGTGCAAGAGCACCTGATGGACTATATGCCTCCATGAGGCAATTTTGCCAATTTTTCTCGAGTCTTGTTTTTTCTTCATGTAATAAGGTCTAATAGACCATGTTTAACTTTTTTGAGTCTATTTTAGGTCCTATAAGGTCATTTTGAGGTCATATGTCAAATATTGTTAAAAGTTGTAGAAAGTGGAAGATGAAGAGAGAAGATTGTAAAAAGGTAGTTGGAGAAGTTAGAGAGGTTGCAATAGGCATAAATATGCCTCCCATGAGTCATTTTGTATGGTGAAGGTGGAAGGAGGAAGTGGTGAGGATGAATTCAAGTGGGAATAAAATACAACCTCATTTTCTCTGTGTTTCTCCACACCCTATCACTATTCTTACACATTGTACAAGTTGTACAGACCCTTTCATGGTCTGAGACCGATTGGGCATGAAAGTGCCTTAATTTTACTGCATTTTTCAATTTTTTTCATTCAATTTCATCAATAATGGAGGGAGATATTGCATTTCCTTTACAGACAGTCAGAAACCCTAGATAGGGTAACAATGGGTGACTAAAATGATGTTTTCTCATATTTCATCCAAGGGAAAATTAAGAAAATTTGTGAAATGATGTAATTTTGTGTATGCTTCCCTATGGAAAAGTTTTAGGGCTTGAGATTGAATTTTTCTTATGTAATTTTGATGTCATAGGACTATATTTATGCATGTTGAGACTGGCACAAAAGAATAAACAAAGGGTTTTGTTGTTTTTGTTGTTGAATATAACGTCCATCATAAGTGGAAGTTTTTGGGAACAGTTTCAAGGTGTCTTGGGAACCCTTTTCAATTTGAGTTTCATCAAACTATTCAATATTGGAGTATATATATTCATTAAGTTTTCATGATTGTGTTTCCTCTATGGCAGATTGGTAAATAAGGTTAAGTAAGGGTTTTGAATGCTTATTTGTAGAATCTAGTGACCACTATCGGTGCAAATGTTTGGAGTTGATATTAAGAAGTTTTGTGAACCTTCTTCAACGTTGGGATTTGATGAAATTAAAGGTGTTGAGACCATTTGGTCTACTGCCCTGTTATGACAGAGTTGACTATTGAAGTAAAAGTGTGTTTGGCAAGATTTTTAATGCTCCTTATTGTATGGTATTAAAACTCTTGAAGGTCATTTATGTGAGTGTCATGAATGCCTATAAAGCAATGATGAAGGTTAGTGTGTTCTAATTGGTGTGAGGGTCAAAGTTGTAAAGTTTGAACTGTTTCAAGAAGCCTAATTAGGCCTAAAATATATAATTACCAGTCCATTGCTAGGGTATTGTTACAAAACAAATTGTGAAGGAAAGTTGGATTGTTGAAGTGTCTAAGTGGTTGATAGGGTATTGAAGGATTGTATTGGTCATTGTTACCTTGTGTAAGGTCATCCAAGTGTTAGATATGGTGTTATGTTGTTGATTACTTATGTTGAGTTGTTTGCAAGTAAGCCCCAAGAATGCCAAGAAGCATGAAAAGTGAAAACATTGTCTTGAGATTTGTTGACTAACTAAGAATTTTGTATTTTTCCTCCTACCTCTACATCGAGAACCTCCAAGAAGATTTCCCCAGCCTGACATAGCATTAATTGTATGACTCTTACCACATTACAGAAAATGGAACTGACTGCCCCCACCTTATCAGTCTATCAATGGAGCTATGAGGGGAGTTCCCCTAATGTAGTAATGTTAGGCCGATAGTGTCCTTGTTTAAAATGATGGAAATGGCTCACATCTCTCAGAATTATTTCTCTTGCAAAAATATTGGAGATGAATTTTGATGTAGTGTGGGAATCAGAACATACTTGAAGGTTCCTAACAACTCTAATAGTTGTACTAGGGGTCATGTTTAACAAACCAAATGCAATTGCTTACTTTTCACTATGGTGGTAGATAAATGATTCTTTAAACCCTGCTACCTTCATTTGCCAAGCCAATTTCTCCTATTTTGCATAGCTCTGCCATGTTTGTGGATGTGATCTGTCTCCTACACAAAAAAAATGTACCAATTTATGACCTTCAATCCAAATACATCTAGGTATCTTTTTAATTCCTCCATCTTTCATCACTCTGTACTATTTGAACCTCGTACATATGTTTTAGAGAAGAACATAAGTTGCAGCATTTTTCGGATCCAACTAAAAAAGAAGTGTTGTTGGAAATACTCAGCCTATATTCATATATGATCCACATGTACCACAAATTTAACTAGCATCTTAGTAATAATGTTTAAGGTGTCCTCAATATAGCCATCACGGGCAAAAAGGTCAATCATGCACACCTAGTGATCAACTATATATGTAAATTGTAATGCAATAAGGGTTACTGGCTTGTGAAGTGTGTAGCCCTCATCCACTAAATCTGCATGATTGCATGCACCTAGAATGCAAGAAAAGCTTACAATATTAGTATGTGTTCCAAACTGCTTCATTTTTTGTCAGAGTCCTTCTTGATTGAATTAATCAGATTGATACCATGCACTGATGCTTCCCTCCACCTAGAGGATATTATTTTTGATTCTCTATTCTTCGTACCTAAGTGTTTTGAGGACAAAACAAATGATTGTACTAGGATATTGTTGGCAACAAAATTTGTAAATAAGATTGTATAAATTAATTGGGCACAAGTGGATTCATTGAGATAGAAAAAGTAGTTGGCCTGGAGGTAGAATAAAGTATCTAATGCATATGTGTAAAGCAATTAATGCAAAGGAAGGTCTTGTGAATCTATATAAGCATGTCTTCTATTCACTTGAGAGCATGGTTGCATGATGTAGTAGTATTTGTTAGATATGTTGTGGTATAGAGCAAAAAGGCTAGTACATATGTTGTATGGTTGAGCAATGCATGCAAATGATGGATGAATAGAGCAGCTCTTTTGAATTTTTTTTTTCTTATAATTATTGTGTGATGCATGATCTATTATTTTTCTTTGTTATTTTGTGCATGCACGTGCCATGTGTAGGTTTAATAGTGGGTTATTAACCTCTCACATGAGATGATATGCTGGTGATCTAGGTTTTCTAAATAAAAGCCGATTGGTCTAGCATGTGTAGATGAATTTGGCTAACATGTTGTGTGCCTAACCATTGAACTAGACGTGTAAGGTTCTAACTTATTCTAGAGAGCTTGGGAGGCATGTAGACCATCTCATCCCTACATATAAACATTATTTACATCTGCTAACTATGCAAGGCCTAAAGTGCATGTTTTTAGTTTATTTGTAAGGAGTCTTTATTGTTCAATCTGTCAAAAATAGTTGTGCACTTGAAGTGTATTTTTAGAGTATTGTCAACTATTGTTGAATTTTTATCTTTGACCGCTCTAATCCTTGGTTTCACATCAATTATTAAAGTATGTGAGGCAACTTTATGAAAGTTGGCTAAGGGCCTTTTGTAGAAGATGGTAAAGGGTTTTAGGGTAGTGGGGTTCATGCCTTGAAATATGTTGAGGAATCTTTTGGCTAAGTCATGAATTTGTTGAAATTTGTCTAATTAATATGTGAAGAAAGAATTTAGGTTGTGAGTGTGGTGAGTTTAAAGTCTTGTATAAGTCACATGATACCATGTGGAGATTGCATAGATTGTCTTTGAAATTTTTTATAAGTTATTGGATAGACTTTGTTTTATACAATTTCATGGCATGTTATGGTTTACCCCTCTATGCATGAACATAATGTTGAAATACCAATACAAGAGAACCCTTTAAGTAATTTTGAAATTTAATTAGGGAACATAATCCATCAAAGAGATGCAGAGACTAGACTCAACCAACCTTCAAGTTTGATTTTCGAGTATGGTTGCTACTATACCCATTCAAGGACTAGTGTTAAGTATTAAGTTTATGAACCTTGGTAATGTTTGTTGAGATGTAATTTTTGTGTAATTGACTATTTTTTGGATGCTTGTTGGTTGTGTTCTAATTTAGTATACCTTATCAGCAATGAAGGAAATGGGATGGCAATTTTTGAGCATGGTATTGGAAAAGTACTTGATTCTTATAATAACCAAGAAAATGGCACACAAGGAATTGTTGCTTAAAGCAAGTATAAAATTTGAGAGCAAAGGATACACATTTTTACATATAGTCTGTGATTCAAATCCAGGTAAGTGAATAGGTTTTTAGTTATGAATTGTTCATGGTTGTTAGTTATCTTCCATGAGTGGGATTTAAAAATGGTATCTAGTGCATTTGCTTGTTTATTTAGTAAATATATACTCCAAAAGTGCAAATCAATGCCTTCTTAACTACAATGACAATTAGAGCCTCGAAAATAGAACTATGTGTCTTATCTTCATTTTCACCAAATAATCGGACAATAGTGGGAGTTGCAATGCATGTTGATGCATCCTAAAATGAAGCCATCTCATCAAATATGACATCTCTCTGAATGATTATTTGGCTTTTACTAGGATCCCATGATTGTCAAGCCTTGGTTTCCTTTGCACAATGATCTTGCTATCTCGAACCACACAGATCCATCATGGTGAGCTCCTCTTATTCCATAACCAATAAGGATGGTGTAGGAGCACCAACCAATTGGCACCTGAATTTCCTTGAGTTTGGTTTGATATAGGTTGTCTAGGATTTTAGGGTCATGAAGAGTGCCAATAAGGTCTAATAGACCCTTTAAATGTGTTAAGATGTTCATTTTTGTAAAGCAAATGCAAAGTTGTCAACAAATGCATAAAAGAGGCAAGATATGTAATTAAGGGATTTGAAGGGTTTTAGTGTGTGAGTCTTAGGTTATGGAAAATAAGATCATCTTGGGTCATCAAATAGTGTATTACATCATTTTTGAGGTGTTTTAGAATATTTTGGAGGTGAATAATGCAAAATCTGTAAAATTGTCAATAATGTAATTGTAAGATTTGGGGAACTCAAGAGTCAAATGGAATATTGAAGGTAGGTGGAAGGTTTTGGAGGGAAGATTTGTCAGATAAATATACAAAAACATGTAATCTTTCATTGTAGAAGGTTATTGAACCAGTTGAGAAGAAAATACAATAAAGAAGACTCGAGTTTTGATTGAATTTATGAATTTTACACTGTAATTTGAACTTTCAGTCACTTGTATATGACCGTACAATAGGATTTTGCTCACACAACTTTGGGAATAGTTGAATATCTATCTTAACATGGTTTTGAATCATTTTTGAGGGTAGAGAATTGAATTAGTGTTATTTTCAGAATAATCTTTTGTTGACCGGCCTGTAGGAGTAATTCACCAGTTTTGAAGCCCTAAACATGGAATGAGCCCATTCCACATACTGTCACACCTATAAATTTTTTGAATGAGCATAGGGAGATAGGTTAGGATTTTATTAAGTAGGAAATATCCTTTGTGATGAGTTTTATGGGGAATTTTTTGACTATCCTGAGAGTTCTATAGTGTAATTGTGAATGAAAAGTGATATTTTGAGTGAGAGTATGTTGAGATAGTGTGTGTGGAGGTTGAGTTGAATTTTCAAGTGTGGGAAGGCTATTTTAAGAGTGTTGGAAGTGGTTTTAGGCTTGTATGAGCTTAGGAATACAAAGAACCTATAAGCCCTACCTTTAATGGTGGAAATTGAGAGTTACTTGGAGTAGTGGGTAAAAGAGAGTTTGGAGCCCTAAAACCTATTGATTTTGTCTATTTGATACCTGTTTAAGAGGCCTGAGTGGTTATTTCAGGTTGCTAGTGAGATTCAAAGATAGTTTCCTTGTATAATAAACCTAATTGGTCTTTTATTACAACATTGTCTTAGGTTTTTGAGTGAATTGATCCAAAGGAGTTGAGGGTGTTTTTGGCGTATATTTAAGTTGCCCTAAAAGGTGTTCAAAACCATCAAGAGACACTAGGTTGGTGAGTGTATTGTGAGTAAAGTAGCCAAATATAGGTCTATAGACCTATTAGACAAAGAATAGGGTGATACTGAAAAGGGTGCATTGGAGAGGTTTGTTGAATCTAATTGTTGTTTGTTTGATCTGAATTGAGTTGTTACAAGTGAAAACCAACCACCCTTGCATCAAAGGAGCTCAATCAAATAAAATACAAAGTCTTACCTTCTTGTCTTATCAAAGTTCAATTAGAGAAAAATGTGGAGAGAAATGAATCATATGGTGGCTTGAAGTTCTCAAGGATGATCTTAATGATCTGTGTGTACAATGTTGCAACCACCTTTTTGCTCTCTGTTATTTGTACCTAAGATGTAATTGAAATTTTTTTTGCACTGGAGATTGCTTTTGGTAGCATCCTACTTTGTCATTCTTCCAATTTTTATATGGTTTATAAAATTTATGATGTTACGTTCACTTTGTTGTAGGTTTTAATATAACATTTGCACGAGCAACCTAATCTTAGTGAGGTATGATAAATTTTTTCCGTGTATTATTATTCTAATTAAAGAAAGGAAATTCATGCTTTTGAATTTTTTATGAGATATAAGATCCAATAGTGAGTTGGATTGGAATTTAAAGGAGTACGAATATGACTATAATTTAATTATCTATTGTGGTGTGTTGGCCAACTAAAAAAATAGTGTTTCTAGAAATACGTAGCCTATATTCATATATGATCCACATGTACCATAGATTTAACTAGAATCTTAGTAATACTGTTTAGGGTGTCCTCAATATAGCCAGCATGGGAACGAAGGTCAACCATGCACACCTAACGATCAACTATAAATGTAAATTGTAATGTAATAAGGGTTACTGATGTGTGAAGTATGTGCAACCCTCATCCACTAAACATGCATGACTGCATGCACCTAGAACCCAAGAAAAGCTTACAATGTTAGGATGTGTTCCAAAGTGCTTCATTAATTCAAATATTTTGAAAGGTTCCTTGCAAAATCTATTTTGCACATATTCTGCAATCAATCAGTTCATTCCATGAGATGACATCTCTTTGAGGAATTATTTCAAACAATTCAGGTGTTTTATCTATGATTCCACATCTTGCATATATGTCTACCAGAGCATATCCAACTATAACATCCAGGTATCTTTTTAATTCCTCCATCTTTCATCAATCTCTTTACTATTTGAACCTCATACAAATGTTTTAGAGAAGAACCTAAGCTGCAGCATTTTTCGGATCCAACTAAAAAAGCAGTGTTGTTGGAAATACTCAACCTATATTCATATATGATCCATATGTACCACATATTTAACTAGCATCTTAGTAATAATGTTTAGGGTGTCCTCAATATAGCTAGCATGGGCGGGTGCTGCCACAATAATGGGTTACACTTTTTGGGACATCCTGATTTTTGTTGAAATCACATATTTTTAGAAAATATAATGATTTAAGCCTTAAAAAGGTTCCATTTTAAGGGTTTTAATTGAAGAGGGTTTGATCAAACCCACTTATATCAAACCCCCTTGCATAGAAAGCCGTTAGTTTTAAACCATACCTATAATGGAGTCTCCTCTACACCTATCAAAATGCTGATATAAAACCACTTTTGATTTACCTTTTAGGGGATGAAATTAATTTATTTAAAATTATTTTTTTGTAAACATGTATTCCTTATTATAAGCTTCCCAAAAAGTATAATTTTATTATTATATTTATTTTTTATTTCTTGTGAATGTAGGTTCTTCAATGAACATCGAGGTCTTTATTTAACACATACGAAAAAATAGGAAAAGAGAGAAAAAAAATTCTTAAAAATCCATGTACACTAGCTATTAATGTCCTAATTCCAACAAAAAAAGAATAAGTTAATTCAAATGAATACAAAAAAAGTTATGTAGCTAAAAGTATAATATATCCAAATTATAATTACTTTGAATTGGAAAATTAATTAAACAATATATATGCAGCAAAAAATTATGAAAAAATATCCATCTCCTAGATAATGGTGTGAAAACACTATATTTAAAAAACTAGAATCGTATGCTTTCTATAAAAAAAGTTATGCAGTCGAAAGTAAGCATCAGTTTTTGAAAATGATGTTTAGTAAAAAAAATAAGTTAATAAAAACTACATAAACTAATTTACAATTTAATTTTTAATTTAAAAAAAATATATAATTAGATTCTCAACACAAAATATCACAAATCACTAATTTTCTTCATCTTCAAATTCTTAATGGTTTAGCTTCTATAGGCGTACGATAGTGAAGATCTGGTGAAAAATGTTGATTTCAATGTCAAGTTTGGCCAAAAAGTGTAACCCATTATTGTGGGATCACCCAGGCACGAAGGTCAACCATGCACACCTAATGATCAACTATATGTAAATTTTACTGCAATAAGAGTTACTGGCATGTGGAGTATGTGCAACCCTCATCCACTAAACCTGCATGACTGCATGCGCCTAGAACCCAAGAAAAGCTTACAATGTTAGGATGTGTTCTAGAGTGCTTCATTAATTCAATGATTTTGAGAGGTTCCTTGCAAAATCCATTTTGTGCACATTCTACAATCAATCATTTCATTCCATGAGATGACATCTCTTTGAGGCATTTTGTCAAACAATTAACATATTTTGTCTATGATTACACATCTTGCATATATGTCTACCTATCATAGATGCAATACTTGAATATAATAGTGTGGAGGTTTAAATAAGGTCCCCGATTCCATTGGTAAGTTGTCAGACCTGCAATGTTCACTTGAGTATAAAAGGGTGTAAGAGTTTAAATAACCTCCTTGATTCTATTGGAAACCTGTCACAACTGCAACACTTGATTATAGAAGATTGTAGAGGTTTAAATAACCTTACTTATTCCATTGGTAACCTATCACATCTGTAATACTTGAAAATAGTAAGTTGTAGAGGTTTAAATAACCTCCTTGATCCCATTGTCAACCTATCACAAATGTAGCACTTGAACATAATAGGAAGTTTCAAAGGTTTAAATAGCCTCCTTGATTCTATTGAAAATCTATTGTAGCTATAGCATTTGAAAATAAAATATTGTCATGGTTTAAATAACCTCCTTGGTTCCATTGGAAACCTGTCACAACTGCAATCTTGAACATAGAAGGGTGTGAACATTTAAATAACCTTCCTGATTCCATTGGCAACCTATCACAACTACAACACTTGAACATGGTAGGGTGCATAGATTTAAATAACCTCCCTCATTCCATTGGAAACCTATCAAAGTTGTATCACTTGAACATAGAAATGTGTAAAATTTTAAATAACCCCCCTGATTCTATTGGCAACCTATCATAGATGCAACACTTGAATATAGAAGACTATAGAGGTTTAAATAACCTTCCTGGTTCCATTGGAAACTTTTCACATCTGCGGCACTTGAAAATAGAAAGTTGTAGAGGTTTAAATAACCTCCTCAATTCCATTGTCAACCTCTCATAGCTGCAACACTTGAATACAATAGGAAATTTTAAATGTTTAAATAACCTCCTTGATTCTATTGACAATCTATCACAACTACAACACTTAAAAATAAAATATTGTCACAGTTTATATAACCTCCTTGATTTCATTAGCAACCTATCACAGCTATAACACAACCAAATGTAATTGCTAACAATTTTTTGCAAAACCTGCAATCATTACATTCCATGAGATGACATCTCTTTGAGGCATTCTGTCAAATAGTTCATGTGCCTTGCCTGTGCTTCCACATTTTGTATGCATGTCTACCAGAGCATTTCCAACCATAATATCTAACAGAAATACACATTTTTTTATCCTTTGATTGATGTATATACCATGTCCAAACCTCCCATTTTATTACAGGTAGGGAGTATACTCACAAAGGTTGTGGAATCTGGCTTTACACCTGCCAATTGCATTTGCTTGAAAGTTTCTAAAGCCTTTTTAACAAATCCATTTTGTGCATATCCTGCAATATTGCAATCCATATACCACATTTCTTATAGGGATATTGCCATGTATTGTCTATGCATTGATGGATATTCATATATTGTTTCAAAGCTCCCATCTTGGAACAGGGAGGGAGGATGTTGGCAAAGGTTGTGGAATTTGGCTTTACACCTACAAATTGTATTCGCTTGAAATTTTTTAAAGCCTTTCCACCAAATTCATTTTGTGCATATCTATTGTAGATGTTCTTAAGCTATATGACAAAGGTGTATATACAATTTGAGATCAATTGATAAGCTGAGTCATGTAATGTTGATTTGATTTATATTCTACTTTTAAGATATAATTTTTTTGTGTTGCTGAATTTCATAGTTCAATAATTGGGATTCTCAATGATCTTGTATACCCAAAGTGTATGTGATAGAAATAAATTAGGTAGTCATGTTGATTAGTTTGACAATTTGAATGATCTTGAGTTCATAAGTACATAGTGATAAGTTTTGACAAATAATATCATTTCTTGTTGCATTTATCAGAGAAACAAAGGCCTATTTTGATTGTAGCAGAGGATGTAGAGAGTGAAGCATTGGCTACTTTGATCTTTTAAATTGATGATATTTTTACTAAATTGATAATGTTTGAAGTTTGTTTTTCTTTCTTAGATGTTGAATCTAATTAATAAGTTTAATTTTGTGTTGCAACTTGTAGGTCAGTATGTTGATATGATAAAGGCTAGCATTGTCAATTCTCTAAAAGTTATCAGAATTGGATTAGTTGATGCAGAAAGGTAAGACTATTTATCTTTATTATAATTAGTGGAACTTGAAACTACAATATCTGATAAAAATCTACTTCCAAATATGCTTTTGATGGATGTTATATCTAATTATGATACATTCACTATATCTAGCACCTTATTTTAAGGTGCCATAGTTGGAAAAGGAAAAGAAAATGTTTGAATTTTATCCTTTGTATTATTTAACTTTTTTGAGTTTTTGATGTGCAAATTTTGAAACCTTATTTCCAGGCTGTAGCTCCAAATTGGAGAAGTGAAAAGTGAATACTAGCGAGGAAGAGTTTGGAGGAGCCGAAACCAATAGCAGCTTGAAATCAGTGGATTTGCAAGGGGATTAAATTGGTCGAGCCCCTATAGGAGGTCACTACCCTTCCAAAAGGACTATAGTTAAGGAAGGAGAAAATAGTATAAGTATATGAAAATAGGAGTATTATGTTTAAATAGTGTCTCTAAGTTGTACAGTGTCACTGATACATTGAATGTAACCAATGAGATTTTGATTTTCCAATGAGGCTTAATGAAATAAATTTTTAGAGTGGTTTTTTCTCCACTCATAAATATTGTGTTGTGGCTCCTCTTGATTTGTAATTTATTTGTGTTTGTGTCTGATCAATCATATTTGTTCAAGAATTTTAGTCTTCATTTCATGGTGCTTCTTCAACATTTGAATATCTATTATACTTGAAGTTTATATGCATAAATTTATGAGGATTAATTAAGTTAGATTTGATTTGTAATGACTAAATATATGACTAATGTAATGACTAAATTAATGACTAAATATATGACTAAAGTAATGACTAAATTAATGACTAAATATATGACTAAAGTAATGACTAAATTAATGACTAAATATATGACTAAATATATGACTAAATTAATGACTAAATATATGACTAAATTACTGACTAAATATATGACTACCATGACTAAATATGACTAAATTACTGACTAAATATATGACTAAATTAATGACTAAATATATGACTAAATTAATGACTAAATAAATTAGTACCATGACTAAATAAATGACTAAATTAATGACTAAATCAATGACCAAATCAATGACCAAATTAATGACTAAAATTGTTTAGTCATAAATTTAGTTGTCTTATAAATGACTACAAATAAACCAATAATAGTCACATGACTAAAGTTAGTCATTTATATGCAATTTTTAGTAGTTTATTTAGTCATATATTGTTCTTTGTGTACTAGTGAATTCTTTGAGATTATGCTACTACCAAACCTTTCCAAATCCATAACCTTCTAATATCTAAACTTCAAGTTTAGATCCACCAAACAAAAGACTCTGGAATACTACCACCTACTTATGTGGTTTCTTTTTTCTTTAAATTTCTTAGAAGTTCTCCCCAATGAAATCACAATTCAGCTAGTGACTCACGTAGGAAAATAATGCAAAAAATATCAATATCTGATCACAAACTTGATGATAATGACCATATAAAAACACAGTCTACAACCAACACTTTTGAGTTCTTAGTTCCCCAGTAGAGTCGCCATTTTTTTGGTGTTTTATTTTTCCCCACTAGGCCTCATAATTCTCTAAGAGGTTGCCAACCTCCATATTCAAGAAATCACAAAGTCAGTGTCCAACTGACAAGATTCAGTCAAAGACCTAAATCTCCTACACTTTTGGCTCTGTGAAACCAAGGAGGGTGTTCCTAATATGTGCTCATAAAAAGGCTTCGGGCCTCAAGAACACTTCTATACATGGATACATTCCTATCCGTGCAACTAGATACCATCTACCAAGGTTTTGGAAAACCACAGAGTAAGAAAAATTATCTAGAGCTAGGAACATTGATTTAATGTGAGATTTGCATCTCAAGAGATAAAATTTCATTTTAAAATGTTTTGACTTCAAACCACACATTGACGGTGACAATTTTGTACATTTAAAAGGATCTAGAATGAATTATTCAGTGCCTCATTCAAATAGGCGAGAGTCACATAAAACATAACCCTAATATCATTGAAATTTCTTCATAATTCCTTACACTATAAGATTTTCCATCATTTAAGACAATACTCCTTAGCATATCCTAAGCACATTACCACAAATCTGTAACTCCTTTTCAAGCATTTGATTAACTCATTAAGTTAAAACAAGAAAATGAATCACACATTCAAATACCATTGAAGATGAATGAAACTACCATTGATAACTTCATTCACAATGTGTCATACATACAGAGGAGAGAAATTGTCTTAAATTTTTAGATTTCTTTCGATATCAGTAATTACAAAAAGAATAGTACGCTTATCTTATGTATATACCCACCCTAGAATGACTTCCTAGCTAAAACCTTCCAAATACTGTGATATATTTCTAACTGTACACCGTATAAACTCCAGAACTCAAAAATCTGACCTCAACAAAGAGCCTTGAAATATCCTTTCTAGATCGGGAGAGCAACAAGCATCTGGCTCAATTGTTGATTTCAAACAAATTTCATTCTAACCAAATGAAATTTTGATCACATTTCAAAATTCCCCATCATCAAATATAACCATACTACAAACAAAGGAATCAAAATGGTTACACCCCTGTAACTAGCCAAAAAAAACAAAAGCAACTGCATCACCCATGCCCACATCCACATCTTACCCAAACAATTGAAACAACGCAAAAAAAAAAACACAATCCCAACAACCACATCATCACCTTGCACCACTAACAACCACACGACCCCGATGCAAACGACCGCTCCTTATTCTCGCTTCAGTATGAAGTGAGACTATCATTCTACCTTTGTTAGCATCAACACCAAACCTAGAATCAACACATGGTGCCACCACAACAATTGGAGAAGCTACGAGGACCTCCTCATCCGCTCCCACCAACTCAATCAAGGCCACGGGATAATTATGGTAGTTTGAATCAGTTTCGGACCCTTCACCACCAAAGATAGCATAAAGCTCAATAGGTGACTCATAACGCCTAGACCTCGTCTCTACCCTAGATAACCTGTACTCATCTTCACATTCCCTCATTATTGGATAATCTGCCACTTCAGCCTTTCTAACCTACTCCTTGAGGCGGGGACTTCTTCTAGCTCGAGTTGGGATGGACCCAACACCTTCAACAGCCACCCCAAAAGCACAAGGAACAATACTCTGTTCAATTTGCTTCTACTCCTGCTGAAAATTCCTCATTCCCATCCTGGCACTTCTTCATAATGGGGAAATAGGAACCATGGACTTATCCATCCTATTCATAAGTTAAAAACTCATCAAGAAAACCAATTACCTATAAACAAACACAAACTCAAAAAAGAAATGATGTGAATGAGCAATTAGCAAGAATTTATCGAGCAAGCTGGTGCAAAGAACATTAATTGCTCCAATTATAGCATGAGGAAATGAGTGATTAGTGGCTGATGTTGCCACCACAAAACATCTCCAAGCTCATGGAAAACTGCATACAACCCATCATGATTACTAGGTCAATACCACTCGCACGCATGGAAATTAGGATGAGATCCACTGAAAGACTTGTGCCATTAATGAATGTAACATGTAGAGTGCAAATAATGCTCACATGGGCATATTAGAATTTTGAATTTAGACCATCGATGTGGTAAGGACTTGGCATGTCAGATGACTCAGATCGAGTCAAATATCATTGAAAAACCCACGTCACCACTTGGAAAACCCAGTAGCCAATCACATACCTCATACTCAGAGACATGTGAACCAGTAGTGGGCCCCATCTAGCCACCTTGAACCACAAAGCTAGGAAATGTGTCACTATCTTGAACACCTCACAACACTTTCAAAAACATTAATCTGATCATGCGAGGCTGGCGAGGGGCGGTCACAATTAATCCCCATTATTAAATAGTCGTCCTTGATTTGACATCCATTTATCACCATTGGCGCATCGGGACATGCCCCACTCCACTGTACGTGAAATATTGTAGCATCTTGCATACCTCACACCACTTTAGTGACATTAGTAGGAAAACCTGCGAGGTCTATGAGGAACAGTTCAGATTTGAACCCTCCGATCTGACAGCCTGCCAATCTACACATGGAAAATAAGTTATTTATAATAATGGGGCTGACAAGGGAAATGGGAAAAAACCCTCGAAGGCACAAAATTTTAGGCCAAATTCTAAACATTGGGAAAAAACACCCTATTTTAGGAAAAAATAATATTAAAACCCGAACATGGAGAAAACTGACAGGTTAGGTAAAGGGGCCGGTAACAACACAAGAGACAAGGCTCAACCAAATGACTTAAAAGACTGGTAACCCACAATAATAGGTCAGCACAAAATTATAACGTAAGGGTTTATTTCATAAAAACCAATTTCAACATGCGTAACAAAACCCTAAACCCTAACGTTAGATCCCTAGTCATGAAAGATGAATAGACACGTAAACCAGGCAAAAGTTTGACAAAATTTTAAAAGTCCCATTAAGTATTTCTTTGCTAAAATTTTGTTATAGAGCTTGGAAACGCCATCATTCCCCAAATACTCATAGAATAGGAAGAATGAAACATAGAGAGTGAAAATCAAATAAAGTATCTTGGGTTAACATGGAATAGACCTAAACCTCTCGATGCCTTGTATCATCCCCAAAAGGAAAAAAATAAGACAAAAGAAATGATAATTGTTTACGAAATATAGAAGAATGTAGATATCAAGTAATGAATTCACATGAAGAGATACATCAAAAAAAAGTATGACTGATCACATTATACACATGCAATCAAACAAAGGCCATCAAAAAGAAAAAAAGGAAAAGACTAGTAAAGCACATATGAGTCAACCGATAGAAATTTGTCCACATCCCAATCTTGATCAGTATATGTAGAAGCCAAATAGCTAGCCAAAGGAACAATATCAAGTTCAAAACTATGACAAGGTTATCTAACCCCTTGCCCCCACTAAGTGCAGGACAAGGATGAACCGAGATGAGTGATGAGAATGAGCTTCTTGCAATAAAGATTTTTTTTGCAATGAATGTTAAGCATGTAATAGTGAGTATTCTTTGATCCTACAAATATTACATGGCAAGGAGAAAAGTGCATGCCTTAAGGGACGATCTCTATCATATCAAATTTCTCAAGGTTCCTCCTTAAAGAATGACACTAATCAGTACTACGCCCAAGAACTCTTTGATATTGACAGTGAGACATGTTTGTATTCTTATGTTTTGGATTTTTAGTTTCTCTGATTGGTGGTAATGTTAAGATTCATTTATGAAGAAATATGTGTAAGTGCCTTTCATTGGGAGATGTCAAATAAGGGAATTTAAGCTTCTTAAGTTTCTAAGGCCTTTGTCATGTTCTTGTTGAATGAGGAGGACCTAAGGTAACCCTAGTGTCCTTCTTAGACATCACTTCATCATTATAAGGGAGAACATTTGTATCCTCAGAAGATGTGGAGGGATAAGGATTTTGATATCCTAGTCCTTTAGTATGTTCAATAGGAAGTTGCTCTAAAGTTTGTGAATTTCATGCTCATTAGGTATGTCACATCCTTGCTTAGTTAATATTTTAAATCCTTGGCCATAAGTCTCTTCTAGGTTGATGGGTATGTTGGTAATTTTGTTAACAGAAGATGGATAGGTATGCACTTGATTAGAATAACTAGATTCACTCATTGTTGGAGGTTTAGGCTTGGTTTGTGACTCAATTTTAGGATGTAAAATTAAAAACATCTCACATGGTTGGATGGTTGGGGGTGTTAGTTGTTTCATGGAAGGGTAAAAGGATTCATTGCTTTCAATATTGTTAAGGAGTTTTTTATGAAATTATTCATGATGTCGTCATATTCTCCAATTATGTCAACTTCATGAGGACATTCATTAGGAGTGGATTGAGCATGGTCATATTCTATTGCATTAAGATCATTGCCAAAAAGACAACTTGAAAGATCAAATAAAGGTGTTCAAGGCCTCCATAGATTACTAATGCACATGTCCATTATAAGAATAATTTTGAAATGTAATTTTTTAGATCTTAAGCAAGATAATTTTTTGATTATGCTATGTAAAACCCTGAAAATTATGTCTTGTAAATACAATTTTGGATTCACATAATGCACTAAATCTATCAAATGAAGCTTAATATGATCAATTCCAAGTAACATAAATTCTATAAACTTAAACTAAAAATTGAAAACAACAAAACATAATTCAAAAATAAAGTTTTTAATGCCTAAAAATTCAGGAAAAAACCTTTATCATCATCTCATTCACCCTTGGGTGAATGGGTCCTAGTTTAGGGCTTTTAAAAATGTATTTATAGATTTTTGAGTTGATTCTTGTGGTTTCTAGATTTTGGTTTTAGATAATGAGCTATAGTTTCAGATTTTTTTTGAAATTAAGCTTGACTGAAAATGTGAAATATGACTAAATGAAAACTTAGGAGAACTAATTTGGAATGTATTTTTGACTGAATTTTCAAATTTAAATGAATGATGATGCAATGTTATGTAAATGATTTGCAAAATGACTATTTTTTTTTGTATTTTTTAGATTTTCAAAGATTTAAAAATGCAATCCTAAAACCCTAAATGAGATTCAATTCAATGCAATTCAATGAAAATGAATACAAGATCTAGATCTAGGGTGAAAATGGACTCCAAAATTAGAAAATTACAATGCTCAAAAGTAAGGTTCACCAAAATGGATAGAATAAAAATAGGTGAATGATGGTATTATGATGGACCTATTCTTCCTCAATTCATTAGGAAATGAGATCCACACAATAAAATTATTATCAACCCTTAGGTGAATTAAATCAAAGTCTGAATCTACATATTTCCTTTTTCTCTTATGTTTAGGGTCTTGGTCAAACAACACTTTGGGGAGAAAAACTAAAAATAGTAAATCAACACCAAATTACAATCTAAAACTTTGAAAAACAAGATTTAGGTCAATATTGACAGAACCAAAAAACAAAAAGAAAATCAGAGAGAGGAAAATCTGAATGTACCTTTAACCAAATGTGAGTTTCTAAATTTGATCTGGGACTCATTCACCTCGAGGCGAATGGGTCCCAAGTTAGGGTTTGTCTGCAACTTTTTTGAGCCTATACTATAGATATGAGTCTTCCAATTTTTCCAGATTTCAAGATCAGAAAGCTAGAAATAAATCTTGCAAGTGAGTTTCTGTGAGATGAAAAAATTTATGACAAATTTTCTAACTTTGACAAGTTCTTCAATTTTTCTCTTCAAGAGATCTTCAATATTTCTTCCACCTAAATTTTCAATCACAAATCAAGAGTGAAAAATCTTTTCTTTTTAGTGAATGTGGTTTTTCCTTGGTCAAAACGCATTTTGGTAATTAAACCTTGGAATGAAATAAAACATGAAAAAGGGAATGAAGAATGAACAAATATATGTTACCGCTTAACAAACCCTTGCATAAACCTTGGAATGTAAATTTATAACTTGCATGAAATAGCTTGAATGGAAGTGGATCTTGAACCTTTGGTCTTGACTTAAAATAATGCTTTGAATTATTGAATGGATCATGAAACCTACATCATCATGTATTAGCTCCAATAACATTGATGATACAAGAAGACCTTGATGTGACAATTGGATCTTGATAGTTGTAATAAATCTTCAATAAATATTCTCTTTAATTCCTTGGATATATCTTTAAAATACTCTCTTAGATCTTGAAAATTTCTAGAAAAATCTTAGATGAAACATAGTGAAATAACCTTATATTTATAGATATGTATCCTAAATTTCTTGAACTTCAAATATCGCAAGTAATATTGAATCACGGATTTGAATATGTTAAAATATTGGCAAAAACATAATTTGAATTTAGGTCTGAGGTCTAAGGGAGGACCCATTCACCCATGGGTGAATGGGCCTAGGTCCCTAAACCTTGGACACACATTTGTCAAGGTAAAGTGTTATGTTAAGGCTGTTGGTTGCTTTTTTATATTGGGAACCACATGAACCTTAAAATCCTCTAAACAATAGCCAACCCTTATGCTCAAAAACTATCAAATATTGTGGCCAAAAAATGAATAAGGACTTACAATCCATTATTCCTACTCTTTGGGCTCTGTGAAACCCAGGAGGGTATTCCTTATCACACTTAAGAATTTTTTTGGTTCCTAAGAGTGCTCTTATACAAACTTAAATTCCTATTTGAGTATAACTAAGAATCCTTCACAAATGGTTTGGTTGGTCTCTAAAAAAATTACTACTTAGTGATAGGAATTGAAAGGACATTCATTGTTACATACTATAATTGAATAATTTTAAATGAGTTATATTTTCTAATTCCAAAATCTCTAGCCAGGTGTGTTGCTAGTTGGTTTTCCTAAAGTATGCTTAATGAATAGACCAATGCTCTGTTTATTGGGAAATGGAGTCAAATTATGTAATAATCAGTAATATATAAGGCATTCATTATGAAATTTTGAACTATTGCCATACCACTTTATAGCATGTAATTTATTGTATCCTATACATAATTTCTTACCAAATATTACACTCCTCCATACATATTTATGAGTTCTTTTTAGCATTTAATAAACTCATTGAATTGAAGCCAAAAAAAATCTGTACTATCAATCAAAACGATTAAGGATGAACTAAAAGACCATTAACATTTCTATCCATAACTTGCAGGAGAAAATATATAAGAGAGTACACGTATAAGAACTTGATATTTTTCATTCATTTTTTAAGCTTTCATAAAACTAGTTTAAGATTACTACATAGTTTACTTATACCCTAGAATTCTTGTTGTTCTATCTATCTGCATTATAATATATATTTATTACTATACATAGTTTCACCTACACCATTTCTAAGACTTAGAAATTGACCCTTGTAATTAGCCTTGAAATCCCTTTTATAGAGTAAGGGAACAACAAGCATCAGGCTAAATTACAGTCACATTTGCTCAAATTTAACTTTAATTTCACTAGTCTTCAAAATATTCCCCAAGAAGTTGTAAATCATCATTTATAGCACAAAAGAGATCAAAATGTAAAAAAACATTTGTTAGGGAAGCCCACCATCCTTCCAATAGGTACCACATCATAGCATCAAAGTTTGTGCATTCACATCAACCACCTAAAGTCACCATGAACATAGAAAGTAGAAGGCAACAAGAACCGAGATTCACACACATTAGCCCAAAGAGGGATGTCAATACAAAGGACAAAACATCTAAGAATCATCTCAAGAGGGGAGCGGGCTGATATTCTACCTAGTTAGTAGAATAAGAAAGCCCGCTTAGTGTAATTAAAATTGGATTGGCCATCAACACCTCATCCTCGGAGTCAGTCAGATTAATCAAGGCCACAAGATATTGGTAGTAGACAGAGTTAGTTTCATCTCCACTGTTAGATGGACCATCTCAGACATTGATGGGAGATTGATGTCATCCCATAAAAGCTTAGTGATACTTCTTTTTCCTTGCAACCTCTCTCTCAGGCCATTCAACCTTCTTTTCCTATCCTTTGGTAGCTCCTCAAATGAAATTCATCTCCTTAGATGATATGCACACTTGAGAGTAGCTCGTATAGACTTCCTTTCAACTATTTCCTTCTTCTTAGGTGTTATAGGAACCTCAGGCACATCCTTCTTCTCTTTGGGCTCAACATTCTGAGACTCAAGAAGTCTCCTGGACCTACACATTGGGCTAATAGAAATTCTCACCTTACCAATTGTTGATGGAACAATAAAAAAAATACTACCCTCTTACATAAAACAAAAATCTCAAATTTTATAACACTTAGATAACTTTGTGTGCTCACTCCTAGACTCTCAATTATCTCATACAAAAAATGGTGAGAATAACAAGAAAGGAGTCACCAATAAATAGGCTAGCTGCAACATGAATTTATTAATGTTCTAAGAGAGATCACACAAGAGAGCCATCAACTAGCTACCTTAATTTTGAATCTGAGTTGTTGATCACACACCATAACAAATCAATGGGCAATTAACCAAAATGGTTAATTATGACACAAAATTAATTTTGTATGTGTTTGATACTTTTTTCCGAATCAAATGTCCCAAGTGGATAAACACCCACTCAATCTACATAATTAATGACATACTTATCCTGATAAATCTTGTCATGCCACATTTACTTGTTCACCCATGGGATTTAATTTGCTCACTAATCATCACCACAAGATAGTGATAAGCAATCATAATCGATCCTTAGAATATCACCTATACTTTGTGTTTCCTCAAATAATTTATCCCACATGTACCAGTGCCTAATAGAAATGATGACCACAACTACAAGCATCTCCCAAATCTTGAATGTGTGCCAAGTACTTGGTTGAAAGTTGGCGATGCTCTAAATTTTAATGCAGTTTTAGCCAAATTTGTGTGAAAATTCTTCTTTTCTAAAGTTTATCAAACCATCTGAAGTAGTCCACGTGGAAATCGCCCTCTTTCCCACTAAAAATGAGAGGCACAAATGTGGTCCTCACGAGATGGCAAGGATTGGTCAGAGTAGTCCACATCAGCTTCCATCAACCATCGATCTAAGACCTTTCCAGAGTACATGTATTCATTAAGAGTCATTAGTTCCCTACATTAGAGTGACAAATCTCACCATGCCCACTAGACCACTCCCATTAATAAGCTTTAAAATAGAGGCCAACGGGGTGGCAGGGAATGATGGTGATTGGGCCACGTTGCTTTGTAATTACTGTAGATCTATTTTTTGGTGCCACTTACTACTTGCAGAAGATATATGGCCCACCATAGCAAGATTCCATGTGTCACCATGCCCACTTTCCCATGTGACTTCTTCACCCTAATAAACAATACGAATGGGTGCACGAGGAAAAAATGAGATGATAGCACATGTGGTGGCACTTACCATTGATCACCTTCAAACTCTTGCATGTATATCACCTAGAAACATGGAGCCCACCACTCATGATGACATATGGAAACTGCCCACCAGCCCATTCATTTATTTTAATAAAAAATAAACAAGAATAGGGCAACAAGGAGTGGTGAGGATGCTACCTCATGTTTCATTGATCACCGTTGATTCTCTATGATACCACCTGCAATATTCAATAAAATTTTGGGCCCACAAGACACATGGCTTAAGCCTTCCAGGCCATGTGACTAAAATAATAAGGTCAAAAACTAGAATGGGCGCACATGGAATGTTTGAGATCCTTCCTTATTGATCAAATGACCATCATAAACCTCCATTTCTGTACATGCCAAAAAAGTTAGTTGATAAACTGGGGCCACCCCTAGGTCAATGATATTTAACCCCTAAGGATGAGGACTTTAAAACCTAAGTTTTAATCATGAAATATTAGGCCCAACTATGGTAAAATTTAAAATGAATAACTTGTAGACAGTTACCAACAAAGCCAACCTAAGGGCCCTATATGGAGAATGATTTTAATGGATCAAGACACAACTTAAGTGACTGGAAACTAGGTACAGAGGTCAACGAAGGATTATAATGCTCAATTTTGATACCAGCACAAATTTTGAAAGGAGGGTTAATAACCTAAAACACAAATTCTTAACCCCAAGCACAAAAGCATAAAATGATGACAGGGCTAGACACACCATAGAATTTTCAAAATTTTAGAGTTGTACTAGTGGCTCATGCTTGGTGATGCATACTCCTAGTGGGTATGGTGAGAAACAAAATCTCAAGGTGAATCAAACCAAAAGACCAAAACCAAGAGTCTTCTCGAACAAGGTAGACAAACCCAACAAAAGAAAAAAAACCAACAGAAAGTAAAATATACAATGCACATCCCTCAGAGTCTTAAGAAAACTTCCTTCATCAATTTCATAGGCTTCACTCCTCAAATTGGTTGCCTCAGGCCCCTAACAATGAAGGCCAACTTTTACCTTTGTCACAAATTCTATCCTCAGTTGTATGCAATGGATCAAAAATTGTATCAAGCCTTTCCCAAGGATCTACTTCATTGTGATTGACACAATCAACCATATCATATTAGATTGGGAAAGTGAAGCACTCCTAATCAACCTTTTTAATAACATCATAGACTTTGATCTCATATTCAATTTTCATCTCAAATTGAAAGCCTTCATAAATAGTTTGTTGTGTACCCTATAAACAACCCATAGATAGATCAAAAAGGAAATAAGCACACTCAAGAACACTCTTGAGTTGTACTGTATCAAAAGACTCATTGGCATCATCGAAGTAGGGGTCATATTTATTTGTAACACCCCCTAACTGGGTAAATGAATTCATCTTAGGTTCAATAACATATTTAACTCATTCCCTATATAATCATTCAGCTCCAAACAAAATGTCAGGAATAGGCCAAAACAAATCAACACTCATAGGATCATCAAAGAGACATTCATGCACAAAAAGTAAATTCATGTGCAATATTAGGCAGACCAACAAATTCCTCAACATTATCAATTGGTAATGATGTTGGTTCAAGCTCCATATACTTATCATGATGTATATTCTGATCATTTAAAAATATTGTTTCATGCATGAGTGCATCATCATCCTTTTCATTTATAGCAGACATTTTCATTTCTGCTTTACAAAAACAATTATAATCAATAGGGAGATAAATACATTCACCTACATCTTCATAATTTTTAGTTTTATGTTTAGGATCAACCATTCAACACATACATTTCTATCTTCAGATTGTTCATTATTCACACAATTAATATGCTTCATTGGTTGTATATCCTCATTACATTGCATGTTTTCATCCCTTATCATTTGTTCCTTTATCTATGCATGAAAAACCTTATCAATATTCATATGACCACACCCTCCATGTGAATAAAGTACACCTTGATTGTCTTCATAAAGGTAATTACAATCAATAGAGGAAGAAATAGAAACTTTGTTCTCATACTGATCATCAAATTTAATGACCATATATGTGTCAGATGTAAGGTAACCAAAAGAAATATCTTTGAGGAGCTCATCAATGTGTTTCCTTAATTGCTCATTATTATACATCAACACTTCATTAGATGCATCATCAGAGTCATCAAAGAGTGGATTATTTCTACACCAATAATGATCACAATGTAATATTTCTAGTTAATATGGAAGCTCACTAAACAAAGGGTTATGCCACACATTCACTGTTGTCACAAATTTTTCCCCTCCCTCAGTATGATGGTACAAATCTTCCATATTATCATTGTAATCAAAATCATTGCAATCACTAGAAGAGCATATAGATATATTTTCAACTTCATTCTCATCATTAATGATCAATGTGTTTGATCCACACTTTGGAAACTCTTCAAAGGAAGAGGATTATTCTTCCTCAAGTAGATATACATCTCCATTATTATATTCACACACCCTATTTGAAGTAGAAGATTCCACCTCCATGTCATCAAGACAAAAACAGCCAACTGAGGAATGGCTACATCCATTGTCATCATGATTATCACAACAAGGAGATCCCTTAATACTGAATTTATGTTCAGACTGAAAGCTCAAGTCTTCACTCCTAACATCTTGCTCCCTAGTTTGCAAAAAGGTTTCAACAATAGATGCATCACTATTAGTAGCCGAATATTGGTAAGGAAAGATCTCTCTCCTCTCTTCAACTTCCTTATTCAATATATCCCAAGGGTACAATTCATGCCTCTCTAAGTTATCTTCAAACCCTATTTCTTCATTTTCCTCATCATTATATAGATCAGCATTCATGTTATTTATGAAGTGATCACAATCATTAAATTTTCCTATAGAACAAGATGGATGTTCATGCCCTACTATATATGTTCTCTTGGTGTTTGCATCATTCTCTATTTTTCTTCAATAGGATAACCACCATCAATATTATGAAACATCACCTCTTATTCATGATCACACTTGGCTCCTTCTACAATCTTTATCCATTCAAATACTTCATCAAAATTCTAAGGCTTCAATTCCTTTCGAAATTTACTCAATTTGGAATCATAAATTTCATAGAACAAATCAATGAATGTTGAATCCTTAGGTCTAAGATTCTTAGGAACCTCCAACAAAGCATCCAAGAATCTTCAGAAAAAATCATAGGGTGACTCTTATTTGTGTCTTTTAATCTCATACAAGTTCTTAATAAAATATATTTTATGAACTTTCCTTAAACTCGGTTGATATTCATCTTGATGCTCACTTTGATTTGCATGTTGAGATGACTAAGAAATCAGAGCAGTAAAAGTATTCATCTCTTGACCATCACTTTTATTGTTTGCTCTATCTGTAATAGGTGTATTAAGTCCACCAATATATGCAACCTTATATCCTTTCTTCATTGATTATTTCAGATTATTTTCAATATACATAGAAATTTTATATGCCTGGTGTAATGTTGTGGGTTCCTTGTCTCTCAACAAATAACTCATCTTACTATCAAATACACCCAAATACAAAACCAAGCACTCAACATTATTTGGTCTTATACTTTCTAGAATGTCCTTTATTTCCTATGAGAATCTAAGGTTGAAAGTAATAACCAACTCATCTTTATTTCTATGGATTTAGATAAAAAAAATTATTACCACATTAGGTTTATGCTTTCACCAAATTGTTCTACAAATGCTGCTATAAACTGATTCCGTGAAGCAATAGAATAAGTCAATAAAAATGAGAACCAATTTCTAGCATCATCCTTGAAAGACTGAACAAAAAGTTTCATGAAAATATCCTCATGATTTACTTCATAATCTCCCATCACATCCACAAATGTTTGCAAATTCTTAGAGGTTGGTTCTAATATTTTCCCTATGAATTTGGGAAAATGTTTCCTAACATTTCTAGGAATTAGGTTAGGGAAACCTTTGATGATACTAAAATCCAATGGCATATACCTTTCAATAAAAAAATCCCTTTGAGGATATGGTAAAATTTGATTGTCCTGCATATTTTACTTGCTATATCATAGGGGAAACCTTCTTATGTTCACTATCTAGATATTATCAATCTTCAATACAATCACACCAAATTATCTAAGGAGGAAAAGGAGATTCTCCGATCTCAACCCTCCTCTTCTCTAAAAAATGATGTGAATTTTGATGAGTACCTTGAGGAGTGTACTCTCTCTAAGGATGAGGAAATATTTAAAGGTAATTGTGTAACTCCTTGTAATAAAGGCCCATGTGACCCATGCTTGTTTGCAGGCTTCTGGAAGTAAGCCTAATTTTGGGTGGGTGCCCCTCAGTTTGCTTTGGATTTTGGATAGTTACTTAGATTGCATTTGGACTTTATGATACTATTTGATGAAACTTGGTTACTATGATACTTAGATGCTTAGTTATGATGATACTTGATGACACTATTATATCTAATCTTTTATGGTTCCATCATGCTTAGTAGACAAGTTCAATTGTTTAAGTGAATTATCATTGATACGAGTATTATGTGTTTATGGGATGTATTTTTTATCATGATTTGATATCTTCTTATTGTGTGTTGATGTATTGGTGAAAGGGAATAGGGTCGCATCACTCACTTGTGAGTACCCTACAATGCTGCAATTTTGCCTTCATAGTGTGTTTGCTTGTTTCTCTATATACATGTTCGACCATGTGGTTTACTGCAGGTTATAGGTACCATGCATCGAATCCACTTGAATTTACAGGTTTGAGCGTGCCTTAATCCCAATGGAGGTTGTTGATTTAGAGATAGAATCAAGTCCCCCACATTGAGCCATCATCCTAAACAAGGATGAATATCTGGGTTGATACCTTGTCAATTCTGAAGTCAGTCTGTTTCATTTAAAGTTTTTCATTAAGGACAAAATAGGTTTTGAAGGGGCCCCAAAACCCTTTAACAACAAAGAAGAGACAGATATAGCATGAACAAGTACAAATCAGAGAACCATAAGCTGCTAGAAAAGAAGATAAAAAAAGAACCAACCCATGGGCAGCGCCACAAAAAACTAGCAAAAACCCAACAAAAGTCTAGCCACTAGGCCAAATTATTCTTGATGTTCACCACCTCCTACTCTAGATTTTTCCTATTTAATACTACTTTCTTTATCTCATAAATGTGTTTGAAAAGTTAAATAGCATTTACGGGGCACTGTACCCCTCACAAAGAGCCACTAGGGCCAAAAAGGAATGAAACAACAACAGGAAAAATAACAGAAAAAACCACAGAGACAGCCCATGGATAGCACATTGATAGCCGAAAAACAACCGACAGACCACCAACAAACGCAACTAACTAGCCTCATCCCGGTTCTTGATCAGGAGGTCCACTACCTCATCGCCCACCCATTCTTTGTTTTCCTGGCTATTATTCCCCTCCAGTTCCTCTTTTATGACATTTGACAGCGCACTAGTAACAAAGTGGCTCAGTTTCATAGTAAAGTGGGTCAAGCCCCTAAATCTTTTGTCCAGGGTGTTCGGTCTCTTTGCCACCATATCCGAATCTTCCCCAGTATCCCTAGTCTCCTGCATCTCACCAGGTTTAGTCACCAACGGAGTGTGTGAGTCAGAGCCATGGCAAGGAATCTTGCTGTCCATCGGGCTAGGTAGCGACTTCTCCCCCAAATTCATCAGTCTCCTCGTCAGACTCTTCCTCCTTATAACCCTTGTTGTCTGACAACTCCACCTCCAAGTCCTCAATAATCAGTCTCTTTTTGATGTTCTTGGCCAACCTCCCCGATCTCCTCCTACCACTTTCCCCACCAGTCAGCTCCGTGGTCCCAACAACTGTTTCCCCTCTGGAGTCAATCCCAACCACATTCCTACCCTTGCCCTTGCCTCCCTAAGCAATCATAGCCTACAAGCCTTTCTCCTTTCCCATCATCGGCTTAGTGACATTAGCAGCCATGTCAACTTGGGTGGCCTTTAGCTCGCAGAGCCCTTCCGTCGTCGTAGCATGAGCCAAGCCTAACCCACCCTTGATCTTCTTATTGGCTATATTGGTTTTGATCTCCTAAATGTTGACAGGGGCCTTGTCAGCATTTCTCTTTAGATTCGCTCTAGCTCTTTTGCTCGGACTAACACCCTCTGCCAAGCTTTGTTCTTTTTGAGCATCAAGATCCACAACAATCATATCCTGATAAACATTCTCTAGATTATCAACCATCATATTCATTGTATTCATAGTAGTTTTTAAAATCTTGTGGCTCATTTCCATCACCATCAAGATATAATCTTTTATATTCTTAAGTGTGTCCTCCATAGCAGAAAGCTTATCATCATGGTTACTCTTAAATTGTTGAAGATCTTCAACTATTTTCTTGAGGTAGTCCACCATGCATTTTTTTTCTTCCTCATTCCTAAGATCAGTGACCCTATCTCTGTCTCTTGTTGTGTGGTCAATCAAATCATACCCTTCCAACTTGCTACTAATATCCCTTTGTTTCAACTTAATTTCCTTAATCTTTAAAAAGACCCATCTTATCAGTCTAAAAAAATCCATAGACCGATTACGAGTAATGGCGAGGATGTCAATAGGAAACTCACATTCGGTTTTGAAGTAATGGTCATCTGCCTTGAGATCAATGGGAAAATGAGGCCTATCCTCTCTGTCAGTGGCAGGGTAGCTAGAATATTCCGATGAGGGGGCCGACTGAGAATCATCTTGATTAGTATCATAGGACAGATCTTCCAAATCCTTTGTTTTAACCTTCTCTTGGGGGAGACAATATATTTTCCTTTCGCCTTAGGTTTAGCATTTTCAAAACTTGGGAAAAGAACCTTAGCTTTGCCTTTAGAGGTCATAGAACCAGGTTTAGATGGGCACTAACTTTATTATTTCCTTTACTACTACCCTTCCCCAACACCTTTGAGGGCCGGCCAACCTCATCCTCCAAATCCATTTCCCATTCTTCCTTTTCCATGTAACTAGTTCCCAATTCATCCTTTTCAGAAATAGAGTGGGGAGAAGGGGAAAATTGAGACAGAGATGACATAGATTTAAAATTCTTAAAGATTAAGGAAAGAAAGCCCTCATGAAGGATAAGGTATCTAACAAGGTTCATACTATGGTCATTAAGGTTGGCATTGAAAGAGGTGGACAGATAGAAAGGGAAATAAACCCTACCTGATGCTAGAAATAGTTGAGGAACATGAAATGGTAGTCAAAGACTGTAGTGTATCTCCCATATAGAGTGATGTATTCCATAATCACCTTCAACACCTCCTGCTAGAGAAAATTAATATTCTTGGAGTAGTAACTACTTTTGGAAACCCTACGCAGGTCCTCTTTTTCCTTCTCAGTCTTTAGAAACTTTTTCACAGCCTGGTCTGAGAGTTTCTTGTCCCTGTAAAATTTGAGACCCTCCATGGAAAGCCTCGTCACCTAAGAAATTATTTGCTCGTCGATGGCAACCTTTCTCAAAAAGAAATTTACTTTACCATTCTTCCATTCCTTAGCAAAATACCTAGTGAGCTTCTGGTCCCAACCATGGAGTTTTTCAATATAAGAGGTGAGCCCACTCTTCTCCAATAGTGTCCACACCTTAGCATTATTCCTCAAATCCTCACAGTTTGTCGATTCCACATGGTGACTCTCACCACCCATATTGGCATAGTTACAAGCCTGCTTAGAAGACTCCTGAAAGCCACAAATATTGATAGGCAAAAAACCTAGAAAGTGTGTGAGGCAAAAAATATCGAAGTGGCTATAAATTCTTTTGTAATTTGGCCTTCGATAGGAAATTATTGAACAACAATTCCAAGACTGCATGAAATGACACTCATATCCCATAATCATTAATTAGTAGGGGAATTTGAATCCTTCCTGTGAATTCTATCATACCTCAATAAGGCTATGACATCAGCCTCCAACTTGTCACCCCTTTGCCACGTGATTTTTTCATTGGCCTGAACACCCTTGCTGGCAAAGAAGTTTGCCATCGTGTTAATTTCCCGGTAAGCATGGGAAATGAAGCAATTTTTAAAAGAGCTTATAATCTCCTTGGATATATTAATCCAGATCTCTATAGTCCATGAAGGCTTTTGGAGGCCCTTAATACATTGGAAGATATTGTTTGATTCCCCTTCTAGCCACACATTTTTGAAGTTCAGTTGACGGGAAAGATTTAAAACTTGGAAAGCCCCTATGGCTTTTTCAAGGTGGTTGGTCTGGGTGCCCAAGGGGAGTGCCACCGCTGAAATAAAAATTCCATTCTCATCCCTTATCACTTCCCCACACCCAACAGGTCCAGGGTGTCATTTAAAGTTATACTTGTACCCGATTAGGTATTTTTTGATATTTGGTTTGTTAGATAATTTGATGTGCTTGTATTTTCATATGTTTCATTCTTACCTTGCGACTTCTAGGAGTAAGACAGATCAATCTTCTACAATCAGGGGTTGGCCTTTGGGGTGTGGTCAAAATTCACCCTTATTATACCCATAGAAAAATATGTGATGACACTCCTCCCTATAGAAAACTTTTATTCCATGTTTGTTTTCCCCTTGTTGTTCTTGTACCTCTAGAAATAGTTGTTCCTTTATGTTTTGTTTGTTACTTTTGTATGTTGGAGTGATGTTACCCTTTTGTGTTGTGTTGTTTTCTGCTTGTCTTCGTTTGTGGTGGAACCTTAGAGGACTTAGTGTAAATTACATGTTAACTTATATTTGGAAATCCTAGTATGTTGCACTTCAAAAAAAAAATGTGTTGTAGTGTGTTGTCCTCTAGGGTTTTGTGGCAACATACTAGGATTTCCAAATATAAAAATGGCAAGATCAACTACCTTGCCCTTTTGGAGGGTATTTTGAGCACGCATGCATTTTGTCTTGTAGTGTGTTGTCCTCTAGGGTTCTGTGGTAGGGCATTACACATGGTTGTGTAACGCCCTACCACAAAACCCTAGCGGACTTCTCACTAATGCCTAAAATGGAACATTTTTTTAACTGCAATTAACACACTAATGCAAATGAAACATTAACACAAATCTAACCTAAATTCTCTAAGGCCCATGACAATGCTACTTAATTCCCATTAGTCCAAATTGCAAGAACGGAGAAACACTACAATTAAGAAATTATATTTAACCATCATATTTAATTGAATAATCAATATGAACAACCATAACATTGTACTAATAGAATCAATCCATTTAACTACATATACAACAACATCTTTACTAAATCCATTACATAAGAGAGTTCTACATCATTTTTCATCTTTATGTTTACATCATATCTCCCTATATACATGTGAGGAGTGTACATCAAAGTATGCTACATGATACATCATGTATAAGGATAAATACGAGTACATTAATAAAATCCACCAAAGCTGGTATAAATGGAGAAGTCTTCCATCTAGGAGAAGTCACACAATCACGAAAAAGGAGAGGGAACCCAATGGAGAACAATGCACTTTCCACCCAACCATGTGAAATCGAAAGGTCCACCCCCTGTGCTAGGAGACAACAAAGGGTCCCACCATCCCGAATAGACAAGAAACATAGACTACACAAGGTTAACATGACATCACTGAACAATTAAAGACCAAAAATCAAATGATAGAAACATCACTTCAAGAGGGGCATAAACATCCAAGGGAAAATAAGAGATAGGAGAATACCATCTTGTCGTAGGAGGAGTGTCATCACATAGTTTGCTAGGGTTTACCTTGGTGTAACCTTCCTAGGCTACTAGACACCCATCCTAGGTTACCGTGGCCACCTCTACCAGCCACCAAACCCCCATAAAAATGCATAAGTGCTCAAAATACCCTCCAAAAGCGCAAGGTAGTTGATCTTGCCATTCCATGCCTTGTCAAATCATCTCAAGCCTAAACAAGCACTTGATCCATGAGTGAGACATTCAATTATCTTGATTAGTGGGATTACTACCCAACCGCCAAGTTCATTTCAAGTTATCACTTAATTACAAAACTCTCACATGGGTTACCCAGGTGCCACTTTGTGCATCGAACCCCCATCAAGAGCCACCCCCTACTGGCAACTATGAGACCCCAATCAAATCTAGAGAAAGATTAGTTGAACAATCACAAGAATTCATAATAATACACCATGGCGAGGCATAACCCTTCCCGCTCACAATTTCCAAAATCTCAACCACAAAGGTGAACACACAGTGCAAGGATAAAGATCATCAATTACTCCATGAATACAAAACCATCATAACAAGGGGATAACAACGATAACATCAAAGACCACTTTCCCTAGCCTCTAGAGGACTCCCGTATTCATTTCACAAGATGAAAAAATATGAAAAATATCCACAAATTGCTTCCAAATAACATCCATTCACTTGTTTCACAAAAACAATTCAAAACACTAATAGAAGAGAGGATTCTAGAGTGGGTTCACAAAGCTTACATGTTAAGTTTCAAAATAACCATCTTAATCCAATTTAACAATATTTTATTCCAAGAAAACTAATCTTTCTTGTTCATAATCCACTACTTCTTTTGTAATCAAGTTTCATTATATTTTTTTCACTTTTCTAACATGATCGTTTAATAACTAAATCAACAATAATCATTTATGGATCTCATGAATTATATACACATATTCGCAATTGAAAGATCATAAACACATGAATAAATATAAATATACATATTATATATATATATACACACACATATATATACATATTCGTATATATATTCTATTTCACATATATAAATAATATTACCACAATAAAATTCTATTTAAAATTCAAATTATAAGATACATTTTTTTTTTAATTCATACATAGAAATACAATATATAATTACATATATATATAACATAACTCAAATTGACCTATACATATAACATACTCTAATCGACTGAGGCTGTACACAACCAACCATGCATGGGTCAGTAAGACCAGAAATTGAATATAATATAATTTGATTAATCTATATATATATATATTGATAGTAATTCGATTAACATATACATCGATTGCAATTCAATTAATACATAATTCGATTATCATATAAATACTACATCATATAGATATCGAATGCAATTCAAGAGGTGAGGATATTAAATCTCCCACACAAAAATTCAAATTGTGGATTCATACAACACAATAGTTAAGGTTTCAATACATTGGCCGCTACTACTTGGCATTAGTCAAGAAAAGCCAGAGGCTACATCATTTTACAAAAGCGTAGTGATCTACTAGGTAAGCGTATAAATTAAGGCTGAGCATTTCCAATAATATTGCGTTTAAAAGGAACCCTAAAATATATGAAAAAAAATTTGATGAAAGATAGAGGAAATAAAAGGTATGCATGCCATTCGCAATACCTAAACAGATTAGAGAATAGAAGAATGCGCCTATGGTTTTTACGGTCCTACCCATATACCTATGCACAAGGAGATGGGTTATGCAAGAATAATGAGTGGATAACTATAAAACCACACACTATAAGATGGCTCACTGGTTCGATTGTTTATCTTTTGATGCATGAGTGTTCATTGACTATTGAAAAGGCTAATAATTTCGAGGTGAATAATAGGGCTTGAGAATATGCTTGAAGAAAGAAGGAAATTTGTTTATATATTCTCAAGAAAACCTTTCAATTGGGGATCAATAAAATACTCTATTCGAGGGCCCTTAGCATGATCAAATATGTGTGTTCTTTTTGAGAGGCTTGGGAGATTGTGAATATAGGATAAATAGAGGCCACAATATTATACATGGTGCAGTATTTAATAAATAGCATTATACCAACGTAGTTACAAAGAGGCTTCCAGTTGAGGTAAAATAAAATGCAAAGTAACAATGTCAGTTCCAAATAAAAGAGATTATAAATAAAGCAAACTCCATGGTAGATGCGCCTACGATGGCAGAAAAAGATTGAAAACCTCAAGAATAAGGATAGAATAGAATTCAATAGCAGGGTAAAAACTTCAATTATAAATTCCAGGCAATACCTAATAGCAATGTAAAGTAATATAATTACAATTTGTTTCAAATCAAATTTACAAATATAGGCACTCTATTCAAAACGGATTATGAACTTCAAACATTTTATTTCAAACAAAGAAGAGAATTGCAAAGAAAGGGAACCTGGAATATCTCATTTGATTGGGCGAAGAGTTGATGTCAGAGCTGAGTTTCCGAATGATTTTTTCTAAAAGCTCCAACAATTTTTATAGCAATTCGAATTCCAAAATGTAGAAAACAAGTTTTCCAACACCAAAAACCTCAAGTATAGGGAGAAACAAGATTAGTCATTTCAAGAACCATTCACGACCAAGAGAAAAACAAGCTTAGTTTCTCCCCCAAAATAACAAAAAGCCCCTTTTCTTTAGCAATCAATTAATTTATTAGCCACAGTCCTCCGTAGTTGTTGCATGAACTCTTCTTTAATTATTTTTATTTTTATTTTCACAATTCACAACTTATTTTATTTTTATTATTTTATAATTTTTAATCACAACTTGTAATTTACACACATAAAATTTACTTACACAATTCTTTTAATTTAATATATTTATTTTAATATTTCATTTAAATCATAAATTTTAATTTATTAAAAGCAAATAATTACTTTAATATTATTTACTTAATTTATTCTTCAATCATATAAAAGCTTATATTAAATTATTATAAAGTCTTTTAAATCCGACGATCCCTAGTTTATGAAATAATGAAACAAAGGCACTCATCAATCTCATTACTCAGAACATGCTATCAAGCAATTAACTCAAATGGACAGACCAAGCCACATACGACAACATGGTCAGGACGAAACATGGAGGGGCATTACATATATGGTAAAATTTGATTGCCCTATCTATTTTACTTGCTATATCACATGGGAAACCTTCTTATGTTCACTATCTAGTTATTATCAATCTTCAAATAGCTACCTCATTCACTAATTTGACAATAATCCTCAGACATAGGTTAAAACTTCTTGTCTTAAAACTTTCTTAGAGGCATAGTTTAGAAACAAACATACTTCTCAAATCATTATAAATATTACACATTACACTTTGGAAGTATGAAGAGGACTACCAATATTCCCTTTCTTAATGCAGTTTCATTTAATAGGGAATCATTTATTTTCTTCAAATTTTGAAAACTTCTTATAAAATTGCCTTTTCATGACAATTTTTATCTAGATTATGATAATACCTGGAAACTTGTGGCAGCTAGTATCCTTTTTTTCTTGACTGAAAATGTTCATGGGTATGAAACTCTCTTCACATCTTTTAGAAAGTTCTTTAGATAGAGTCGCCACCTCCTTCCACAAAGGGTTGAACTTCAAGTAATATGAAGTTCTTTTGATGATAGATTTACTTCTGGGTCTCCTCCAATAGCAAAGTTGCACATTCTTTGAAAATTGTTGCAACAAAATCACCTCTAGATCTAAAAACTTCTCAATATTTGTATCAGATGTTCAAATTTACCAAATCCTTGACTTGAAAATAGTCTGCAACTAAGATTCCTCTATATATAAATTTCTCATAGTTCTCCCTAATGGAGTTGCCATTTTCTTGGTTACTCAGATGGGCAAACAAAATTCCACAATTGTCAAACTCTGGTTACAAACTATTTTGATATTTAAAGGACTCTTAAGGCAAGATGATCTTCCATTTATAAATTTCTCAAAGTTCTCCCCAGCAGAGTCACCATTTTTTTGGTTGGTTTTTTATATGGGGAACCACATAAACCTTGAAATCCTCTAAAGGGTAGCAAACACTTATGCTCAAAAATTGTCAAATATTGTCGCCAACAAATGAATAGGGACTTACAAACCCTTATTCGTACTCTTTGGGATCTGTGAAACCCAAGAGGGTATTCCTTATCACACTTAAGAAATATTTGGTTCCTAAGAGTGCTCTTATACATAAATAAATTCCTATTTGAGTACAACTAAGCATCCTTCACCAATGGTTTGGCTGGCCTCTAGATAAATTACTACTTAGTGCTAGGAATTGAAAGGAAATTCATTGTTACACACTATAATTGAAATAATTTTAAATGAGTTATGTGTTCTCATTCAAAAATCTCTAGTCAGGTGTGTTGTTAGTTGGTTTTCCTAAATTATGATTAATGAATAGACCAGTGCTCTGTTTATAGGGAAATGGAGTCAAATTATGTAATAATCAGTAATATATAAGGCATTCATTTAGAAATTTTGAACTATTACCATACCACTTTGCAGCTAGCACTTTATTGTATCCTATACATAGCTTCTTACAAAATCTTATACTCCTCCATACAAATTTCTGAGTTTACTTTAGCATTTAATCAACTCATTGAGTTGAAGCCAAAATAAATCTATACTATCAATCAAAACAATTGAGGATGAACTAAAAGATCGTTAACCTTTTTGTTCATAGCTTGTAGGAGAAAATATATAAGATAATGCATGTATAAGAACTTGATATTTTTCATTCATTTCTGAAGCTTGCATAAAACTAGTTTAAGATTACTACATAGATTACGTATACCATAGAATTCTTGTTGTTCTATCTATCAACATTATACTATATATGTATTATTGTACATAGCTTTCACCTAGACCATTTCTAAGACTCATAAATTGACCCTTGTAATTAGCCTTGAAACCCCTTTTATAGAGTAAGGGAGCAACAAGCATCAGGCTAAATTACAGTCACAGTTTCTATAATTTTACTTTAATTTCACCAGTCTTCAAAATATTCCCTAGGCAATTGTAAATCATCATTTGTAGCATAGGAGAGAGAAAAATATCAAAAACCATTTTTTGGGGGAGCCCGACAACCTTCCAAAAGGCACCACATCACAACATCAAAATTTGTATGTTCACATTGACCACTTGAAGTCACCATAAAAAAAAGAAGCAAAAGACAACAAGAACCTAGATTCATGCACACCAACCCAAAGAGACATGTCAGTACAAAGGAAAAAACACCTGAGCATCAGCTCAAGAGGGGAGTAGGGTGACATTTTGCGTAGTCAACAAAATAAGAATGCTTGCTCAGTATCCTTATTGAAATTGGAGTGGCCATCACTAGCTCATCCGAGGAGTCATTCAAATTATTCAAGGCCATTAAATACTAGTGGTAGCTAGCTTTAGTTTCATCTCCATTGTTAGATGGACCATCCTAGACTTCAATGGGAGATGGTATGTGCAGGATCATGATGGGCCAAAAAGTGGCGATATGTAAGTGATATGATGGCCCATGTGGCTGACGACCTTTTTTTACCCAAAATTGATGAAACGAAAAGGGTTTTTAGAGGAGATTCTCAACTTTCCACTGATATAGATTATGCTTTACTTTGAATTTAATAAATAATTATTGTTCATTTTCTATTAGAATTACGAATAAAGTCTTAATTGATAGGTTGATTGAAATGCGTCTATAAATTTCAAACAGTATCACATTTTTTGAATCCAAAACATGCATCACATTCTATGATTTTCATACTATAGGAATAAAAAAATTAAAATTGAATTTCATGAATTTTTGACCAAGTTAAGGTGGTTAGACAGATGAGCTTTTATATTTTTTAAAATTTGTAATTAAAAAATCATAATTAATTATTTACTTGGAAAAAAATTATTAAAAATTATGCATCACATCGAGACATGAGTCCTCTACTCATATCTAAAATCTTATAAAAAAATATTATCATTTTATTGTGGTTAGGGTGGTCAGACAGACACCTACTTCTTATTTTTACCCTGAAATTTAAGTACTACTGCATTGAAATTTCAAATTTTCACCAAATAGATTTAAAATAAATAAATAAAGGTCTAGTAGTTTAGAAACTAAATTCAATTTGCTACAAATTCTCTTTTTACAATTTTTTGAAATAATATAGATAACTAATTAAAATTTTTACGTCAAGTTGTCTAAGTCTGATTTTCTGACTTTTTATTGCCACTTAAGGGCTTGTTTTTTCCATGATGATCCTGCACATACCTGAGATTGATGTTGTCTCATAAAAGCTCGGTGATACTTGTTTTTCCTTGCATCCTCTCTCTCAAGCCATTTAACCTTCTATTTATTTCCTTTAACCAAGTCCTCCAACATAATTCACCTCAATAGATGATATGCATGCTTGAGAGTAGCACGTGCAGACTTCCTTTTAGCTCTTGCCTTCTTCTTTGATGTTATAGGAACCTTAGGCACATCTCCCTCCTCTTTGGGCTCAACATTTTGAGACTCAAGAAGTATTCTGGACCTACATCTTGGGCTAATAGAAATGTTCACATTACCCATTGTTGATGGAACAATTCATAGAAAGGCTACCCTCCCACATAAAACAACAAGCTCAAATTTTGCAACACTTAGAGAACCTCATGCGCGCATTCCCAAATTCTCAATTATCTCATACAAAAAATGGTGACAATAATAAGAAAGGATTCACCAATAAATAGGCATGCTACAACATGAATTCATTAATTTTCCAAGGGAGCTCCCACAAGAGAGCCATCAACCAACTGCCTTGATATTGAATCTGATTTCTTGATCACACACCATAATAAATCAATGGGAAATTAACCAGAATGGTTAATTATGACACAAAATTAATTTTTCATGCATTTGATACTTTTTCCCAATCAGATGTCCCAAGTGGATAAACAACCATTCAATCTACATAATTAATCACATACTTAGCCACATCAATCTTGTCATTTCAGATTTACCTGTTCACCCATGGGAACTAATTTTCTCACAAATCACCACCACAAGATAGCAGAAAGTGATCATGATTGATCCTTAGAATATCACCCATACTTTGTGTTGCCTCAAATTATTTATCCCACGTGTATCAGCATCTGATAGAAATGATGGCCACAACTACAAGCATCTCCCAAATCTTGAATGCGTGCCAAGGGCTTTGTTGAAAGTTTGTGACACTCTAAATTTTAATGTAGTTTCAGCCAAATTTGAGAAAAAAATATTCTTTGCTAAATTTTATTAGACCATTTGAAGTATTCCACATGGTAGCTTCCTGCTTGCCCACTGAAAATGGGAGGCCCAAATGGGGTCCTCATGGGATGGTGGAGATTGGTCAAAGTAGTCCACATCACCCACCATCAACCATCGGTCTGAGACCTTTGAAGAGCACACGTCTTCATTAAGACTCAATGGATCCCTCCATTAGAGTGATAGATGTCATCATGCCTGCTAGCCTACTCCTATTAATAGGCATTAAAATAGAGACCAATGAGGTGGCGGGGAATGGTGGAGATTGGACCACATTTCTTTGTAATTACCGTAGATCTATTTTTTGGCACCATTCGTTGCTTGCACAAGATATATGGCCCACAATAGCAAGATTCCACATGTTACCACACTTTCTCGCCTATGTGAATTCTTCACCCTAATAAATAGTACGAACAAGTGCGTGAGGAACAACTCAAATGATATCATGTGTGGCGACGCCTGCCATTGGTCACCTTCAAACCCCTCAATGTTGATCACCTAGAAACATGGAGCCCACCACTGGTGATGACAAATTGAAACTACCAGCTAGCCCATTTTTTCATTTTAATAAAAAATAAACATGAATGGGGTAGTGGGTAGCGATGAGGAAGCTATCTCGTGTTTCATTGATCATCATTTATTCTATATGATATGACCTATAGTTTTCAATCAAACGTTGAGCCCACAAGACACGTGGGTCTAGCTCACTAGTCCATGCGAATAAAATAATAAGGCCAAAAACTAGAATGGGGGAATGGTCGAGATCCTTCCTTAGTGTTTGAACAACCATCATAAACCTCCATTTTTACACATGCAAAATAAATTTAGTTGATAAAATGGGTCTGCTCCTAGGTCGATGAGACTTAACCCCTAAGGATGAGGCCTTTAAAACCTAAGTTTTAATCATGAAATATTAGGCTTGACTATGGTAAAATTTAAAATGGCTAACTTCTAGACAGTGACCGATAAATCCAACACAAGGGGTCGATATAGAGAATAATTTTAATGGCTCAAGATGCAACTTAAGTGATCAAAAATGAGGTACACAAGTCAATGAAGGATTATAATGCTCAATTTTGATGCCAATACAAATTTTAAAGGGGTGTTAATAACCTAAACCCTAATGCCTAACCCCAAGCACAAAAGCATAGAATGATGACAAGGCCAGACACTCCATAAAAATTTCAAAGTTTAGGAGCTCTACAAAAGGCATTAATGAATGTTGGGTTTCTTCTTTGGAAAATGTAATAAAATAGGCTTGGTAAATGAATTAAGGGGCCAATTAGGGTAAATTAAGCTCAATTAATTAAAGGAGCCCTAAATAAGTGTGAAAGTGTAAAGGGGTACACATTACAAAACCAAAATAAGGAACAATTATGTCTAAATTTAATAGGAGGGCCCAAATCAATGTGAAAATGTAAATGGATAAATTTTCTACACTACACTAACACTAACAAGTATGAAATTAAGCATACTCTTATTGATAATAGTTTGAAACTTAATGTTTATAGTGTAAATATTTTGGATAAAATTGGAGCAGTTAAAACTAAAATTCGATCAAATAACGTGTCCATCCATGGTTTTGGTAATGTGGGAAAATAACAGCTTCGTGTGATAACATTTCCTATTAAAGTTGTTAGGGTTACTTTACATACTCCTATCCATGTCATGCATAGTGATATTTTATATAATATTCTCTTGGGTAGACCATGGATTCATGCAAAAAATGTAGTTCCTTCAATGTTACATCATTTACTAAAATAAACTTACAAGAACAAGGTTTACATGGTACAGGGCAATCCTCGACTTGAGAGTTGTTTAAAAATTGAAAAAAGAATAAAAAATCATTTTAGAACATTTATGTTGAATAGGACAACTGGGATGAGGGGTGAATCTGTTGTCACAAATTTAATCTCTTTAATTCAATCACCATAACTAATTCTTAACATGTCTTAATTGATAAATCATCAAATGCCAAAGTAGAAACTTAAATCCAACTCATAAACATAATTAAACCAAATTTACATGTAAAATCCAATAAGTGATAAATAACAGTGAGGATTAACTCACACTATAGAGAATATCATAACTGATTACAAGAGGCTCACTACCTAATAAATAAGGCTCAATGGAATCATTATCTAGAACAAGGACTCACTATCCATCAAGGTTAACAATCTAGAGGGCTCACTACCACATATATATAAAGAAGACAAAGAAGACTTGTTATAGAGAGACTACAATCCCAATGCAACAGAATATTTCACTACAATCATTCCCAAACATGCATGAATGATAGAGTTCACCTTCTTCTAACTAATCTTCACACTAATCTACCACACTCACATCACGCACACTCACTGAATAGTGTAGTGTAGTAAAATGCATACCCTTGAATTTTGACACTTGTTTGGGCCTTGCTTTATTTATCCTTATTTATGGCTTAATTGGTCCTATTTTGTGTCCACAAGCCCTATGAATGGAATATTTTTCTGGCTAATCCCAACATTCTCCAATGCATAAATGATAATCCAATGATTCTAATCTATGTGTCCTTGATTTTTCGTCGGCAATAAAATGCCACTTAGGGTGTCTTTGTCCCCATAGGTTTCGGGACCCTCATTTTGAGGCATCTTAATTGGGCTCCTTTTTGGTGTCAGTGTCCCAAGCTTCATCACTTGGGAATAATACACCACCTATGGCGTCTTAGTCCTCCTTAGTCATTTTAAAGATCTAAATTCAAATTATAGTAGGATTTAGCCCCCTTCATTTAATAAATTCATATGTCGGCTTGATGTGATATAATTTCGAGATATTAAGCATAGATAAGAATAAATACAAGGTTTATTCATTCATTTTAATCCAAGTCTTTTGTGAGAATTCACAATAGTCAAATTGAGTTCACAAGAGAATTCAAGAGTAATTCATCAAGCATTTGGAGCCATCATCAAGATTCAAGCATCATATCAAAGGCTTTTCTTTCATCATGCATTTTGTTGTGCTAACATTTGTCATGTATGGTTTTGATCCAAGCAAGCAAGCAATTGAAGATCTATATCCATTACATCCATTTCATACAAGATTGTAGAATTTACAAGGGTTTGGTGAGTTGTAACATTCCATGTTTTTGATTCACCGTTTCCCTTCATTAATTTTTTTCATTTCAAGGTTATATTACCAACAAGGGGTTTGACCAAGGAAAACCCCAATTCACTAAGAATCAACAAGTTTTTCCCATCTTATGTGTTTGTATTTTTAAATCTCGCTTCAATAACTTGAATATCATTTGGAGTGCAAAGTTATAAAAATTGAAAAGTTACACTGCAAAGTTGTCATCTTCATGGAAACTCACCTATAGGCCAGATCTGGAAGTTTCAGAGCCTGAGATCTAAGAAGAAGAAAGTGCAGACCTTGGAGCTTAGGATCACATTCAAAGTTTTTAGAAATTCAAAATGAGACCAATATGCCACCTTGGGTGTGTTAGTCCTCCCAAGTATATATTTTAGAGATTCCTTTAGATCTAGTTCTGACATTCAAAGATTTTGTATTTTCCCCAAAAAATAGTAGCTGGACTAATACACCATCTTGGGCATCTTAGTTCGCCAATGCATATTTTGATAGCTTCTTTGCATTTCCAAAATACTCACAACATTTGCAGACTTCCCAGGTACACATATCATTTCTTCGTATTGCATAGTTTCATTATTTTCATCTCACTTAGCTTGCATAACTAGGGTTTGCATGTTGAATGTTCATTTGTCTTTTCCAATCATTTTCTTGGTGGTAAACCCCTTTAAATCTAAAAGAACTCTTTCCTAGGTCTTCCTCATTGTGAATTGACTCACCTTGTGAGGTTGTTAGTCAATCAAATTAGAATTCCTAGGACATAATTGAATGACCTAGATAGAAGAGGAAATCCCAATCCTTCCTATTTTATTTATGATTCATTTTGGTGAACCTAACTTCTTGAGCATTCATTTTCTGATTTGGAGTCCTTTACAGTCTTATATCTAGATTGTATTCATTCTTGCAGTGCATCTTGCATTAGTAAAATTTTATCTAGAGTTTCTCATACTTAGTGAAAGTGCATTTATGGTTTATTGATTTTGCATTAGTGAAAGTGCATATAGGTTGCATTTTTACTTTATTGCATCATTTTATCTCATTGTAAAATAGAAAAGTGTATTGTTAATCATCTTAATTGCATTTAGAAAATTTTTATTATATTCAAAATTGAAAAAGTTTCCTTAGCTTTTGCATCCAATTGCTTGTCACTAGTTACTTTTTCTAGCCTTCATTTGCACAATTTTTTGTTTCTAAACATCAGGTCCCTAGGTAGGCAACATAAGAACACTGTAATCAACTTAAAATTTATTTATTTTTCTCTAAACACAATCCCCTAGGACAAAAATGCCCCTATTGGCATCTTAGTACCTCTTTGGGTTTTTACCCTAGAATCTTGTTTGAATTGATTGCATTCTATTCTAGTTTTTGGAACCCTCAGATTCCTTTTTTAGGACCAAGCTGCCCTTACTGGCATCTTAGTCCCTATTGAGTTTGATGCTATAACTTCCAGTCTTTAAATTTTCTTCTCTTCATTTTCGTTTGCTATCAATGGTTTTTTTTTTAGTGGGTTGACTTACTATTTCATGCATTTTACTAAATATAGCTTAAAGTGATTCATTGAATGCATTGATTAAATCCAAATTTTCATTTGCAACATTCCATTTTCTTATCATTGCATACTGTAATTAGAAAATTACCTTATTTCCAAACTAAAAATTGCATTTAAACATTTTGCTTTAGGTCATTGCATTGCACTTTCTTTACTTTTCCATGATAGAATTTTTTATTTCAAGATATGTGGCTTTGATATGGTTAAAAATGGACTACATAAGTATGAAATATCCTCTTATGAGTTCAATTTAGATTACACCAATGAGGTCATTAAGACACATGTTGATCATCAAACCATTGCAAAATCCTTAATATTACATTAACCATTGGTGAGGATGATAGTGTTGTTGGCATATGACTAGAGAGATCAATAGCATATGGCTTGTAAGTTTTGTCATTGATGGCAACCCAAGCAACCTATCCGGTTTGTAGTATAGTTTTTGTTTCTACCGACAGAACAGGGTAAAGAACAGAGCATCTGGTTACAAGCACTGAAGTTGAATTAGACACCCTACCAGACATACACTTTGAGTTTTGGATCTCTAAGGAAAGTTTTTTGATGTTTTTAATACCTTTATGAATGATTTCCTTGGTGCACACTCTTTGGTATGTGGTCTAGAAGATTCGATAAATTAATTTGTTGATTATCTATGCTAAAAGGCTGACCCAACAAATATTATATATGAGGATGTATAAGATATAATTAATTAAAATTCTTCATAATCGATTAGGTTTTATTTGGGTCCTCTCTTTGTCTTAACTAACTTTGGAGGATGTGCATAATGATTTAGTTATGGATCTGGCCAACAAGGTGAAAGCAACCTAATATTTTGTGAAGCCGACTATTGGATGGACAAATCCTAAATTGTAGATATATATATGAGATTGGTTTCTCCATTTAGGAGGTGTGGTTATGCATAAGTGTGTCTAAGAAGTGAGAAAGTTTAATACATCATTGTATAGTGTGAAATACAATAGAGTAGTTGTGCAATTTAGTTTTAAGTGCATAATTAGAAAGCAAATCCAGAATTGAATCTATGAGCCTCGTCAAAACTGTAATCTGGCATAGATAGATGATACTATCTCGGTGCACACTTAAAATGGGTTTAATCTGAATTTTGTATGGCAGGAAGCCTTTCTCTTGAGTAGTGAGCTCTAGGCAGTGTGCCTGAATGCAAGTGCATATTTTGAGTACTCAAATTGTGGATTTACCTTGTAGTTTTTCCCCTAACAAGGTTTCCACACAAAAATACATGTTTTATGGTGTTATGAATATTTACTTTTAATGTATACATATTTTCTTTAATACAATGGTGAAATGGTTTCAAGTTTTAGATGCATGGAGATTTAATATTGTTGAACACTGATTCACCCCCCCTCTCAATGTTCCCTTGAGTCCAACAATTGGTATCAAAGCTAGTTCCTCTAAAGATGTTTTGCAACTTGAGGTGGATCTTGGAATGTGATGGAATCTGGTAGTCTTTAGCAGCAACTTATGGTAGCACCTAATGACCTTAATCAGTTTAAAGTAGAAGTTCAAGATTTGAAAGAAAACTTGAAGGATGCTAAAAAATTCATTCAGTCATTGAACTATTAGATAGTGATGTCCAAGGTGAAGAGGAAGACCTCTGTGATCAGATAAAGAAAAAGGAGAGTGAAAATATGGATGATGCTCACCTGAATCAAACCTTGAAGGAGATAACTGAAGAAAGTGAAAAGATTTCTAGAGACAATACATAACTCAATCATGAAATGGAATCTATAATGATGAAGATGAAAAAAGAGTTTGAAGAAAGGAAGAAAAATGAAGAAAGTCTTGCACAGTACCTAAAAGAGAAATTTGAAAAATTTAGTAAGATAAAAGGGGAATTTACTCAGTTGGAAAATGAACTACAAAGAACCAGAAATAGTGAAGAAGAACTTGGTAAGCAGATTCTTACTCTTAGGAATGATTTTGTCATTGCAAATGAATATAAAGAGAAGTTTAAGATTAGTTCTATGAAAATTGATGAGCTAACACAAGGAAAAAAGAGTGGAATTGATAAGAGAGGCCTTGGATATGAAAAAGGAGAAAGTTCCAGATCATAACAAAAGAATTTCAGACAAATTAGAAATGTAAGATATTTGGTAAGGCAACCTAATGAACAAAAAAATTAATGGGTATTGTTTTGCTTGTAATAAGTTCAGTCATATGGTTGCTCGGTGTAGAAGTAATTTGAGGTCAAAAGTTTCATCATTTTCTGGTCAGTGTTTCAATTACAAAAATCCTCATCATAAATCAATTAAATGCAAAAATATGTCAAGTCACTTTATTGATAGAAGAAATGTTGATTGCTATACATGTGGGAAATATGGGAATATTTCTAATCAGTGCAGATCTAGAAGAACTCATTGGAATTACTGGTTGAGATAGGGAAACATTGTGTGCTACAACTATAACAAGTATGGTTATATTGCAAGATTCTATAGAAACAAAAGTGTAGACAGAAGAGGTCCGATATACAAAGGAAAAAATACAAAGAAAATTGATAAAGGGAAAGAAAAGCTAACTACAGATGAAATCAGAGATCAAATGAAGAGGACATGGGTAAGAAAAAATGATTATGATGTTGGAAATGGTTCCGCATTGAAACCTACTTCCGATAAATCTTCTAATAATTGATTTCAGGCCATTGTCCTAGGGAGAGTTTTACAAGAACAAATTTACTCCCCTATCTATGGATGGTATTGAAATGAAAAGATTGGTCAAGAAGGTGTGCTGATGGTGTACAAAATTTTTGGATAACTTTAGCAAAATGAACTTAGAAAATTCATAGGTCCGCAAAAGGTTTTTTTGTCATCGTTTGGGAAAACAGAGTCTCTAGAAAACTTAGGGAAAATGCATTTATTGCACATGTGTGAGCTATAAATTTCAAGTTGAAGCCATCATTTTTCACTTTGAATTGATAAAGAAAAGAAGGAGTGCACTCGATAGGTGGATTACAAAACAAAAAAATCAATTCATCAGCATATCTCAAAGATCTATCATGTATTTCAAATTACTCTCAAAATATCTATACATTTTGGTGTACGATTGAAACCATAAATATTAAAATAAAATAGAACAAATCAAGGGGTGAATCACTCTAGATGAATATAACAGTGCAAAAATCAAGTCTATGAAGAATTTGTTACTGACGAGTGAATTAAAGAAATTAAGCAAAGAAAAACATGGGAATTTGGATTTATGGAGTTGGTTTTCGTACTTCAAAAATGGGGAATTTTTGAAATTCATATTGAACAGGTTACATGATGATGTTTTAACTTTGGATAAGCCTTACATCATTTCAAAACAGGCAATTGAGAATTTAATTTGATTCTGTAAAGTCAGAGATGTTCCCAAGAAAAAGTCTATCCAGAACAAGGAAGTTGAAACCCTAACTAGGGTAATAAGAGATCAGAGAGCTCTAATGATCACAACAGTCAAGAATCATGTTACTAAGTACATTGCACATGGAATAACATACAATATTTTCTACAGAAATTGAGAAGGAGCCACATCAGTTGGCGTAGTATATATTGCTCACAAAATGATAATTGAAGGTGAGGACTTTGACCTATGTGGATTGTTAAAAGATTAGCTCATGGAGAATGTCCAACTGACTAATAAATCAGGTTACTTCTTCAGGTTTGGTACACTGATTACATGCTTATTAATGTATTTCATGAATTGCTTGCCAAAAATTGAGAATGTGGTATGGAAATCAAATGAGCCAGTATATAAACAAATATACTCTTACTCTAAGAATTTGGCTAACTAGGATTTGGAATTTGAAAATTTCATTAAGAATGTGCTTAAAAAATGTGGTGTGGTCAATATTTCCTGTCTGGTAAAATCAATTTAATTTGGTTCCTCCTCCGGTGGTATTGATAAAGGACATAAAAGAGGAAAATAAATTATTGAATACAGCCCTCCAGAAAGAAAATTTCCTAGAACTAAGGGAAAAGGAAAAGAAAAAGAAATTGTGGACATTTCGGATGAAGAATCTGATGAAGATACTGAGAACCCATTGCAAAATGAATCCGAAGAAGAAAAGGGTAGTGAAGAAGAAGAAGAAGATCTGACAAAAGAAAGGTTACAACAAATTATTCAAGGAGAAGGTAGAATGCAGAAGATAGCCAAGTTATGGTATGCTAGACCATCTTATGATCAAGATATTGTACTGAGTGTGCTGAATGCTCACATTGAGCAATGCAAGATAAAATTGGAGAGCCTACAAAACATTTGGCTCGATGAAATGATTGAGTGTGGCAAAGAAAATTTGAATTTTGAAGAAAATGAAGTTGGTGAAGTTATCTCTCATTTGAAGGAGCAATTCAGATTATCTCTTTCCAAATTAAAGAAGAAGATGAGTGAGTTAAGGCAATGCATAAAATCAGCCACAAGCATCTATAACTATTGCATCTGTTGGCCCCATGCAGTCAACAATTATACTGAAAAGTTGAATCAAATTGAAACTGAATTGAATAGCATTGGACAAGTTTTGACATGTCTCAGGATCTGGATGGCACTTTTAGGAAAAGAATCGAGGAGCTTTAGATAGAGCTCACAAAAATAAAACTTTCCAAGAATTCTCTTGTGGATACCTTTTGGAAGGTAAAATATCTAATTGAATGCGGAGTGGAGCAGATGGTGGACATATTGAGGAACGGTGAGAAATTTGAAGAAATAATTACAATCTTTGAATCTCTAACTAAAATTGTGAACAAAAATTCCGAGAACAATAGCTTGATCATTTTTATTGGAATTACAGTATATGGTTGGAAGAAATTTCTTCCGGAAGTCAATAAAAACAATAAGATAATATTCTAACGATAGTAGTTATTTGTTTTCAAGTTTTTGAAGTCTTGAGAATTTCGAACACATATTTTGTCACTATTTTGTCACTGTTTTTATTTTGTCTTTTTGGTATATGGCATCTATGCTTTGTCATTGATGTCAAAGGGGGAGAGAATGTAGTGAAAGATGCCTTATAAATCTCAGGGGGAGAAAGTGCAGCAAACATTTTGGCAGAGTACCTAAAATGATTTTGACACTTAGTCATTTTTACTAAGTGTTGCCATCAGTGCCAAAGGGGGAGATTGTTGGCATATCACTGGATAGATCGATAGCATATGGCTTGTAAGTGTTTTCATTGATGGAAACCCAAGCAACCTGTCTAGTTTGCAGTATAGTTTTGTTTCTACCGATAGAACAGGGTAAAGAATATAGCATTTGGTTACAGGCAGTGAAGTTGAATTAGACACCCTACTAGATAGAAATTTTAAGTTGAGGATCTCTAAGGAAAGTCTACTGATGTTTGTAATACCTTTGTGAATAATTTTCCTGGTGTGCACTCTCTGGTACATTGTCTAGAAGATCCGATAAATTAATTTGTTGATTATTTTTACTAAAAGGATGACCTAAAAAATATGATATTTGTAGATGTATAAGATATAATTAATTAAAATTCTTCATTCTTGATTAAGTTTTATTTGGATCCTCTCTTTTTCTTAACTGAATTTGGATGATGTGCATAATGATTTAGTGGTGGATCTAGCCGACAAGGTGAAAGCAACCTAATATTTTTTGAAGCCAATTGTTGGATGGACAAATCCTAAATTGTGGATATATATGAGATTGGTTTCTCCATTTAGGAGGTGTGGTTATGCATGAGTGTGTGTAAGAAGTGCAAAAGTGTAATACATTATATAGTGCAAAATACAACAGAGTAGTTGTGTGATTTTGTTTTAAGTGTTGTGAAGAGCAGAAAGGAGTAGAGCAGAGCAGAGCAAAGTACAAAAATAGAAACTAGATCTAGAATTGAATCTATGAGCCTCATCAAAATTGTAATTTGGCATAGATAGATTCTACTATCTCAATTCATACTTCAGATGGTTTTAATCTAAATTTTGTATGACAATAAGCCTTTCTCTTGAGCAGCAAGCTCTAGGCAGTGTGCTTGAATGCAAGTGCATTCCCTTTTGTAAACAATTATATTTTGAGTACTCAAATTTTGGATTAACCTCCATCGTGGTTTTTCCCTAAATAGGGTTTCCATGCAAAAATCCATGTGTTATGGTGTTATGAATGTTTACTTTGAATGCATACACATTTTATTTAATACACAATTGGTGAAATAGTTTCACGTTTTAGATGCATGGAAATTTAATATTGTTGAACACTGATTCACCCCCTCCCCTATCTCAGTGTTCCCTAGAGTCCAACAAGTGTAGATAATCATAATAATCATACTTGTTCTTCTCCCAATAACTCTCTTCTTAGTGATGAAGGTACCTTGGTGAAATAAGATAGAAGAATTGAAATTCTTGATTGTCCCTTTCCTTATCCTCCTTTGGAAGACATTAGAAAACAAGAATATGAGATCATAGAAACATTTCTAAACATCACATTACCTAGTCTCCATTCATCCCTTGCTTGTGAGAATATTTTAGTGAAAGAGGATGAGATAATAGATAGCCATGACAATCAAAATTTTCCTTCTCCTAATATCTCTCCTCAATGTGAAAAGGATAGGTTAGTGTTAGAAGAAGCACCTATTGAGATTCATGAGAATATTGTCCCTCCCTTCCCTAATGCTCCCACCATTTTGGAAAGATCTATTTGGTAAGCATGAAAATCGTAGTTGTCCCTCTCTTGATGCCTCCCCTACTTTTGATGAAGCTACTTTACAAAATCTAACAATGGAATGTGATGAACATCTTACAAGCTCTCTTATTAGGGTTGATATTCTAGCACAAGAGAATGAGACCTTAGAAAAAAAGGATAATCAAATAGAGCCTTCTCCTAATAAACAAGAAAATTCAACCATTGATAACTCCCTTACTTGTGATGAAATTATTTTAGAAGAACCAATCCTTGAATGTCCAGAACATTTGATTTGTATTTCTCCTAAAAACTCTCCTACTAGGGAAGATACCATGGTGCAAGAAAATAAAAAAATTGAGAATAGTAATTCCTTAGATGAAGATGACGAAGTAACATTAGACTCCTCCTCCCTAAGAGATCATGAAAATAATGATAAGTCTTCTGAGGTTATGCACATTAGATATCCCTTGGAGTACTCTATCGAGCCTAAACTTATCCTTTATCCACCCTCATAAAAACCTCAAAATAAAAAAAATGCCTATCCTTATCATCGAACCACCTAAGAACAATTTTTTGTAGAAACCAAGTTACAATATTGTTGATCATACATACAACACTAGGAACAATCTACAACCAAGACAAACACCTTCAACATCCCTCCCTTTGCCTAATCCTATCTTGCCTAGTGCCCCTCGTTTTCCTTCGAATAGTGAAAAGGAGTATGATCTTGTCATGCCCAAAAAATTTATCAAGAAAAGCCAACATTTTTTTTTTGAATTATTAAGAAATAAACACTCTAAAAATTTATAGTGTAAATTAACACGATGTGGGTTTTCAAGTACCCTTGAGACATTTCTCCCTAACTCAGGTGCAAAGTTTATCTATACAAGATTTGTATGCCAATAACTTCAAGGGTACACTTGACACACGCTTCCTTATACTCTCCTTGGGTTGTCTAGGTAACATACGCCTTGGTTTGATTAGGGTGGGACCTAAAAGACTATGGTCTAGGACTGAGTGTCAACCAGCTAAAGTTTAAACACCCACTAGGTTACATCAAGTTAAATGAAGGTTAAGCAATCATTAAGTTCAAGGAAACCAAGGTCCTAAAATTTGATTTGGACTAGTGGTTTAGTTTAATCAAACCACACAAGCTTGATGGGAGAGCTTCAATATTAGTATATACTTCCTATCATATTAATTTAATTGATCTTTCCCAAGCTATTGAAATTTATTTATAGTGTGGTTATTGTACACATCTAAAAATGGTCATGGTTAACTAAACCTATTAATTAATTAAATATGAATTATTTAATTAATATTCTTAAGTCATCTACATATAAATAAATTTAATTATTTATTTATATTGTTCATTTTTCCAATTCTTCTAATTTAATTAAATAAATAAGTTTATTTAGTTATTGCTATCTTCTTCTTGATTAATTAAATAAATTCCACAATTTATTTATATTAATTATCACAAACATAAATTCTAAATTTAAATGATATTTCTTCTTTACAATTAAATATTTCAAATATTTAATTAAACACTTTCTTTCTAATTTCTTTATTCTTTCCTCCATAATTAAATATTCTATAATATTTAATTAGAAACTTTCTTCTCTGCATATTTAATTAAATATTTTATATATTTAATTAAAGCGCTTTTTATCATCTCTCACATGTAATTAAATAAATTTATTTAATTATGGATTTTTCCTCAACTATGGATTTTTCCATCTTTCTCTCAACTTTCTATCTTTTTTTCAACTTCTTGATCTATCACCATTCATCTTAACAGGTTTTATCTCAACCGTTGATCCTCACCAATTGGATTTTTGCCTTCAAAAAACTATAAATACAGCCCTCTTATGAGTTGAAAATAGACCTTGAATCTTAGATTTCATATGTAGTTACTATAGTTCCATTCTAGCATTTATCAACATTTAGCAATAATTTTAGCATTTCAATAATCATGCACATGCATTTCAAATAATCTCATTCTACTAAGCTGTCATTTCAACAAGTTGTTGCTTACACAACTAAGAGCCAACATCTTTAATCAAATCCTTGGAGATAGAGGACGATGGGATGAATTTGAAGAAGTTGTTAGAGTTTTCATTTATGCTTTCTAGTTTAGATTTCTTTGATATAATGTCTTATCGGTGTGTTAGTTTATCGTTTGATTAATCCACATTTTCTAACAACACATTTTTGGCACCCACCATGGGGCATCCCCCCGTTTTAATCTTTTTATTTGCAGATTTTTGTGATAGTTGACAGACTGGAGTTGCGCTTCGACGCATACGATCTTTCTTTCGGCACATACAGACACTATTTTGGCGCATCCCGAGACTGTTTCGGCACATAGACAGACTGTTTCGGCACATTCGAGGACTATTTCAACGCATCCAGTAACTATTTTGGTATATATAGGAGGTTTGTAAATAGAAATTTTGATTATGACGCCATCTATGGACAAAAATTTTCTCAGCACATGCAAAGGGTTTGTAATAGAAATTTTGATTCTGACGCCATCCACGGACAAAGTTTTTCATTTCTAAGGCAAAAAGAACCAATCCTAGGATAGAAATTTAAAATCTAGAATCTATCAATCCTAGGGTAGTCACCACATGCTATTTTTGTAGTTAAAATGAACCCCATTCCTATTGTGAAGCAAAATCTTCACTTAGATTAGTTCATTGTCATTTGGTGCTATAAAAAGAACATTGTTTGCTTTGTCTATGGCAATAGGTCTATGCTCTCCCCTTATCTGGGGGTGACTAGAATACCAGACTACATTTTTATTCTTATACAATGTTTATGCTTTATTACATCCTTTAGAGGGCTTGCCATAGTGGGAAAAAGTACTCACCCGACAGAAACGACCTAAGTGGGAACAATCAAAGCCAGGTTTTCCAACCCACTATAATCAAAAGAGAATTCGTGGAAAGTCTGCAATTCAATGGCAGTGTATAGAGATAACCAACCTCAAAGTCTTTGTTCTAAAGATTGGGAGGTCTCCTGAGGGAGTTTATCTATTGCCGCGCCGAACGAAAACCTTGACTACAAACCATAGTGTAGAAAGCCAGCCGAGTCAGTATCCAAATATCATTTTTATCATAGTGCAAGGGGAGGGAAGAATCTTCCCCCAAGACGCTCACCATATAATCGCACAGATTGTTTGCTCAAGGGATTCGGTATCCACTTCCGTCACTTTGAGTATGCACCTAGAAAAGACAAAAACACGGGTACCCTCTAAGGGGTGACATGGCTGTGTGAGTCGACGCGATTTCAAGTTGTGGGCTATGATTACTATGATGACCTATTTGAAAAATTAAGAGTGAGTCTAACTGAAGTGCTTCTCTTGTTCAAAACCTGTGAAAATCTCAAGAACATACACTTTTTGTTTAGATTTCAGGATTAACAAAATAACTGTCTACTTCTCTATGCTATGTTTTTCACATTTAAATCAAATTAAGATCATCCAAAATATCAAATTGTCCAAATATGTCTATTTTAGAAGTCTAAACGGATAATTTAGTGCATCCCGGGTCTGTTTCGGCACATTGCTGCTCTATTTCGGTGCATTGCTACTCTGTTTCAGCACATTGCTGCTCTATTTCGATGCATCCGTGCTCTATTTCGGTGCATCTGTGCTCTGTTTTGGTGCATCCATGCTCTGTTTTAGTGCATCTGGGATCTGTTTTGGTGCATTCAGTTTCTATTTTGGCGTGTATGTTTTTCGAGCCTAGGTAATTATCTAACATTCATAAATCAAGTCATATCAGTCTAGTCTTTCCCATGCTCAGATTTTGGAAGTCTACAACCTTTGCTAAGAAGTCTCTAGAAAGAAAAACTAGAAAGCCAAAGAAATCCCTCAGTTATAAGAAGTTATTGAAGAAGAGGAAATTTCTATACCAAATTCAAAAGGTCTTGCTTGAATATAGGACCTTTATTCACCGATATCATGACTATATTGGAGGTTTCACTGACGATTATGCTGTAGAACCCTTATACTCAAGAGCCTTCTTTCAAAGAAGAGCCCTTTCTCAAAGGAACAACCACAGTTAGCATATTCATCCTTCTTATATTCCCCAACCTGCAATTACATACGCTACTCATCCCAATCAAATTCTGCAATAGAGAACTCAAACACATTAGGCATCCATCAAGCTCATCTTTTTACAAAGCTACGATCAAACCCCACAAAATGCAAAATCATCTTTATTTTTAACCTTTAGTTTAATTCCCCTAAACAGGATTTTCATCCTTCCAATCAAGGAATCACAAACTAGAGATTAAGAATCCTCTTTAAGTCATAGAATCTTCATTCTATCCTGACTTTCATATCATTCAACATTGCACTATTTTAATCTTTTGATCAAGGTTAGTAGAAGTTGAGTAAAGCTTATGCCTGTTGTCACGAGATCTTCAAAACATATAGAAAAAGATGAAAGTACAACAAGCAAAAAGGGTGATAATAGTGAAAGGGAAGAGAACCTCTTTAATAATTCAAATACTGAAGAGATAACAGAAGAAAAACTTCATGAAGTAGAGCAAGATCTCCAATTCCATACTCTTATGGAAAGGATTTTAGAATGAAACAAGGAAAGATATTTCCTTTCATTAGCTAATCAAGAAGCTAAGTTACTTGCCAATTTTGACATAGAAGGGATTAAAGAAAATCCTGAAACCCCTCCTAATGATTTTAGTGCCCTTACTCAACAGATCAAGGAATTACAAGGGAAAATGAAAGAAATGCAAGGGGGTGCAACAAAGAAGTATGTTTTGGATGAAATATGTCCTTATCCATTTGATAGGAGTCTTTGAATGATTCCTTTCCCAAAACATTGTGAAATCCCTAAGTTTGATAGGTATAATGGGAAAACTGACCCCATTGAACATGTAAGGGATTTCCGAAATATGAGCATAGAATTCGCTCATGACGATACCTACTTGATGTGATTATTTCCATGAAGTCTGGGTGGACAATCCATGGAGTGGCTTTCAAAGATCACTCCCCCCATCAAAACCTTTGAGGAGTTAATAAACAAGTTTATATCACAATACTCTTACAACATCCAACACTAGATAACCATGCTTGATCTTTGTAAGGTGAAACAAAAAGTAGGGGAATCTTTCACTACATTTTTGCAAAGGTGGAGAAGGGTGTTTGCTAGATACTCTCATCCTGTTCCTAAAACAAAAAAGATGGAGATCTTTATCGATAGTCTGAATCAAGAAATGAGTTACAGACTAAACCTTCACTGTCCTCAATCATTTGAAAAATTGATTGAAAACGTGATAACTATTGAAGGTGCTTTGATCAAGCGTGGAGTTCTGAAAATCAATAAAGAGGATGCAAATTTGTACAACAACAACAACAACCATAATAACAACAATGACAAGTCACGATTTTTGACTCAAAATAAAAATGTTGTGAATGATGGGGTAGTAGATGCTAACAACATGAATACAAAACCTACCATCCTTAATGTGTCAGGTGTTCAATGTAGCAATAATGTTGGAAATTCTAATACCCAAGGCAATGTTTCCAATCAAGGGAATGCAACTAATAATCAGGGAAATAATTTTGGCAATAATCAAAATTCAAATATGCCCAGATCTTCATATTTTTCAAATCAACGGAGTTTCACTCCCTTGGGCCAATCTTTGGAATCCATTCTCAAAGAGTTATTGAATCAAAATGCTATTACATTGCCACCACAAAGAGACTATGAGCCTCAAGTTAAACCACCATCGTGGAATGACTCGCACTTTTGTGATTATCATAGGTGTAAAGGTCATAAGACAAACAATTGCCAAGGATTAAATAATATCGTTCAGGATTTGATTGATAACCATACCATCACTGTTGAAGGACATAACGCAAATAATGACCATCAAGCATTCAAGGATACTCTCCCTAACTATCAAAAAGGGGAATCTTCTGGTGACAAGGGCAAGAATGTTAATTATGTCCATGATGTCATTATCAATCATATCTATACTGATGATCAGTAAATCAATGCTATTCAAATCAAAGGTAAGCAAGAATATCGAGAGTTCAATGCTACGACAAGGGGACAAGCCAAAATAATTATCAAAGGAAGGTCATCTAAAGCAGCAATTCCCCCTCCAAGTCAATACAATTTGGTTGATCAACTACGAAAAACATCAGCCCAAATTTATATCTTGGAACTTTTAAAGTTATCATTTGCACATAAGGACATTTTGGAAAAGGCCCTTGTTGATACAACTGTATCCCCTGATCTGGATATCAATAAATTTCAAGCCATGGTAGGACTCTTGTCCTCATCCACCTATTTATCCTTTACTGAAAAAGATGACTCATCCATAACCCATCCACATAATTCATTACTCTACTTAGAGGTTATGGTTCACAAAGCCTGCATTCAATGTTTCCTAATAGATGGGGGAGCCAGATTAAACATTTGTACTTTAAAATTGGTCCTAGCTTTGGGATATTCAGCAGAATCTATAGATCCACGAAGGAAAATTACAATCAAGGCATATGATGATGAGGAAAGGACTTCAAAAGGCCTCATCATGCTACCAATCAGAGTGGGACCTGTTGTGAAGAATACCTTTTGTCAGGTTCTAGATCAGGATCTAACTTATAACATACTCTTGGGTCATCCATGGATCCATGACATGCAAGCTGTACCATCTACTTATCATCAATGCTTGAAGTTTCCATATGATGGATAGGAAGTAACAATACTTGTTGATCACATTAGCAATCAAACTTGCTCTAACCTAAGAGCAACTCAGGACACACTTGTCCCTCATAATAGAGAGGCCTTGGCCATCTCTACCTCCAAATGCAATGACCAAGCACGAGAAATGATAAGTAATTTTGACACCAAGCTAAAAATAAAAGATGATAGGCTGGGAGAATATTCTTTATCTCTCTCTAATCTACCCCTATCTCCAAGATCCCATGGTCAACCATCAACATCCATACAACAAGAAACAACAGCTTTAGCATCAGCTTCAGTTCCCATCACCAAGTTTAATGGGATATTTATCAAAGAAACTAAAACAAAAGATAGAGCTATCCTTGACTGGCTCTATAAAGATGAAGAAGAATCGATACTACATGTCAAGTTACCCACAGAACAGTATGGAAAAGGTTATGCTATCATGCAAAAAATGGGTTATGAAGGAAATGGCCCTATAGGTAAAAGGAAAGAAGATATTGTTGAACCTGTCCAACTAAAAACACTACATCCAAAAGATAAGACTAGGTTAGGATATGGTGAAGATACAAAGGAAGAAGTAGTACAAAGAATGTCTGAGGAGTTGGCTAAAACAATCCTGAGAATTAAAGCAAACAATTCTGACACTGACTCCAATGAATATGAATGGGACAACCTCTCTAATGATACTTTCATCTCAAAGAAAAGGGTGGATGTCATACAAAAATTCACACCTGCATTCTTACAAGGGGAAAGCTCAAGGCCTCCGCTTGATTATGTCCTACAAAGCGATCATGACTCTAGTGAGACCAATTCAATTCAAAGTGAGACAGACCATTCACAGGAGGATACCATCCTAGACCTCCCCTATAATGATGTTAACAATAGTATCATGACCCTAACGGTTAGTGACCTTACTCATCCTAATGATCCATTCCCTTTGGTCCATCTCGAACTCATTGATTGGGAACAAATCGCACCTATTGATGTCCCAACTTTTCCTAATGACGAAACCATCATAAACTTTCTTTCTTCATCCCAATCGGAAACAAGTTTCACCAAGGAATCACAAGTTCAGAGTTTCCGACAAGAAAGTACCAAGTTTCTTAGCTATGAAATAAATAATATAAAAGAAAGATCTAATGGTGAAAACCTAGCAAAGTCAGTATTAGATCAAGAAAATAGAAAAATAAAAAGTGTATCCAATGGTGAAAACCTTTTAAAGGCACTAGAGGATGGGAAACTTGACACTCTTCTGGAGCATTATCAGGAAAGGTCTTCCATTCTAATTGAACCAACGACTGCACTCAATATAGGTACTACAGAACAGCCCAAAGTTTTGCAACTTGCTACATCTCTAACAAAACAGGAAGTACCTAGATTCACAGAATTTCTCAAGAACAATCAAATCATTTTTGGATGGTCCTATGCAGATATGCCAGGACTAGATCCGAATCTCATCATACACCATTTATCTATTATGCTGGGGGAAAAACCTGTAAAACATAAACTCAGAAAAATGCATCCACATGCTGCATTATTAGTAAAAGAGGAATTAAAGAAGCTTTTAGATGTTGGATTCATCCAGTCCATGGACTATGCAAAATGGATCTCCAATATCATACCTATTTCAAAGCTAGACGAAGGGATTAGAATTTGTACAGATTTTAGGGATTTGAAAAAAGCATGTCCTAAAGATGACTTCCCTTTGCCAAACATAGATATGATTATTGACTTGACTACTAGGCATGCGATATACTCATTAATGGATGGATTTTTAGGATACAACCAAATAAAGATTGCACCAAAGGATCAAGATAAAATGGCATTCACATGTCCTTGGGGTACCTATTGCTAGAACGTAATGCCATTTGGGCTAAAGAATGTAGGAGCTATATACCAACGAGCAATGACAATGATTTTTCATGATATGATGCATACATTCATGGAATATTACATTGATGATCTTCTTGCCAAGTCTAACACTAGGGAAGGACACATCGATATCTTATCTAAAATTTTCAAAAGAATGGAACAATTCAAAGTGAGACTTAATCCAAAGAAATGTGTCTTTGGAGTGAAATTTGGAAAGCTATTAGGTTATATTGTATCAGAAAAGGGAATTGAAGCAGATCGAGCTAAGGTACAAGCAATTCTTCATATGCCACCACGATGGAACATTATTCAACTACACTTTGCAGGGATGGTTACAATTCATTTGAAGATTCATTGCTCAACTGGCGGATAAAAGTTTACCATTTACACATCTTCTACACAAGAAAGTTCCATTTAAGTGGGAGCACAAATGCGAAGCAGCATTTGATCAGATAAAGCAATATCTCATGAATCCACTAGTATTGATTCCACTAGTGCAAGGTGCACCTCTCATATTATGCATTGCTGCCATGAAAGTATCTTTAGGAGCATTATTGGCATAGGAAGACAATTCGGGAAAAGAGTGAGCAATTTATTACATCAGCCGAACCTTGACAAGTCATGAGCTAAATTACACCCTCATTGAGAAATATTGTTTAGCAATGGTGTTCACCTCTCAAAAATTATGACACTACATGCTAACTCATACAGTAAAACTTGTGGCTAAGATTGACCCACTCAAATATCTTCTAAGTAAGGCAACCTTAACTGGCAAGTTGGCTAAATAGGTTATGATGCTAAGCAAATTTGATATTCATTATGTGGATTGAAAAGCTATAAAGGGACAAGTACTTGTAGATCAATTAGCAGAAGCACCAATACCAGCAAAACACCCAATACATGTTGATTTTCCTGATACCAATGTATTCACAACAGATATCCAACAGTCATGGTCACTCTACTTTGATGGTTCTTACACTCAACATGGTTCAGGAGTAGGAATTATTTTTATTACACCTCAAGGACATACAATTTCAAAGTCTTATCGGCTAATTTTTCCATGCACAAACAACATAGCTGAGTATGAGGCATTGGTAATTGGCATAAGAATTGCAGTAGACTGGAAAATCATAGAACTTCAAGTTTTTGGTGATTCACAACTTGCTATAAATCAAATCAATGATGAATATCACACTAAATATCACAAGTTGATACCTTACAAAAGAATGGTGGACGATCTCAAGAAATACTTTGTTAACATCACGTTCATACAGATTTCGTGCATTGATAATAAAGCAGTGGACGCTATGGCTACAATCGCCTCTCTACTCCAGTTGACAGAGAATCAAACACGGTACGATTTCCTGGTGGAACAATTGTTTTCTCCCACCCATGACAATCCTGAAACTCAAATCATTTGCTATCTAACCAGTTCTGACTCTCCCTTGTATGGCCAAATTTACACTTACCTAAAGGATACTACTTTACCCATAGAATTTTCTAGGAATCAGAAAAGAAATTTCATCCATCAATCATCCTGCTACACCTTAATTGTTGGCGTCTTATACCGGTGTGGTCTGGATGGTACCCTCCTTAGATGTCTCGAATGCGCTGAATCGGAAAAGGCCTTACAAGAAGTACATGGTGGAATATGTGGGACACACTCAAGTGGACTAATCTTAGCAAAGAAACTTGTAAGATTAGGGTACTACTGGACGACCATGGAAAAGGAATCATTCATCTTTGTGAAGAAATGTGCAAAATATCAGATTCATGAAAATCTCATTCACGCTCCTACTCAAGAATTAAAACCTTTCACCACAACATGGCCTTTCGCTCAGTCAGGATTGGACTTGGTTGGTAAGATACACCCATCATCTTCAAATGGACATAAATTCATCATTATAGCCACCGAGTATTTCACTAAATGGATTGAAGTTGTTCCCTTGACAACTATTACTGGAAAACAAATCTCTTCATTCATTTTGAACTATATCATCTACCGATAAGGTATCCCCAATTCCATTATTACAGACAATGGAAAACCCTTTAAAAATTAGGATGTTGATGAACTATGTGAAAGATTCTACATCCAACACAGATTCTCTATGCCTTACTATCCCCAAGGGAATGGTCAGGCGGAAGCTTCAAATAAAACAATTCTAAAGATTCTAAAGAAGACAGTGAATGAAGCAGGTCATGATTGGCATGTCCAGCTCAATTCAACATTATGGGCATACAGAACAAGCATTCGCACACCAACAGGAGCTACCCCTTATGCTTTGGTCTATGGACCAGAAGCTATTTTACCACTAGAAGTCAAGATTCTCTCACTTCGAGTATCACTCAAGGGGCTAATCAACGATGAAGACTACAAAGTATCACGGTTGCAAGAGCTAGAACTGCTTGACGAATGACGTCAAACTATAGTAAATCACCTCAAGGGATATCAACAAGTTATGTCTCGTAGCTACAATCACAGAGTCAAACCACAAAATTTTCAGGTGGGTGATTTGGTTCTCAAAGAAAACCTTCATAATCAATAGGATAGAGAGAAGAAAGGTAAGTTCGAACCTAATTGGTTGGGCCCATTTGTTATCATTGCAGCATACGGATCGGGGGCATATCAGTTGTCAACAGCAGAAGGGGACCTATTTGAAGATCCAACCAACAGCATTCATTTGAAGAAGTTCTACGCCTAAGAAAATATCAAAAACAATATAAAAAGTCCTGAGAAAATATCAAAAACAATATAAAAAAGCTTGAAAAAAATACAAAAAAATCAAAAAGAGCAAAAATAAAAAAAAATCAAAAAGAGCAAAAATACAAAAAAAAAAAAAATCAAAAAAAGAAAAAAATTGTTGCCTTGATGAAAACCTGGCAAATAGGTGTCTTGGTAATAGAAAAAAATTATAAAATCAGGAAAAATTGCAATAAAAATAAATGGTGAAAACCTGGCAAACAGGCATTATTTGTGATTTTATTTGGCTCTCTCATCTATTAGGATTCATTTTGCATATCCATCTTTTCATCGGCATCACACACATGCCTCGCCATCATAGCTTACATCACATCATATCCTTGAAACGGAAAGGACCTCATCATGGCTTGATGACTTAGGATTATCCTTAGCAGTAGTTGTGTTTAGCAAGAGTTGAAGTACAAGGTCACTAGGGGGCAGTTCGCTTCTTGGAGCTTTTCTAAACAGGAAAATGACAACATATGTCTAAAATCAAAGTATCAGGAAACAACAAACTTGTCCAATTACAATAAGGCTGCATAACTATTTGAAAAATGAACAAATTTGATGATCTTAATCTGAATAAAATGAATGATAAACTTAAAGCAATAAGTTGCAATTGTTGCTTTGATATTTGATGAAATCATGTCTTTAGAGTGATTTAATGATGTACTGAACTAGAATCACAAGGAAGAAGTATGATTTTTCTTTGCTTGTTGTTTGTAAGCTAATCATTAGTATTGTGCAAATTTGTCATCGGACATGCTCTACAATGTATCATTAATGACATTTCAGAATTTGCATAGGAAAATGGTTAACTTTTGTGTATTTATGCAAACAATATTCAGGTCATCTTGGTTCAATTATACCTCGATGCTTGTATTAACTTGCTACATCAAACATTATGAAAGCAGTACTCAGGTCATCATTGGTGCTAACATACCCTTTGATGCTTGTACTAACTTCCAACATATCAAAAGGCTCAATGATGAAAACTAAGCACAACATGACATGGCAACAAGGAGAATGGTTCATTACTACATTTAGGACTGCATAATTCATTATTGCATTTTAGGACTACATAATTCATTTGCATTTTGAGGGCTGTTTAAATAGATTTTTGAGGGTTGGCCACATTCTTGAATATCTTTTTAGACAATGGCTGAGTACGATTGGACATTTGTTACATCTCATTTTATCATTACTCGTATCATTTCACTATCACCCATTTAGGATATCATTATTATTGCATTTACATTTTGCATCATCTTTTCATTATTAGTTCATCATATTCATTATTATTATAACATTAACATTTACATTTGTATTTTGATTCACATCATTTATCACATACATATGCATTCATAATAAGGATTGCATCCATCTCATCCATTTCATATCTTCATGATTTAGGTTATCACGTTCATTTCCATTTCATCATTATCATTATTATCATTTACATCATTATCCATGTCATATGCATATCATTCATTAAAAATTGCATCTTCATAATCATATCATTTATACATTTATCTCATTTATCCATTTATCCATATAAATCATGGGTATGTGTAGGATCATCATGGAAAAAATAGGCCCTTAAGTGGCAATAAAAAGACAAAAAATCAAAGTTAGACAACTTGACGTAAAAATTTGAATATGTTATCTATATTATTTCAAAAAAATGTAAAAATAGAATATGTAGAAAATTGAATGTAGTTTCTAAAATACTAGACCTTTATTTAAAAAAAAAAATCTATTTGGTGAAAATTTGAAATTTCAATGCAGTAGTATTTAAATCTCATGGTAAAAATAAGAAGTCTCACGACTACCCGCTCACAATAAAATGATAATATATTTTTATAATATTTTATATATAAGTAGAGGACTCATGTCCCGATGTGATGCATATTTTTCTATAATTTTTTTCCAAACAAATAATTAATTATGATTTTTTTATTACAACTTTTTAAAAATATAAAAGCTCGTCTGTCTAAACACCTTAACTTGGTCAAAAATTCATGAAATTCAATTTTTTTATATTTTAATCCTATAGTATGTGAAGCATAGAATGTGACACATGTTTCAGATTCAAAAAATGTGATACCATTTGAAAGTTATAGATGTTTTTCAATCAGCCTATCAAATAGGACTTTATTCGTAATTCTAATAGAAAATTAATAATAATTATTTATTAAATTCAAAGTAAAGCATAACTTATATTGGTGGAAAGCTGAGAATATCCTCTAAAAACCCTTTTTATTTCATCAATTTTGGGCAAAAAAAAAGTTGTCAGCCACATGGACCATCATATGGCTTACATATCACCACTTTTTGGCCCATCATGATCCTGCACATACCCTCATTCATCATTACATCATATCATTTTTACATCATTATTAAAAATATTCACCATTACATCTTACATCTTGCATCCATTACATACATTATGACAAAAAAATATTTTTAAATTGCATCCTACATCATCATATTAGAATCATTACATCACAACACATCCTGCATTATAATACATGAAATAAAAAGAAAATCATTTACATCATCATTTGCATCATCACAAAAATCATACACAACATAGCATATAGAAATTAACATGCATCCATAATACATGCATCATCAAATCACCACTACATCTCATAAGTCTCATCAAAACAAATGTCCAAAAATACAAGGATATCAAATGTTTCAAAAAGATATATCAAATACAATGGAATAATCATGTCAAAAATGCTCATCACTGAGGGGCATCTGGCCATGGCACATGGCTCCTACTGCCTCCTGAGGTAGTGGGTCTCGATAGACCTCTGCTCCTAGAAGCTCTGAGCTCTTGTCTGACTGGTTGACCCACACTCCTGGTAACACTCCTAGAATGGCTACGTGAATGGGTCCGAGACCGAGTACCCGACTGTGTGAAGGCAATCCTCCTCTCAGGTGGTACTACCTCGAAATACCTCATCCTATAATACTCAGCCTCCCAAGCAATCTCTAGTCCCTCTACAACAACCTCTCCAATCGAGGTGCTTTCCACTGACTTGAGAAGTCTCACGACTACCCCCTCAGCCTGTACATATCTCTCTCTGAAGCTGTCCCTCTCAGTGGTAAGCTAGGCTACCTATGGGTCAAGAAGGGGTGGCTATGCAACCTGTGCCTGCAGCTGACTAATCGTCCCCTAAGCGTATGCTAACTAACTCCAAAGAGTCTGAACTTCTAACTGCAATGCATCAATCTATCCCTGTGAGGGAGCCCTGATAATAATCTGTGGAGCCGAAGTACTCGGCTAGTCCACCGCTCTCGAGGTCCGTGGCCTCGTTCTGAAGGGCACATCAAATAAATACCTCTGTCCTCTACCCCCACCACCTCTTTCATCCCCACTGTCATCGTTGTTGTCAGCCTGGATGCCAGAATCATCCTCCTCATCTCCCCCTCATCAATATCCATGGTCATTGCATCCTCTACTCCTACTTGAGCCTCTCCCTGTGGCTGCCCTGTTGTTGCCGATGTTTGCCCTTGCCCTCTCTGTATAAAAGGTCCTCCCAATACTGGAGCAGGCTCCTCTGGACTAGTAAACCTTGGGAAGGGATGTGTGTAAAAATATGCAGCATACTCATCTATCATCCCTACATCTGTAACCTCTGGATGCATAGCCCACTGAGCTGGCTGCAACTCTAAATACTCTGCTCGAGCCGCCTCAATGGTCATAGTAGGACCCCACTCTGGTACATCCTCCTGACGTCTGGCATAATGTGCCACACCTTGTGACATCATCTGTACTAACCCAAGCTGCCTCAGGACTCTCATCACCAGGAACTACTCAATGATGTAGGGTGTGCGTCCGATCAAATATCTAGATCTCATAACATACGACAACTCTAAATCATCTATCTCCCACAAATCACAATCTACATAAGGTCTCCATATGACTGTATCCAAATCATCTAATACATGCTGCCAGTACTCCAACTTGCCCAGCCTTGGCTGGACAAGAGGCCATGTGTATGCATAGACATAGGGGAACCCAAGGGGACGATCCCTCTATACAATGGGATGCGTAATCACAAAATAATCCCATGCAAATATCTGTAGAAGAGTCACACCACATGAGAGACTCTTCCCATCGATGTACACGACCTGATGAAGATTGTGGTACAGATGGGCAAGCATGCATGATCCCCATGCATATCTAGTCTGATGGAGAATCATATCCTCCAAGATCCTGCCCCAACCAACTGATAGTCCCTTTCCCCTACGATAAGGACAAAGGAAACCACTGATCATACCTGCTAAAACTGAAGGCAGTGGGGCATATCTCTCCACCATCTCCTTCCAAGGAAGCTCATATCTGGAGACATGAGGATCCTGGAAGAATCGCCTAAGTGCATCAGTCCCCCCGATCTCTTTGTGATCATAGATCACAACCTCCCCAACTACAGGAATACCCAAGATCCTATACACATCCTTCGGAGTCACGGTAATCTCTCTAGTGGGCATATGGAAGGTGTTATGCACATTGTGTCATCTCTCAGCTAATGCAGTCAACAGTGCCCTGTTGACCCGATACTGTGGGATCCCCAACAATGGACCCAACCCGCACTAATGTATAATCTCTAAATCATCCCGCGACAACCGTGGAATCATCTCCCATGTCTGAGGGAATCTCTCTTTGATCTGGAGGAGGTTAAATTCCGCCGTTACAACATCATCAAGCAATCATAAAAATCAATCAGCAAATAATTGCTAATCAATTTGGTACAGCTAAAGCAAAATCTTTAGTACATCAACAAACAATCAGCTCAATCAAATCAACATTTATTTGTTTTTCATATCGCATGGAAGCAAATCTATCTATCATTTCTACTATTTGTTTTTCATATCGCATGGAAGAAAATTTATCAAATCATTTAATCTACTATTTTTTTTTCATATCACATGGAAATAGATTTAACAGTCAACATGACTCAATCTCTATCTATTTGACTTTCAATCGGGAAAACAAATCTATCATCACTTTTTGTCTTTCAAACAAGAAAGAAAATTTATCAGACTTATCTATTCTTCAAACATGAAGACACGTTTCTCAAATCAAACTAATCTATTCTTGATGTTATCGAAGAGCATAAAATCAATTGGCTAATCTAGCAACAATCATCAAGTACATCTTGCATTTTTCTGCAAAAAATTCCAAATTGGGCAAAATCCCTGGACGCGCCAAAGCAGGCCATCAATGCGCTAAACCACGTATGCGCCACTTTACACCATGGATGCGATAAAATAGAGCTGCCATGCACAACTCCATCAATGCGGACTCTATCTACTCTATGCGCTAAAATAGATCTTCTATGCGCCATTTCACCTATGCACTATTCTATCAACCAGATGCGCAAAAATAGTCATCATATGCGCTAGTTCACCCTATGCGCCAATCTAGCATCCTACGCGGGCACAATTTCTATATGCACTATAACAGGGACCCTATGCGCCATTCTACGCTATGCGCGACTGTTTAATCCATATGCGCTAAACTAGATGCGTGACTTTATCTACCATATGCGCTATACTATGGCTCGTATGCGTGAAATCGAAAACTTGAAAATCTAAAAATTACAAAAACATGCAAAAATTCATCAAAAAAATCATGAAGAGGCTCAAGTCGACTTACCGGAGGTCCATACGCAGGCTGGTCTCTGATACCGGCAGGCTTGCTCTAATCTGTGGTGCTCATAATGGATCGACATCTTGTTTTCACCTCTCAGAGCTCTGAAAATTACCAAAGGTTACTGTTCAAATGATAATGACTTTTCACCTTTTTTACCTTTTAAGGGGGTAAAAGTGTGAAAATATTCAAATTATTGCAAACCGAATTGCTATTTCGAGAGCTAAATTACTAATTTTCCTCCGAAAATCATTATGATTCTTTCATTAGTTAATTTATCTCTTGAGGGGGCATATAGCATCGACAATCCCTAAAACTCTAGGGCAAAATTTTTTGAAGCAATGCGTAAAACACATCACTTCAAAGAGGGGAAAAATGTACATATCTAAAAATGGTCAAGGCTAACTAAACCTGTTAATTAATTAAATATGAATTATTTAATTAATATTCTTAAGTCATCTACATATAAATAAATTTAATTATTTATTTATATTGTTCATTTTTCTAATTCTTCTAATTTAATTAAATAAATAAGTTTATTTAATTATTGCTATCTTCCTCTTAATTAATTAAATAAATTTCACAATTTATTTATATTAATTATTACAAACTTAAATTCTAAATTTAAATGATATTTCTTCTTTACAATTAAATATTTCAAATATTTAATTAAACATTTTCTTTCTAATTTCTTTATTATTTCCTCCATAATTAAATATTCTATAATATTTAATTAGAAACTTTCTTCTCTCCATATTTAATTAGATATTTTATATATTTAATTAAAGCACTTTTTATCATCTCTCACATGTAAATAAATAAATTTATTTATTTAATTATGGATTTTTCCTCAACTATGGATTTTTCCATCTTTCTCTCAACCTTCTATCTTTTTTTTCAACTTCTTGATCTATCACCATTCATCTTAACAGGTTTTATCTCAACCATTGATCCTTGCCAACTGGATTTTTGCCTTAAAAAAACTATAAATACAGCGCTCTTATGAGTTAAAAACAGACCTCAAATCTTAGATTTCATACACAGTTACTATAGTTGCATTCTAGTATTTATCAACATTTAGCACTAATCTTAGCATTTCAATAATCATGCACATGCATTTCAAATAATCTCATTCTCCTAAGCAGCCATTTCAACAAGCTGCTGCTTACACAACTGAGAGTCAACATCTTTAATCAAATCCTTGGAGATAGAGGACGATGGGACGAATTTGAAGAAGCTGTTAGAGTTTGCATTTATGCTTTCTAGTTTAGATTTCTTTGATATAATGTCTTATCGGTGTGTTAGTTTATCATTTGATTAATCCACATTTTCTAACAACACAGTTACATACTTAGTCACCCCATTACTTAGGATATTATAACATTGGGTAGTAATAGAAATTTCAAATATATTATATCAACCAATTGATATACACGGTAATCTCGACATGTTCACTTACTTATTAGTGTTAACGTTATTGGGATAGTACTTTAGAAAGTCTTGATGGAACAAGGGTGCCATTTAAAGAGTGAATAAACTTCCAAATAATTGTTCTCTAATTTCCTTCTTTGTTACTTCATTTAATATATTTTCTAAACATTGTTTCATATTACAATGACATTTTTGTTTGATCACCCAATCCAAAATATCCTATATTAAACCCTAATTTTAACATAAATATTAATAATATTATTAAATCCATAAAAAATGATGTCATCACTTAATAACTAACATTATTGATATTTAAGCCTTTGATATACATTATTACTTGTATTTCCATCTTAATAATAATGTTAATAGATCTCAAATTTTTCTTTTACAATAGTAATTTATTGTTAAAATAATAATATTATCATGAAATAATAACCTTATAAACATAATAATATTAATTTTATAATTTAACCCGCTGACTATTAATAATACAACTTTATCATTAATAACACTTATATTAATACACAATTAAAACCAACATGATTTCTTTTTAGCTCCCACACAACATTACATTAATGATTGTAAGCACTGATAACTTGGAGAAATGGAATATTAAATCCCATTTTATCCAACTAAACTCTATTAAAAGAAAAAAATAATGCAGTGCCCTAATTCGGCGTATGAGACACTAAAAACTTTAACCTAAAATATTATATCAGACCATTTTTACACTGTTGTTTTCCCCTGCATAAATAGGGCATGGCAGCCAAGTATTTGAGCTATTCATTTTTGCTGCAACAAAGGAAAGATGCAAATGCCCCCATTGCTTTAAGTTTTAATAGTTTATTTATTTACAGATTTATTTATTTTTGTTAAGAACAATTGTTAAACTTGCAGGTTTTTATTTATTGTGTTTTCCAGCACTACATCCCATATCTTTCTCAGTGAATTCGAAGACAATAGGATTCCTCTACGGGTTATTTCAATCCAGTTGATTTTATCATAGGTATGGATGTGCTAGTTTCTTACTGCAGGTACGCAATGGTTGTTTTTAAAAAAATGGAATAGGCATTCCAATTTACTAAAATGCATATATATTCAAACTAGATTTTTTCATTGTTACAGATTACAGAGGCCTGCAATCCATTATTCTCAGCGACAAATCTGTCATTTCTCCCTCTGTTAATAAATCATTATTTTATTTTATTTTATTTCTCTTTCCCAGATCTGCATAATGCAGACTTTTCGTATTGCCCAACATTTGTGTTGTCATTCAACAGCTTACAAAGCAGTGAAAAATATTTATTTATTTCTAACCATTTAATGTTACATACCAAGATCAACAATGAATGTTGTTGTTTCAGAACAGCAAAATACCTTATTATTTTGGTATGCTGCCCTGCTATAGAACAAAATTGTATTTTTATTTAAATTTTATGCTTTGTTACAAACAATATATTATTTGTACTATAACAAAGTTTATGCTGTTGTTACAAAACTAATATACATATATTAATTAATAATATATATAAAAAACACTAAAAATTATCATTACTTGACATTGTTTTTAAATTTTAAATATAAAATATTTCTGAAAACTTTTTTCATCTTATACACTCTTTTTAATGTACTATAAAAATATAAAATGTATTAAGTCTATTTTTTAGTTTTCAATATATTATATTAATTTAGTTTAGATTTAAAAATATTTTATTAAAGAGTAGGAAAAACACCATATTACATAATTTTTTTATAAAAAAATTACCATTTTTACTATTTTATGCTTTATTTTGTTACATACCAAGACCACCAATGAATGTTGTTGTTTCAAAACAGCAAAATATCTTATTATTTTGGTATGCTACACTGCTATAGAACAAAATTGTATTTTTATTTAAATTTTATGCTTTGTTACAAACAATATATTATTTGTACTGTAACAAAAGTGTATTTTTATTTAAGTTTATACTGTTGTTACAAAACAACAAAAGTAGTATTTCTTTCTTTTAATTTATTTTATATTTGCCTATTCTTATAGATCAACAATGTATTTTTTTTTGTTGAACAACAAATGCATTTTCATTTAATGTCATACTACTGTTATAGAACAACAAATGTAATCTTTTTTTTGGCTGCTATTACTATTTTATTTTATAGAAAAAAATAGCTGAAATAAATAAATCAGATATAAATCACTTGAAAAAAATAAAGTTTCTAGAATACATATGATGCTTTTTTATATATTCATATATTATTAGCATACACTATAACTTAACATTTAATAATATAAAATTCTCTTCTTTTTTCTTCTTCTTTGATTAGCTATATTTTTAAAACTTTATATGCATCGTCCAACAAATGACTATACACTTCATTATATTTTGAACCACTTGATTTTATTAATCAATGAGTTCAAGTTTCTCCTCTCTTATCTTTCCTTGTATTTGAACAAAAAAATATAAATACATATACTTCCTATATAATCAAATTTATTTATATCAAATAACATGTAAAGCAAATTGAAATACTCATAATATATCTATTGAGAGGATCTACTCAATATTTTAATGAACATATTTACTCTATCAAGAGTATTGTTTTCACCAACATACTCATTTCAAGTCTTGGGTAGTAAGAGTAGGAATCTTCAAAAAAATTTACTTTGAAATTCTATGTCCATAACCTTATCATTATCATTATAAACAAATATCAATTGTCATTCATTTACTCAATGAAAATTACTCTTTGTCACAACTCTTCTTTTAATACAAACTCATAAGTAAATTCCCTTCCTCTTTGCAATAAGGTACAAACATTTATAAACTACCCATAATGCAATTGATACATAGAAATGATGCAAATGCTAAGCTAATGAACAATACTTGCTCTATTACAAATAATATTAAGAAAAATAATAATTTTCATGCCCATGAAATAAACCTTTATTTACAACCAAATACTGATTTTAATACAACAAATAATATTTAAGAATAAAATGCATAAGAGCTTGCTCTGCACTTTTTTTTTTTCTTTCTTCATTTTAATAACTTGCTAAGTTTTCATTATTATAATAATACATACAAATAAAATGAACAACATGCCAATAAATGCAAGCTTGCTCTATCCATTTCTACATTGAACAATAGGAAACTTATCTTTTAAAAACATATAATATTACCACTACATTTGGGGAACAAAAGACTTGCACACCCATGAACATGGTCTTGCTCTCCACCCTACCATAATGGCGTTATGAAGCCTCGTGGGCTTTGGCCATACCCCCAAGCAAGGAATTCTTTTAGCCCCACAATGATTAGTGGAGTCTTTTCTAATTTTTATAAAGGGACAAAAACTAACATAGCACAATTTACATGCATCTAGGTTCTCTACTTTCTATTTTCAAACATAATCCATACAATAGGTCACCTCCTTACAACCAAGAAACAAGGCAAATGGAAAGGGAAGAACTTATCTTTTCTTTTAGATGAAGGGACCAAAATCTGACATCCATCTTTCCTCTCCAACCAAGCCATCTCCCTCCCTATCTACCAAAGAGATGGACTCCTCTCCTTTTCTCATTCTTTCTACCATCTTCACTCAAGTTCTCCAAGAGGAGAATTGGGCAATGCCCAAATCTTTCATCTTTTTGAGGTATATAGGAATCCTCCAAACCTTCACTCTTTCCCACAAGTGCTCACACATGTGTGAGTCTTGTGCCAATTCCAAGAACATTTTGGGGAGTAGGAGGTTGAGAGTGACAAGTCACTCTTCCTAATCCCCAACACTTTTTGAACTCGTCACATTCATGAATATGGACTTTTGAGGGATCTTTTCACACTCCAAGGACAAGTTTACATGTCAAAAAGGTTACTATTCCATAGGTATAGGTCCTAAGGGTCTATTATTGTTCAAAAACCAAGGAAATTGACTCAATCATCCCTTTTTAAGACCCACCCAATAATCCATACGAATTTTGATCCTAACCAAGGGTTCCAACCCCAACCAAAATCACATCACATGTCCTACAATTGGATTCTACTCAAACATAATCACCCAATCAATAATAAAACCTCAAATCCATCTAAGTCAAATAGGGCTACACTTAGAACTTCCCAAAGATGTATTTTATCTGATTCCAATATTTATCCATCCTTCTATTTTCATATTCGATTCTTGCACATTACCAATGTTAGCATGATTAGATCATATATCTCTTCATATTATTAGCCAATCCAATTCACATAATTCTCACTCATGAACTATTGAATCATTAATACATCAAATGAACCTAACGACTCAAGTTTCATTATAATCAAAGGAGATACACGCTTACTCCAATACAAGAATATAGTGAATGAAATAGTCACTTCATCATTTTGTTAACCACCTTATTAATTCATACTAAACTCCTATAACATTAACGATGAACCATTTACCAAAATTTAATATGCTAAATAACCCATCTCTTTCAAGTTATATCCAAAAATTCACATGTGCGTCTATCATAATTAAATCAAGGCTAATGCCCATGATTCCTAAAAAGAGTTTTATCATTCATTTCATCATAATTATCATCTAACTACTTGTTTGATTGAAATAAAATGGGGGTTATGAAATGGGGTCTTACATTCATGGTAGCATAAATAAAATGTCAAAATGAAAGGAAAGAATATTATCAAATAATCACACTATTTTCCATCCATAATATATCTTACCATCTATTTCTGATCGCATAAAACAAATTAGAGCTTTACTAATCGCATGCATGGTGGGGTCTTACATCCCCCTCCCCTTAGCTTAGACTTCCTCTTGGAAGATGTTAGGGTCTAAAACATAATCTTTATATAGCAATGCATGTAAATCTATTAAACGTATTAATTACCTTGCTTTCTTGATGAGATAATCCAACATGTGAGTATAAACACACATTAAAGGTATTCCTTTCATGAATCAAGCATCTATACACTTACAATAATATTTCTTGCCATAGAGCAGTTATTCGATATAGTCAAAATATAAAAAATGTTAGTAGTCATCAATGTAGTAACATTCTCAATTAAAAATTACACCAACATATATCCAAACACATTAACATCCTTGGACACCCTTCAAGTTTCCCTTTTTGCATCACAAAAATCACTCACGATGTTAGAAAATATTTTCATTCCCATATAATTCATGTCTCAAGAGCAATAGTCCCAATTTTATTGTCACTTCCTTTCTCACATAGTAAATAGGTATTTCCACATGCCATTTATTTACAAATTTACCCATACATTACAAAAATTTACACATAATTCACATCACAAGACTCACATAATGGAGTTTACAAGGATGGAGATTCTTGGATACCATAGCAAGTAGGAAAGATGGTCTCTAAGGACCCTTCCATACATCTCCTAGGTACCTTATCTTGTTTGTGTAAGGGGTTAGCCTCCAAGAGGAAGGTACAAATAAATAATCATAGAACTAGGGGAAGAATGGATTAATGATTGTCCCATACCAGTCCCATTTGCAACCCCTTTTGAATATCTCATAATTCGCCAATGCATCTACTTCCCTATACGACCTACTAGGGAACCCCCTGGGATATGACAGTTTTACAATTGTCACATTACACCACACCATTCAACAATTCACAATCAACAAGAAAGCCTCAAACTGAACAATACAAGATCATAAACCAAAGTTGTAATAAAAGTCCCATAAAAAGGTAAAATTATAAATTCAAGAGAAAAATTAAAATAAAGACCAAGTTTAGCTACATTGCAACATTCCCAAGCTTAATTCAAAAATGAAATTAAACAACTCCTTGAGGCAATTGGACTATGATAAACTTCAAATGGCTAAATATCTTCAAGAAAGAAAATATAAAATTTCATAGGTAGACCATGGATTCATGAGATGCATGGTGTGTCCTCTACCCTTCATCGTATCATGAAATATGTCTACAACAAAAAAAATTATACAATCAAAGCCGATCCTAAGCCATACAGTTGTTTAAACATTGAGAGAAACAAAGAGAACCCCTTGAAAACATTAACACCAACTACAAAGGTGGAACCCATGCAAAAAAAAGACAAAGAAAAACACATTGAAGAAGTCAAGAAGTTATTAGAAGATGATTCCAAGGTTCCATAGATTTCAAACATGCATTCATGGGAGAATACAAAATCATAAATAAATATTCAGACAATGGAAAAGAAATAGTGGAAATTTCAACACAAAATTTGGATGACCCTTCGAAAGAATCCACCTCAACCACTTTAGAAAAAAAGATAACAAATTACACGACTAACTTTGATGAAATTAGTGTTGCTTCCTATCATGGACTCAAACTGGCTCAAAAGAAACAATTTAAGAAAGTGTAGCTTGAGGGGGATTCCCTCAATATCACTAATAGTTTGAAGAAATGTGCCACCTCCTCTTGGACTATTGCAAATTTGATAAAAGATTCCATCAATATCCTTAATTCTTTTGATAACTATTATATCTCTCATATTCTAAGAGAAGGACATAGTTTAGCTAATATTTTTGCTAATTTGGGGGTTAGAGGAGCTTGAGAGTGGGATTTGAATTACCCTCTTCCTATAGAGGCTATTGTCACAATTAATCATGATGCATGAATCTAAGGGGTGTTATGAGTTTGTTTGGTGTTGGGCATGTATGTTTATCATCACGAGGAAGGGTATGATTTGGAGGAATGGGAGCTAGGATTCAAATTTCCCGAATGGTACTAAGGGTGATATCCGTAGGGAGTGGATTACTATGTTATTGAATAACCTTTGCCATGTATTGTTTCTCACATGGATTGTGGGTATTTTTAGTGTTACTTTCCCAAGAAGCTTCTTCATTGCTCTAAGAGTTGCGAGCACTTTAGACTTTGTGAGCTTGGTGGCCATGGGTGGAGACAAAAACTGTGTGAAGCCTTTCTCTTTCCATGTGGCTAAGAAGAATTCAAAGGTGTGGATGATTCTTGAGAAGGGAGGGTTAACGCCTTATATTGAGAGATTGCATGATAATAACCCTCAGACAACTGGTTTATTTGTTAAGAACTGGAATAAAAAGGTGCTGAAACTTGGTGGGACAGAGTATGATGTTACTGAAGACCTCATAGCCCACATTACAGGTTTATCAACTGATGGTATGAGGTTATATAGAGACAAGAAAGAAGCGTAGATTTCCATGAAAATATTTTTAAAGGGGAGAAAGCCAAGGACCTTAAAGCGGCGAAGAGCGGGGGTTATCAGAGGAAGTCTATCAAGGCATTGTGGGGGGACGTTGTCGAGGAAATAATGAGGTACATTTATCTTAAAGGTCATTACTCTACGGTAAATTCTTATCACTTTTTCCTTCTTAACCATTTCCATCACAAGAAAAGGATTTATTTTCCTTTTTACCTTTTTGCTTCTTTGCATGCTAACATAATTGATCATAAGAAAAATATGAAGAAACCTTTTCTTCATGTGGGGTTTATTCTCCTTATCTTGGAATAATCCTTATCTTGAATTATTCCAAGGATTTTGAGGTCCTTAAACCACTTTCTATCCCTAAGGATCTGAAACATAAGCAAGATAAGGGGTATGAGATTGTTTTTGAGGAGGATGTGACCTGCAAAAATAGGAAAAAATGGAAGCTTATCTTGGAAAATGGTTAAGAGTTGGAGAATGATGTAGAATTTGTGTTAGACTCCTTGGCTATGATGGATGAAGATGTGAGATCCACTTCTCTGGGAAAGTGAAAAAAAGAGGGGTCAAGCCCTAACAAGGATTACGACATGTGCAACGAAGGTCCTGATGAGGAAATGCTAAGTTAGAGTAGGAAGGACATGAAGGATATGGTTGGGGAGGTCTTGTCACCTCCCCCTACTCTAGAAAATAGGGTGTTGATTATAGGTGATAGTTAGAATAAGGTGGTGAGGTTTGCTTGTAAAATTCTTGAGTTGGATACTCCTCTTAAAGTGGTTGATAGACAGGATGCTATGGTTTCTTTGAATGGTAGGAAATAGGATGTTGTGCTTGTGGGTGATGTTAGGCATGCTATTGTGGACCCTCATGTGGTGAACCTAGATAGGCAGGTGAGGAGGATGATGGTTACTATTGAGATCATGGAATCCATCAGGAAAATCAAAATGCCAACTACAATGTCGATTGTTGTTGATAAGGATAAGAAGGTTTCTACTGATACATATAAGGTAAGCTCCTTGCATGAGGAGGATGAAGAGGATAAAGATTTTCTTAACATTGGTAAAAAAAATATTGTGGATGTCTTGGGAGCCGCTAAAGAGGGCTCAATTATCTTTTACTAGATTTTTATGTGGACTTTCCATGAACTAAATATGACTAATATGAGAGTGAGTGGTGTCTTGATCAAAGCGGAGGACTCTTTTGTTCAGGATCAGATAGATGATCTGATTAATTCACTAAATATTGTGGTAGAGGAAACACTTTTTTTGAAGTAGGATCTTGAAGGGAGAATCCTCACCTTGGAAAATCTCATTGAAAGAATTTATGCTAATCTGGATAAAGGAAGGGAGGGGAATAAAATGGGGTTTAATGTTGAATCAGTTGGTATTACATCCCCTATGGATAGTGTTAAACATGGTAAAGATTCTTTTGATGATGATGTTGATGGAAAGTTGATGGAAGGGGAAAAGCTTGGTGATAAGGGTGTTGATAAGCGCTATGGTTTGATTGGTGAGGTGAAATTTGGTGGCTCTTGTGTAGCTGGGGATGAATGTATTAAGAACACGGCTTGTGATGTGGATTTTGCTAACATTATGAATAATATGTAATACTGCTAGGTGGGGTCCTTTTTTTCTAAATTTTTGTTATAGTCTTGTTGTGGTTGGGCTGTTTTGCTTTAATTGACTTTATCTTTTGTTATAGCTAATTTTTTGTAAAGGGTTCCAGGCCCCTTCAAAACTCATTTTTTTACCTTTAATCAAAAATTTGATGAAATTAATCATGAGAAACCACCAAATCTAAAAGATATGAAGAAAATTTATGGAAAAGGTTATGAAATGATGAAACAACTTGGTTATAGAAATAAATATGTGGTGCTAGAGAACAAGGTATCTGTGTCCCTATAAAACCTCACACATAGGAAAAGACTAGTGGTTTTGGTTATTGTCGTATGATAGAAATCAAACCATCAAACAAGCCTTCACTTAATATCAACACTATCCCAAAACATCCTTCTAAGACGACTTTAACAATGGCGCATCTTGAACTGATTGACGTTAGTGGTCTTGATGGTTATCCTTTACAAGAAATGAAACACACAAAGAAACCTTTGCTTAATGTCAATGTCATCACAAAAAACACTAATGATTTGAATTCATCATATTTTACACCCTCCAGTAAAGGAGAGAACAAAATCTTACAATCTAAAAATTCTTGTGTTAGTATGACATCTTGTACTCATCAAAAGATATCTTTGTCAAAAAGATGAGGCAACTTTTGACCAAGAGAGTATCTTGACATGAATCCTCCAATATCATCTCATTTCTCTCCCTCCAAAATCATGAAATAAATTCTACTACAAGAGTTCATTTTTCACATATCACAAAGTTTAAGGTCATGCTACTAATTAATGTAGGGCTTTAAGTAACAAAATTCAACATCTTAATGACTATGGTGTTCTCCCTTGGGTTGAGGCACCTAGTTCCTCCTTTCATTTTAGCTCATCCTTTTCATGCACTAATTGGGGGCAAGGGGTTAGGTAGCCTTGTCTTTGTATGACACTTGTCATTGCATCTTTTGACTAGCTAACCACCTTTCATGTATATAAAAGAGCAAGCTTGGGATGTGGATGACATCCCTTAAGTTGGCTCACATGTGACATACCTTATTTTGGGGGAATTCCCTTAGCATTATGTATCTTATCAAAAACATATGACTTGGCATAAGGCTTTTTGAATGTTCGGACCACAAAACTTCTCACATTTTTACTAGCCTACAATTGCTTTTCCCCAAGTCCCAAAGGAATTTGCTTCTTATCAATGTTGTGATAGGTAAAAATCAGTGAGATTAGTGTGAAAAAATCCATTCCATAGTCCCATGAAGATGGCCTCATGCATAAAAATATTCCCCTGGTCACAACAAAGAAAAACACAAAAGGTAATTCAACCATATGCTTTTGGGTTCTTTCTCAAGTTGCATTTGTACCTTTTCATTTCCATTTGTGATTTCATCATTCAACACCATTATCATGCCATGCATAGCCAAAATATAGTAGATTTTCTCCTCATATCATGGATAATTTACCCTTATTGGAGAGATCATGCAAATATATTCCCAATCAATACATCACAGGTCCCTCGTTTGAACATTTCCTACAAATCGATGAGACATGAATTAGGTCACAATGATCTAAAGGTCCATATGATAAAAAAGATGCATGATTGGTAGGATAGAGCCTATGATTCTACCGATGGGAGTTGATCAGTGTAATCAAAAAATAGTCGGAGAAAATCCTTTGAAGACATACTGAGATCAAAATTCACACTGATGGAAACCCCAGCAGCGAGAGACACACATACTCCTTCCAATAAAATCAAGGGATTACTATATTGAGGAGACATACATATTTGGCTAGAAATTCTTGGATCTCACCGATATCATAAGTCAAGCTGATGGTGGAAGTATCGGGGAAGGTCTCATCAATTCAGCCTAATGAACGAAGCAAGAGAAAGAGACATATTGGGGAGACATAAAGGATCAAATTGAAACTATCAATTTTGTTTTGTGAAATCTCTAATTGTAAATTGTTTTATTTAAGTTCTTGTATTTCTAGACAATGCATTGACTATGGAAACCTTTCATTCTTAGGAATTTGTATGCATGAAAGTGTTGATAATGATTCTGAACAACAATTAGTAGAAGTTAAAAGATTTAAGAATGTTCACTATTTTTTAAAAGATGGGAAAATAGGAAAGCATTGTGATTTAGTTATAGAAAAAAGTTAGTGTGCATACATTCATGAGTTAATTTAAGAATAAGATAGTACCAAAATATATCATTCACTCTCAACATTCTCGATGGCTTGATGGCCAATTTCGCGCATGTAGAAACACATTTCTAATTGGTACTATACTTTAAGTGGTTGATTTTGTAGAAAATTATACTCTAGCTCTGCAAGAGGAAATTCAATCACAGTATTATAATTCAGTGCAAGTAGCTATGTTTGTCCATATTGTTTATAGATATGCAGATAACAGTGCTCCTAGAGTTGATTGTGAGACAATTAGTGGATATACTAAATGGCATTTGTTTAGGAGTTCGACAACAAGCACATGGACTATCTGGACAAGGGACCTTGCATGTTTTTGCAAGTTTTGCATCTCAAGAGATTGGGAAGCATGTGAAAATATAGAATGGATTGAACAATGGGAGCAAAGATCGTTGACACCTTCACAAGCACATGATCAATATGAAATAACTATTGAAGAAAATGATCAAGTGTTTGCATCTAAAGACTATGATCGTGTTTCAGAACTTATATAAGAAGGTAATTTAATTCAATTTATTTCATTTAATTTCTCTTTATTAAGATATTTTGTAATACTATTTTATTATTATTCATATGCGCAAGTTATTAAATCAATTTTTGGTTGCAGGACATGTGTATGTTGTTGTTGCACTTGAGGGGAAGGAAGAGAAAACAAAATATTGGTTGGCTCATCGTTTGGAGAGTAAACATGAGTTAATATCACCTCGAGAAGATGATGATGGATATCATTATCCAACAAGTACCATGATCCCCTTAACACATCCCCTTAAGCAAATTTTAATAACAATTTTTTTGATCCCCTTAAACAATAGTTTAGAACAAGTTTTTCATCTCATTAAGAAAAATTTGAGAACTTATATGATGATTGTTTTCATATTTTCCAATAGGATCGGTTGTGCTTGTTGGCACTTGGCTACGAAAATACCTAGCAAGGAAGAATGGTCTACCTGCATTCAAAGATTATGAACCGCATAAAAAAATTATACATTATTCACATTTGGTGGTGGAAACAAATATAAAACTAGATCGGTATCGCGAAAGACATGCAAATAAAGTGTTATGGAAAATTTCTATGGAAGAGCATGAGACAATCATAGATGCATTACAAAAAAGAGAGGATGCGAAGGGTACAATGGAATAAGTAAATATAGGTAAATATAGTTTAAGTTTTATATTGTCCTTATAAATAGAGGTAATTATTAGTAAAAATATATTTAAATACATGTTTTGATTACATATTGATATTGCTTGTACATTAATAGTTTAAATTGATCTATTATCCTTTTTTTGCATCCTTAAGCCATCATTGCATTGATCTCATACTTTGAAACAAAAAGGAGAGGACGTCTGGATTCAACATACACTCATGTTGAATACTTTTAAATGCAAGTACTTGAGTTGTGTACATATAGTTAGTTTTATATAAATTAAATTATGTATGTTTTAATGATTTCATTGATATATTTATTGTACCTTTTTGATATTTGGCAGTGTGAAGACCTAGTACATTTTGGGCATGAGTTTGAGATGTTCTTGAGATGGCATATCCAAATTTTGTAAACATTGTTTTGAGATGACATATATGTACATATATGTCCTTGTATGTCTTCAAATCACTAAATTTCATGCATACATTATTGTTAAATCAATTATATCCTTAAGATGTTGTATTATGACCCCTTAAGACATCCCCTTAAGACATTGTATTATGACCCCTTAAGGCATCCCCTTGAGACATTGTATTATGAACCCTTAATACATTTTATTATGAACCCTTAAGACATCCCCTTAAGACATTCTATTATGAACCCTTAAGACATCCCCTTAAGAATTTGTATTATGACCCCTTAAGTTGTTCTATTATGAACCCTTAAGACATCCCTTTAAGGCATTCTATTATTAACCCTTAAGACATCCCCTAAAGACGTTGTATTATGACCCCTTAAGATATCCCCTTAAGACGTTGTATTATGACCCCTTAAGATGTCCCCTTATTTGTTTTCAATGTATGCCTTATAATTTAGTATTGGAATTCATTATTTGTGTTGACAACTTAAAAAATAGTATTGGATGCCATTATTTGTTTTGACAGCTTATAAATTGGTGTTTTATTTTATTATTTATAGAATTTATTAATCCTTTTTTTCTCTAATCTTGTATGGTTTTGTTTATTTCTTAAAATTTTATCCTTTCTTGTATATAAACAAATTGTTTTGGTTTGTAAATTATGATTTATTGACTAGTTATTGATTGACGTGAATTGAATAAGTTCATTGACTAATTATAGCTAATTATTGAATGTACATATCATGTATGAGATCACTAAATTTGTAAACTATAATTATTAAAATGTCCTATTAATTTCAACTTTAATTTCATATTTATATTTAATTTCACATTAATGTCCTATATTAATATCTTGACTATGAACATAAAATGCATAAATGTATATGTGTAAATTAAAATTTCAAACAATAATAAAGTCCATAATCTATGTAAATATATTAAGTGCATGAAAAAAGTCCATCAAAGTACAACCCATGAACTAAAGTCCAACTAAGTACTCAAGAACCATGAATTATAAAGTCCAACAGAGTATGTGACAAACCAAAAATATAGTCCACAACATAAACAAATATAACTCACAAAATCATGTCTCTAGGTCATGTATTGTCTCTATAATCAAGAGACCTCTTCATGCCATGCGGATTATGCAGATGACCTAAAACACTCTGTATAAGAGAAAGATGAAATCATATGTAAGACAATGAAAAAAAATTAATGACAATTTAATTTATAATTCATCATATTAAAATTAAATTACCGTCATATCTGGGTTTGGATGCTCTACTCCACCTGAAGCAACCTCTACATTCTCTGAATCAATCTACAGAAACAAGACAAAAAAAATTGAAATTAGATGCACAAGTCTACAATTAAAAATTATTTAATTGAAATTAATTTATAATTTATCATATTTTAATTGTACCATATCCATAGGTTGTGCACCCTCTTCTGCAAGACATGTTTGTACATTCTCAACTACTAGATGTGTCACATGCTATAAAAGAAAAAGAATTTAAAACATGTATTAGCTCAAATTATATTAATATTCAATTTGAAATTTAAAATTATTTAGTTATATATTCACAATATATTATTTATAATTGAATTTAAATATAATAAAAAATTTAAAATTACCATTTGATCTGGAGCTTGCTCCACATGCCCTCCTAGAGGTGTAACTATGTCTGGGTCAGGGTTCAAAGTCGCACTAAAAAAGTCCTACAAGATCAAAGTTAAAGCATGTACATACTTGAATTAGGTAAATATATATATTCAAGTTTGCACATTTTGTGTAGAAATTTATTTAAACAACCTAAAAATCAGAGGCCTCATGAGTAACCATAAAATCTAATGTTGCCCGATGGCCATTTTGATTGTGGTATCAACCTAGACCGACATGTAGACATGTAATGCAAGCTAATGATATTTACAAGTGTACATGCAAATTTCATATATATAGTGAATTAAAAAATCATAATTGTAATTATACTAATGTAAGTTAAACAATTTACAATATAAATGTACTTGCCCCTGGTCTACAATGGCTGATAGTGGAGGAGTGCTTGACAACCCCTTGGGTGGAATCGACGTAGAAGCCAATTGACTTGCCTAAACCAACATTAATATTTCAAACATATATGTTATTCAATTATAAATTTAAAACTCAAGTTAAAAATCATTTCATTTATAATTTAAAAATTTGAAATCAAAATACCCCATAAGGGTTGTTGATTAGGACTGATGTCGATGTATGTACTCATGGAATGGATGATTTACCCATCATTACTATCATCTGTACACCAAATAGTTTGATTGTTAAAATGTATTGTAAACTTTACTTTGATATATACATTCATCAAAATTCTTATAAAATAAACATGTAGATGCATATTTATACCTTTGTAAAAGTGTCCTCAGGATGTTCACCTCTTGTAAGAAACTCTATAAATGAAATGATGTGACCAAATGAACCACCAAAATCTCCACATCCACCCAAACTAGGTGTGGCCTGATCAGGTCCACAACATACTTGATGGCAACTGGTACATACATGTGGGACGAGCCTCGACACTCCTGGAGTGGTACTCAGACCAGCTCCATAGAACACTCCTCCATAATCATCGTCTCTATGCTCCCCGCCTGCTCGCAAAAGCATGCTAATCAAGGTCTCTTGTGAGTGTACTAAGGGAGCCTAATGTCAACACCAGAGATTAATGATGCATAGGTGTAGGAATGGGAGGACCAGGAGCAACAACAAGGGGTTGTGCATGCACAAGGCATTGGGGATCAACCCTTGCCCCTAACCTCTATTGTGGCATGTCACCACCAACACCCTGAAATGATTTAAAATCAAAATAATTGGGCTTGTGCCCCATAACAAACTCTACATATAATTTCCTCAAAAAATATAATGGGCACTTGCAATTAGCATGTGGAGGACTATCAAAAACCATATACCATCGATCCCAAAAATATGCACTCATCTGTGGATGTATGCACCACCTCATGGATATTCTAGATTTGTTTGCAGGAATGGGTTGTTGAGTAACGGGATCGAGAAAGTAGGGGGCTAGGTGGTATTTCATTATTTTAAGGTCTAATATTTCTTTATAAGAGAGACCATCAACACAAAATTGTCTCATTTGTTCTATGTCTCATCTATGCCTATCTAGAATAGAATCAATGGTTCTGATGGCATCCACAATGTTTTCCATTGCAAGTGAAAAACGTCTAACATGGGGTGGATTCAATGCTTGACTCTGCATATCATTGATTTGATTTTGTATTGATGCAACTTGATCATTTATGTGTGCTCGTAATCAAGCCTCATCAGATGCAACAGGTTGTGGAGGGGGAGGTGGAGGTGGAGGTGGAGGTGGAGGTGGAGGTGGAGATGGAGGTAGAGGTGGAGGTGGAGGGGGAGGGGTAGGTGAAGGTGGCTGAGGTGGTGGATTGATGATATCATCAATATTAAAATCATCCATGATATGAGATATAAGTGTGCACCTGCATTAAATTATACTAAATTAACATACAAAATTAAAAAATTATAAGAAATAGTTAAATTTGAAACACACATGCAAATTTTTTAAATATGATACATGCATACATATACTAAGATCATATAAAATTGAAACACACATATACATTGATTGAACTTGATCAAGTAAACTATGTACATACATTTAAAATAAAAAAATACCATGCATTTAACATACATACATTTAACATGTACAGACATTTGAAATAAAAAATACCATGCATAATTTTCATGCATACATCATTAAAGTAAACTATGTACATACAAATTTCAAAATTTAACAACTATATGTGCAATTTTAATACATGTGTACATAGTAAACAATAAACTTGAAACATTCACAAAAAGCTCATTTTATGTCTAACACATATATATATCTATCTAGAACCAAAATCATAAATTCACATCACACAAAATATCCATCATTCACCAGATTCATAAATTCATAACTATTTAATATCATTGTCTTAATTTAAAAACTATTGTGGCTTTCTACTGCATCTCTTCATTTATTTGCGTTTTCCTTTTAGAATCACAAGTTCTCCTCTCCTCTAGCCATTGGCAATGCTCATCTAATATCCCATCCATAGCCCTGACAGCATCAACAATGGTTTGCATCCTAGATGCAATCATCCTCATAGGTGGTGTGACAAATTCTTCATTTTGAATAATGTTGATTTGATCTTGGATGGATCTAACATTGGAATTGATTCGCACTTGCAAATGAGCACCATCAATTTCATGTGGTGGAGGTGGGGGATTATGAACTGGAGTGGGTGGAGGTGGAGGTGAAGGTGGTGGAGATGGAGGTTGTGGAGGATGATCGTGAATATTATTGAATCAATCCAAGTGATATCTAGAATATATGAGTGAACCTGCATTATATTTGTAATTTCAAAATGTAAGATACATGTCTAGGATTTATACCCTTTAACCATTCAATATAAATGGCCTAATTGAATACATATGATAAAATAAAATTTTAAGCCTCATTTATGTCTAAGGCAAGTTACTTGGATGAAAATACAATTAACTATTAATATTAGACAATTTATGAATGTTATAGGGTTTATAGTTTAGAGTTTAACATAGATCCCCTTAAGCCATCCTATCACCCTAAACCATAAATTAATCAACCTAGATCATGATTTATCTCATTCATATTATAATCTTGCATGATCTAATTATTGTTAAATTTGGTTTACAAAACTTAGGGTGAAGTTCTGGTGTCCCTTGGAATATAATGAACTTGCAAGTTAGTGAAGAACATTTTCTTGTGGAACAGTTGATTGAGATAGGTCTATAGGATAGGATTCATGGGAGTACCCTATAGGATAGGATTAATGGGAGTACCCTACAGGATTCTTGTGGAATAGTTGATTAAGATCCTAAGACAAAATGAATGCTTTAGTGAAAAACATTTTCTTGTGGAACAATTGATTGAGATAGGTCTTGTTTCAACTAACCAACCTAGATCATGAAATATCATTCATATTATAATCTTGCACAATCTTGTTATTGTTAAATTTGGTTGCCTTGGGCAACTTCACCAAATTTTAAAAAAAAAATTCGTCCCATTAAGGAATGTCATATTAGGATGCCTTAATACATTGATTTACGATTTAGGGTGATAGGATGGCTTAATGGGATCTATGTCTAGTGAGGTCCTAGGAAAAAATAACATTGCTTAAGGGAATCAAATTTGGTGCAGTTTCCTAAGGCAACCAGATTTGATTTTAAGGTCCTAAGACAAAATGAATGCTTTAGTGAAGAACATTTTCTTGTGGAACAGTTGATTGAGATAGTTCTTGTTTCAATTGACCAACCTAGATCATAAAATATCATTCATATTATAATCTTGCACAATCTTGTTATTGTTAAATTTGGTTTCCTTAGGCAACTTCACCAAATTTTAAGAAATTATTTGATCCCATTAAGAAATTTCATATTAGGACCCGTTAAGACATCGATTTATGATTTGGATGGCTTAAGGGGATCTATGTCTAGTGAGGTCCTAGGACAAAATAACACGGCTTAAGGGAATCAAATTTGGTGGAGTTGCCTAAGGAAAACGAATTTGATTTTAAGGTCCTAAGACATAATGAATGCTTTAGTGAAGAACATTTTCTTGTGGAACAATTGATTGAGATAGGTCTTTTTTCAAATATCATTCATATTATAATCATGCACAATCTTGTTATTGTTAAATTTGGTTGCCTTGGGCAAATTCACCAAATTTTAAAAACTTCTTTCATCCCATTAAGAAATGTCATATTAGGACCCCTTAAGACATTGATTTACGATTTAGGGTGATAGGATGGCTTAAGGAGATCTATGTCTAGTGAGGTCCTAGGACAAAATGGCATGGCTCAAGTGAATAAAATTTGGTGAAAAAATGATGTCTTTAGCCTGTTTAGGGTTTAGAGTTTAGAGTTTAGGGTTTATGGTAATACGATGGCTTAAGGGGATCTTTGTAGTAAGGTTCTACTACAAAATGACATGGCTTAAGGGAATCAAATTTGGCTTAAGGGGATCTTTGTAGTAAGGTTCTACGACAAAACAACATGGCTTAAGGGAATCAAATTTTGTGGAGTTGCCTAAGGCAACCAAATTTGATTATAAGGTCCTAAGACAAAATGGATTCTTTAGTGTTGAGGGTTTAGATTTTAGAGTTTAGGGCTTAGGATTTAACGAACTTAGGGTGAAGTTTGGGTGTCCATTGGAATAATGGACTTGCAAGTTAGTGCCTAGTTTATGAATATTTTTTTATTTTATGAATAGATTGACTATTTTCGTAATAGAAACAAATAATTATGTGTGATTAAGATTGAGTTTGATGTATATTTTAACTAGATGCTTTTTTAATTGAATAGAAGATTATTTTATTTAATATTTTTTTCATTAACATTGAACTCACTTAAATGAATTTTATGATATAAAACATGTATAATATAAAATTAGTTAATGTTGAATTGAAAGTATTTTATTTTAGATTGTTTGTAATTGAAAGAACCTAAAAGAACTTAGAAAACAAAAGTATTTAGATTATTTAGTGTCTAGGTAACTAGTGCAGAAATTTAAATCCTAGACCAATTCTCTAAGTACATATATATGGTAAATCCTAAACCATGGATTTAATCATTAAAATTTTAAAATTAAAATTCAAAATTTTCCATCCCTTACACATTTAATAATATATTATGAGCCAACTAAACTTGCTTAGTATTTGAAGGCATTCAATTGTCTTTATTTTATCATTTAATTACACTTGATCATTATTCATAAATCATTTAAATATTTGAAAGTACTATATGATAGGAACACTTCAATAGGAGGACCTAAATTTAATCTAATTATACATCACCATTTCCAATTTTGAATACTATTCTCCTCAATCATTTCCATAATCATGAACTTGATCTTATCATGAGGGCTAACCTATGAGAACATGAAAATTGAGATCCAACACTCAGTGCCCCTAGGTGTTTTTAAATGCCACTACTTAATAACTTAAATCTTCATTTTTAATAAAACTAATTTCTATGTGTCAAGTAAGCCTCTCATTTAATTTCACAAAAAATAAATATTATGCATATGTCATAAACTCTATTATTTAAATTAATTTATATATTTCTTACCATTATTTTTCTCAAAAATGTATTTAAAAACTATATTTTTCTTCAAAATAGATTATAACTTAAATATTAATTTCTAATAATTAATTGTTCAAAATCCTCATTTTTTCTCTAATAGAATAGACATCTATATTTTTTAAAGAGAGATGATTTATTTACCATCCCTAATTTAATTTACATTTCATCAAAATACCACATTTCTTCTTAAGTAGTTCAACTTCAATTCAAGAACCCTAGATCCCTAGATGAAGCTAGATTTTGAATTTAATCCTCACTTAAGGTTTTGAATAGACCCTAGATGAAGCTTGATTTAGAATAGACTGATTATTTCACCTAAAATTAATTATCAAAATTCATATAGAAGATAGTTCTAAATGAAAATTCATATAGCAATAATGTACTCATTTCACAAAAAATAGAAAGTTTTTCTAATCTAATTATAATTTAACATTGAAACTAAAATTTAACATATCATTTTATCCATACAATGCAAATTAAATTTAAAACATTTAAGCAATTCAAAATAATTTTCTTGAGCTCGAATATTAGGTTTTTCAAAATCAAAATGATTTGTTCGATTTCAATTTAGGCTTTTAGCAATTTTTACTGTTTCAATTCAATTCAGGGTTTCAATTCTAAGCAATTAGGGTTTTTAATACAATTTTTTAGTTTCAATTCAAACTAGAGTTTTGAAATTCTTTTTTCTCTGCTTTGATTTGAATTTGAGATTTAAAAAAGCTTAATTAGGGTTTCTAAATACAAATTTTCAATTTATTTCAATTTCTAGGGTTTTGAAATGCAATTTTTTTGTTTTGTTCCAATTAGGGTTTTGAGAGTTTTTTTTTCTTCAAATAATTCAAGTTTTATTTTTTTGTTTCTATTAAAATTTTCACAATTTGACGTATTTTTTTAATCTATTTCTAAAATTTCTTATTTCAAAAATAACATGAAAGAAAATGCTTAAAATGAAAATAAAATTTGAAATAAACATTCAAGAAATAGTAAATTTATTAACAATTTCAATTTCGAATGTAAAAATGTAAAAAAAAGAGGAAGAGTACGGGTACCTGGAGGTCTTTTGGTAGTCACTGTCATTCTCAAACCGGGATCCCATGCGCACAAGAGAAAATGAATATTGCTTCATTTTTAAAAAAATAAATAGTCTTACGAAACGGGATCCCAGTTTGTAAAAAACGGGATCCCAATTTTTACAAATCGGGATCTCATTCTTTACAAACTGGGATCTCATTTCCTCTCCACCGATTCGGTACCTTCTAGCAAATGGGATCCCATTTTTTTAAAAGTGGGATCCCATTTTTGATTTAGGCTCGGGATCCCGAACCAAAATGGGACCCCATTCTTAAAAATCGGGATCCCAGTTTTTCTTAGCTGATTTCATTTTTTTGGCTAAGGAAAAAACTTCCACATTTTGTGGACCCAACTTTTTGCATTTACCCGAACATCACGATGAACTTCAAGCAGATACAAAGGAACTTGTTGATGTTACAAAAGAGGGAGTTCTAGTGTTGTTCAAATAAGGAGGAGAGAAGAAAGACAAAGATGGATGGATAGAGGAGTGCAAGTTGATATTGCAAAAAGCTTTGGAAGTAGCCAAGGATAAGGAACCAACTTTAGATGATACTTGTGAGCACTTGGAAAATATGGTAATCATGGAGATACCAGCGAGGAATGTAGTGGCAGATGTTGATACTCATGGAAGACAAGATTACTTGGATCATATGACTAAAGTTCATTTGTGGCTAACTAGAGCCTAATCTTTATGTTTATGTATTGTTAATTTCAAACACACTTTTACGAAGAGGTGTGTCCTCTTAATGATATTGATATTTATGTTGAACTCTTGATGGTTGAAAGGACATAAGATTTTAGGATAGGCTAATAGGATAGATATATAACATAAAATTTCCGTGATGTTTAGAATTCAAAAGACTATGTTGCAAGCATATTTTTGAGGAAATCAATGAAAATTCTTTGATTCTATGGCTCCAAATTGGCATCAATTATTTGTTAAAATTATTCAATTACCTAATTTTCTCCAACTTAGTGTTTCTTGGTTATTTAGGCTGATATATCAAGTATATATTCAATTCATCAGTGCACATTTGATGTAATTGGGTGATTTGATTATTTGGTTTCTTTAAAAATAATTAAATTCCTTTTGGTCAATCACAGTAATCTAGAAGTATTATTTGGATTAATAAGAAGAATCATATAGTTAGAATTGACATTTTATCTCTAGTAGAGTTTTCGAGTTACTTTCTTGCACATTTATATAAGTTATAAACCAACAAAGTGTGCCAAGAAGTTTGAATTATTGCCAATACTAGCCATTCATTATAGATCTTTACTTGACTCCATTCACCCAACAAGGAACTGGTCTTACTCACTTCACCATTTAATTTTATCAAATCTATTTTCAAAACGTTACATTTGTTAACTGAAAATATTAATTTTCAACTTGATATTGCTTATACAATTTATTCCAAATTAGGATTATATCTTTCCACTCCCAATTCCCATTGTGGATAGATTGAATAAATAGGAATCATATAGTTATGTTTGCACCATTTGCATTAGGTACACCCACCTAGGTTTTATAGAGCCTAAATAGTAGAAGGTTCATTTAAATTAATTGGCCTTGTATATTAGCCAAAAACGTGTCAAGAGCTTGGAAACCTCTTGAGGTTGAAACCTACATTTTTGAGACCTAAAAGTTTGGTGACTCTACTGGGGAGTCAAATTTGAATCCATGTCTTCATCATAGAGTCAATAGCTTGCAAAAGACTCCACTGGGAACAAAGAACTAAATAATTTTATCACTTCTCTATAAAGTGAGTGGTGACTCTAAAGATATAAGTGCATTAAGACTAACAAAATAAAGTATACATCAAAACTCACCTTAGAGTTTAGATTATCATAATAGTTTACAACATGAAGGGCATAATATCTTTGTATAAAGATGGTCTTAATGACAAGAGTAAATGGGCAGATAAGAATGATAAGGGAAAAAAGGTGTCTGATGACATATGCTTAACAAATAAAGAGAAAACATCAAAAGCACACCTTGAGACATATAGTCGCTATGACACATTGAAAAATGAAAACAACCCATCTAGAGAGCCCCACACTCTTGAAGAAAAGAGAAACCCATTCTATCAACTAGACCCTAAGAAATATGAGGAATTCATGGCTGGATTGAAAGCTGAAAGAATCAGAAGACAACATGAATATGATCAAAAAATGGCAGTACTCGAATGGAATCAAAATGGACTTGGTAATGATGTAGCCTCTGAAGAAAACTATGAATTCACAACTCAAGATGAAATAAATGCAAAATTGGAGTATGAAAGACAAGAAATGGAAAGAATAAAAGAAGAATATGAACAAAGGCTCCAGGGAATGAAAGAGCTTCAAGAACTGAAGCTCCAAAAGACCCAAAGTAATGCCTAGATGGCTAAAATCCCTAAATATGTATTACCTCACAAGCAAGGGAATAATAATGCAAGACCTTCAAATCCCCACAAACACAACAAAATCAATCAAGGAGTCAATACAGACCTCCAAATGTCCCACTTAAAAATCCACCACAACATCCAAATACTCAGCCACCTCATGGCCAACAATATGTGCCACCACCCCAAGTATAATATAACAATCCATTATATCAATATCAGCATCCTCAAAACCAACCTCCTCATCCAGACACAACCATGATCAAACAATTCGATTTAGCAAGATTTCAAGTATATCCCTACCCTATGGACAATAGTTGGATAGGTCTTGTCCCAAAATTCACAAGAAGTAGAGTAGTCACTACTGAGGAACACTTGAGGAGTTTTAATGCTTTTATCTAGGACCTAGATATGCAGTATGGAGACATACATGTGAGGCCATTCATGATGTCATTAACTGAGGAAGCTAGGTATTTTTTTAATAGTTCACCAACAACCTCTATTGATTCCATTCAAGAGTTTCAAGATCAATTTATTGAATAGTATGGGAACCAGTGTGCACCAGAGTTTTCCTTGCATGAACTAATAAGCATCTAGAAACATCAAAATGAGTCAGTCTATGACTTCAAAAAGAAGTTCTCTAGATTACATAACATGATACCACTAGGGTCTAAGTTGGAAGATCCTGTAGCATTGAGCATTTATTGGAAATCATTTGATCCAAATATTGGATATGAGCTTAGAAATAGGTGCCCCATAGATTTAGTTGAGGCTCAAAATATAGTGTTAACCATTGAAAATAATAGAAAGGCTGTTGGGATGGTCAGTAAGAGAAATAATCCTAGGGTTTGTTGGGATGGTCAGTAAGAGAAATAATCCTAGGGTTCCCCAACCCTTCAATAATCCTTAGCATAGGCAATAAAAAACATATAGGAATCAAAGGCCTAGACTTCATGATATGCCTAATAATACAAACTAGAAGGATGGAAATCCTGTGATGGATAGACCTAAAAGTAAGGAGACACGTGATCCTTTAAAGAAGAGAGGGGCATATATGGTGAACAATAATCCTTGGTGTCAAATTTGTGACTTGACTAATTCCCCTGAATATTGTACTGTAGCTCAATCAATCTAATAAGAGGAGATTCGAGTGGAAAATAATGAAAAATATCACACAATTTATTTGACTTCCCACACCTTTCATCCCATTGAACAAGGATATTCATCTTCAGAGGAAGGAGACTATGAGTATGACGTTGACCACCAAGGTTACAATATCCATATGATAGAATAGCAAGTCTTTTCTGATCATGAAGAAAGAAATGATGAAAAATGTTCTCCTAGTACACCATATCAGTCAGGTAAATGTAATATAAGAAGATCGAATGAGGAGAAGATTAAGAAATTAACCATCATTATAGTAGAACAGGCCAAGAGAAAATATTGGTTAAGAAATAGAACAACAAATGAAAATAAGGGTGTTCTGAGGAGAATATTTGTGAAAGATAAGAAAGAACCACATGGAGCTTTAAAAATGACAAAAAACAAGAAGCCTGATAAGAATGAAAAAAAGCATGTTCACAGGGAAGAAAACAAAGAGATGCATAAGGACAAACAAAAGATAGATCAAACAAGTAAAAAAGAAAAAAGAGGAGAACAACGAAGAGTCATTGGAGCAAAGGAAGATGAGGAAAATAAAAACTTCTTCTTTTGATTTCACACAAGATTTATCCTAGATAAAAATGTCAATCCCATTACTTGAAATGGTGAAAATAAAAGAATATAGGGGTAGTGCTCTTCAATTAATATCTAATGAAAATGATAAAAGCATGAACTCTGAGAGAAAAGGAAATGCCAAGACCAATAATGTGCAAGAGTAGGTGAATGTTCCCGAGGTTTTCTTAAGTGATGTATTGATAAATCCTCCAAAAGTTGATCCATTCTTCACCACATTACTTGTAAAAAAAAAAATTGGTAAGAAATTGTATAATAGACTCTGGTGCTACAATCAAAATCATTCCAGTTGGGATCATGAAAAAACTTGGCATGTGGGTGGACACTAATAGTGGCAAGTGTTATGCTATGGATGGAAGCCCTGTCTGGGTGATAGGAATTATGAAAGATAGAGAGGTGAAATTGGATGTGTATCCACAAGCGACCTATAATATTGACATAACTGTGATTGATACACCTCCTTAGTTTAGAATGATTTTGTCAAGACAATGGATTGCAACAGTTGGAAGAAATGATAGTTCAACTTTTCATATGCCAAAATACCAATCAATGGTGAAGAAATCAAATTATATAGAGAACCAAGGATGAATAAGATTGTGGATTGTGTTCTTCAAGAAAAGATCAATTGCTTCCGTGATGTAGATTTAGGGAGTTCCAGAATAGAACCCTCCCAACCTGAATTGGTGAATACTGACCCAATTGATAAGCATGTTTCTAAAGATTAGCATGGTGTGTGGAAAGTGTATTTTGATGGAGCATGTAGCCAAGAAGGCAATGGAGTTGGGGTAGTATTTATCTCACCATAAGGTGTTACATTCAAGTATTCATTTTTGTTAATGTTTGAATGTACAAATAATATAACAAAATATGAAGTCATGCTAATTGGTTTGAATATGGTGGTCAAACACAAGATCAAAATACTAATTGTTCTTAGAGACTCTGAGTTGATTGTTTCACAAGTCACGTCAAAATATGCTGCAAAGAACAAAAGGTTAAAACAATATAGAAATTTTGTATGGGATATAATTGAATTATTTGATTATTTTTCAATTGAATGGATAAATAGATCAAAAAAATTGATTGCAGATTTCCTAGCCAATGTAGCCCTAAAAAGAGATGATATCACCTTGGCTAGGGTATCTCAGGTTGAAATCAAAACAAGACCAGCTATCCTAGATAATATCTATAGTTGGAAATTTTTCAATGATGACATTGATATCGTAAAATTTCTCCATTGCATAGATTAGTATCAGGCCTAAGAGATTGACTTTAATTAATTTTTTGAGGAAGTAGATGGCAAACAAACTGTATTTGGGAAAGAATTCTTGCATCTTAAAACTAACAAACTTCCCAAAGGACTTGTGGCACTAGAAAGGGTATATGATGGAAATGACCATTCTCTCATGAAGTAGACACTAGTAAAGTGAGAAGATATTGAAAAGATTAATCTACAAACTGAGTTGGTACCAAAAAAGGTTTATATTGGAAAGAAGATAAGTCCAACAATTAGGAAAATGATGATTCCATTGTTGAGGAAATACAAGCATGTCTTTTCTTGGTCATATGTGGATATCAAAGCATACAGAGAAGATATTTTCCAACATGAGATTCCATTAAAGCCAGGTGCAAAACCATTTAAACAAAAATAGAGACCCACGAACCCAACTTTGGAACCTAAAATGCAAGAGGAACTAGAAAAACTTAGAGATGGAGGTATTACCAAACCCATTAAACATTCAACATGCATCTCAAAATTGGTTCTAGTAAGAAAGAAAAATGGGAACATTAGAATATGTTTGGATTTCTGAAATTTAAATGTTGCATCCCTTAAGGATAATTATCCTCTCATGAATATGGAAGCCATATTGCATAAAGTAATAGGATGTGAGTTGTTGTCAATGATGAATGGATTTTTTGGATATAATCAAGTCAAATTTAAAGATTCCGAGAAATATAAGATAGCTTTTACTATGCCATGGGGACATATTTCTATGTAAGAATGTCATTTGGCCTTACAAATGTAGGGGAAACTTTCCAAAGGACCATGGATGTGGCATTTGTAGATTTGATCAATGCTATAATGGTAGTGTACCAAGACAACCTCACTGCTTATTCTAAAAGAGCAGAAGACCATGTGGAACACCTGGAGAAAATATTCATCAAGGTTTTGGAATATGGCATTAGTCTCAATCCCAAGAAATGTCACTTTGTTTTCATAGAGGGTAAGATTTTGGGGCACATTGTATCAAAAAAAGAGATTAAAATAGACCTTGAAAGAGTAGAATCCATAAACAAAATCCCCATTCCCAAAAATATCAAAGCCATTCAATCATTGTTTGAACAAATTAACATTGTTAGGAGATTTGTATCAATTTTTTCTAAAATCATTAAACCTATATACAAAATGTTGAAAAAGGGAGAAAAGATAGATTGGACTGCAGAAGCCCTGCAAGCTTTTATATCCATCAAAAAATCTATCAAAGAAGCCCCTGTTCTAAAGTCTCCTTATTTTTCCAAACCTTTTCAAATATTCGCTTTCACCTTATTTCACACCATAACAATTGTTATGTTAAAAAACAATGATGAAGGTCATGAGAAACATGTATCCTTCTTTAGAATATCATTGCAAGGGTTAGAGTTGAAATATGATATTATGGAGAAACAAGATTTTGCATTAGTCAAAGCAACAAAAGCTTTTAGACCATATCTAGTCGAAGCCAAGGTAGCTGCTTATGTACCACACATAGCTATGAAATACATTTTGGTGTAGACAAAAGTGACATGGAAAATATGTAGATGAATTAATAAAATCCAAGAATTTAATATGGAAATTCATATTATCAAGTTAGTAGGGGGACAAATCCTTGCCAAACTAATGGTAGAAACCAATATTGAAGCTAACCGGATTTATAATGTGGAAAATGAAAATGGAATAATTGTGAGTATTAAACGTACTCCTTGGTACACAAACATAGTGTACTATCTTAGACACATGAAGTGGCCTAAAGGGTTGAATGATAATCAGAGGAGGACTCTAAAGTTGCAGGCATCCAAGTATGTATTCATAGAAGGGGATCTATTTTGGAAGAATAGGGATGCAATGCTATTATTATGTCTAGATGAATCACAAGGACATATCTTGAGGGAGATGCATGAAGGAGTGTGTGGAGGTCATTATTATACCAAAACCACTACACATAAAATTTTGAGGGTTGGCTATTACTAGCCTAGGGTCTTTAATGATTCTTTTTTCACATGTAAGGAGGTACGAAGCTTGTAAGAACTTCTCAAGAAAATTGAAATATCAAGGATCCCTACCACTTATACCTTTACAAGAAGAAGACCCTTTCCACCAATGGGGAATTGACTTTATTGGGGAAATATAGGAAAATTCAAGTGCAGGACATAAATGGATACCAGTAGCTACTGATTATTTCACTAAATGGGTAGATGCAATCCCAACTAAACAAGAAACAAGTAAGGTGGTGATAAGATTTCTGATGGAAAATATCATAGCTAGATTTCACACACCAGTAAGGTTGATCACAGACAATGGGATGTGTTTTAGATCTAATAAATTCAAAAAATTCTACAATACATATGACATTACTATTTCTTATGCTGCCCCTTACAACCCACAAGAAAATGGATAGGAAGAATCCAATAACAGAAGTCTTTTGAAGATCATAACAAGGATGTTAGATATAAATAAAAAGTCATGGGACTCAAAGTTGAGAATGGTTGTATGGGTGGATAGGATTACAATGAAAAAGGTAATAGGAAAGTATTTGTTTGAACTAGTATATGGAACACATGCCAGGATGCCATTGTAAAACCTTTTACTAGTTTATAATTTCATTCTTCAAGAAGATTTAGATATTCCAAAACCAATGGAGGAAAGGATGGAGCAGCTTGCAGAACTTGATGAAATAAGGAGAATAGCTCAAAAGAAAAATGTGAAGTTGTAGTCACAAATGAAATACCTTTTTGATAAGAAAGCCAAAAATAGAAAAATTAAGGAGAATGATCTGATATGAATGTGGAATGCTAGATCTCAAGAAAAGGGAAAGCGTGGAAATTTTGAAGCTGTATGGTAAGGTCCCTTTGTTATCATTGGGAAAGGAGGGGAGGACTGTTATTATTTGCAAAACATGTTAAGAGAGGAACAATAATTGCTTGTACATGGGAAGTTCCTAAAACACTTCTTTTTTTGAAGAAAATAGAGGCTTAAGGGTTGCTAGTGCATGGAAAAATCTTGACAAACCTCTTAAAATGTATTATTTCCATGCACAGTAGAATGGGTGAAGGTTAGGGATTTCCTATGCATGGACAATTCCTGGACAACCTTCTAAAAACCAGTCAAAATTTTCCATGCATAGTGGAATACGATTTCATGCCACTTCCACCACTCTTCTTTTGCCTCATTTTCTCCACCATTCCATGTTACATACTACTTGGTCTATTTTTCCAGTGATCTGAATTCTTGCAATGATCTCATGATCATTCATCCCCAGACGGAGCCACTATTGGGACCACAAAACTTCTCACATTTTTACTAGCCTCCAATTGCTTTTCCCCCAGCCCCATTGGAATTTGCATCTTATCAATGTTGTGATAGGTAAAAATTAGTGAGATTAGTGTGAAAAAATCCATTCCACAGTCCCATGTAGATGGCCTCATCCATACAAATATTCCCCTAGTCACAACAAAGAAAAACAGAAAAGGCAACTCAGCCATATGCTTTTGCGTTCTTTCTCAAGTTACATTTGTTCCTTTTCATTTCCATTTGACATTTCATCATTCAACACCATTATCATGCCATGCATAGCCAAAATATAGTAGAGTTTCTCCTCATATCATGGATAATTTCCCCTTATTGGAGAGATCATGCACATATATTTTGAATCAATACATCACCAGTTCCTCATTTGAACATTTCTTGCAAATCAGTGAGACATGAATTAGGTCACAATGAACTAAAGGTCTATATGGTAACAAAGTTGCATGATCAGTAGGATAGAGCCTATCGTCCTACTGATGTGAGTTCATCAGCATAATCAAAATAGTCAGAGAAAATCCTTTGAAGACATACTGAGATCAAAAGTCACACTGATGGAAATATCATCAGCGAGAGACACACATACTCCTGTAGATAACATCAAGGGATTACTATATCCGAGAGACATACATCTTTGGCTAGAAATTCTTAGATCTCACTGATCTCATAAGGTAGGCCAATGGTGGAAGTATCAAGGAAGGTCTCATCGATTCAGCCGAATGAACGAAGAAAGAGCAAGAGACATATTAGGGAGACATAAACGATCGAATTGAAACTATCAAGTCTCTTTGATAAGGAGAGTCTCACTGATAAGATAGATCTTGGGTAAGTCTTGTTGACCCTTCCCAATTGATAAAGTGGTAAAAAGAAGCACATCAAGGAGACTAAAGCACATCGATGAAGCATCTCATTCTCTTGGTGAAGGGTTATTTTAGCTTGATCATGGTAAATGAACAACTTGTACCTGTCAGTAGGACATAGGGTGATGAGAAAAATAGACCATCTACAAATCGATGGAGCTTTCCAATTTTCTCTCTGAAGTGATATAAGCTAAAGGAAAAAGGAAAGGGTTGTTTCACGGCGTTAGTAAAATTATCAAATAGTCCTTCCAGTCAAGTGAAGGAGATAAAAGGACATTTCCAATTGAAGAGACATTTATTTCTATATTAGTGATCAATCAAAACTGTATAAATAGAGATGGAACCAAATGAGAAACACAATTTGGCCTAAGGTGAAAGGGGTCTCACTAATGAAATATTGTTCGTCGCTCTGACAATTCAAATTTTGAAAAGATAGTTGCATTCAATTGTAGAGGTTGAAATTAATGGCCACATGAAAAAAATCCATATAACATTCATGATCAAATGAAAATTAAGAACAAAATGAATTATCAAGAATTGTAGCAAGCAAGCATGGGAGGTTGAGTAGAATTCAGGGGGCATAGTACAATCGACAAACCAAAATTAAGTCCACAAACTCCACTGCAATTAGCAAATTGTAATTCAAAGGATTGAAAAATGGAAGGCCTTAGTTCTGGAAAAGTCAAAGGTAGTAAGCAATAGGGTGAGGGTAGTCAAAGTAAAAGAAAAAAACAAAGGAATGAAATGAGTGATGACCCAAAATCAATGGAGAGAAAGTTCAACTAAGACCTTATTGATCAATTGCTAGGCTCTGGGCTGAGGGATAGGAGGTCCGCACAATTAAGGGTTGATGTAGACAAATTTGAGGACAAATGTAAACATATAGGGGATGACTGGACTTATATTAGGGGATATGAATTGTTTATGTTCCATTACCATCAAAGAAATAGGTTTGAACCAGTGTGTAATCCATGGAACCTTGATTTGGGGAAACTGATTGTCCTGAATGTGTTTGTGAATGTTGAACTAATGAAACTATTGGCTAAACATTACAACCCTGACCTGAAATCTATCTATGATTTATAAAGGAAAACCATTCATATATGTGTCTAAGGCTGCAATTTCAGAATTTTTCAGCCTAAGTGGTCTGTGTGATGAGCCAATTGTGTATGAAGACTTGGAAACAGAATACTCAAGAATGGACACAACTTACAAAGGGTGGAGATTCCCATTGCATAAACCTAGGAAATATGCGAAGCTTGTCCCTCTTATAGATGATGATGGTCCTCCTTTTCATGTTGATATATTCGAACCTTACTTGAAGTACATATACCTCTCAGTATGTCAAGTATTAGGGTATGAGGATCCTAAATTCATGTCAATTTGACCAATGGTGATTGCGGCATATGTTTAGTGCTATAATTCTAGACCATCTGATTATGCCTCTTACATTGCCAAGGATTCAAGGTTTTTGGCTATAAAAAATCAATCACCCACACTAAATTTCAGACATTATTTTGTTCTTATGCACTTGATATTATATTATGGTGAGGAGATGATGATGTGGATTGAAGAATTAAAAATTACACAATATGATAAGGAGGGCCAAACTTTTCTAGTGCAATTATGGACTGCTATTTGGGACAACAAGTTTCCAAATTCTAGCTATGTTCTTTTCGAGGAGAATTTTGTGAAAAAATTGTATAGATTTTCAATCACCCTTTTGAGTATTCCTTAACTAATGAGATCAAAATATTTATGAGACCGAGAGATTTTGGTGGACCCGTAACTGTTGAGAATAATTAGGGTGACTGGTATTGTTATGTTGATGCTACCATGATCAAAGTGTATGGTTTTGAGGATACACCCTTCCTCTTACAAAAATTAATTCCAAATAGAATAGCATACTTGGAAATTGTTAGGTAGATGGACTACTCAAGTGTGATGAATCTAAGTGCGTATGAAAAACAATCTTTTATGCCAAGTAATTTATGTTTTGGGGATTTTATAGTGTCGTCAAAGGAAGTATATGATAAAATTTTAGATAAAATTTCACAATTCAATTTTTAAAGGGCTACACCATGAAAAGGATTTGATCCAAAAGGGTACATTGATATTGCTAGAAAGAAGATAAATTTTTGTGGGTATGTACATATACCTTACCCAAAAGATGATATAATTAGAAATATGGAGGAAATAGAGGCCAATGTAGCCATTGATGAATATAATAGGAAAATTGAGCAACAACTCAAAGAGATAAAGGATGCATAAATGTTATCCTTTAGGAGTGATGAGGCCACAAATGAAAATAAACATCAAGGTCATAGTGAAAACATCTCTAAAATGAAAATTGAAAAATATCGACCCTCCAACAAAGAACATGAAATTGATGAAAACTCTGATACAAATACCAGGTAGCTTTCCTATAGATCATTTGTTTCTGATAATGAATTCATAAAGTCATCTGAATTCAAGTCATTGCTATGCAAGCGAAAGGGGAAAGAAATAAGGGACTCGGTCACAAGTATCACACCTAGCAATGATAACTTAAAAGCTCATCCTTGAAGGAGTTACAAAAGTATTCACTAGGTCCAAATATAATCCAGATGAGAACTCTCTCATGATTTGGGCTTTGTACCCTACACATAAGAAGTTTTTCATCATAGGCACAAAAAAGGAATTTTGACATGGGATGACACTAAAGGTGGGTGGAGTTGATCTTGTATCCACTGATGACATTGGAATCAATGTAGCCAAGTTGAATAAATCACAAATTCAAATGTTGATAAAAGAGAGGGATATGTACAAGAGTAGTAATGAAAGTACTGAGAGAAAATGAATTTCTAAAAGATACTAAGATATTGACACATGGGGAAAGCTCTTAGTCAAAAGGAAAGCAAGAGGATTCACACATGGCAGAGACAAGATATGAGCCACTCTCTATAGTACTACAGAAAAGGCACAATAACTTGATTATTTGGAGGAACAAATTGTGGGGAACTCATTCCCAGAGTTATACTACAATTTAAGAGCATAGAAGAGTAAGTGACCAGATCTAGGAAAAGATCCAAGAAGGTCAAAACAAGGATCTCCTGACAATAGAATCATAGCAGTTGCTAAATATTTTTAGAGAAAGCACAAGGAATATCACGATGAACTTCAAGAAAATACAAAGGAACTTGTTGATGTTGTGAAAGAGGGAGTTCCATCACTATTCAAAGAAGGAGGAGGGAAGAAAGACAAAGATGGATGGATAGAGGAGTGCAAGCTGATATTGCAAAAAGATTTGAAAGTTGCCAAGGATAGGGACTTAGCTTTAGATGATACCTATGAGCACCTGGAAAAGATGGTAATCATGGAGATAGTAGCGAGGAATGTAGTGGCGGATGTCGATACTCATGGAAGACAAGATTACTTGAATCATATAACTAAATTTCATTTGTGCCTAACTAGAGACTAATATTTATGTTTATTTATTGTTAATTCCAAAAATAATTTTATGAAGAGCCGTGTCCTTTTAATAATATTGATATTTATGTTGAACTCTTGATGGCTAAAAGCACATAAGATTTTAGGATAGGCTAATAGGATAGATATTTAACATAAAGTTTCCATGATGTTTACAATTCAAAAGACTATGTTCCAAGAATATGAGGAAATCAATGAAAGATCTCTAATTCTGTGGCTCCATATTGGCATCAATTATTTGTTTTTGAAAAGGAAAAAATAGGTTTTACAGGGACCTAAAACCACAAAGTTAAAACACCAAAAGATAGAGCAAAACAAGTCCAAACAAACAGACAGTTGTCCCAAAAAGGAAATGATAGCACAAAGAGACAATAGGGTCCAAAAAAAGGACTGCCAAAAAGCCAGAAACAAACACCACCGCACTACTCGAAGGTGTTCATCAACTCCTCGGTATCCTTTTCAACATCCTTCATATCTTGTAACCCCTATTTGAGGATTTGAACCATATGTGAAGAGATCGGGGTCTTCCTCTTCGTATTAGCCCGGGTGCAAGTCGAAATCCCTTCAATAGCAGATCTGCTGCAACCTCTATCCACATCCAAATCCACGACCAGTGAGCCCTTTTGATTTTTTTCGAGCTTTTCCACCATAGCATTGATGATAATTGTGTTATGCCTGGAAATTTTGTGATTATTCTCCACATTGGCCCTAATATTTTTGCCAATCTTCGACAAATTACACTTGAGCCTGGTCAATCTTTCCTCCTATGAATGCTGTCTTTTCCTTGGTAAGGGGGTTTCTTGTCCCTCATTCTCATTATGACTCTAGCTAATCTTCTACTCCAAATCCATGACTCTATTGCTAAGATCTCTATTACGGCCTTTCAAATCCCAGAGTTCCTTCTGGGTCCACTTGAGAATAGTGAAAAGGCCATCCGTACTTTTTTCTGCCACACTCACAATGTCCTCAGTCTTGAGCTTATTCAGGGTAGAATTAATTTCATCCTGATTAGGGGAATCATTAGGGGTGTTCCCAAAATCACTAGCCGCAAGGGCACTAGGGGCCGACTCTTTACTGACCATAGGTTTATCAAAAATAATTTCCATAGAATTCCCAGAGTACGAGACTAATTTCGTAACTGAGGTACCTTTAAAACCAGAGACCAAACCCAGGGTAGGGCAGCCAGGAGATGGCTGGGGATTAAGACAAGGCGATGAGGCAAAACTTGGGATAGGGCAATCATGCAAAGGCTGTAGATTAGGACATGAAGGTAGAGCAAAATCCATAGGGTCATTCCGAAAAGATAGGGACTGGGGAGGATTGGTATTAGGACCAACAAGGGCACAAGAAGGATGGGCCAAGGGGTCGTTCTCCCTGCTACTTTCAATATCCTCATCATCCAATTCCCCAATATCAACAATTTTAAGCAAAGCAGGTAAATTTTGATAATGCTCATAGATGAGCCTGACAAGACCAGGGTGAATAATAGAAGTCCTCCTAGGGTTTCTTTCAACTTCATCAAGGCAATTCTTCAAAGAAGAGAATAAGTAAAAAGGAAAAGAGATACGAACCTTGTGACGGAAATGGTTCAGAATGGCAAAGTGATAACCATACGCCCTGGTGAAGTGCCTATCAACCACGATATACTCCATTATTACTCTTAAAACTTTCCTCCAGATAGATTTAATGGACTCCACATCAAAGTAGCTATTGGAAACCTTAACCAACTTAACCTTCTCCTTGTGTTTTTTAGGAAATCTTATGACCACTTCATCAGAGAACCGATGGTCCCGATAAAATTTCACGCCCTCAGTCGAAAGACCAGCAATCTCACTGATTATTTCCTCATTCAGCTTAACATTCCTACCAAAAAACACAATCTCACCATTTTTTCCAATTTTTGGAAAAATAGTCCAGCATCCTCTCGTTAGTACCATGGAGCTTTTCCAGAAATAGGACTAAACCTCCCTTTTCAATTCTTTCCCAGGCTTTAGCATTCTTTCTATGCTCTTGAAAGCAGCTTGGCTCCACATGTTTTCTCTTTCCCCCCATCTTTAAAGCTCTGTTATACCACACCCTACAGTTGCTCTGGGTCCTATTTAATCATATTTTATCAAACACCCAGAAAGTGTGCCAGAGACTCTTCTTGAAAAAGAAAATGACGTCGGTCCCATCAAATCTAATGAAATCGACGTACCTAATATTTATCCTCTTCATCATGATGAAGACAAGCTTCTCTTCCATGCATTGAATCATAATAAATTAGTGCTTTCACCTCAAAATGGAGGTAGTCATTCTTCCTCCACGTGTTTTCCCCACCCCGCTTAACCCCTTTATTGGCGAAATAATCAGCCACCTTATTGGCTTCTCTGTAGGCGTGGGACACTTTCACTTTATCGAATTTACTTAATAAGATTATTGTATCTTCGATCCACTTTTTAATGGTCCACGAGGGAGGGGTAAGCCCAAGAATGCAATTTATTATATTCATTGAATCACCCTCCAACCAAAGACATTTCGTGTTCATCTTGAAAGCTAAGTTAACCGCATGATAAGCCCCAATAGCTTCCGCAACATGATTAGTTTGGGTGCCGATGTCCACAACAAAAGCTGCAATAAAAGCCCCCAAGTTATCCCTTAAAACACACCCACTGCCAGCTTTCCCAGGGTTGCCTTTAGCAGCACCATCAAAATTGGCTTTCAACTAGCCCAAAGGCGGTAAAGACCAACAAGCATTCTCCCTCCCACAAACATTAGGCGTGGGGAAATTTAGCGCTGCTAATTTAGAATTCCACTTTTCAGCCGTAGCAATATCAAAAGGAGACCAATTAGCTTTATCAACCATTTTTCTTGGGATTAAAGATAAATTTTCCTTTATTGCCCTTACGATTTTTTCATGCAATTCCCCCTCCGACTTCTCTTTTTCCCTAAACACTCTGTTGTTCCTTTCCTGCCAAATATTCCATGACACAAAAGGTGGAACAAAAGACCAAAGCTTTCGCACAAAAGGATTTTTTGAAGGAGCATTCCATTGCAAGAAAAAGTCTTTGACAGAAGCAGGGGAAACCCAAACCAAATCAAGAAGCTCAAAAATTTTACCCCAAATGTGTGAAACAAAAGGGCAATGAAGAAAAAGATGATTAACAACCTCAGCATCGTTCCTGCACATGTAGCACCTCTTAGGTAATTGAATTCCTCTTTTTCCAAGATTGTCCAAAGTGAGAATCTTATTCTGTAGCATTATTCAATAGAAAATATTGATTTTAGGAATTAGGTGATTAATCCAAGCCTTAGCCCAGAATGGCGGAGGCTCCATCAGACTAGCCAGCATAGAAGTAGCAGAAGAAACTAAAACAATGCCAGATGGATTGTCTAACCAAACAACAAGATCATCCACCTAGTGTTGAGCTAGTCTTAGGGCCTTGAAGGCATCAATTATTTGTTAAAATTATTCAATTATCTGATTTTCTCCAACTTAGTGTTTCTTGGTTATTTAGGTTGATATATGAAGTATATATTCAATTCATCAATGCACATTTGATGTAATTGTGTGATGTGATTATTTGGTTTCTTTAAAATTAATTAAATTCCTTTTGGTCAATCACAAAAATGTGGAAGTGTTATTTGTATTAGTAAGAAGAATCATATAGTTAGAATTGACATTTTCTCTCTATAGACATGGAAAATATACAAGTTGATCCTACACACTTGATCCTGATTACTAACATCATTTAATCCTGAATCATGCTCTCAACTTATCATCACTTTTCATATCTTAATTAGATAAATCATTATTTATTTAATTAGGTTTTTCTCCCCTCTTGATTAATTGAATCAATTTAATTTAATTCATCCTTTGTCTTTGGTCATTTAAATAATTCATTTTATCTCTAAAGTCCTCTTATTATATTGAATAGATTAAATATTATTTTATTTAATCTATCATTATCCCCTTTAGTTAGATAAATCAAAATCATTTATTTAATTAAACCCTTCCTCTCAATTTGATTTAAATCAACTCATAAATTTAAGTCTAAATTGTCACATCTAGATTCCTCATTAAATTAATTAAACTTTGATTAATTTAATCTTAATCTATGTTGCATTCTCTAGAGAATGCAACTTGCACAATAAATCAATTACTTTGATTTATTAATTCATATATTTTCCCTCACATGGCATAAAAGGGGAATATTCCCTCAAATTTGAAATCAAATTCAAACGGGCTTGGTCCTTTCAAAAAGGTATTTAATGCCTCTTACATGTCCTTAGCCTTGAGCCAAGTGACATTAATCCATTTGACTCTCCATCCACCTTGTCATTTCAACATTTTCAAATTTGAAATTTATGCATTTATGGGCACTTTGATTAAAACTTGCACAACCATCAACCATTGACATGGTGACAAGTGGCATTTGACCATTGGTTGAAAGTTAGTCCCACATTGCCCAAATTTTTCTCTTTCTTCCAAATTCAAATCTATAAATGGAAGGCTTATCTTCTCATTATTCATCTACAATCTCATGCAAATTTACTCTCTTGGGAGCGAGTTTTGTGCATTTTCATCGCATATGTTCATAATTTTCACAATTCCATAGCTAGGTTATCCTAAAATCTCATTAAGGAGATTTGATCAATCCACACATCACCAACATTTGCAATTTAGGAGTTGGGAAAGGGCCAATTTCTACACATCAATTAGCACCAATTTCCCCATGAGATCAAAAGTTTTCTTAATTTAGATAGATTTAATTTGGTTATTTCATATTGTTCTTCATTTCTTTTCAATCTAAGTTTAGTAAATGGATTTCATGGGGAATGCTTGTTTCACCTTGCATATGATCTAATATTGTTTTTGTTTGTTGCTTTTGTGCAGGTATGAAATTAGGTTTCATATTTTGGCGCTAGAAGAAGGGAAAATCTCAAGTTCTAATCATGTTTTTTTGAAAAATTTGTGCTTTTTCTGATTTTTTTTGCAGGTCCCAAGAAAACTACGCCACACATAGTTCCACGGCGTTGTATTTCACTGCACCCATTCTAAACTGCGGTGCTATATTGGACCGCACCTACTCCAAACTCCACCACACCCATTTCCCGCCTCAAAATTTTAAATTTTTCAATTATTGCTGCTTCACAAACAGCCCTACGTGCCCAAATTATGCTACAATCACACTCTCTATTTTTGTAGAGTGTCGCACCATGTAAAAAGTGTGGTGCTATATAGCACCACATTTGTTCCAAACTATGCCGCATTTGCAGATTGCGCCACTAGCTAATAGTAGATAATTCAAATTTGATTTTTTTTTCAACATGTGCCTTTTTATTTCTGGTCTTTTGGTATTTTGACTTATTTACTGATTTTTTACTTTCTATTTTCTATCATTTTGCAAGAAAAAGTGACGGAAGCAAAATAGGAGGTTTCATCATACACAAAGTGTTTTTAAACACTATAGTGTTATTTAACACTTTTAACGGATCTTTAATCCTATTTTAAAAGCAATTTTTTACCTTTCATACCTTAGGAAGCAATAAATTTTTCTTTGGGTTTTTAAAACGAACAACTCAAATTTCTTTTTCAAAAGTTCGCAAAAGGGCTTAAAAAGAACCTCAGAAAAAATCTACTAGATCTGGTTTAAGGTTTAAAAATTTAACAAGGAAACTTCCACACTTGAATTTGGTGCTCTAAAAAGAATTCATTTTTCTTTGTGGGATTAAAATGAACAAATGCTATTTTGTTTTGTAACTATTTATTCAAGTTAATATCATCAAAAGGGCGTATGCGCTCCTCTCGCGCCTCACGATGATCTTGAAAATCAAAAGTTCTTTTTGTGATCTTAAGTTGAATAAAATAATTGCCTCCACGTTTCACTTTTGGAATTAAAATTGAACCAAACATGTGAGTGTGAGCACGGTATATTGTGAGTGTTCTCCCTTTTTTTCTTAATGAAGGTTGATTGAACTACATGATATGCTAGCTTGCTATTGTTTATCGTAGAGGGCCTACCTTGTGAGAAAAAGTACTCACCCAAGGGAATGACCCAACCAAGAACACACTAATGCCAAGTGACTTCCAACCAGTATATAAGTGTGGAATCTTGAGGAAAGTTGAAGAATCACGAGGATTATTCTAATGAGAAGGGCAGCAATGGTCTCTCGCCACATGGATAGTTCCCCACGAATGAAATTCATGAATTAAAACCCCTTGTTTAGCGAAGACCAAAATCCTTAACTATTTGTTGGTGCAAAAGGTCATGTCCTTTGAAGTTTCCCCACGTATGCATGCAGTTCTATTATAGAAATTAAGTGTATGACATGGGAGATTCATGGGTACTAATGCTTGGCTAACCCGAGAAGCGAGTGTACTATAAGGGGGAGCCTGTGTGGTCAAGCATCTAATCATCCACACTAAATATGTGTAGCTGGATTCGTCCAAGTGGGAACCCAACAAATACTATCTTTTTAGCCTAAGTTTGTGCATATTATTGAAATCAAAACACCTTGCTTGGTTCTAAAACATTCAAAAACAAACACCCACACAATCTTCAATTTCAAACCCTTTAAGAGGGGCAAATATCATTGACCAAATCCAAATGTTTTTGCTTTCCCTAGGGATTCTATCCTTAGAGGTCTCTAAGCATTTGGATTTACATCATAATTTTCTCATACTAAAGTTAACCTAGGAAACTATGCTCTTGAAACCTTGATTTTCACATAATGGACATTGTGGAATGAAAAGGAATTGAGACATAGACATTTAGCTTGGAGAACATTGTCAAGAAAGTATTTGTGGTAAAAATAATTGAGCCTAAGCAAGACAACAAACAATTGAACCACACATGTGCTTGGTCATCTTTTGAATCATTTGGTTTTCATGCAAACAATGGTCTTTTGGTTTGAACCACTTTTAGGGAAAAGCATGTTCTTCAATATCTTGGTCTAGTAAACAAGTCCTCTTAGGTTTATTTAGGTTCAAGTCAAACACTTCACCTCATCCAAAAATTAATCAAAATTCCATTTCACCAAAAAAAATTTGGAACCTTGGAAAACATCACTTATGCTAGACTTTTAGGAAAAATCAACATCACCTTGTTTGGCTTAACACACCTAGCCAAATTATCCTTTTGTGTACAAGTTTAATCTAGTATAACACAACTTCCTAGGGTTTACAAGATCATTATCATTTTTTTGACTTAACACACTTAGTCAGACTATCATCTTGTGTACATGTTTTCTCTAGGATAGCACAAAATCCTAGAGTTTACAAGTGCATTATCACTTTGTTTCACTTAACACACTTAGTCAAACTATCATCAATCAAAATCAAATAAAAACAAGTCCTAAAGTGTAGCATTGATCCAAAGTTCCTAAAATTTCAAACACCCATATCATTCATCCCTTTCATCCTTCATCTCATCATTGGTCCTAAACCCCTCAGAGGTCAACAAATTCAAAACACAAGAGGAGCATGGAATATAAACTTGATGCATCCATCATGAGTAATCCAATTCAACCAAAGAATCAAGGCCTTACAATACCAATTGATTTTCAGAACTTTCATTTGTACAATCCATACATGGGATCATTATCTCCTACAAACCTCAATGGTACGACAAATGTGAATTTTACTAATCTAAATTTTGGAACACCTTTCCCTTTGGTAGATTTAAATCAAAGTAAAAACTTACAAATCTATACACCAAACAATTAAGGCATGATCCTTCCCCCTTTACCAACCCTCAATCAATTGAATCCGAGCAACACCCGCTTCATAAATCAAAACATCATACCAAATCCTCCCATTTTTCCATCGATATTGCAACAACAGATGGCAACCATCCAAGAAACCCCAAAAATCAACACCATTCCCAATCCACCACCACCAGCAAAACACAACATGATTAATTCATTCTCCATCATATTTCAAGCCAATCAACAAGCTGCTCATCAAAAGGCGCTCTGAAACCAACAAGCTACACAAGCGGCTCAAGTAGACCAACAAGCATAGGCTCAATCTCAAGCCCAACATCAGGCTCGACAGACGCAAGCACAATACTGGGCACAATTGCAAGCAGTCCAACAACAAGTGTATCAAAAAGTAGCCCAAAAACAAGAATTGTTGGCACAATAATGACATGACCAACAACAAGCGTTGTTGGCTAAGCAACAAACATAGGCATTACTCGCTCAACAAAGCTTGCAACAGATTCCCACCAAAATTGTTGAAAATAATGACCAAGATCTATCCATCGATGAATACCTTGAAGATGTTTTCACCTCATCCAATGATCAAATCAACATACATCAAGAGCCATTTTTTAGTCATGATCAAGACCCCTCCTACAAAGATCTATTTCAAGATGTGTCGACATTATTTGATCCTATTGACATAATCCACGATCCATCGACCAATGATCATATTGAAAATGTCTCTACATCGCCTTATGAGTTAGAGGACATGTCTCAAGAATGTATTCCAAAGCATGATCAACATCTATCACCAAGGTCTAACAATGGTCTTTCCCAAGAAATATTGACATCCCTCAACCTGATGGTTGCGGATAGTGAAGGAATCCTCAAGGATCAACAGGATATTGATCCACTTCCCATTCTTAATAACAATTTCCAAGAATCCTTTATAAGCAATCCATCCTTTGAAATTGACCCATGTCAAGAACTTGATATAAAGCATGTCGAAAGTAATTCTGAAATCATTCGAGATCAAGAATTTGTATCTCCAAGCTACTACAATGATATAATGGACACTCTCCTATCTATATGAGATGATCACATCCATATAACACATACTCCTCCATCTACCCATGAAATTCTTCTCATGGATGGACATGTAGATGATCTTCATTCAGAACAAGATTCCTTCACTCCTGACAATATTACACAAAAAGAGCAGGTTATTGATTCCTACAGTCAAACTGAGTTGTCAACATTAGGATCAAATATATCCCAAATTCAGACTGAGGGCATCATGTATGAAGATATCTAGTATTACCCACTCAAGGAAATAGGTTAGATAGAACATGATATTCTAGAGTCAGTAGAGCAACAAATTGAAATGACATCATCTATAGTGGTCATTTGTCAGAGAAAACATTCTAAACAAGGCATCTCAAAAGAAGGAGAATCAAAGAAAAAAGGTGCTACTATCACCATAATGCGGGCAACTTCATCTCAAATAAACATCATCATAGGGGGCATGAAGGATCCTTATGATGAAACCAAAACCAATACTACAACTAGCCACATCATCAATCTTCCACTGATACATTTTGACCCAATTTTCGATAAAAGTTTGTCAAAATTTTGACGACCGTTCATCAGAAATATTTTGTCAAAAATTTGACAAAATTAGAAATGTTGATTTTTCAACCTAGGATTGGCGGCTGGGTCAAAAAATTGACTTTTCAAATCTCGTCAATTTTTCGATGAAATATTTTCGACGAAAGTTCGTCAAAATTTCGACGACCTTTCATCAGAAATTGGGTCAAAATTTATCAGTGTTCATCCACCCATCACCCCATCCACCACAAATTGGGACCAAAATCAAAAGAAGGTTTTGAATCAAAGCATGAAGAAAATTATCAAATAAAAATAAGATAAGAAGCATATTGGACAAATCAAATACATATAGATACCAAAAAATACAAAGAAAGATGATCCCTATCAAACTCCATTAGTCAAAGAAACTACAGAGAAAAATAAAAAAGGGAAAATTATCCATCAAAAATGTCCACAAAGGAAAAACTAGGCTCCTCAAGCAACATACAAAGTGTATCAAGCAGTTGGTCCTAATTCAGTACACACTTCCATATCCACCCATTATTGCTCATCTTCCCAAGTTTGGAGAGTCAAAGGCTACAAACAATCAGCCAATCAATCTTTTATTCCTAGACACACTCCACCATCCACTCCTCCATGCATGATATCCAATCCTCACATTGACCATGTATTGGCAGCAATCCTTCATCATAAGGATTCAAAAGGCACTCTATCACGATGTGCGCACAAAGATAGAGTTAACTCTGGTATCAGCAAAGGAGATCAAAAATCTCAAAAGTTGCATTCAGGTGCACATATCTTGGCAATGCAACTTCTTCAAGCAGGATATCGATGGTACATTATGACAAAAGCATCTACATGGACAAAACCAAGTGGTTCAACATGAGCTTAAAATATTTCACAAAAAAATACAAAAAAGTAAAAAAACTATAAAAATCCAAGAAAAAATCAGAAAAAGGATGAAAACGGTAAATAAAAAAATCGTCCTCTAGTGAAAACCATGTGGGTGGTGCTTTGGGAAAGTACCATGATGAAAACCTAGAAAATAGGTGTCATGTGTAGAATCGAGCATCTACGTGTGCCATTCTAGGAGAGAGCATCTTATCACATCCATAATAAATCCGTTCATCCACGAACCATTTATCCAATCCATTTTAATCCATCTACATCCGTACTCCAGGTTATCTTGATCTTGGAAAATTTTGGTGCACACTTTACACTTGCTTATGGTAGACACTTGACATGGGTCATTTTTATTGATCCTATCCTACCCAATGTTATCTGAGCCTTGAAGCATTATTTGAATCAGAATCCTCTATTTTGAATAGCTTATCTTATCTCAAGATAATCCTTGGCATCCTTTTGCATGCTTACCATAACCATCCATCCATCTATCCAAGCATCTACCCATGGCATTCCATACATTGCTAGACACTAGGGGCAAATATTTACATCTTGCTTCGGGAATAAATCTTGATCTATATCCTCCTACTTATGTGGCAATCCAAGCATTGGAAAACTTGAAATCAAATTGGTCAAAGAATTTGTGAGCACCAAGTCAAATCACTAGCCCATGGTATATTTTGACAGGAAGATGTGCCTTATCAAGTTTTATCTTTCATCAAACATCAATCCAAACAATTCATATCAGTTGCATCTAATGTGTACATCAACATGACATCAAATCATCAAGCCTCATCAATCTTCATCAATCTAATCCAATCAATTATCACCTTGTTTGACTTAGCACACTTAGTCAAACCACCCTCTTGTGCACGAGTTTACTCTAGGATAAAACAACTTCCTAGAGTTTACAAGTTCATTATCATCTTATTTGACTTAACACACTTGGTCAAACTACCCCCTCGTGTATGAGTTTACTCTAGGATAACACAACTTCCTAGAGTTTACAAATGCATTATCACTTTTGTTTGACTTAACACACTTAGTCAAACTATCAATCCATCAATCTAATCAATCAACCTTAGCTTGGTTTTCAACAAAATCCCAAAAACAGAGCACTGCTATCATCACATATCCATATCCAAATCATCAAAATCATATCAAAATCCAAAAAAATTCAAAAATTTCATCAAAAAATCCAAAACAAATGTCAAAAATCTCTGGAATTTAAAAAAAAAAATCATCATTGACTCTTGTCAGTCTTCCATCTTGTCTGAACTACATCATCTCTGAGCTTGAATGTAGGAAAGGTTGATCTTTGATCATCCCCCAAGACATTTTAGGTCAGTCCTTTAGGCGTTCGTCAGAATGGTAATCCATTTGCCTATTTATTTCACATTTTAGGTCAGTCCTTTAGGTGTCCGTCACAATGGAAATCTGTTTGCCCATCTATTTCACACCCTAGGTCAGTCCTTTAGGCATCTATCACAATCTGGAAATTGTGCAATTTGTTGCCCTTCCATCTCATCATGTAGTCAAGTCAATTGTCATCTGAACTACGTCATCTCTGAGCTTAAACATACGAAAGGCCATCCTTGATCGACCCCTGAGAGACAAAATCCAAAAACATTCATAAACACCAAACATACCAAAAACATTGAAAAATCCAAAAATCAAAATAGCCTCAAAACATTTGAAAAACCCAAAATGGTGCATCCATCTCATCTCGCTTTCACCCGTGATTGTCTCATTCCTAATAAATCAATCATCGCCTTCATCCTTTGGTGAAGCAATCGGAAGCAAGTCTAGCAGGTTCCAAAGTGAACACCCTAATCATCAAAAGTCTCAAGTCTAGGTCAGTAAGCAAGCAAGTTGATCAACTTAGAGTACCACTAGCTTATCATCTAATCAGTCTCACCAAAACCCTAATCACAACATTTCCTAGGATGAATCCTTCCCACAATGGACATAAGCATTAGGTACCTCATAGTAGTTTAGGTTTGGCTAGCGATATGAAGAACATTAGCTTTTTTTGTTTACTGTGTCTTGGTCCTTTTTGACTTATCTTATTTTGTGCTCCTTCCTAGGACCTCTCGATGATGCCTAAACAAAATAGGTTTAGAGAGAAATGAATGGGGCAACGATCATTGTTTTTTTATCTATTGTGCTTGTTGGATACTCTTGTAAAATAACTTGGCAAATACTTGCTTTGTTAGGTCTGTCCTAGCAAGGTTTCCGTATGTCAAGTGTGAACAGGAATACTCCTATCTGATTGTCGAGTCAAAGTCCATCACACTAGGTACAATTTCATCCTGGTTCTTTATACCTTGATGCATCATACTTATGTGTGTTATCAAACACAAAGTAATTGGCCCTTTGAAAATCCCAACTCCTGGTAAGAAAATCATCATCATCATCATAGTGTAGGCTTGTTGGATCCTCCTTCCATCCATCTTATTCTTCTTATCTTTCTATCTTTACTAACATTTCTATCCTAGTATCAAGTAGGTGTGAGATCTCAAAATATACATGAGACTACCCATGGCCGATGACTATCTATACATCATCAAAACTGTCTATGTCAAATATCTGATCTTTCTAAAGAATTATCTTTCATCCTGTGATTAAAAAAACCACTCCTCTCACATTTTATCGTGATCTCGATCGAAAAATCGAACATTTTCACTCGAACTCTCGAGGGGGAATATACCAGCATAATCCTTCTCGTTGGGGCATCAATGGGGCATCTAAAAAATCACGAAATTTTTGAATTTTGATCACAGTAGTTTATTCTTTGAATCAATGCAACAAGTACATTGCTTCAAAGAGGGGAAAAATGTAGACATGGAAAACATACAAGTTGATCCTACGCACTTGATCCTGATTACTATCATTTCTTCCTAAATCATACTCTCAACTTATCATCACTTTTCATATCTTAATTAGATAAATCATTATTTATTTAATTAGGTCTTTCTCCCCTGTTGATTAAATTAATCAATTTAATTTAATTGATCCTCTATCTTTGGTCATTTAAATAATTTATTTTATCTCTAAAGTCCTCTTATTAAATTGAATAAATTAAACATTATTTGATGTAATCTAACGTTTTCTCCTTTAGTTAAATAAATCAAAATCATTTATTTAATTAAACCCTCCCTCTCAATTTGATTTAAATCAATTCATAAATTTAAGTCTAAATTGTCACATCTCCTAAATTCCTCATTAAATCAATTAAAATTTGATTAATTTAATCTTAATCTATGTCGCATTCTCTAGAGAATGCAACTTTCACAATAAATCAATTACTTTGATTTATTAATTCATCTATTTTCCCTCACATGGCATAAAAGGGGAATATTCACTCAAATTTGAATTCAAATTCAAATGGGCTTGGTCCTTCCAAAAATGTATTTAATGCCTCTTACATGTCCTTAGCCTTGAGCCAAGTGACATTACTCCATTCGACTCTCCATCCACCTTGTCATTTCAACATTTTCAAATTCAAAATTTATGCATTTATGGGCTCTTTGATCAAAACTTGCACAACCATCAACCATTCACATGGTGACAAGTGCATTTGGCCATTGGTTGAAATTTAGTTTCACATTGCCAAAATCTTTCTCTTTCTTCCAAATTCAAATGTATAAATGGAAGGCTTATCTTATCATTATTCATCTACAATCTCATGCAAAGTTACTCTCTTGACATTGAGAGCCAATTTTGTGCATTTTCATCCCATATGTTCATCATTTTCACAATTCCATAGCTATGTTATGCTAAAATATGATTAAGGAGATTTGATCAATCCACACATCACCAAAATTTGCAATTTAGGAGTTGGGAAAGGGCCAATTTTGACACATCAATTGGCACCAATTCCCCCATGGGATCAAAATTTTGCTTAGTTTAGATAGATTTAATTTGGTTATTTCATATTGTTCTTCATTTATTTTCTATCTAAGTTTAGTAAATGGATTTCATGGGGAATCCTTGTTTCACCTTGCATATGATCTAATATTTGTTTTTGTTTGTTGCTTTTGCGCAGGTATAAAATTAGGGTTCACAGTCTCCAGTAGAGTTTTTCAGTTACTTTCCTACACGTTTATACAAGTTATAAACCAACAAAGTGTGCCAAGTAGTTTGAATTATTGCCAATACCAGCCATTCATTCTAGATCTTCACTTGACTCCATTCACCCAACAAGGCACTAGTCTTACTCACTTCGCCATTTAATTTTATCAAATATGTTTTCAAAACCTTATATTTGTTAACTAGAAATATTAATTTTCACCTTGATATTTCTTATAAAATTTATACCAAATTAGGATTATATTTTTCCACATTCAATTGCCATTATGGATAGATTGAATAAATAGGAATCATACATTTAAGTTTGCACCATTTGCATTAGGTACATCTGCCTAAGTTTAGCATACCCTAATGAGTAGAAGGTTCAATAACATTAATTGGCCTTGTACATTAGCAAAAACCATGTCAAGAGCTTGGCAACCTTTTGAGGTTCAAATCTGCATTTTTTAGACCTAACACCGAATAAGTTCTCATGTCTTCTTCTACTTTAAATAAATTTCTCACAGAAATGGTGTTAGCAACCGCTTTAAATTGGGGGCATACATCGACACTCATGTTCCTTGTGCTATTTTCTTTCTTCTTGTGATGTGTCCTTTTCTTGGTGGTGTCATTGGGTTTAATTTCCTCAGAGAGCATGATATTTACTTTAGTTGTCCTCTCTTATAAACATTTAAGAACAATTTTCCCTAAGAAGACACCTTACACGAACTAAGAAAAATCCCTTCAAACTTCTCTCTCTTTCTTATGAGTGTGCATTTTCCTTTTGTCCTTATTAAATTCATGGAGGTATGGCTTTGATATGGAATTCTTGGGGCTCACCTAGTATAAAACTAGCTTCACTAGCCCTTGTTAGCATGCATATTTATACCTTATTAAAGTCATTGAGGTATGGATTTGATATGGTCCCTCTTAGGGCTCACCTAATGGAAAATTAGCTCCCACTATCCCTCATGAGCATGATTTTTTTGTCATAGTGGACAAAACATTCCACTTGTAAACTTCTTCAATCCTAGAATCTATCTACCACATTGGACAACTAGTTGAAGCTTGATCTATTGCAGTTCTTTCCCTTTTGCTTTTTTCATGTCTTTGATGGTGTATGCTTGTGATCTAATTTTGGACTTCATATATCATCTGCAAACATGTTCCTTTATTCTTATGTTGTTCTATCATAGAATCTTGATCTTGAGGGCTTGATCATCTCTCTTGATCGTTGTCATCCTATCTTACTATAATTTGTACATTTGAACCCCTCTTGATTGCATGGTTTTCTACTTTAGTGTGAGTTTGAAGCAATCTCATCCTCTCACTAAAGTGGGGGCTAAATATAGTGTAGTAAGATACATACCCCTATATTTTCAAACATTTTTGGTCCACCTTGCTTTATTTATCCTTTTTTATGGATTAATAGGTCCTATTTTCTATCCAGAAGCCCTATGAATGGCATCTTTTTCTGGCTAATCCTGACTTTCTCCAGTGCATAAATGATTATCCAGTGATTTTGATCTATGTTTCCCTAATATTTGGTCGGGACTAAAATTCCACTTAGGGAATCTTTGTCCCTCCAAGGTTTTGGGACCCTAATTTTGAGGCATCTTAATTGGCCCCCTTTTTGTTGTCTATGCCCCAAGTTTCATCACTTGGGACTAAGACACCACCTAGGGTGTCTTAGTCCTCCTTGAGTCATTTTAAGGATTTAAATTCAAATTTTAGTGAGATTTAGGCTCCTTCATTTAAGGAATTCATATGTCAGCTTAGTGTGATATAATTTTGGGATATTAACTATAGATAAGTATAAATACAAGGTTCATTCATTCATTTTAATCCATTTTTTGTGTAGAGTAGTCACTATAGTCAAATTAAGTTCACAAGAGAATTCAAGAGAAATTCATCAAGAATTTGGAGTGATCATCAAGATTCAAGAATCACATTAAAGGCTATTCTTGCATCATGTGTGTTGTTGTGCTAACATTTGTGATGTAGGGTTTTGATCCAAGGAAGCAAGGAATTAAGGATCTATCAAGCATTTCAAGATCCATATCAATTGCATCCATTTCACACAATATTTTAGAATTTACAAGGGTTTGGTGAGTTGTAACATTGCATGTTTTTAATTCATCATTTCCCTTCATTACTTTATTTCATTTCAAGGTTTAATTACCAACAAGGGGTTTGACCAAGGAAAACCCCCATTCACTAACAATCAACAAGTTTTTCCCATCTTATGTGTATGTATTTTCATATCTAGGTTGAATAATTTGAAGATCATTTGGATTGTAAAGTTTTAAAAATTGCAATGTTGCATTACAAAGTTGTCATCTTCATGGAAAATCGTCTACAGGTTAGATCCAGAAGCTTTAGAAAATGAGATCTAAGAAGAAGCAAGTGTAGACCTTGGAGCTCAGGATCACATTTAGAGTTTTAATAAATTTATAATGGGACTAATACGCCACCTTGGGCATCTTAGTCCTCCCAAGCATATCTTTTGGAGATTCCTTCAGATCCAGTTCCAACATCCAAAGATTGCATATTTTCCCTAAAAAACATCAGTGGGACTAATAAGCCATCTTGGGAATCTTTGTCCTCCAAGGCACATTTTGACAACTTCTTTGTATTTGTAAAATCCTCACAACATCTCTAGAATTCCTAGGTACACATATCATATCCCTTGTTGCATATTTTCATTATTTGTGTCTCTCATTTAGCTTGCATAACTAGGTTTTGTAGGGTGAATGTTCATTTTTCTTTTCCAAGAATTTGCTTGGTGGTGAAGCCATTAAAATCTAAAAGAACCCTTTCCTAGGTCTTCCTCATTGTGAATTGACTCACCTTGTGAGGTTTTTATTCAATCCAATTAGGATTCCTAAGACATAATTGAATGACCTAGATAGAATAGGAAATCCCAATCCTTCCTATTTTATTTACGATTCAAATAGAATCATTGTTGCAACTATCTACACTTTCTCTTTTCTCTTATCACTCTTCTTCTTCAATCTTGTATGTTTTTCACCACTAACTCGTCCTATATTTATACCATCTTCAACTTTGAAACATATCCAAAGTTGACTATCCAAATTCAAATTCAAATTAGGTCAGGCCCAAAACATCCTAGGGTGGAATTAGAATGAGGGCGATCCAAACATACACTTCAAGGGACCCAAAAATATCCAACACGCTTTGAGTCAATCTTGAAAGTAGCATTTCACACAAAGTCAGCCAAACTAGTGTACAAAACATAGAACGATTAAGAACAAATGCTCCAAATGCAAAAATTATCTTCAAAAAAATCAAGGCAACTCAACTCTAGAATTGAAAGTCATAAGACTTCATTAAAGAGAAATTTGGACCAACAACATTTCTCCCAAACCTCAATTAGAAACATGGAAAACCACTATCCATTTAACTAGTGAACACAACTTGCACTATATAATGAATCAACAACTAAAAATATGGATATACATTCTTCTAAAAATCGTGATCAACATATCGAAACCACACAAACATAGGAGAAAATTCAAAGAAAAAATCAAAGCAACTAATGAACACCTGCAACATATATTTATTATAGTTTTATCAATATCCTCGACATAACCAGCCAACAACAGCTAGTTGATAACCAGTTGACCAGTTTACATCAATAACAACACCTTCAATCTTTTCATTCTTTCAACAATATCCCCCTTTGTCATTGATGGCAACACATGATGGGAAAAACCATCAAAGTCACCATACTATCTCTTAATACACTTCTGAATATTTTTATTTCTATTTCTCCCCCTTACTAGATAATCTCTTATATGCTTCCTCTCCTTTTCACATTCTTCCTCTCCTTTTTCACATTCTTCCTCTCCCCCTTTGACATCAATGGCAAAGGAAAAATATATTTTACTTTGATTTCTCCTTTGACATGAAAAAAAAAATACTCACAATGACAACACCTGATGCTACCTACTCCCCCTGAGAGGTAGCCACTAAACCCTCAATCTAGAAGAAAGATAGATCCATAGAACCACTAGAACGATGGATCTCCATATGCATATAGCTTAAGAAAGGAGGGTAAATGACCCCTAACTTCTCCCAGAGATACTCAAAAGTATCTTTAGGAAGAGCCTTCATGAAAATATCAATAATTTGATCCTTCGTTGGGACATACTCAAGCTTTACTTCATTCTCCATGACCTTCTCTCTTAATAAATGATATCTGATAGATATATGCTTGATCCTTGAGTGCATCATAAGATTCTTTGAAATGTTAATTGCACTTGTATTATCATAGAAAATAGAAATAGGAACATCATATACCACTGTGATATCTTTCAATGTTTGTTTATTTGAACCCCAATCCTATACCTGCACAAGTACAAGAAACAAACACATTAGTAAGCTCATATGCAAGTTAGAACTAAGGTTCCCCATGAAATCCATTTATAATGCTCAATAATAAGAAAAATGAAAAACACACATAAAAGATGAATGAAATCCTAATTAAGCAATTCAAACTCTTGATCCCATGGGGGAATTGGTGCCAATTATGTGTAGAAACTGGCCCTTTCCCAACTCCTTAGTAAGCTTGATGATTTGATGGAGATTGATCCACTTTGTTGATGAAGAACAAGATTATTTCTTGAGAAAACCTGCAATAACCTAGCTATGGTGATGGCAATGGATACAATTAGCTCTAAATGTGAGGAGAGTAACTTTGCATTCAAATTTTCAATGATATTGCAATAGAGGAGGCCTCTATTTACAGATTTGAGGAATGGAAGATTGAAGGATTTGGGTGAATGTGGGAAAAAATACCAACCAATGAGAGAAGGCCACTTGTCGACATGTGATTGGAGGAGGAATGAGCACATTTTAGTTAATGTGCATGATAAATGCTATTGGATTCAAATTTGAAATTTGAATATGAGATGTTTAGATGGAAGGGAAATGGAGTTAATGTCACTTGGCTCTAGGCCAAGGACATGTAAGAGGCATTAAATGCCTTGTTGGAAGTACCCATCCCTTTTTGGAGGGATTTTTGAATTGGAAGAATATTCCATTAAAGATGCTCTTTTGAATGGAAAATGATGATTTAATAAATCAAATAAATTTATTTATTGTGTAGGTTGAAAAATCTAGAGGATTTAAGTGATTAGGATTAAATTAATCAAAAGGTTAATTAATTTAATGAGGGATTAGGTGATGTGACCATTTTGACTTAGATTTTAGGATTTAAATAAGTCAAAGTTGAGAGGAAAATGATTTTAGATTTAATTAAATAAAATTGATTTATTTAACTAAGGAGAACGATGTTAGATTAAATCAAATAAAAGATTAATTTGTTTAATTTAAATGATGCGACTTTAGAGAATAATTAAATAAAATGGATTATTTAATTAAAAGAGGGATGATCAGATTAATTAAAAAAAATGATTTATTTAATTAATAGATGAGAATGACTTAATAAGATAAATAATGATTTATTCAATTAAGGGATTAAAGGCGATGACAAGCTATGAAGGTGATTAAGGATGAAACAATGTTAGTAATCAGGATCAAGTGTGCCAGTATATTTTCCATGTCTACAATTTCATCCAAAGAAATTTTGTACAATATGCAACACCAATATCCTCATATTCAACAATAGAAAAGGAGATTGAATCTTGTTTTTTTCTCAACCATTCCACCAATATTTATCCAAAAAAGTAAACACCACCACTTGTACTCTTTTTGTCATCTACACAACCAACCCAATGTGCATCTATATAGGAGCTAAGTGTAAAGTTAGTATCTACCACAATCCATAATCTAGAGTGCCATTCAAATATAAAAAAAATATTTTAACAGTAGAAACATGAGTTTTCTTAGGATCTTCTTGAAATCTAGCATCAAGATAGACAACGTGCATAATATCCATCCTAGTAGTAGTCAAGTATAATAGTCCACGAATAATAGATCTATACTCGATTTGATCAAGCTTATGTGAATCATCATGTTTATCCTTGATTTGAAACCAGTCAACATAGGAGTACATACTGGTTTGGAACCATCCATCTGAAACTTCTTCAACATCTCTCTCACATACTTAGATTGTGAAATGAAAATTCCTTTCTCTATTTGATAGATCTATAGCCCAATAAATAACTTCATCTCTCCAAACATAGAAATTTCAAATTCTTTCTAAATATCTCCTGAAAAGAATCTTACACATATTTTTATTTCCTCCAAAGAAAATGTCATCAACATATACAATTACAATCAAGATTTTATCATTTTCAATCTTAAAATATAGATTACTATCTATCATACCTTTTTTCAAACCTTTCTAAAATAAATACCTATCTAACCACACATACCAAGCTCTAGGATCCTACTTCAATCCATGTAAACCTTTCTTCAATCTGCACACCATATTTAGTTGTTTCATGTAGACATCTTCTTCTAGGTCACCATTCTAAAAAGTTGAATTGACATCCATCTGATAGACATTAAAGTCTTTATGAGCAACAAATTATAAGAACATCCATATAGCTTCCATTCTTGTTACCAAAGAAAAAGTTTCTTGAAAATATATTCCTTCTAGTTGTGAGTAATCTTTACACACAAGCCTTGCTTTATTACTAAAACCTTCTCCATTTTTATTTAGCTTATTTTTGAATACCCACTTTGATCCAATGATGTTTTTGTCTGCTAGTCTTGGGACTAATTCCCAATTTTTATTCTTCTTAATCTGTAGAAGTTCTTCTTTCATGGATTCCATCCAATGTTCATTTTTACATGCTTCACTTACAGTCTTTGGTTCAATCTCAGAAAGTAAACACAGATTAATTTCAGTAGCATCTTCACTTCTAGTTAATACACCTCATCTTATCTCTAATAATCTAATTTTCTGAATGATTCTTCTAAACATATCTAGGTGTCTTAGGGGACACCACTGAAGCATCTTCTTCTCTTCCATTTTTTCATCCTGCTTTTCTTTCTCACCCTTCTCTTTTTCTTCAATTTCTTCTATTCTTACAAAGTTAGGTTCATCAGATACTTATTCATCAATGTCAATAGAATTCTTCATTGTATCATCAACATTGACATTTGCACTCTCTACAATATTTATTAGTATTTTATTGAAACATTTTTTTTCCTAGGTATTAGTAGAATATTCAATAAAAATGCCTTCATCACTAATTTCATAAAAATTTCCCAAACATTCTTCATCTCTTCTGATATAACATTTGCTTCCAAATACCTTGAAATACTTAACAATAATAATTCTTTCAAACCACAACTCATAGGGAGTCTGTGTACTATTTTCTCTTGCCTGAACTTGATTGAATACATAAAAAATAACATGAATAGCTTTTTTCTAGTAAAATTTTGGTATACCAACCTTAGTGATCATTGATTTAGCAACCTCTTGAAATTTTTTTCATTTCCTTTCAACAACTCCATTCAGCCAAGGATTTCTTGGGGAAAATAAGTGTCTCTTTATTCCATGCACTTAAAAAAACATATTAAACTCATGGGAGGTGAATTTCCCACCTTTGTTAGACCTTAAGCATTTTATCATCAAGTTTACCTCCTTTTCAACCATAGCTTTGAATGTCTTGAATCGATCTAATTCATCTTATTTCTCTCTAAGAAATGTAATGCATGCATATCTAGAATAATTAGTAATCAAAAGTATAAAGTACCTTTCACCAAGTAGACTTCTCACTCTTGTAGGACCATAAAGATATATATGAACTAAATCTGGTATTCTGATAGTAGATTGTTCCTTTGATTTGTAATGACTTCATGCTTTCTTTCCAGACTATAAATTTATGTAGATATCATTAGCATGCTTTTTAATTCTCGATAAATCTATCATGACCTAAACAACACTAATCCTTTTCAAGTTATCAAAACTCATGTGACACATTCTTTGATTCCATAATCAAATATCATTAATCCAAGTCATGAAGCATCATCCATCAACACCCTTAAGTTGATAGATATTTCCTTTAGATTTCTTTCCTACAACAATCAATGCTTCAGATCCTTTTTGGATCTCACATCTCTCATCCTTAAACACAAGATAATATCCCTTACTACAGATCTGACCAACACTCAAAATAATATTTCTTAAACCCTTAACATAGTAGACATCATTAGTATTATGCTTGCAATCAAAACTTATTGAACCTATCCTACAAATTTTAGCACCAGTATCATCTCCAAACATAACCAAGCCTCCAATATATTTTTCAAGATTAAAAAACTCACTTTTATCACCAATTATGTGATGTGAACAACCTCTATCAACTACCCAGTAATTTTTCTCTTGTTTAGCATGTAGGGCAGAAATAAACATACCTTCATTTTTGTCCTTCTTTAAAGGGGTTTTCTTTACCTATTTTTTAGAATTACCAAGGGTAGGTTCATCCTTAATCACCAAGAACAAGTATTCATTGTCATCAGGATCTTCATATTCTGAATCCTCATAAAATATACTAGCATTCTCATTCACATAATAAGCTTTGTTAATATTCATTCCTTTCTTTTCCTTCTCATATCTTTGTTTATTCATTTTATCTGTTTCAAGAAACTTTGTAGCATAATGACCTATTTCTCCACAACTAAAACATTTAAAGGGTAACCTACCTTCATACTTACTAGAGAATTTCCTCATCCCTCTCACAAAGTTAGCTTCTATTTCATCAGGGTTTTCTTCATCCAAATCTTCAACTTTTTTAGCCTTAAAAGTGGTATCAGATTTGCATCCATTCCTTAGATCCATCTTCCTCATCTCATAAGATGTCAAAAATCCAAACAACAGATATTTGGTACAAGTCTTATAATCTATAGTCTCCTCAATAGCACACACTTTCTCAATGTAGACATCATGAAGAGTTTTGAGAATCTTCTTCATAATCTTGGTTTCATCTATAGTAGCATCAAGTCCTCACATTCTGGCTGCTATCTCATCCAATCTATGTACATAAGATTTAACATTCTCATCTTTAGAGATATATAGAAGCTCAAACTATGTCTCCAAATTCTCCATTTTTTCCTCTTTAACTCTTTCATCATCTTCATACACTCTTTCCAAAGCATCCTAGACTTCCTTAGAAGTTTTCAAATTCGAAACCTTAATCAACTTGATATGTACCATATTATTCTTCAAGATGTACTTCTCCTTATTATTTTCTTCATGTTCTTTGATCTCATCAAGCATGCATGGACCATTTGCAAGAGGAGTGTAAGAATTATTGTAGGCTTTCTCCACATCATATCCACAATATTCTAGATATTCTTCTATCAAAACTTTCCAGATAGAATAATTAGTTCCATTGAACCTTGGATAATCATAAACCATCTTATTATCCATCTCAGACCTTTCTCAAGTAGTTAAGGTCTTTACCAAGGAGCCAAGCTTTGATACCAATTATTGAACATGGCAACTAAGAGGGGGATGAATTAGTTGTCACATATATAGTATCTTTATTTCAATCACATGAACTAATTCTTAAGACTACTTAATTGTTAAACCATCAAATCCAAAAGTAGAAACTTAAATCCAACACATAAACACAATAACACTAGATTTATGTGGAAAACCCAATAAGAGAAAAACCATACTGAGGATTAACTTGCACTATAGAGAATATAAAAACCAATTAAAAGAGGCTTATTTCCTAAGAAACAAGGATCACTTCCAAAATAAGGACTCACTATCCAATAGGGCTAACAACTTGAAGGGCTCATTGCCACAAAGATAAAAAGAAGATAAAGAAGACTTGTTACAAAGAGGCTACAATCCCAATGCAACAAAGGATTCCACCACAATCATTCACAGATATGCATGAATAGTAGATTTCACCTTCTTCTCACTACATCTAGAAACTCAGCATTAAGCTTCACACTAATATGCCACACTCACATCACACACACTAACTAAATAGAATCAGTATCACAACTATCTTCACTTTCTCTTTTCTCTTATCACTCTTCTTCTTCACTCTTATACGTTTTTTACCACTAACTCATCCTATATTTATACCATCTTCAACTTTGAAACATATCCAAATTTAGCTATCCAAATTCAAATTCAAATTCAAATTAAGTTAGCACCAAAATAGCCTAGGCTAGAATTAGAATGAGGGTGACCCAAACATACACTTCAAGGGACCCAAAAATATCCAACACGCTTCATCAATCTTGAAAGTGGTATTTCACACTAGGTCACCTAAGCCAGTGTAAAGCACATAGAGCCATTAAGAAAAAACATTCCAAATGCTCAAATTATCTTCAACCAAATCAAGGCAACTCAATCATAGAATCACAAGTCATAATACTTCACTAAAGATAAATCTGGACCAACAACATTTCTCCCATACCTCAACCAAAAACAAAGAAACCCATAGTCCACAATTGGTGAACATAACTTTCACTATACAATAAATCGATAGCTAAAAATCTGAATATAACATCTTCTAACAACCATGATCAACATATTTTAACTACACAAACATAGGAGCAAATCTGGAGCAAAACTCAGAACAACCACTAAACACCTACAACATATCTTTATTAAAATTTTCTCAATATCCTCGACATAACTAGCCAACAACAACTAGTTGGTAACTAGTTGATTAGTTTACATCAATGAAAACACCTTCAATATTTCCATTCTTGCAACAATTGACACCAACTACAAAAGTGGAACCTTCGTAAAATGAAAAAAAAATAAAAAATTCATCTATGAAAAAGTTGTTGGAAGATGATTAGGGTTCCCTAGATTTTATGCCTAAATTCATTGGAGAATACACATAATCATACATAAATTATGAAAAGATAAAGAAACCACTATGTCACGTACTGATTTTTATCAATTATTAATCATGAGAATTTCAATGTTTATATTAGATGATTATATAAATTGAAATTGAAATTGAAATGGATATTTAAATGCAAATGAAATAATTTGAACTTATTATTATGAAATTCGGGGATTGTCATTGCTGATGAGAACTTGAGTGCAAGTGAACGCAGGAATAGGTGAACAAGAAGGAAGGCGAGAACATTGTTCAGGTAGAGTCATTTTAGCCATTAGACGTTAATGAGGATGATGGATCTCACACACCACTTTGTATTTATTAATGTATTTTTGTGATGATTATTATTTGGAAATTTTTAAATAAGTTTATTCAATTGCTCAAATTTATGTGAAAAAGAATATGTTTGTTTTAAATGGCAATTTGATAATTATTGTGAGAAAATTGATTTTATTCAAAGGATTACTTCTTTATGTAAATATTTTATTTTCAATTGAAAATAATAATGCATTTTATTTTAAATTATGGGAATAAAAATTTAATTGTGAAAATATAAATATTAAAGAATATCTATATATTGAATTATATGTTTGAAGAAATAGATATTAAATTAAGTTATTTAAAACAATAAGAAAACAAAAATACGTTTGAAAATGGAAATTAGAATTGAAAATAGTAGAGAAAAATTTGTAAACAATTACATCTCATTCAATATTTGCATGTAATCAAAGAGAGAACTTCAAGTTATGGCCGATTTTTTGAAATCAAGCATAGATTGTGGATCTAATTCTATTGTGAAAAGGCTCCATTCGCATAAAAATTAGGAGGGAAAATTTGTTCAAAGGAGCAGAGTTGTTTTGTTTCACAGGAGGGATCTTTGATGTTCATGAAAAGAGTTGAGAGGAGGTGCAGCTAGGAGGAAGTGAGAACTTTTATTTAGATATATTTTTGATACTCCTTATCCCCCATGCGTGGCAAAGAGATAAGATATAGAACCATTTTATATTTTTCATTTCATTGGGGATTCTGCTTAACTTCGTGATACGTGAGAGCAAGGAGAGAGGGCGCACAAAAGAGAGGGAAGGAGAGGAGAATGTGTGGACAGAAAAGAGGAGAATATGGAAGGCACGACAGGAGAGGTAGGGGAGAAGTCACGAAGAAGAATATATCTTCTTAAACATATGCACCAGAAGTGAGGAAGAGAGGGCACGGCTAGAACACAAGAGAAAAAGAATTCAGAACAGAGAAAAATAGAATATAAGAGAACTAGGAAGGCACGCGGGTAGAAGAGGGAGAGAGTTAGAAAATAAAAAGAGATTGGACTATCCCTCACACACGAGTAGAAGGAAAGGAGGGGATAGACAAGAAGGAAGGAGAGAGGAGTCTAAGGAAAGAAGGTCTACACTGTAGGGAGAGAAAGAGAATGAAGACCCAAGCACAAAGAGCAAAGAATATAAGATCCTCACTGGAAGTAACATAAAAACTAAGATTCATTGTTAGATTTAGAAAACTAAATAGCAACAAAATATTGATAGGTAGGCTCAATGGAAACATTATTTTTCCAAATTCACAATCTTAGAATGTTTCAACCATTTTCTTTTATTAACAAATTTGTCAAATGAAAACATATCACTATTTTTATTAAAGTTAGAAGAAATTTCATATACCAGACTGTGATTTTATCAAAAAACTATTGAACAACTTGAACATAAAACTATTGAACAACTTGAACAAATAACTATTAAGAAACAGTAGATTTCTTTAAATAGGAAATTCTAATTTAATATATTGAAAAGATGCACACAAAAATCATAAATTTTCAGATTTAGAAATGCTTCAGAAAAAAATCACAACTGTCAGAGAGATAAAATTTTCAAAACAAAAAGAAGATAAAAGATAGTGAAATTATTACAGGATTAAATAGCTAAATGTTCTTGTTTCAAATAAAATTTAAAAGGATAAGATTAAATAATTTTGTTTATTTAAATATGCTTGAAAATTAAAAGTGGATTTTGATAATTCTCAAGGAAAGATTCTGAAATTGTTTACGAAATAGAAGTAAGTATGAGGTATGTTTTTGAAAAGATGATATTTAGAGAAATATGAAAAACAGAAAGGAAAAGGAAATGGAATTAAAAATATAAAATACTTTGAAATGAAACGAAATAGAAAAGGATTATATTGAAGTGTTATTCAATTTTATGAGTAAATGAACCGAAAGAATGTGTGCTCATTTAGTATTGTTTTAAATGTACTTAGTTACATTCATGTGTTACACCTTCTTTTATTTGAATTTGAAAAGAACATAATGTTATTTATGATTTAAATCTGCAAGATTATGGTTTTTGAATGGAACCATGGATGTTTGATAAATGAATGTGCGTGACATGTGTTTGGAAATTTACCTTTCGGGATGGGTGCCGAATATGGGTTTTTAGAGAGTGTAGTTTTTCTTTTCGAAAACTACTATTATTTGTTGTGCATGAAATTTTACTTGGCCAAGTAACTTAAGGACCATTGAAAGAAATGGAATATTTATAACTCTTTACCATATCCTATTATCGAACTTGTTGGTTTCTTAAATGAATTAGAAAAATGAAAATTCTTGTGGATTTACTAGTTATACGAGGCACGCACGAGATTCCATCTTGCTTGTCGATTGCTTTTTGCTAAGTGATTCGTGCAGGGTCGGGTATTCTTTGAATGACTTAAGGAATTCTGGGGAACTGTAAGCTTTGAGGTTGGGTGGAAAAAGTGGCTGAACCTTGTTCTCGTCTTCATGTTTGAAGATTGTTTATTGGATTGAAGACCAAATGAAGATTTCTTCTTATATCTTTTATATCTCATTAGTGTATGATTATTGTAGAACTTAAGGTGACAAAATGTCTAAGTCTTGAATTGTAAATCTCTTTTACAATGTTTTGTATTATAAATGTCATGAAAAATGACACATATTTATGAATTTATATTGGATGTATTATGAATCTTATTGTAGACTTTAAGTTAAAATTTTGGAATCGTGGATTAAACAATGTTAATGAATGGAGTTACGATATTTTATGGAATGGAAATGAACTTATTAGAGAAACTATAAGATATTTTGGAATTAAAGACTTGCGCTCTTTACATTTGGTATCAGAGCTACCAGGTTGCGCACTAAAATCTATGAGCTCATTATGCAATAATGCGTAAACCTTATCAGAAGATAAAGGCTGAAAAGTTCTTGTGCCAGAACAACAAGAGAAAAGAACTTAAGGAAGTGAAAAGGAAGATGTAAGCATTAGTAACTTGTGTAAATTGGGGCTAGTTAAAGATTCACCCCTGGAATCGGAATTCCTAAAATAATAACTTATGATAAAACCTAGGATTGTGGAAGATTATGCAATCAGGTTATGTAGGAAGGTTAGGAAGAATAACTTGTACATACATGACTCTAAGAAAAAGAGAATGAGTAGGAATGAGATAAATTGAATTGTAGCAACCTACAATTGTAAAAGCGTTAAGAACTCTTGGATTAATGTAAACACTATGAATCTATGCATGTAAAGTCAGCATAAATTAGATTGTTCAAAGTAGGATATGAAAGAAGGAAGTATCCTCAAGGGTTCGGGAACTCATTACTTAAACTCTTGTGTTAAGATAAAGATCTTGATAGAAAAGAGTTAGTACTTAGGAATTGAGAAAAGACCAGAATGGTCAGAGGAAACAATCAATGAGGTTATTGAAGTTTTTGGAATCAAACAACTTATGAATAATGGTTCCAAAAGGGGGAATAGGAATGCAACATGGCTCCATGTTTCAGGACACTAGAAGTTACAAGGAAAGAAACACTCTGAGTTGAGAAGTACATCAAAAAAAGAGGTTTGTGAGCATGGATATTCCTCCATTAAAAAGGATATTAGAAAGAAGATGGAATATTATTTGTTGCTGAGTATTCATTGGATCTCCTATTGAATGATCCTATATGCTGAATCTGTGAGATCAAAAAAAAACAATGAAAAAAAAATCTAACTTTGAGAAAAGTGTAATTAAGGTATGCCATGAGGTAAGGGAAGGCAATGAGAAGTCAACATGAAGGAATGACAAACCCTTTCCAAAGAAGCAAGTAAATTTCTAGAAGTTCACGTAAGAAGAATGAAAGTTGTAGAAACACTAAGGGGGGGGGAGGAAGAGAGTGGTTTGACTCAACCTAAGTACCCCACCCAACAAAAACTTGGTTATGACTTCTTTGCAAGTCACAAGAACAACTAAGTCATACATTTTATGACCACAAAGGAAAAAGGAAAAATGGAAAGGTTAAGAACTATGACCTTTATACCTTATGATTATCTGATCTAAAGATCAAAGGATATTATTATCAATTCCTTAGAAAATGATAGGAAGATAACTTGATCATGATAAGGATGATCATTGTCTATGGGATTGACAAGGAAAGATCTAAGAGACTCATGATTGGAAGAAAATTTCCCTATACTCATATATACTTTATATAGAGAGTTTAAATAACAATGTTATTTCTATATGAAATATATCCATGTCGTGAAATGACTTGACATTGAGGCTTACTATGCTAAGAAACCTATGGATGAGAAAAAGGTTGGCTATTTAAGCCATTGAGATGGAGTGAAAAATAAAGTAATATGTGACGTTATGTGAACCACACTAAAATCTCTTAATGAGAATGATTAAATCACTTGATCACTACCTTACTCTTGAATGAAACCTTGGGTTAAAGATAACCTAAGTGGGAAAAGAATTTCATTCAATTAAGAGAGAGATCTTGTGATGAGACTAAAACCTATTAAGTTGGGTTACGTACTAGATTATTCTTTAACACCTATAAAAAGGAATTAAAATTGAATGAGTTGTACATTGGGTCTTGAATATAGCCATGTAGAGTAGGGAAATCTATAAACAATCGAACTAGTCAACAATTAAGGATTCCATCCTAAGAATTGGAAGGGAATATTGGGTTTAAGATTTTCCCATGCAATTGAATATCACTGGAGATAATGAAACTCTATAAGGATAGAAGCATAGGAGGGATTCCTAGTAAGTTAAAGAAAGTCTTATTATTGACAAGACTTTACTTTAAGTAGCTCTTATATTAAAAGAGAAACACTTTCAAAAAGAAGCATGTATTGTCATGACAGAACATCATAGAACTTTCATGTAGCAAGAAATGCTGAAAATATTACAGAGAAGAACATCAGAATTGTTACTTGTGCTCAAAATGGATATATTGAAGTTGAGACTGTCCTATAATTGAGAAATCATGGAGTTGAATGTTTATTCTTGGTTATTAGATATGCAATTAAATTTTTTATTATCTAGAGATCAACGTGATTGAACAAGGATTAATACTCAAAAATTAGTATCAGATTAAATCAAGGAAATTAGATTGAGTTAAAAGATGAATTGCATATTTGAAAATAATCCAAGGAAAAAATAAAATCCATGGTATGGATGTCTTGAGATAAATGGGAATTATCTCCACAAAACCTATAACCATTTACAAGAAGATTAATAATGGCTTAAGATCAAAATAGGTTATCAATTAGTCAAAGGACGGACTATTGTTGGATATAAAAGAACCTATGTGTCCAAAATTTGGAAGATTCGAGAATGGAACGAGGAAAATAATGTTAGGGTTAGGACATCAGAATGAAAAAGGGAATTTTCAGATAAGGATCCACTATTATCTAGAAGAAGATAGAATAAGAAGTTGCATGGAGTATAGCAAGGTAATGTCTAGTATGCCAGGAAATGAAGACCAGAAGTCATCATTGGTAGGACATGTAACTCTCTTAAGATTCTAGAAGGAAAATGGTAGAGCACAAGACAAATTAATCTGTCTATGTTAGTACAATTAACATAATTTTCTAGTGTTTATACTCATCAAAGAAACCAATAGTTTTTGGAAACTCAACTTATAGGATTTTGGTCCTAAATAATATATTGTGGGTAAGTAGTTGCATAATAAACCTGAAAGGTTTTTTCAGTTTAGAAAATAATGATATGGATGTGTAAACCAAAATCATACCATGATACATTCATTTGAATAATTGTGCAATATATTATTTTATTCAAATAAGTAAAATAGTGGACTAAATCTTGAATGATTTGTAAACTTCTAAAATTGAAGTTTGGACCATTATATGGAAAGAAAGGAAGCTCTATTAAAGCTGAAAAAGGCTTGGATATAATCATAGAATTGATAAAATTTCAAAAATAAGTAATAAGATTGAAGTGATAGATGAAACTTAATTGATAACAAAGCTTAAGTGTGGAGCGGTATCAAATTGACAAGTGTCTAGGAGCAAGGTTTATGCTCGAGATAAACAAGTAATCAAGGGAAAGTAATTTTTGGTAAGGATAATGAATGTGTAAGTGGCGGATGGACTCATTTTATGGGTTGTCTAACAATGTAAATACAAAGGAAAATGATTGGACCCATGATGTAGTGTACAATACATCGACATTCCTCTTCCATTTGGATTATACTAAGGATAAATTCATGGACCAATGAATTTTGATCACAAAGTATATAGTTATTATTATATATTGAATGTATTTATGGAATAAAGCTCTTTGGGAGAGTAAGTATGTGTGAATCATATTAGATTTCCCTATGTGATAGTAAGGACACTTGAAACAAGGTCTAGAAAGGACAAGATTATTGCATAGGATGAATGTTTTGTAAATCTTACGTATTTTGAGAAATCATCAAGTTGGCTCCGAGATTTGTGGGACCCTTTGATGTACTGAAAGCCAAGAATCTAGTTGCTTATAGAGTAGTGTTAACTCGGATAGTACTCAATACAAGGTCCAGTGGGACCAGTATACTGAGGATAGTGCTACATGGGAGGATTCTGTGATGATTGACCATCATTTTCCTTATTTTCTTTCTTAGAGTAGTATTTTCTTAATGCATGAGATACTTGATACTCTGGTTTTTTATTCACATGTTGTGAACATGGATAGCGTGGATGCTACTATGAATTACTTATGCTTATGTTTTAAGAACTATGATGTTAGAATGATTGAGATACTATGTTTTACTAATTGAGATACTATGCTTATTGATTGAATAATAAGACATCGAGACGATGTATCTTCCAAGAGGGGAAGGATGTCACGTATTGATTTTTATCAATTATTTAATTACAATTATTAATCATGAGAATTTCAATGTTTATATTAGATGATTATATAAATTGAAATTGAAATTGAAATTGAGATTGAAATTGAGATTGAAATTGAAATTGAGATTGAAATTGAAATTGAAATTGAAATTGAAATGAAATGATTTGAATTCATTATTATGAAATTTGGGGATTGTCATTACTGATGAGAACTTGAGTGCAAGTGAACGGAGGAACAAGTGAACGAGAATGAAGGCGAGAACATTGTTCAGGTAGATCCATTTTAGCCATTAGATGTTAATGAGGATGATGGAATCTCACACACCACTTTGTATTTATTAATGTATTTTCATGATGATTATTATTTGGAAATTTTTAAATAAGTTTATTCGATTGCTCAAATTTATGTGAAAAGGAATATGTTTGTTTTAAATGGCAATTTGACAATTATTGTGAGAAAATTGATTTTATTCAAAGAATTACTTCTTTATGTAAATCTTTTATTTTCAATTGAAAATAATAATGTGTTTTATTTTAAATTATGGGAATAAACTTTTAATTGTGAAAATATAAATATTAAAGAATATCTATTTATTGAATTATATGTTTGAAGAAATAGATATTAAATTAAGTTATTTAAAACAATAAGAAAACAAAAATACGTTTGGAAATGGAAATTGGAACTGAAAATAGTAGAGAACAATTTGAAAATAATTACATCTCATTCAATATTTGCATGCAATCAAAGAGACAACTTTGAGTTATGGCTGATTGCTAGAGATCAAGCACAGATTGTGGATCTAATTCTATCATGAAAAGGCTCCATTAGCATAAAACTTAGGAGGGAAAATCCGTTCAAAGGAGCAGAGTTGTTTTGTTTCATAGGAGGGATCTCCGATGTGCATGAAAAGAGTGGAGAGGAGGTGCGGCTAGTAGGAAGTGAGAGATTTTATTCAGATAGATTTTTGATACTCCTTATCCCCCATGCATGGCTAGGAGAGCTAAGATATAGAACAGTTTTATATTTTTTTATTTCATTGGGGATTCTACTTAACTCCCTGATACATGAGAGCAAGGAGAGAGGGCACGCGATAGAGAGGGAAGGAGAGGAGAATGTGTGCATAGAAAAGAGGAGAAGAGGGAAGGTGCGACAAGAGAGGTAGGGGAAAAGTCAAGCAACATAATATATCTTCTTAAACATATGCGCCAGAAGTGAGGAAGAGAGGATGTGGCTAGAACAGAAGAGAAAAAGAAATCAGAACATAATAAAATAGAATATAAGAGAACTAGGAAGGAACGCAACTAGAAGAGGGAGAGAGTTAGAAAATAAAAAGAGATTGGACTATCCCTCACATGTGGGTAGAAGGAAAGGAGGGGATTGACAAGAAGGAAGGAGAGAGGAGTCTAAGGAAAGAAGGTCTACCCTGCAGGGAGAGAAAGAGAACGAAGACCCAAGCACAAAGAGCAAAGAATATAAGATCCTCACTGGAAGTAATAGAAAAACTAAGATTCATTGTTAGATTTAGGAAACCAAACAGCAACAGAAGATTGATAGGTAGGTTCAATGGAAACATTATTTTTCCAAATTCACAATCTAGGTATGTTTCAACCATTTTCCCATATTAAAAAAATTGTCAAATGAAAACATATCACTATTTTTATTAAAGTTAGAAGAAATTTCATATACTAGACTCTGATTTTATCAAAAAACTATTGAACAACTTGAACACAAAACTATTAAGAAATAGTAGATTTCTTTATTTAGGAAATTATAGTTTAATATATTGAAAAGATGCACACATAAATCATAAAGTTTCAGATTTAGAAATGCTTCAAAAAAAATCAAAACTGTCAGAGAGATAAAAATTTTGAAACAAAAAGAACATAAAAGGTAGTGAAATTATTACAAAATTAAACAGCTGAATGTTCTTGTTTTAAATAAAATTTAAAAGGATAAGATTAAATAATTCTATTTATTTAAATAGGCTTGAAAAGTAAAAGTGGATTTTGATAATTCTCAAGGAAAGATTCTGAAATTGTTTATGAAACATAAGTAAATATGAGGTATGTTTTTGAAAAGATAATATTTAGAGAAATATGCAAAACAAAAAGGAAAAGGGAAAGGAAATAGAATTAAAAATATAAAATACTGTGAAATGAAACGAAATAGAAAAGGATTATATTGAAGTGTTATTCAATTTTATGAGTAAATGAATCAACAGAATGTGTGCTAATTTAGTATTGTTTTAAATGTACTTAGTTACATTTGTGTGTTATACCTTCTTTTATTTGAATTTGAAAAGAACATAATGTTATTTATGATTTAAATTTGAAAGATTATGGTTTTTGAATGGAACCATGCATGCTTGATAAATGAATGCACATGACATGTGTTTGGAAAGTTACCTTCTGGGATGGGTGCCGCATATGGGATTTTAGAGAGTGTAGTTTTGCTTCTCCAAAATTACTATTATTTGTTGTGCATGAAATTTTACCTTGTCAAGTAACTTAAGGACCATTGAAATAGATGAAATATTTATAACTCTCTACCATATCCTAGCATCAAACTTGCTTGTTTCTTAAATAAATTAGAAAAATGAAAATGCTTGTGGATTTACTAGTTATACTAGGCATGCACTAGATTCCATCTTGCTTGTCGAATGCTTTTTGCTAACTGATTTGTGTATGGTGAGGTATTCTTTGAATGACTAAGGAATTTTGGGGAAGCGTAAGCTTTGAGGTTGGGCGAAAAAAGTGCCTGAACCTTATTCTCATCTTCATTTTTGAATATTGTCTATTGGATTGAAGATCAAATGAATATTTCTTCTTATATCTTTTATATTTCATTATTGCATGATTATTGTAGAACTTAAGGCAACATAATGCATAAGTCTTGAATTGTAAATTTCTTTTACAATGTTTTGTATTATAAATGTCGTAAAAGATGACACGTATTTATGAATGTATATTGGATGTATTGTAAATCTTATTGTAGACTTTAAGTCAAAATTTTGGAATCTTGTGGATTAAACAATGTTGATGAATGGAGTTACGATATTTTATAGAATGGAAATGAACTTATTAGAGGAATTATAAGATATTTTGGAATTAAATACTTTTTCTCTTTACACACTATAATATCAACACAATTTAAGTCATCAAAACCATGTGATTCCACAACTTTTAAAACAAAGAGGAAACAAATTCATACATCTAAATATGATGAAAGTGATTATGAAAAATGTCCTTCCTCACAAGAAATGAAAGCACTTTATGAAAGGGGTTACAAAATTTTGAAATAACTTTTATATAATGGAAAATGATTTGGTGTTAAAGAACAAGTTATCTGTGTCCCTATCAATACTTGCAAATAAGAACAAACAAGAGGTCTTGGTTATTGACCTTCAAAATAAACAAAAGCATCAAAGAAACCTTCACTTAATATCAATTTCATCACAAAAAAAACTCCTATGAAAAATATACATCATGGTCATGATATTTCTTCATCTTCAAACACATATTTAAGTGATGATTAGGGTTCATTATATTTTACACCCTCCATTTTGGGAGAGTACAAAATCTCACAATCTAAACCTAACAAGTCTTGTGTATGTATGACATCTTGTAGTAAGAAAGAAAGATATTTTTCACAAAATAGTGTAATATATTCTACTATTAATCAAGATAATAACTTGGTGAGGCTTCTCCAAGCCCACTTGATATCTCTTCCTTCAAAAAATTGAAAGAAATTCTAGAAAAAATCTCATTTTGTGCATATCATTGAGTGCATGGTCATTCAACCAATAAATGTTAGGCCTTGAGTAACAAAATTAAAAACCTTAAGGATTGTGGTGCTATTCCTTCTATTGATGCACCTAGTTCCTATTATCAATAATGATTTTAGTCCTATCATATTTCTCATCACTATGTCGCATTTTTCCCTTTATGTATTATGCCCATTGCCATACATGGTGGTATAATCTTAGGTGCAACCATATTTTCCATGGAAGCAAAATGATAGTACTTGGTATTTTTATTTGTCTCTATGCTTAGGGAGTAAGGATAACTTGTTTTTGGGAGGTGTGCATTATTTTCAAGGATCCTCTCTTCCCCTCTTTCCTTAAAATACAAACATAGCAAGTATGTTAGCATTTTAATGGGGCATATGGTCCCCTTCTCATTGTTTACATGTTACCTTCTTAGTGATGATAGCATAAATATCCTAAGAAGTGTAATATTTTTATTCAAAGTGTGGCTTTCTTAATATATGTAACATGTCTTCTTTGTGGTGATATTGTGCTTGATGTTCTACAAGAGTGCGACCTTTCTTGGCATATGAATTTTTGATTGGTGACAATGTTATGGCTAGTATTCCCTAAGGCATAATGTTTTATTCATAGACTAGTCCACTCTTCATGGTGATGTAAAGTGTGATTTTACCTAAGGTGTGACCTTTCATGTATTCATCAAAGCCCATTTTATTATTTTTGAGCTTATCCCGATGTTTGTTTTGTACCTGATGAGGCGAGTTTGGAAGTTTTGCTTCACTTTGTTCATAGGAGTGAAAATTAGTGTAGTGCTGGTATAACACATTAATCATTTTGTGGAACCTAATCCAATTTATCAAGGAGTATAATTTTTGGTACTGTTAGCATATGGTTACACATTTTGTGATGACTTTTCGCATCTACCAGAATTTTATGGGTACACACCTTTCAATGACTTAGTGTGTGTTTCTCATTTTTCCTTGGGCCTCACCTAGTGTATACTAAACTACACTAGCCCTTGTGAGAAAATTTTATGGACAAATAGATTAGGCTTTATCCATCCATCCTTTATCCTTTTTATATTAGCTTTGGCATTGCATGCTTGTGTATCTTATCTTGCTACACATATCTTACATGAATGTGTGTCCCTTTGCACTTATATTGCTTTGCCATAGGATCTTGGATCTTGGGGACTTGTGCAACCTCTTTGATATTTGTCACCATATCTCATCAAAACTTGTGCACTTTGACCCATATTGACACAAATGTGTCTACTTTAGTGTCAATTTGAGTGTAGTTCTATACTCTCCTAAAGTGGGGCCTAAATGTAGTGTAGGAAATTGTATACCTTTACAATTTCACACTATGTTTGGGTCCCTTAGTATATTGGACTTAATTAAGCTTCTAATTTTCTAGATTATGCATTCTAAATCCTTATTTTTATCTCTTTTTGAAAGGAGAACCAACATTAAATAAATTCAATCAATAATTAAATCACCATGGAATATGTGTCCTGGAATTATAGACCAAGACCCATTCACCTGTGGGTGAATGGGTCCCCTTTATGGGCCAAGAGCTATCTTTAAATATGTTTTTCATTAATTTTAATGATCCAAATTCAAATTGGAAGTATTAGATTTTGGAATCTAGTTTTTGGGAAATTAGATAAACACTAATAAATACATAGTCATTTTATCATTTGAAATCATCTAGCAAGAGGTGGTTTTCAAGATAAAATATTGTTGTCAAGAGAATTCAAGAGAAAAATTATTAGTCGTTTGTAGCAGCAATCAAGATCATAACATCATGTCCAATTTTATGTGTGTTCTTGTTGTCTTGTGAAGGCCAATATACATTGTTGATCATCAAGCATCCAAGAATTCAAGTATCCAAATCAATCAAACAAAACAAGACTCAATTCCTTTGGAGAGATGTATTTGACTTCCATCCTCTAAGAAAAGACATTGAAAGGGCTGAGTTGTAGCAAGTATTTTTCCTTGATCATTTCCTTTCTTTTTTATTATCTTTCTATCAAGGTTTAATTACCAAACTAGTGTCTTGACTGATGCAAATCCCCATACAAACAAAATAAGTTTTCCTCTTTATGTATGTGCACATTATATGTTGATGAAGAATTGAGGAGATCTTGAATGGGAAATTTTGCATTGTTTTACAAGTTATCATCATTGTTGTTAGGCCACAAAAACTAAGTTGCATAGTTTTTTTTCTTCACTCTCACAATGGGACATGTGTCAAATGGAATCTTGGATCTTATACCAAAGGACCCAGAAATTTGATCTAGACCCTCATACAAAGACCTGTTCACCAATGGGTGAATGAGTCCTTGTAGACACCTCAAAACCAACTTATCCTAGTAGGTTTGCTATCATCTTGAATTCTTAGATCAATTAGTAAATTAATGCTTCCATCTGTAAATCTTCAAGATCTTGTATTTTTAATTTCAGGGCATGTAAGATCATGATTCTAATCATTCCAAAATATTTTTAATCAATTCCAGTCCCACAATAGATGTAGATCTAATTCTTATTATCTCAACTTTAGGTGACCGAAAATTCAATTATTTCACCTTGTGATCTATATATCAATGAAATTTCTAAAAATGCTGAAATGGACCTAGGTTATGGACACTAATCTAATTTAAAAAAAAAAAAAGGTGACCTTTTAATGATTCAAATTCAAGTTTCAAATGTTACCTTGTAGAATCTAATTTTTAGGAAATTAGATACACCTATAAATATATTGTTATTTTATCAATTCAAATCTAAGCATTACTAAGACACACTATCAAGTGTTCACAAGAGAAATATTATTATAAAGAGCATTGAAGAGTAGATTTATCAATCATCTATAGAAATAGTCAAAATCATATCATCATTTCAAAGTTCATGTGTGTGTTCATGTCATGTTTTGGAGCTAACATTGTGATGTAGGTTTCAAGCATTCATGCAAGAATTCAACCATCAAATCAAGAAATTAATCAAGCCAATTCATGCAAGATCCATGCCTTAGAGAGATGTGTTAGACTTCAATCCTCTAAGAGTAGTCATTAAGGGTTTGGTTATTTGTGACATAACATTGTTCATTCACCAATTCCTTTTATTTGTCATTGTCTTATCATTAGGGTTTAATTACCAAACTAAGGTTTGACTAAGGAAAACCCATATTCACCCAACAAAAATAAAAAACATTCTCTCTTTCTATGTGTAGATTCATAGGTGAAGAAGGATTGAAGATTCATCAAAAGAGATTTTTTTTAAAGTTTTCAAAGTTTTCATAATTGTTGTCAAGCCATGGAAACTCACCTACAAATTTTATTTGTAGCTTTGTAATAGTCAAAATTGGAGAGAGTAGAAGCTTAGATATAGGATATGAGGATTGAAAAATCAAATTTTCGACGCTTACACTAGAACCTATTCACCCTAGGGTGAATCAATCCTACTATAGAGCTCAAAACCTACTTTTTAGGCTAGGTGCACATCACTCTGTTGGGTATGTACAGGACCATGATGGGCCAAAAAGTGGTGATATGTAAGTGATATGATGGCCCATATGGCTAACGACTATTTTTTACCCAAAATTGATGAAACAAAAAGGGCATTTAAAGGAGATTCTCAGCTTTCCACCAATATAAATTATGCTTTACTTTGAATTTAATAAATAGTTATTATTCATTTTCTATTTGAATTACGACTAAAGTCCTCATTGATAGGCTAATAGAAAAACATCTATAGCTTTCAAACGGTATCACATTTTTTGAATCCAAAATATGCGTCACATTCTATGCTTCACATACTATAAGATTAAAAAAAAGAAAAAATGAATTTCATGAAGTTTTGACCAAGTTAAGGTGGTCAGACATAAGAGTTTTTATATTTTTTAAATGTTGTAATAAAAAAATAATAATTAATTATTTACTTGGAAAAAACTTACAAAAAAATATGCATCACATAAGGACATGAGTCCTCTACTTATATCTAAAATCTTATAAAAAAAATTATCATTTTATTGTGGTTAGGGTGGTTAGATAGACACCTACTTCTTATTTTTTCCCTGAAATTTAAGTACTACTGCAATGAAATTTAAATTTTCACTAAATGGATTTTAAAAAAAAATAAACCTAGTAGTTTAGAAACTAAATTCAATTTTTTATAGATTCTATTCTTACATATTTTTGAATTAATATAGATAAATTATTCAAATTTTTACGTCAAGTTGCCTAACTCTGATTTTCTAAATTTTCATCACCACTTAAGGGCTTGTTTTTTCCATGATGATCCTGCACATACCCTGATCTTCTTGGATCTACCTACAAATTACTATTTCTATTTTTTCTATCATAATATTCTACATTTTAGGTGTTAGTTCATACAATTGAGTTTATTAATGCATTTAAATTTATCTCCCTAAACAAAAAATCAGTCATTTCTATCATATGAAAACAACAAACCTTCCTAATAGGGTTGACTCACCTCACAATTGAAGGTCAATCCTATCCTTATGAGATTTTTTTTTCTAATGAAATTAGGATATATGTATCTGTGTTAAATCATTCCTTCACATATCAAACCCCCTACATTCACACACACTTCCATATTTTTCCTTGTTTCATACGCCATGATCCTTTTTATACTAGATTTTATAATAATTCCATATATAGATGTCATGGGGGAATAATAGTTTTAACTCCACACTAGCCATGTGAGCTGGGGAATCTTAATTTAGTTATGTTTTTAAACCAATTACTTTATGTGTAAATATTTTGGTGGCATATTCAGTGTAAACTTCATAATGATCATTTGTGTCAAATTCCTTTTGTTAAAAATAAATTTAGATATCTATATACAAATGAATTGTAAGGGCCTAACAATTTTAAAATCCATTTTAACCATAAATGTGATGACATCTTACTTCATTTAAGAAATTATCTATTTTCTATTTATGATCAATGGATTTAATAATAGTAATGGGTATCCATGCACTTAAAGTTATGCCCTGAGATTTATGAGAATTGAGTAATAAAAATTAAAAAATAATCAAGAGTATTGAAAGGTAGATTTAAATATTTGGTTCTATATTAATAAATGTAGTGTCAAAAAATGTCTTCGATGGCATTTTCACATTGTTTGTTCCCTCTGTGCAAAATTGAGCTTAATGGTGCCTTGATTTAGTGTTGTAGTGTGTTTGACACATTCACATTAGGTCTTGTGCCCTTGTGAACTAATGCATTTAAATGGTACCTAACTAAAAGTGTTATGAAGTGTTGTAACACACTTTCACACTTTTCTAAGGTTATATTAATTAACTAAACCTAATGAATTTCTTTTTAACTAAAAAATACCTTAATCCTACCTTATTTAGAGTTTTTTAAAGTGTTCTAACACACTTTCACACTTTTCTATGGTTTTCATTAATAATTGGGCTTATTTATGCTTTAATTGGCCCTATTTTCTATCCACAAGCCTCATTCAATGCATATTTTTGAGGATAATATCAACATAAATAAATACCCAATCATAATTCAAGTGTTTTAGGTTGAATGGCCCAAATTTAGTGATTGGGGACTCATTCGCCACCTTGGGTGAATGGGTCCAACCTATTTTTTTGGGTCTCGAACCTAGTTTCACAGCTTTCTAAGCATTTTTTAAAATGGTCTCATAAATTATGCCTAATGGGACTCATTTGAAACCTTGTGCGAATGAGTCTCGTGTGGCCCAAAATCAAAATTAATTCAATTTTTTTGAGAGATTTTATCCTCCTAGATCTAATGTTAGCTTGTAGTGTTGTAATTTTGGGAATTCTTGAATAATTAAGTATAAATACAAGGTTATTTCAATCATTTTCACACATGCATTCATGAGATCACCTAAGACTTTTGTGAGAGAAATCATACTAGTATAATTGAGCTCACAAGAGAATTCATGTGTTTACAAGAGCATTAAAGAGTCTTCAAGGGTAGATTATCGAGCATTATAGAGAATTATTCAAGCATCAAGCACCATGTCAAAGATTTCATGCATCATGTTTGTTTTGGAGCTAACAATTGCAATATAAGGTTTCATGATTCAAGATAGCATTTCATTGAAGATCTATCCTATTTAGGCAAACATCAACATGTACATCCATTGAGGCCATCCCACACATTTTTGCAACACTCCATTGCTAGATTTTGGTGAGTTGCAACATCATATTTTTTTCATTTAGAATTCTCCATTCCTATTTCATTTCATTTCAAGGTTTGATTACCAAAATAGGGTTTGACCAAGGAAAACACCTATCCACTAATGAAACAACATTTTCCCCTCTTTAGTGTGTTATTTATAGGTTTAGATTGAGGGAACATTGAAGATTAAGGTTGCAGAAATTTATCAAAGTGACCAAAGTTCTCAAAGTTGTATCAAGCATCAAAGAACATTGGAGAACACATACAAGTTGATTTACATAGATTCAGATTTAGAACCCTAAAGAAGCAGATTGAGTAGACTAAGAAGAGAAGATTCAGACCTTGAAGTTCCAGAAAACCCTAATTGGAATGATTCACCACTTCTGGCAAATGAGTCCTAGTTTTGGCCAAACATTCATATTTTTATAGATTTAGATGCTCATTTGCTAGATTCTTGTTCCTACATAGAAACCCAGATTTTGGACTAATTCACCCAGCTTCATGAATGAGTCCCAGTCAGCATTAAAGTCAAAGTTTCCAATATTTCAGAGCTACATTCAGTCATCTCTAGATTTAGAGGTGCACACATTCCATTCTATAACTTTTTGTTTTATATCATTTGCATTTAAAGGTCATTTAGTTAGAGTTCACATCATATTAGGTTTCATCATTATATCTTGCATTGCATTTTTATTTCTAAGTCTTAACATGATGTTGAATCCCTCATTATTTTACATTCAGCCCCTAGGACAACCCTATTTCAAGATCTCTTTCTCCTTTGCATTGAGATCTTTGGGGTTTTTCCTTGAATGAGAGAGAGTGAAGATTGTCATTCTAGGTACTAAACCCTAGAAAAGCATACAATTTTCCACCTTTCAATAAACTAGTTCATGAGTCACAAATTTTAATTTGTACCATGCTTTTGGAATTCTTATGACACATTATTCTTCTCTAAAAGCTTTATTTTCCTCAAGATATGTTTAGTATGTACGCATCTTATTTAAGAAGTTTTTTATTTGGTTTTCAACATGAGCATCTTGATTAGCATGATAAAAGTACATATGTGAGGAAGGTCAAAAGGATGGCATTGACTAGATCACATGTTACATCATATTCTAAAATGATATTACATTATATGACTACCTACACAAAAATATGAAACCTCTATACAAATCTATCATATTCACATAATTCTAATTTTTTATCCCAATTCTAGATTTAAATCTTTTAGTATAGTTTTTCAACTTATAGTTTTGATATTCATTCTATTTTTTAATATAAATGAGTTTAGAATAATAAATAAAAAGTAACACTTGCGATGTAATAGTACCAAAAATTAACTAAAATAAAAATGATATCATATATATACATATAAATAATAAAATATACATATAATTATATTCTCTTAATTAATAGTTGAAATGACTAATGTGGAAGGATTCTAAAGGAATTATAAAAATAAATTGAAATAAATATTATATCTTATTGTATATGTTCATGTAATTTAATAACAATATAATTTGAAACTTGAAATATATACAAAAAATTATGTAAATTTTTAGTAGAAAATTTGATCTTAGATCCAATTAGATTAACTATGATTACACACTATTCACTTACCCAACATTAAACAAAAAAAAACTAAGTTTTTGATGATTAACCTCCTACCACAATGGAGAGTCAAACCCCTAGTGATTTATGTTTGTGATGTGTGATTTGACAAGCCTATTTGACATATAACCCTATATTTGAAGCTATAATTTTTCACATAGGCAAAAATGGAAAGTTGCAAAGCTATCAAAGATTTGAGAAGTTAAAACATAGAGGAGCTTGTTGTTGGAGATTTCTACACTATAATGTAATTGTTTTTTCTATTGATGTCAACCTATGTCAAAATATAGTGTGGTTATGATGAGATAGTGTTTGTGGTGTTAAAGAAGTGTTGTTGATGCAACTAGGTCACTTGGTTTCCAAGTTCTTTCAAGAAAATTGTATTAATAGTGTACAAGGTGATAGAGTTGTGTTATGCATTGTACTATGCATTTCTTCATTAATTGAAGATCTTCTTGTGTAGTTTAGATGATATGATCAAAGGTGTTCATAGGTGTTATATATAGAGTTTTGGGTTTTGAATCATATGATAGTGGAAGATGCTTCTAACAATGTGTTGCCTATGAAGAAGGTTGTTTGGGAGAAATGGAATTACTCCAGATTTCTCCACATTAATGTTTCTTGTCTTGAAAAATTGGGAATTTTATAATATTATTTGTATCATCCTTCCCTCAGAGTGTTTATTGTTCAATTATTCTGCAAGGTTTGTTAGTGAGTTGTATGTGTGTGGCGGTGTGGTTGGGTGCATATGATGATAGTACACTCAATTTCAAGTGGTTGTGAGAGTGTTGCTAAATATTCTAAAGATGTTGGAATATTCTAGGATGTTATGTGTTTTTCTATGTTCTCCGTAGAACTATTTTCGACCCAATGAAGAGTGAATTGATTGTTTTATAGTATTAGTGCAAGTTTGGTAGACTTGGTTTGTTAGCAATGGTTGTGGAGATGGTTTGTTTTTTTTGGAAGAATTGTGTAGTATTTCATTGTAGATTTGAGTCCTAGTTAACCCTTGTCTCGGTCCACCTTCACTTCTTTCCATTGTGAAATTTTTTGGTGCTAACCTATTTTGTGGTTGTATATTTGAGGTGCATACATTTCATTGAGGTTGACCTAGAGAAGGTTTTCAAGGTTGTGAAAGATATATAAGAAATTTTAATTTTTGAAGATGTGTGTGGTGTAGAGTGTTTTGAAGGATGATGGGAATGTAATCAATTGTTTTGATCTAAGTGTGAGCTAAAATTCCTAAGGCTACTATAAGTGGTAAGGAGAAGGTGTCTACATTTTCAGTGTATCTAAAGTTGCTATAGGAAGTGAGCCAAAGGTTGTGGATGGTGTAGAGTTGTTGTCATGGATCTTCCTATTTCTCTAAGGTAGTGAGCCTCCTTGTAATAGTCTTCTTCTATTCTCTAATATTCCAAACAATGAGTCCTTTGGGTAACTTTGTCCCCTAGCAAGGAACACTTCTGATAGTGAGAATTTTGTAATTGGTGTTTCTATTCATATATATATGTGTGTGTGTGTGTGTGTGGTGCAGGAGCACCTTACGGTCTTTTGGAGAGATCTTTGCAAATTTTGGCTTGTAGGTGGTTCTAGCCTACCACCAAGGTAATAAGGACTAGGTTATAAAGTCCCAAGGTTGAATTGATGTTGTCTTGTGGTGAAGTTAGGTTAGTTTAGAGCCTTCAGGCTTGGGGAAGTCTCAATGAGGAGATTAGGAAAATCTTGACAATGTTGTCTTGGCAATTTGTCCTAAAAGTTTGAAAATGGCATTAAAGATGTTCTAAGCCCAACATAAGGGTCCTAACATGTGGGAATAAGGTATATAAGGTTAGAAAAACCCTAATATGACATGTGGGAAAGCTATTGTATGGATTGATATTTGGGAAGAAGAGATTGTGACTTGGAAAAGAGAACATTTGTTTGGTTTTCTATGTCAGAGCCTTCATCCAGTCAATTAATGGATTGAAAGGACTGAACTAATGCTTTGATTCTTTCATTTGTGACCTGTTCCTTCCTTTTGCAGCATTGGTTTAGTCATTTAGTTTGAATGGTTAAGGTTTTTCAAGTTCTTTTGGTTCTTGTTTTCACTGCCCGGTTCAGGGACAGTTTTGTAAATAATGCTCCCCACTTGAATTCCCATGGAAAAGCTACCATGGCCACTTGGAATCAAGTAGATGACTGTGTACATAGTGTAAATATTGCTTTTGGATTCTTTTTGAGTAGGGGAGTTGATGTAACCATCAAGCTCTAGGCGAGTGCAGAGGCATTCTAGCTAGTTGCTTGGATAGAACAACAGCAAGAAGACTTGCTAAATGGATTGGTTTGTGCCAATAAATTGTGTAGGGGTGTATGGGTATGTGTCTTGGATATGTGTATGCAAGGATAAGTGCAAAGGATGCCATTAGAGCCCTCAATTAAGCTAAAGAAACTGGATTGTGTTACATACCCTAGAAACCCTTCTATGTTTAACAAGATATTTAACTATAATCTCCACAACGAAACCTCATGCATAAAACTAATATTCGTTATAAAAAGAAATATCTCCCTTCTCATTTGATTCAAGAAATCAACTATATAAAAAAAATCATTCTAATAAGGTTAACTAATTTAATATATAATATTAATTATATTCATAAAAATATACATATATATTAAATATCATATATATTTAAATATATAATATAAAAAGAGATATATATATGATATATATAAATAAATTAAATATCATAAAATAAAAAAAAATTAAACCAAATTAAAATTAAAATTGAAAATAAATAAAATAAAATAAAAATTAAAATTAAAAACGAAATTAAAAAAACATCATAAAAAATTTTCATAAACGAAATTTAAATTCAAACAAAAAATAAAAAAAAAAAGAAATATAAACAAAGGTGGATGTGATAGTGTACCCCGTACCCTGTCGCAGTCCGTAGTACCTTCACCGGTGTACCCTGCGCATGTACATACGTACACGGTTGGGTCTATGGGGGCCGCAGTGGACGCATCCCCCATGCGGGTGGTGGCTGCCCAGTGGGTACTACATACCCACAAAAAATTTTTTTTTAAATAAAAATCAATACGGTAGCAAGGGTACGAACGTACGACAGGCCCATACGGTGGCCGAAATAACATTACACAGAAACTACATAAAAAGATTTATATATATGTTTATATAAATTATATATATCATATTCAGAATATGGTATATGTAATGTATATGAACATATATATAATTTTTTTTCCAGAATTTCCTCTTCTAGTGAAATTGAAGAAAATAAGTTAACAACCAGAAAATAAATTTTGCAAACATTGAAACCTTTCAAAACAAAGGTTAAATTCTGAATAGCAAATGAAACCATTCCCTTTTCTTGGTGTTTTCAGATAATTCTAAACACAAGAAGATTAATACATTGATCTAGGGTTTTTCCACAAATTTTCTAAAAGGGGTTTGCATTTTAACACACATAAATCTGAATATCAAAATATTGAAGTTTAACCTAGGGTTTCAAGAAAAATCCCCCCATTTACAAATTTCATATCATTTTAAACTAAATAGGTTAAACTAGGAACAAGAAAACAAGGAAATAAAAGAGAACCTGGTTATTTGCAGCCACCAAATTTCTTGATGCAGAATTTCCTTTGAACTCTTCACAATTTCTTTTCCACAATGCAAAGAATTTCCAGCAAGCTTTTATCCAATAGCTCCACCTTCTTCACAGAATCTTTTCTCTCCTTTCAATTTAATTCCTCAACCAGAAAATAATTCCCTAAACTTTCATCAAAATCTCTCCAACAATTTTCATGCCTGTCAAAAAAATGAAGGGAGAAGAATCCCCAAATTTTTCTGCCCTAAACTTATAAAACAACATTTCCTCAAAATTTCCAAAATAACCTAATGTAACCCTAATTCACTTTCAAATGCAAGAATTGAATTTACAAGTTAATTTCATTTTCTCTTTTTTTTTTTGAAAAGGCCCTAATTTGACTTTAAAGTAAAATTTCAATTTCTCAACTTCCCTTTTTGATTTAATTTAATTTAACAATCAAATACACTTACTTAATTATTATTAAGTTATCTAATAACTAAATCCAATCCCTTGAGATTTAAATTTAATTAAATAAATAATTTAACTTTAATTAACTTACTTACCATTATTTATTAATTAAATTTAATCCCTTGGGATTTAAATTTAATTAAATAAATACTTTAACTTTAATTAACACACTTTCAATCATTTGATAATTAAATTCAATCCCTTGAGATTTAAATTTAATAAATTAAATAATTCAACTTTAATAAGCCTACTTACAATTATTTACTAACTAAATTTAATCCCTTGAGATTTAAATTTAATTAAATAAATAATTTAAGTTTAATTTCAAAAAAATCATTTTAAATATAACCAATGAGCATAACATTAATATAATATAAAATAAACATTTCTTCTAGCCAATACAATTTTCAAAAGAACTATTTAAAAAGGACATCACTTTTCAAAACATTACATAACATCCAATAAGATACAACCTGACTCAATCATCAGAACTGACAACACACTAAGGCTAGGGTGTAGACCTAACACATGTTACCAAGCTACTATCTCCCATTCAACTTAACCGTTGGATCAACACGCTCAAACCTGTGGAACCAGGTGGAGTCGATGGCATGTACCTGCAACCTGTAATCAAATAATCAACATGATATATGTAGTATATAATTCACACTGTGAAGAATTAATGTTGGATTCACAGGGTGCTCGCAAGCGGGTGATGCGAACCCGTCTCCTTCACCAATACACTCATCAAAGAATGACACTAATGTCATAACAATATTCTCATAAATAATCACATGATAATTCTACTGTCATCATTAATTCATCAAAGCATGTAAAATAAAATCAGATAATCACATCACATAGTAATAGTTGTCGCTCAAGAGTAGCGATCAAAACATCATAATAAAAACGTGTCCAGTATCAAAGTAGCTGCAATCCAAGCAAAGCATAAAACAACATGAAACGAGAAGCAAAACGGAGGTACATATGATGATAGTACACTCAATTTCAAGTGGTTGTGAGAGTGTTGCTAAATATTCTAAAGATGTTGGAATATTCTAGGATGTTATGTGTTTTTCTATGTTCTCCGTAGAACTATTTTCGACCCAATGAAGAGTGAATTGATTGTTTGATAGTATTAGTGCAAGTTTGGTAGACTTGGTTTGTTTTTTTTGGAAGAATTGTGTAGTATTTCATTGTAGATTTGAGTCCTAGTTAACCCTTGTCTCGGTCCACCTTCACTTCTTTCCATTGTGAAATTTTTTGGTGCTAACCTATTTTGTGGTTGTATATTTGAGGTGCATACATTTCATTGAGGTTGACCTAGAGAAGGTTTTCAAGGTTGTGAAAGATATATAAGAAATTTTAATTTTTGAAGATGTGTGTGGTGTAGAGTGTTTTGAAGGATGATGGGAATATAATCAATTTTTTTGATCTAAGTGTGAGCTCAAATTCCTAAGGCTACTATAAGTGGTAAGGAGAAGGTGTCTACATTTTCAGTGTATCTAAAGTTGCTACAAGAAGTGAGCCAAAGGTTGTGGATGGTGTAGAGTTGTTGTCATGGATCTTCCTATTTCTCTGAGGTAGTGAGCCTCCTTGTAATAGTCTTCTTCTATTCTCTAATATTCCAAACAATGAGTCCTTTGGGTAACTTTGTCCCCTAGCAAGGAACCCTTCTGATAGTGAGAATTTTGTAATTGGTGTTTCTATTCATATATATGTGTCTGTGTGTGTGTGTGTGGTGCAGGAGCACCTTATGGTCTTTTGGAGAGATCTTTGCAAATTTTGGCTTGTAGGTGGTTCTAGCCTACCACCAAAGTAATAAGGACTAGGTTATAAAGTCCCAAGGTTGAATTGATTTTGTCTTGTGGTGAAGTTAGGTTAGTTTAGATCCTTTAGGCTTGGGGAAGTCTCAATGAGGAGATTAGGCAAATCTTGACAATGTTGTCTTGGCAATTTGTCCTAAAAGTTTGAAAATGGCATTAAAGATATTCTAAGCCCAACATAAGGGCCCTAACATGTGGGAATAAGGTATATAAGGTTAGAAAAACCCTAATATGACATGTGGGAAAGCTATTGTATGGATTGATATTTGGGAAGAAGAGATTGTGACTTGGAAAAGAGAACATTTGTTTGGTTTTCTATGTCAGAGCCTTCATCCAATCAATGAATGGATTGAAAGGACTGAACTAATGCTTTTATTCTTTCATTTGTGACCTGTTCCTTCCTTTTGCAGCATTGGTTTAGTCATTTAGTTTGAATGGTTAAGGTTTTTCAAGTTCTTTTGGTTCTTGTTTTCACTGCTCGGTTCAAGGACAGTTTTGCAAATAATGCTCCCCACTTGAATTCCCATGGAAAAGCTACCATGGCCACTTGGAATCAAGTATATGACTATGTACATAGTGTAAATGTTGCTTTTGGTGTCTTTTTGAGTAGGGGAGTTGATGTAACCATCAAGCTCTAGGCGAGTGCAGAGGCATTCTAGCTAGTTGCTTGGATAAAACAACAGCAAGAAGACTTGCTAAATGGATTGGTTTGTGCCAATAAATGGTGTAGGGGTGTATGGGTATGTTTCTTGGATATGTTTATGCAAGGATAAGTGCAAAGGACGCCATTAGAGCCCTCAATTAAGCTAAAGAAATTGGATTGTGTTACATACCCTAGAAACCCTTGAAAACAGGGGTTTGGTGAAAGGCCTATGTATGGACACTAAGGGGGTCTCAAACCTAGGAAATCTTGAAGCCTAGGAGGTATAGAGAGAGAATCCATGAGGAGTTTTGGGGTTTGTTAAGGTAGTCTTGGAGTTATTCCAAGAACACTAGTTTTAGGAGGCCTAATTGGCTAAAAACTAAGTTTCTTGAATTTGATGGACAAATGAAGAAAGAATCCAACAAGATGGATCAAAGTGGAGTAATATCACCCAAGGAATAGTTGGAAGACCTATTCCTAATCCCAATAATGGTTTGGGAACTTTGTAGCAAAATTGAGCCCATGGGAGCTCATGGTGATTTGAGAGTGAGGGTGAGTGTTTGAAATTGGTGGAGAGTTCTATAAGGAGATAGGGGTCTTAGGAGTGACCTCTAAGTAAGGTAGAGAAGAATACCCTAGTAAGACCAAAGAATAGGTCTTAGGAAGAGAAAATGTGCTCTTGAGAGATAGCACTCCCCACCAAATTGGTATCAGAGCCATAATAAAGGCTTGGGAATTGAGAAGTGAATGTCAGAGAGAAGTGAATGCATAGGGGAAAACACCATGGTGACCAATGTGGAATTGGCTAGAGATTTGATAGAGCAGCAAGAAAAGAATAGATGACTTGAAGTAATTGTGGAAGAAATGAAGCACAAACTAGAAGAGGTTGTAGAGACTGTAGGCAAGATGAAACTACAGTTAGCAGGGGACAAAGACAAGGGTAAGGATCAAGTTGAGGAAGACATAGAACCAGAACCTGACCCTCCATTAGCAGAGGAACCCTTCCTCAAAGCATTGAAGGAATTAAGTGGCAAGGCACTATAAGGCATCCCTATTTTCATAGGAAGAATGGATGAAAAACTAGTTATGGAATGGATTGAGGGAATGAAGAATCACTTTGAGTGTGATGGGATTACAGAGGCACAAAAGGTGAAGATAGCCAAATAGAGGTTAAGAGGACATGCATTAACTTGGTGGAAGTTCTTGCATGAAGAAAGAGAGAAGGAAGGCAAGAAGCCAATAGGAAATTGGAAAACGATGGTGGCTAAAGTAAAGGAAAACTATCTACCTAAGGACTATGACATCCAATTACATAAGAAGAGGCAAAATCTCAGACAAAGAGAACTAGATGTAGCTACCTACACAGAAGAGTTCCAAAAGCTAAGCCTTAGGTCTAGAGTGCAAGAAACTGAAAGCATTACGGTTGCTAGGTATCTAAACGGCCTTAGATGGAACATACAAGAAGAGTGGAGTCTCTTCACACTTACTACCCTCCATAGCTGCTATCAGATGGCTATTAAAGTGGAAGAGAAACTGAAAAAGAAACAAGATTCTAATGCCAGGGGTAAAGGAAGAGCAGAGACCCTAGAGGTGGACATAGAGGAGGTTTTGGTGGAAGGAGCAATGAGAATAGAAGCCAACGAGATTCTAAGTTTGGTGAACAATCCCATGAGAAAAATAGTAGAGGGGAATATAGAGGTAAAATCTCTAACAATGGTGGAAGAGGCATATCAAGAGGATTTGGGAGAAGTTCTCATTTTCCTTCCATGAAGTGTTAAAATTGTGGACAGTTGGGTCATCCGACTTATAGATGTCTTGACAAGCCAACATCTTCACAAGGTGAGAGGAAGATTACTTATGTCCAAGAAGAGGACTATTCCAAGCACTCAGAGGTGAGTTTAGATTCAAAGAAAGGAGAGAATCTCATGTTGAGAAGGATCTTGGTCAAAGCACCTACCGAGGATGAACACAAACATAGGAGAGCTATTTGTAGAGTCAAGTGCAAGATACAAGGTAAGGTCTGCAAGGTCATCATTGACTTAGGATCTACTGATAATGTCATATCAGAGGAGGCAATACAGAAGTTGAACCTCATCAAGATACCCCATGTGTGTCCTTACAAGGTTACTTGGTTGAATAAGGGGCATAATATATTGGTCAATGAAAAAGTATGGGTTGAGTTTGCTATAGGGAAGTATCAAGATAGGATACTATGTGATGTGTTACCAATGGATGAATGCCATCTATTGCTTGTCAGACCATGGCAATATGATACGGAGGCAGTACACCATGATAAGGAGAACAAGTATTCATTCAAGAAGGATGGGGTGACTTACAAAATCCAGTCTTTGATAGAAGAAGGCATAGTGGAGAAGGAAGAATCCAATGCACTTTTGATGAGTGGAAAGGAATTCCTAAAAGTCATGAAGGAGGAAGAAGGAGTTTTCTATGAAATCATGTTGAAGCCAAAGGAGGAGGAGTCACCTAGTCGGCTACCTGTGACAGCAAAAGTGAAGAAAATGTTAGATCAGTTCAGGGATATCATTTGTGAAGGCACACCAGCTACACTACCACCTAAGAGAGTAATCAGTCATGAAATAGACTTTTTTCCAGGAGCAACATTTCCTAACAAGGCTGCATACAAGATGACACCAGAGAAAAACAAGGAGATAGCAAGGCATGTTCAGGAGCTTTTGGACCAAGTTCCAATGGTGTTGGCACCTAAGAAGGGAGATAAGTGGAGAATGTGTACTGATTCTAGGGCTATAAATAGGATAACCATTAGATATAGGTTTCCTATTCCTAGGATAGAAGATTGAATGGACTATTTAGGGGGTGCTAAGTACTACTCCAAGATTGATTTGAAAAGTGGCTACTATCAGATTAGGATGAAAGAGGGAGATGAATGGAAATCAGCTTTTAAAACCATAGAGGGGTTAGTAATGCCATTTAGGCTTACAAATGCACCTAACACTTTTATGAGGGTGATGAATGAGGTCTTGAAGGAATATATAGGAGTCTTTGTGGTGGTCTACTTAGATGATATCCTCATCTTTAGCAAAACAAAATAAGAACATATGAATCACCTAGAACTTGTGTAGAAGAAACTTCAAGAGGAGAAGCTCACCAGAAATCTTGAGAAGAGAGAGTTTATGAAGCAAGAGCTAGTCTACCTAGGATTTGTAGTATCTCAAGGGAACTTGAAGATGGAAAAGAGAAAGGTTGAAGCCATTCTCAGTTGGTCTACTCACAAGATAGGGACTAAAGTTAGGAGTTTCCATGGATTAGCTCAATTCTATAGGAAGTTTGTTAGAAGTTTTAGTGAAATCTATGCACCGGTGAAGAGGGAGATAGCTACCCAACCAATCCTTGTTTTACCAAGTTTTGACAAACCATTCATAGTGGAATGTGATGCAAGCAACATAGCAGTGGGTGCGGTCCTAAGCCAAGAAGGTGGGCCAGTGGCATTCTTTAGTGAAAGGCTAAATGAAGCAAAGTCTAGGTACTCATCCTATGACTTATAGTTGTATTCTTTAGTACAAGCTCTTAAAAAGTGGAGGCACTACCTATTGCCCAAATAATTTTTGGTATACACTGAAAATCATGCCTTAAGCTACATCAATACTCAAGAGAAGCTTGGTTTGAGGCACATCAAATGGATGGAGTTTTTGTAGTCATACACCTTTACTATCAAGCACAAGAAAGGGGTTAACAACAAGGTTGTAGATGCCCTTAGTAGGAGATTGCTTACCATTCAAGAGATACAACTCCAGAGCACAGGGGTTGAAGAATTCAAAGAGCTATATGAAGGAGGTTTTGATTTCTCAATGATCTACAAGGTATGTACTGATGATGAAAACCATTTTCATAGTGAATATGCAGATTATACTTTGCAGAATGGTCTATTATTTAGAGGGAAAGAATTATGTGTTCCAAGAGGTTCCATGAGGGAGAACCTTATCCAAGAAAAGCACAATGGAAGTTTGAGTGGACACTTTGGATTGAACAAGACCCTAGACTTAGTGGAGAGGTTCTATTTGTGGCCTAAGATGCAAAGAGATGTAAGAAGGTATGTGGAGCAATGTGGAGTGTGTCAAAAGGAAAAGGGAACATCAAAAAATTCAGGTCTATATCAGCCATTACCCATCCCAAATAGACCATGGGAATGCATAAGCATGGACTTCATAGTAGGGCTACCTAGGACACCGACTGGTTTTGACAGTGTGTTTGTGGTAGTAGACAGATTTAGCAAGATGATCCATTTCATCCCATGTAAAACAACACATGATGCTAATCACATTGCCCATCTATTCTTCAAGGAGATAGTAAGGATACATGGGTTGCCAAAGAGCATAGTTGCAGACAGAGATGTGAAGTTTATGGGACATTTTTGGAAAAATCTTTGGAGGAGGTTAGGAACCAACTTGTCTCATAGTTCAACATATCATCCTCAAACGGATGGACATACAAAGGTGATAAAGCGGGTAGTTGGTAACTTGTTGAGGTGTTTAACTAAGGAGTATGGAAAAGGATGGGAATAAGTCATTTCATAGGCAGAATTTGCCTATAATGATAGCACAAACAGGTCTACTAGTAAGAGTCCATTTGAAATTATATATGGGTTACATCCAAGAGGTGTACTTGAGCTAAGAGACCTAAAAGGTTATGAAGGAATCAATGGACATGTTGATGATTTTGCTCAGTCAATGAGAGAGGTTCATGAGGAGGTAAAGAAGACATTAATGGAGGCTAACCACAAGTTGAAGGCTAAAAGAGATGAAGGGAAGAGAGATCTACAATTTGAAATAGGTGATTTGGTGATGGTATACTTGAACAAGGAAAGACTATAGAAAGGCATACCAAGTAAGTTGTAGATGAAAAGGATAGGGCCATGTAAAGTATTGGCTAAGTAGGGATCAAAAGCCTACAAGGTGGAACTACCCAAGGAGTTGTCCATTTCGCCTATCTTCAATGTGAAGGACTTGGTGAAGTATAAAGGATCAGAAATGGATGAGGAACAATATAGTGCTGAGGTGAGTAAGGATGTGGAAGGACTCAAGGTACCTAATCTGATCAAACCACAAATTGACAAGATTCTCAATTCAAGGGTGAAGAAGAAGACTAGGCACAAGACATACATGGAGCACTTAGTGAAGTGGAGACACCAATCAAAGTCAGAGGCTACTTGGATAGAAGAGAGTGATTTCAAGAAGCATGGTATCAGTGAGAAGTTCTTAACACCATAGGTTCCTTAACTTCTTTGTTGTAGGGGGAGAATGGTGCAGGAGCACCTTAAGGTCTTTTGGAAAGATATTTGCAAATTTTGGATTGTAGGTGGTTCTAGCCTACAACCAAGGTAATAAGGACTAGGTTATAAATTCCCAAGGTTGAATTGATGTTGTCTTGTGGTGAAGTTAGGTTAGTTTAGAGCCTTGAGGCTTAGGGAAGTCTCAATGAGGAGATTAGGCAAATCTTGACAATGTTGTCTTGGCAATTTGTCCTAAAAGTTTGAAAATGGCATTAAAGATGTTCTAATCCCAACCTAAGGGTCCTAAAATGTGGGCATAAGGTATATAAGGTTAGAAATACCCTAATATGACATGTGGGAAATCTATTGTACGGATTGATATTTGGGAAGAAGAGATTGTGACTTGGAAAAGAGAACATTTGTTTGCTTTTCTGTGTCAGAGCCTTCATCCAGTCAATTAATGGATTGAAAGGAATGAACTAATGCTTTGATTATTTCATTTGTGACCTGTTCCTGCCTTTTGTAGCATTTTTTTAGTCATTTATTTCGACTGGTTAAGGTTTTGCAAGTTCTTTTGGTTCTTGTTTTCAATGCTCAGTTTAGGGACAGTTTTGTAAATAATGCTCCCTACTTGAATTCCCATGGAAGAGCTACCATGGAAACTTAGAATCAAGTAGGAGACTATGTACATAGTGTAAATATTTCTTTTGGAGTCTTTGTGAGTAGGGGAGTTGATGTAACCATCAAGCTCTAGGTGAGTGTAGAGGCATTCTGGCTAGTTGCTTGGACAAAATAGCAACAAGAAGACTTGCTAAATGGATTGGTTTGTGCCAATAAATGGTGTGGGGGTGTAGGGGTATGTGTCTTGGATATTTTTATGTAAGGAGAAGTGTAGAGGAGGCCATTAGAACCCTCAATTAAGCTAAATAAACCAGATTGTGTTACATACCCTAGAAACCCTTGAAAATAGGGGTTTGGTGAAAGGCCTATGGATGGACACTAAGGGGGTCTCAAACCTAGGAAATATTGAAGCCTAGGAGGTCTAGAGAGAGAATCCATGAGGATTTTTGGGGTTTGTTAAGGTAGTCTTGGAGTTATTCCAAGAACACTAGTTTTAGGAGGCCTAATTGACTAAAAACTAAGTTTCTTGAATTCGATGGACAAATTAAGAAAGAATCCAACAAGATGGATCAGAGCGGAGTAATATCACCCAAGGAATAGTTGGAAGACCTATTCCTAGTCCCAAGAATGGTTTGGGAACTTTGTAGCAAAATTGAGCCCATGGGAACTCATGGTGATTTGAGAGTGAGGGTGAGTGTTTGAAATTGGTGGAGAGTTCGATAAGGAGATAGGGGTCTTAGGAGTGACCTTTGAGTAGGGTAGAGAATAATACCCTAGTAAGACCAAATAATAGGTGTTAGGAAGAGAAAATGTGCTCTTGAGAGATAGCACTCCCCACCAGTGTGTGTGTGTGAGTTATTCGTGACCATGGTTTTTCCCTGATTAGGGACTTCCACATAAATTTTGTGTTCTATGGTGTATGGTATTGAATGTGTTTATTTTTCATTATTTTTCATTATTTTTAATACATAATAAGGCCTTGAAGGTATTGAATGTTTGAACATTTAAATGTGCAATTGATTTACCCCCCTCAGTTGTTGTGTGTGTCTAACAATTGGTATCAGAGATATGGTTCCTTTGAAGAAGATTAACCACTTGAGGTAGATCTAGATGGACCATGAGAATAGTGTCAAAGTTCCTATGTTTGGTAGAACAAATTATACTTTCTATAAATTTGTAATGGAATCCTTTTTTTTCTCTTTAGGGTTCGTTGTTTTGGAATTTGGTTTAAAATGGATATACTATGCCTAATACTCCTCTAGTTAGTGATAATGAGATCAAGGATTATGAAAATAATGGTAAAGAAAGGAATGCTAAATTGAGTGGGTTTTTTGATTCAGAACTTCTAATGGTGATAAGACTCAAAAATGCTAAAGCGATCTAGAAAAATATGTAGAGCATTTATAAAAGAGATGATAAGTTCAAGAAAGCAAAGATACAAAATTTCAAAGCCAAATTTGAAACCCTAAGGATGTCGAAAGATGAATATATTATCGGCTACATGCTTTAGGTGGATGAAATTGTCAGTTCCATCAATGTTCTTGGTTGAAAATTGAAGGAAAGTGAAGTTTCAAAAAAGGTATTGATAACTCTTCCTAAATCTTATAGTGGTAATTTTTTTCTATTGAGGAAGCTTAGAATTTGGATCAATATACTAGAGATCAGATTTTTGGTGCTTTAACTACTTTTGAATTAAGATACTTTGGCAAAGATTCTTCAAAGAAAGGAACTCCATTTAAAGTTAGCAGGAAAGATGATGATTCTAATCTGGATGATCTTGATGAGGTGGAGGAAAATTTTGTAAGAAAATTGAAAAAAGGAATTGGAAAATATAGTGGTAAGTTACCCTTTAAGTGTTTTAATTTTAGAAAGATAGGTCATTATGCTTGTAAATGTCTAATCAAAGTTTCAAATGACAAGAATAAAGATCACAAAGGTAAATCTATCAAGAAGCATTATTATGTTAAAGAATATAGTGGTATATCTGATGATGATAAATTAGACTATCTTTATGATGGAAGTGATGAATTATTGTTCATGGCTTTAAATGTTAGAACTAATTATATTGATCCTGAAATATGTATGAACTAAATTACTCTATAAAAAATTCACATTATTGACTTGGAACTTTGTGAAATGAAGAAAAATAAGGTGGGTGTGTGTGAAAATTGGATTGAGTATTATACAACTTATTTCTCTAATTTCATTCAATATGCAAGCTACAATATGGAAATGCATAACAAAAATCAAATCTAACCCAAATAATAGTCAAAAGTTGGATCTAAAAATGGTTAAATGATGTGTACCTTTTGTAGAAAGTTCTTTTTTAGGCCTCACTAAGGACTCATTCTCCCTATGTGAAAAGGGTCCTAGCTAGGGCTCTCGAATATCAATTTTTGGGTTATATTTTACCAGGTCTACACTCCCAGATTCTAGTTGGTCACTTTCGAAAAGTTGGAAATAAATCTTGTAGCTCAATTTCAGTGATTGGAGAATTTTTCTTCCAACTTTGAAAACTTTGCAACTTTCTTCAATTTTTCTCTCCAATTGATCTTCAACCTAAAACTTGCAATCACACATCAAAGAGAGAAAAAAATTTATTGTTAGGGAATAGGGGGTTTCCTTGGTTAAACATAATTTTTGTAATTAAACCTTGAAATGAATAAAAATCATGAAAGGAATGATGAATTAACAAATGCAATTTCATAACTCACCACACCTTATTTGAACCTTGGATAAATTTGCAATCTAGCATGAAGTGGCCTCAATGAATGTAGATCTTGATTGTGAAAATTGATTAGAAACAATGCATTTCATATGATTTATTTATCTTGAATGCTACATCAACATATTATCTCAACCAAGATTCATGATGCAATACATCTTTGACATAATAAAATGGATCTTGATTGTTGCAATAGTCTTCAATAATTGGCCCTTAAATCCTTTAAAAATTCTATTGAATGCTCTTGATAATACTCACTTGAATTCTATAGGTGCTCTCTTAAAAATAGTAGATTAAACTAAGTGAAATAGCCTTTTATTTATACATATCTGAACATTTATTCCAAAAATTTAAATATCACAAGGCGATATTGAATTATAGATTTTAAATAATTAAAATCCCACCAAAAATATAGTTTAAAGAGGGGTCCTAGGTCTAAGTGAGGACCCATTCACCATGTGGTGAATGGTTCTTAGGCTACTTACCTAGGAAATGCATTGGAGAAGGTGAAATATTATGCAAAATCAGTGTCCTAAGACTAAGTGAGGACCCATTCACCCTATGGGGAATGTGTCGTAGATCACCTACCTAGGACACAAATATTTGAAAGTAAGTTTTTTGAGATGGTATTTATGAATGGTGGGTTTTATCCCTTAGAATTTACATTTAATTTGGCTTGGATTTGAATTAAAGTGGCCAATTAAGGAAAATTAACCTCAATCAATTAATAAAACCCTAGATTAATTTGAAAGTGTAAAGATACACTTTACAACACCCTAAATAAGGCACAATTATGTCCATTCTATTAAAAAGGGACCTAAACTTAATGTGAATGTGTAAAACACATTACAACACTAAATTAAGGCAACGTTAGGCTCATTTTATTACTAATTATTCCCAAATTAAGTGTGGAAAAGGGATATTTTTTCCAACACCACATTTTTCCCCCACTGTAGTGAGAGTATGACCCCATGTCAAAATCACACTAAATTAGATATTCAAGACACTTATGTATGCACCAATGACAAAGATAGATAATCACACAACATCAAAGACTGGGAAGATCAAGACTAGATGTCCAATGCAATGTGGAATACATCTAAGATACTAGTTTGGATTCACTTTGAGGTGGCAGAACTTCAGCCTTTCCACTAGGTGAGTCAAATGATATAATCATATTAGGCTCCCATACCATATCAAAGCTATCCTCTTGTCAAATTCAATAAGGCACCATAATGTTAGGCAAGGCTCCACAAGCAAGCAAGGTGTTTTATGCAAGGTGTCCTCTAATTTAGGGTTCGAGCTCCATAGGGTTTGGCAAGCTATATGAAAAACACATATGAACATGGGGAAGGCTGCATAGGCAAGCAAGGTTTGTTATGCTTGGTAGCATTTATTAGGGTTTGAGCTTCACAAGGTTATAAATTTTTTTTATGCCACACACTTATGAAAATTATACATATAGGTTTTTGTTCAAGGGTATCTTGCTTCATTTGTGTAAGGTCTTCTTCTTATGTATAATCATGCCTAATCTCTCCAAGAGAGGAAAAGTCAAGAGTAAAAGATTCAAAACTTAGGGAATGCAATGCGTCACATCACCACTAAGAGGAAAGTCATATGATATGAAATATCACACTCTTGGAGGACATCAAACCCAATGACACCACTGAGAAAAGGAGGTATCACAATAAAAAATAAAATCACACCACGAAACATGCAAAATTTCAAAAGATATTATCAATGTATGCCCCCACCTTAAAGCAGTTGCTAACACCATTGCTATGAGAAATTTCTTTAAAGTAGCCAATTTTTACTCCTAAAACATGAGAGCTTCCTTAAAAATCCCTATTCCAAGTCATATTTTTTTGAAATAAAGCTATATCATGAAAAAGGAAGGACGGGTTGCCCCCAAAAATACATAAGGAATCTATGGATTTAGGGTCAATAAATCTTTGCTACAATGTTTTTATAGATCTCAGAATTGTCATCATTCCCCAAATACTCATAGAAATGGAATAATGGCACAAAGAGATTAACAAAAAAGAAAAATCCTTTTGGATCAACATGGAAGAAACCTAAATGTCTCGATGCCCTACATCATCTAAAAAGGAAAATACAATAAAATCAAAAAGTATAAAAATGTTTACGACATATAGAAGAAAGTAGGTACAAATTGAGGAATGTGCAAAAAGAGAGAGGGATACATCAAATAAAACATGGGGGATCATATTATGCACATGAAATCACATAAAGAAGCATGAAATTAAGACAATGCAAAATACTAGTAAGGCACATGCAAGTCAACCTATAGTAGGTCGCTCGCATCCCAATCTCGATCAATATATATGAAAGGCGGACAACTAGCCAAAGGGAAAATAATAAAATGTCAAAAATAGGACAAGGCTATCTAACCCCTTTCCCCCACTAAGTGTAAGACAAACATGACCCGAGATAGGTGATCAAAATGAGCTCCTTGGGATAAACAAAATTATTTTCAATTAATGTATAACATCTAATAGTGAGGATGCTATGGCCCTTTAACTATTACATGCCAAGGAGCAAGATGCATGTTATGCAATCATTTGGTAAGAATCATCATCATTTAAGTAACTCAATATCAATTTTAATACATGAAACTCATCAGCAAGATGCCTAAGAGCTCTATAATATGTGCAATAATTAATTTTTTTCTTAGGTATTCTACTTTTACTAGAAAGTGGCAATTTAATCCAACCTTTTTTAAGGAATTACTCCATCTTTCATCTAATTTTGGTTTGAGGATGTAAGAATGGATTTTTTTTGAGTTTTTAAGGTTTTTGTTGCTTTCTTGATTCATAGTCTTATTGAGATATATGTTGAGGAGGAGGACCTGAGATTATTTTATCATCCTTTTGAGGAATTAGTGGTTCCTTAGGAAGGAGGACAGTTATGTCTAGATGAGGATCTTGATATCCTAATCCTTTGGTTTGTTCAATAGGAATTTTCTCTAAAATTTATTCAATTTTATGCTCATTAGTTATGTCACATCCTTGGTTAGTTAAAATATTCAAGCCTTGGCCATAATTCTCTTCTAGATTAATAGGAGTTTGGGTCACCTTATAAGATGGATAGGTATGCACTTGATTAGAGGAACTAGGTTCACTTATTTTTGAAAGTTTAGGCTTAGTTTGTGACTCAATTTTAGGATGTAAAAGACCAAACATCTCAAGTTCTATTGGTTGTTTGATGGAAGGGTAAAAGTATATATTATTCTCAAGATTATTAAGGAAATTGTTTATGAACTCATACATGTTAGCATAATCTTCTCCAATGATGTCAATTTCATGAGGACACTCATTTGGAGTTGGTTGAGCATGACTAGGTTCAATTGCATTAGGATAATTTCCAAAAAAAAGCTTGAAACATCAACCAAGGAGAGTAAGGACTTCCACACATTGCTAAAACACTTGTCCATTTTAAGATTTGCATATTTGAAACAAGGTAGTTTTTTTATTACATTGCAAAAATCTGAAAATGAAGTCTTGAAAATGCAATTTTGAAATCACACAATGCACTAAAACTACCAAATTAATCTAAATATGACGAAATTAATGAAACACAAATTTTGTAAATAGTAATAGAAATATGAAAGCAACAAACAAAATTGTAGAAATGAAAATTTTAATGCCCTAAAATTCAGATTATGACTTGATCAAGGAATCATTCACCCAATACAAAATGGGTCCTAGATGAGGTTTTTGAAACAAATTTTGATTGATTTTTAAGTGATTTCCAATGGTTTTCATATTTTGATTTGTTACAACAATTTTTAGTTTGATTTTCTATAGAATGCAATATGAAATTTAACTGCAAAATGTGAAAAAATGATAACCTAGAACACCTAATTTGATATGTAATTTCTTTTTTAATTTTCAAATAAAATTTAATATGATTTAAAGGATATGCAAATGATATGTAATATGATTGATTTTTTGTTGTATTTTTTAGATATAAAGAATGAAAAAAAATGCAATCCTAAAACCTTTAATGAAATGAAAAGTTGAATGCAAACTGGATAGCCTAAATGAGACTCGATTCAACACAAATGAATGCAAGATCTAAATCTATGATGAAAAAGGACTCCAAAATCAGAAAATTACAATTCTCAAAATTAGGTTCACCAAAATTAAATGGAGAAAATTAGGGGTGTGTGTGTGTGTGAAAACTAGATTGAGTATGATACACCTTATTTCTCTAATTTAATTTAATATGTAAGATATTATATGAAAATTAGGGGTGTGGGTGTGTGAAAACTAGATTGAGTATGATACACCTTATTTCTCTAATTTAATGTAATATGTAAGCTATAATATGAAAATGAGTAAGAAAAAATAAATCTAACCCAACTAACAATAAAAAGCTAGATCTAGAAAGGGTTAAATATTGTTTACCTTTTGCAGAAAATTTTTTAGACCTCACTAAGGACTCATTCACCCTATGGTGAATGGATCCTAGCTAGGGCTCCAGAAAATTAGTTTCTAGGTTTTGTTCTGCTAGGCCTGCACTCCTAGATTCTAGTCATTCACTATCAAAAACCCATAAATAAATCCTCTAGATCACTTTCTATGATTTGACAACTTTTCTTGCAACATTGACAACTTTTGCAACTTTCTTCAAATTTTCTCTCTAATTGATCTTCAATCTAAAACCTACAATCACACATCAAAGAGAAAAAAAATTGATTGTTAGGGATAGGGGTTTACCTTGGTCAAAGCCCATTTTGGTAATTAAATATTAAAAGGAATACAAGAATGAAAGGAATGATGAATGAACAAATGAAATGTCACAACTCACCACACCTTATTTGAACCTTGGATAAATATAAAATCTAGCGTGAAGTGGCATTAATGAATGTAGATATTGATCATGAAACTTGATTAGAAACAATGCCTTTGATATGCTTGATTTATCTTGATTGCTACATCAATATATTAGCTCAAACAACATGCATAATGCAATGTATATTTTAAATGATGAAATGGATATTGATTACTGCAATAATCTTTAATAATCAATCCTTGAATGCCTTAAAAAATGCTCTTGAAGTCTCTTGATAATACTCATGTGAATTTTCTCAATTCTCTCTTGGAAATATTAGATGAAACTAAGTGAAATAGACTTGTATTTATACATATCTTAACATTAATTCTTGATATTCAAATATAACAAGCCAACATTGAATTATTGATTTGAAATCATTCAAATACCACTAGAAACATATTTCAAAGAGGGGTCCTAGGTCTAAGTGAGGACCCATTCACCATGTGGTGAATGGGTCATAGGCCACTTACTTAGGACACACATCGGATGAGGTGAACTTTTATGCAAAATCAGGGTCCTAGGACTATGTTAGGACCCATTCACCCTATGGTGAATGGGTCCTAGGTCACCTACCTAGGATACACATCTTCCAAAGTTAAGTGTTGTGAAATGGAATTTATGAATGTTGGTTTTTATCCCTCAGAATTTACATTTAATTAGGATTGGATTTGAATTGAAGGGGCCAATTAAGTAAAATCAACCTCAATAAATTAATAAAGCCCTAGATTAATGTGAAAGTGTAAATATACACTTTACAATACCCTAAATAAGGCACAAATAAGTCCATTTTATTAAAAAATGCGCTAAACTTAATGTGAATGTGTAAAACATGTTACAACACTAAATTAAGGCAACATTAGGTTCATTTTATTATTAATTATTCCCAAACTAAGTGTGGAAAAGGGATACTTTTTCTGAAACTACACCATGTTCACTACATTTCATGCATGAGAGGAGAGAAAGTAGTATATAATTGATAGTGGATGCTAAAATCATATGATAGGTGATAAGAGTAAGTTTTTTAAACTTTAAAAGTATGATGGTGGTTTTATTATGTTTGGTAATGATACATCTACTAAGATCTATGGAAAAAGGTTAATTACTATTGATGATAAGAATAAGATAGATGATGTTCTTTATGTCAAGGGTGTTTTCCATAATATTCTCAATGTAGGATAGATGTGTAGTAGAGTATATGAGTTGGTTTTTTAGGATGATAGTTGTGAAGTAAAAAAAAAGCTCTAGAACCTTTGGTGTAGCAAGAAAAGGGAGAAAAGGAAATGTTTATCAACTCAAAGGTGGTGGTGTTAAATGTTTTATGTCAAAAATCAATAAAAAAAATTTATGCCATAGAGGAATGGGTCACATCAATTTTGATAGCCTAGTGAAGGTCAACTCTACTTGAGCTGTGAGAAATCTACAAAGAATTAAATATCCTATCAATGTATTTTTCAAGGAGCGTTAGTTTGGAAAGTAGACAAATAAGAGTTTTATAACTAAGGAATATTCTATCATAGGACCTTTGGAGTTGGTCCATGCCAACCCATGTGGACCTACCAGAACAAGAAGCCCTCAAGGTGACAGGTATTTTATGTTATTGATAGATGATTACTCCAGAATGACTTGGGTGAAATTTCTCAAAGAAAAAATAGAAACTCTAGATATGTTTAAAGCATTTAATTCTATGGTTGAGAATGAAATGGATTTGAAAATTAAATGTTTGAGGTTCAATAGAGGTGTTGATTTCACCTCCAATGAGTTTAAGTGATTATTTGAAGATCAAGAGATAAAAAGGCACTTATAAGATCATAGGAATCCTCACTAGAATGGATTTGTGAAAAGGAAGGAAATGACCATTCAAGAAGTAGAAAGAACCATGATGAAGTAATAAAATTTACTAGCTGTCTACTAGAAATAAGTTATTCATACTTCAATGTACACTCTTAATAGAGGGCAAGAAAGAGTGAATAGTTCAAAGAACCCCTATAAACTATGGTATGGAAAACCTCCTACTATAAAATATATTTAAGTTTTTAGAAGCAAATGATATATCAAAAGAGATGAAAAAAATATAGGAAAGTTTGAGGCAAGATCAAAGGAAGTAATCTTCCTTGGATACTCTACAAAGAGTGAGGCATACAAATGCTACAACAAAAGGTTAAAGAAGATAGTTGAAAGTGAAAGTTTCACAGTGGATGAAAAATCACACCAAAGCTTAGTGTTTATAGAAGGATATGAATATGATGAACCCCTTGCAGAGAAGAAGAAGAATAAGAGAAAAAAAAAGATGGTAGTGTAAGAGGAATAAGCTCTGAAAAAGAATCCTAAGACTCCTAGGTATGTGTGTAGGAGTAGAATCATTTTGAGGATCAAATAATTGGAGATAAGAGAAAAGGTGTGAGGAAAAGAAGAAGAGCTACTATGGTAGAGGAATAGGTAAACCTTTGTTTACTTTCTAAGGGAGAACCTAAAATAGTAACTAAATCATGCAAGAATGAGAGTTGGATCAAAGTCATGGAAGAAGAAATGAGGCATATTGAGAAGAATTATACATGGGAACTAGTCCCAAGACCAACAAACAACAATGTGATAGGACCTAGATGGGTTTTTTGGAACAAGTTGAATGAGAGTGGAGAAGTTATCACGATCAAGGCTAGACTTGTGTGTAAGGGCTACTCACACTTTGGAGGAATATATTTTGAAGAGAATTTTTCTCTAGTAGTAAGAATGGAGGCTATTAGGATTTTTATTTCTTTTTTAGCACATCAAGACTTCAAGGTGCATCAAATGGATGTCAAGTCTACAGTTTTTAATGGTGAATTATAAAAATAGGTGTAAATTAAACAACATGAAGGTTTTTAGGTTGAAGAAGGCATTATTTGGACTAGAATAAGATCCTAGAACTTGGTATACAAGATTGGACAAGTAATTATTGTAGTTGGGATTCAAAAAGGGTACTACATATAACAATCTTTACTTCACAATTTTGAGAGATAAAATCTTGATTATGGTTGTGTATATTAATGACATAAGTTTTGGAGGAAATGAGGAAATGTGTAAAAGGTTAACAAAGGAGATGCAAAATGAGTTCAAAATTTCAATGATTAGGCAGATGAATTTCTTTGCTGGTCTACAAATCAATCCATTTGATAAAGTTATATTCATCTCAAAATGAAAGTATGTCAAGGAAATGTTAAAGATGTTTGGAATGGAGGACTCTAAACTAGTATGTAATCCCATGGTTATTCGTTGTAAGTTGATAAAAAATGATGAATCTCTTGAGATATATCAGAGCAAGTATAGATCCATGATTGGTGGATTGCTATATCTAATTGCTACTAGACTAGATGCCATGCATGTAATATGTCTTGTGGCAAGATTTAAAGATCCTAGAGAATAAATCATGGCAACAAAAAAAAATGATATCTAGATATTTGTAAGGCGCTCTCTAGGCTTTGGTCTATGGTATCCTAGGGATCCTAATTTCTCCTTAACTTCTTATATAGATGCAGATTGGGAAAGTTGTACAGATTATAGAAGAAGTAAACATGGAGGTTCTTTCTATCTTAGAAGCATATTGGTTTCTTGCTTGAGTAAGAAGTAGCATTCATTGTCATTATTTGTACTTCAAAGGTAGAATATATTATTGCAGCATCTTGTTGCACATAGGTGTTGTGGATGAACTAGACATTGAAAGATATCGAAGTGACATATGATGAAACTATTCTTATATTATGTGATAATACAAGTTATATCAACATTTCAAAATATCTAGTAAAGCATTCAACAAAAAATCATATCTGTATCTAGTATCACTTTCTAATAGAGAAATTTGTTGAGAATGAAGTGTTGGAGTATGTGCCTACAAAGGATCAAATAGACAAAAAATCACAAAGGCTCTTCCAAAAGATACATTTGAGTATCTTAGGAAAATCTAGGGGTTATTGGCCCTCCTTTCAACTAGATGTATGAATTGGTGTATTCATTTAAGTGATCAATTAAAGATTAATTATTTCTCTTAAACTAATGAAGGCTACCTATCACGGGTAGTAGGTAGTGGTTTCTTTGGTTTATGTAGTTAGTGCGAGTATATCTTGTGCCCCTAAGTGGAGAAATTGGTGAAGAGAGAGTAGTGAAGAGAGAGAAAGAATAGTGGAGAGAATGAGAGAGAGTCACTTGCAAGTGTATCCTAAAGTGAAGTATGTAGGTGTTACCCTTCGTCATTGATGTCAAAGGGGGAGAAATTGATGTTCAAACAATATAGGGAGAAATAGAAGCTTGAAAAATATAAGAAGAAATGGGATAAATAAAGAATTATAAAATGTAAGAAATGTCCACGTAAGGAGGATTTCTACTTGATGCAAAGTTTCTTTTGTCGGTGATGGTTTTTCAACAGGTGTTGTCATCAATGAGAAAGGGATATATTATTAGAGATTGTTGCACTATGTTTCCATTAGTGTTTTACTTGATGTTAAACTATGTCAAAATTCTAGTGTGGTTATGATGAGATAATGTTTTTGGTGTTGAGAAGATGTTGCTAATGCAACTAGTTCACTTGATTTCCAAGTTCTTTTGAGAAACTTGTATAAACAATGTACAAAGTCACAAAGCTATGTTCTACATTGTGCTCCACATTTCTTCATGGTTAAATATGTGCTTGTGTAGTTTGGATGATATCATCAAAGGTGTTCAGAGGTGTTATATCTAGAGTTTCAAGTTTTGGATCATACTATAATGGAAGACGTGTCTGATGATGTCTAGGAGAAGGTTGTTTGGGAGAAATGGAATCCATCCATAGTTTGTTTCTGCATTCATGTTTCTTGTCTTATGTATTTGGGAACACGCTAATATTTTCCATATCCACCTTCCCCTAAAGTGTTTTGTTTTCAACTATTTTGTAAGTTTGGTTAGTGAGTTGTATGTCTATGTTCGTGTGACTAGTTGCACAAGATGATAATATTCTTAGTTTCATGTAGTTGTGGTAGTGTTGATGAATATTTTGATGATGGAATATTCCAAGATGTTCTATGATGTTGCCACATGGTATGCATGATGTTTCCAATCCTGGTGAAGAGTGAATTGATTGTTTGATAGTGTTATTACATGTTTGGTTGACCTAGCATGTCAATGTTGATTGGGGAGATGGTTTGTTTTTTTGTGGAAGAATGGTGTATTGTGTCAATGTAGATTTAGGTATTGGTTAATCATTGTAATAGTCCACTTTCACTTCTTTTGGGTGCAAAATTATTTGGTGGTGACCTATTTGGTGGTTATATATTTGAGGTGTTCATACATTTTATTGAGGTTGACCTAGAGAAGGTTTTCTAGGTCATCAATGATATATAAAAAAGATTGATTGTTGGATATGTGTGTGGTGTAGACTATTATTAAGGATGATGTGAATGTAATCAAGTGTTTTTATCTAAATGAAATCTTAAATTATTGAGGATAAAGAATGTAGTGAGCAGAACGTGTTTACATTTTTAGTGTACTAGAAGTTGCTGGAGGTAGTGAGCCAAAGGTTGTGGTTGGTATATGGAACCTCTTAAAATGTAAGAGGGGTGAAGTGGTTATGTATTCACACCCTCTTTTTAACGAGACTCCAATCAAGAGTAGCCCTAGAGATCTCAATGCAAATGATATTGAGATCTTGCAATACGGTTGTCCTAGAGGCTAAATGATATGTCATGAGGAGCTCACCACCAAGTTTAAACATGGAAAAGACAATGCAATGTAAGTTATAAAATAAAACATTAATTATATGCAAAATAATCTTAAATGAATTAAAAAGATGAAAAAAATGCAATAGAGAGTTCTAAAATTCGAAGTGTGCACTTGGGAAACTAAAGAAGGCAAGATGGAGATCTGGAACACTAAAAAATCTATTATCTATGTTGATTGTGAGTCATTCAAAAAGTGGGGCGAATCAGTCAAATTTCTAGGAAAATGTGTAGAAACAGGATTCAGCCAAAAGAGTATCCAAATCTATAAGAACCTTTGTCAGGCCTATATAGTAGGACTCATTCACCAATAGTGATGAATCAGTCCACTTCTGATTTTTTTTAAGTTTTAAACTAGATTCTATGTATCTTGTTCTCCTCTGCTCTTTTTGATGGTTTTTTGAATCTAAATCTACAAAAGGGCACTTGTAGGTCTTCTCCAAGCTTCTGCAAGGCTTGATGACAACTTTGATAACTTTTCTACAACATTGCTTCTTGAAAAATTTGCAACCTAGATCTGTAAATCACACATAAGAAGAGGAGAAAATGTTTTGGGGTTAGATAATAGGGGTTTTCCTTGGTCAAACCCCTTGTTGGTAATTAAACCTTGAAATGAAAGAAAATATGAATGGAGAATGATGAATGAACAAATGAAAATGTTGCAACTCACCAAACCATAGCAATAAGGTGCTGCAAACATGTAAGTTATGGCTCCAATGGATGTATACTTGGAACCTTGCTTGATGTTTATAGATCTTTGAATTAAGCACTTGCTTGAATCACACACCCTACATCACAATTGTTAGCTCTAAAACAACATGATGTAAGCAATCTTTGACATGATGACTAACACTTGAAGAATGCTCTAGAATACCTCATAATCTACCCTTGTATGCTATTGTGAATGCTTGAATACTCTTGTGAACTCAATAATGCTATAAGGATGCCCTCACAAATTATCTAGGTGAAAATGAGTGAAAGAACCTTGTATTTATACTCAATTATACAAGAATTCTCAAAATTACAACACTACAAGCTAACATCAAAACTAGGAGAATTAAATTCCACCAGAAATTTGAATTTTTGTCATATGGGACTCATTCACCTAAGGTGGTGAATTAGTCATGTGGATATTTAATATACCCCCATGCTCCCTTTGGGTTATTTTTGATGTCTTGCCGACTTCTGACCACTCCCGATGATTTTTGAAAGCCTCCCCATAGTATTTTGGTTCTCTCAACCAAATGTTGCATGTGTCACCAAAGTGCTCATTGAAGGGGAGCTTCCCTTCCCTTCTCTTTTAGGCCCTGATTTCCTACCATGTAGCCTTTGCCTATGCAAAATTTTGGTAGGCCCCTCTAGTGGTTCCGATAAAAGAGACACTACCACATGTCTTCTCATCACAAGCTCTCATCAAAGGATGAAGAGAATGAACTTATCGGTTGCAAAATGATGTCATGTGTTCCTCCATCGCAGCTACATACAAAGAGAGAAGTGGTGCAATCACAAGGCTACCATACTGTCACATACTCTAACTACTTTCACTAAGAGGCAACACTACCATCATTTGAAGGGAATATATCTAGCTAGTGAACAACCCGATTCATGCTCAGGAATATTTCTATTACAATGACCATGATGAATTATTGTTGGAAGCATTATGATTCATGATGAGATATCTCTTGTTGATCTTTTCAAGTGGTGGATACCCTTGGATATTTATACTACTTCTCTTGAGGATAAAAGAGAGTTAGGAGTTTTTACAAGTTAATCAGTTAGTGATTTTAAAAGTAGCAATTGAATAGTTTGTTTGAAACTCCAATGATTTGAATAGAATGCTAATTTAGAACCATGTCTTTGACTCTTTCTTCGCAATAGAGCTCTATGCAAATTATTTTATGTAATGAAATAAATTATTCAAGTCTTTCTCTTCAATGGTTGTTATTTTGGGCATAGAAAATTGTTGAACAGGCCCTTAAATTGCATTTGGAAGATAGATATATCATGCCTTACATCTAAAACTTAGCGCATCACCCTAGTTAGATCCTTTTATTTCATATCTACTTCCTTTTCCCATTCAAAATCCCAGTCATAGAAGAGTCAATTTCTTTAAAATATGGAGGCCGCTCAGTCTAGCGCAATAGGTCCCCCCTTTAATTGAGTTTCCCACAAAAGTCTGTTACCTTGCCAATTTTTGGCATCAACAAATCCCATCACACATAATATATGTGACCAAAAATAAAAAGTGCTTAGAAATGTGTGAAACCTACATTGGGGTGAAAAAGACCTAGGTGGGACTCATTCACCCAAGGAGGCGAATGAGTCCCTGACACTAAATCTGGGCCACACAAGATAGGAACACCTGAAATATGAATGGTCAATTATTGGTCTCAGGATTATCTTCAAAAATATGTAATAAATGAGGCTTGTGGATGCAAAATAGGGCGAATTAAAGCATAAGAAAGCCCAATTATTAATGACAGGCTTAGAAGAATGTGAAATTATATTACAACACTTTAGAACACTCCACATAAGGCAATATTAAGATTAATTATGATTAAAATTATGCTTAGCTATTTGCTAAAACCCTAGAAAAGTGTGAAAGTATATTACAACACTTCACAACACTTTTATAAGGCACCATTAAAATCCATTAGTTTAGAAGGGCCCAAGACCTAATGTGAATGTGTTATCCACATTACAACATTAAATCAAGGCAACATTAAGCCAAAGTCACAAGGAGGGCTTGAGCAAGCCACAAAAAGTAGAAGGGTTACTTTTTCAGTGGTCACATTTAACCCCCACTTTAGTGAGAGGAGGAACTTTCTTCAAAATCACACTAAAGTAGATAAACATGCACCAAGAGGGTTTCTAGTGTACCAATGATAGCAAGATGAGATGACAAAAATCAAGAGGGGTGATTAAGATCCCAATACAAACTAACATGAGAACAAAGGAACACACATTAGAAGTTATAAAGAACAAAAACAAAGCACAAGCATACACTACAAAAGAGGAAATGGAGAAAAAGGTAAAAGATAAAAGAGAGTTGGATCAAGCTTTGATTTTTTTTCTAATAGGATGTGGATCAGATCTAGGTTGTTTGTCTGAAAATAATATACTCACTCTGAGGCAAAAAAAGTCTTGGTTGTTTGCCGGGTTAGAAAGCCTAAAAGGTGAGACACATACACTCATGGTTGGTATGCACTCACACACACACACAAGTGGCTCTAGGGAAAGTCATACCTCGAAATGGGCTTTCCACTCAACCATACCAATGTTATACCTCCTAATAAATTTAATAAGGAGCCACATAAAAATGATTTTTGAGCTTCATGGGACAAGAAAAACTTCATATGCTTGGAGCTCATGAACAAACAAGATGGCTCCACAGGCATGCAAGCTATATTATGCAAGGTGGCAATATAACAACAAATGCAAAATGCAAAATAGGAATTGTTCAAAGGAGTCTTGCTTAGTTCATGCGAGGTATTTAACTTAGGGAGAATTGTCCCTAATATCTCTAAGAGAGGACCAATCCAAGAATAGAAAATTTGTAACTTGGGGGATGCACATCAAGCCACTAAGAGGAATCTAATATGCTAAGAGAGATCATGCTCATGATGGAAACCACACCAAATGTCATCCACAAAGTGAAAAATGAATTGTATGAAGCAAGAAGGATACACCAGGAACTATGAAAAGGAAAATGAAAAATAATAATGTCAGTGTATGCCCCCACTTTAAATAAATTGCTAAACACCATGCTGTGAGCAATTACTTTAAAGTAGAAAATGAAAAATGCAAACAAGAAGAAAGACATGAGTGCCAACTTGGAAAGCTCTATGCCAAGTCATATGTTTCCAAGTAAAGCTACATCAGGTGAGAGAGAAAGAAAAGAGAGGGATTTCCCTCAAAATTAAAACACCAAACACATAAGGGATCTATGGATTTGTGGTCAATATGTTCTTTGCTACAATATTTTTTAGAGAGAGCTTGAAACTGTCATCATTCTACAAATACACATAGAACTAGAAGAATGACACAAAGAGAGAGAAAACAAAGAAAAACCTTTTGGGTCAACATGGAAGAGACATAGGTTGTCTCAATTCCTTGCGTCATCCCCAAAAAGAAAACATAAGACAAATGAAAAAGAGATAAAAAAAGTTAAAGAGATGCATGACATAGAGAAGAATGTAGGTATAAATACAAGAATATCACAAACAGAGAGAAAAAAATAAACGAAATGTCATAGGGGTCACATTACGCAAAATAAAATGAAAAAGAAATAATACAAAAGACTGTTAAGGAAAATGCGAGTCAACAACCTCCAAATTTGAGTCCGTATAAGTGGAAGGTGAAGGGACAATGACAAATGCATTACGAGGACAAAGCTATGACCTCTTTTCCCCCATTGAGTGTGAGACAAGAATGAGCCAAGGTAGGTGATGGGAAAGGTCATGTAATAGTGAGATTAGGATATTCTACAGTTATTACATGGCAAGGGGGAAACAAGGCTAGGAAATCACACGATGACATTCATTGCCATAAAAGTGAAAGATTTTAAATATTAATTGGAATGCATGACACTCATCGGTACTGTGTCCAAGAATTTGATGATATGCACAATGCGGTACCTTTTCATTCTTAATATATAGGACTAATCTATTCATAGGTGGCGATTTTATTAATTCTTTGTTCAAAATGAATTGTAGCTTTCGTTCACTTTTAGGTGGCAGATGAGGAGGTTGTAGCTTTTGTAACTTATAAGGTCTTTTTCATTTGCTAGATTCACCAACTTCTCTAGTTGAAGGTTGATGGAGAGGACCTAGAGAGATCCTATCATCCTTATAATTGTTAGGAATTATTGGCTTTTATTTAGGAAAAAGAATATTCATATCGATATGATGATATAATATAACCGTACCATCACTATGAATCCTTAGATATTCTTTAGGAATATGTTTGTTGCAAGGGGGATCTTGATATCCTATCCCCTTTGTATTTTCATTAGTTGGTATTTGTTCTAGGATTTGATGAATTCCATGCTCATTTGTTGTATCACATCCTTGTTTAGTCAAAATTATGAGGCCTTTTCAATATGTTTCTTCTAGATTGATGGGACTTTTTGCTACTTTGTTATCATAGGATTATTGAGTGTTTTCTTGCCTAGGGGAACTAGGTTCACTGATTGTAGGGAACCTAGGTTCAAATTTTGTTTCAGGATTTAAGTAATCAAACAACTCAAGAGGTTGTATTGTAGGAAGGTCTGGTTGTCTCATAGATGGATATAAAGATGCATTAGCTTCAAGATTGTTAAGAAAATCATTTAGGAACTTATTCATGTTGTCATCATCTTCTCCAATGATGTCAACATCATGAGGAGGACATGCATTAGGAGTTGAGTGAGCATGAGGGAGTTCAATTTTGTTAGGGTCATTTCTAAAAGCACAATTTGACACATCCACTAAGGATTTTAATGACATCCAAAGCTGGTTAAAGTACATATCCATGATGTAAATTTCAGATTCTAAACAATGCAACAATTTTGTCAATGCAATTTTTATTTTGAACAATGCACGATATGAATGAGATTAAGCTAGATGCAATAATTTGAATGAAAATAAAAGTCTGCAAGTTGAAATAGAAAGGTAACAATAGCAAACAAAGAATCAGAAAATGAACTATAAATTCTAGAAAATGCAGTGAAAAATATGCAAAGGGACTGATTCACCGAAGGTGGCAAATGAGTCAAGGTACTAATTCTTTTGAATTTTTTTAGAATTTTTAAATTGAATTTGATGCTTTTTAGGCTTTTTGAACTATATATGAGATGAAAATGCAAAATTTGATTAATTTTCAATGAATTTAAGATGCAATAATGTAATCTAAATGAGCTTTCACTAATGCAGAATTTGAAACCCTAGAATGCAAATTAACTAATGTAGTGTTAATGCAATCTAAATCTAGGATGTAAATGCACTCCAAATAAAAATAAAAAATGTCCTAAACGGAGGCCCACCAAAATGGAACCACTTAAAATGTTATAGGGGTGAGGTGGTTATGTACTAACACCCTATCTTTAAGGAGATTCCACTCAAGGGTAAGCCTAGAGATCTCAATGCAAAGGAGATTAAGATCTTGCAATAGGGTGTTCTAGAGGATGAATGATATGTAATGAGGGGTTCACCACCAAGTTTAAACTTGGAAAAGATAATGCAATGAAAGTTATAAAATAAAACCATAATTTAATGCAAACTAATCCTAAATGACTTAAAAAGATGAACAAAATGAAATAGAGAGCTATAAAACTGGAAGTGTGCTCTTGGGAAACTAAAGAAGGTAGGATGGAGATCTAAATCACTAAAAAATATACTACATGTGCTAACTAGGACTCATTTTCCAAGCTAGGAGAATTAGTCCAATTTACGATAAAATGTGTAGAAATAGGTTTCATCCAAAAGGGTATCCAAATCTACAAGAAATTCTATGAGGCTTGTATAGTGGGACTCAATTTCCAATAGTGGCAAATAAGTCCACTTTTTAGTTTCTAGAAGTTATAAACTAGATTCTATGTCTCTCGGTTTTCTCTACTCTTTTTGACTGGTTTCCAAATCTAAATCTGCAAAATTCCACTTGTAGGTCTTCTCCAAGCTTCTCCAAGGCTTGACGAAAACTTTGACAACTTTAGCGATTTAGCAAATTTTCTCCAAATTTTCTTCTTGACAAACCTACAACCTAGATCTACAAATCCCACATAAGAAGGGAAAATGTTGTGGGGTTAGAGAATAGGGGTTTTCCTTGGTCAAACCCCTTGTTGGTAATTAAACCTTGAAATGAAAGAAAATATGAATGGAGAATGATGAATGAACAAATGAAAATATTGCAAATCACCAAACCCTAGCAATAAGGTGTTGCAAACATGTAAGTAATGGATCAACTAGATGTAGATGTGGAATCTTTCTTGATGTTGATAGATCTTTGAATGAAGCACTTGATTGAATCACAAATCCTACATCACAATTGTTAGCTCTAAAATAACATGATGCAAGCAATGTTTGACATGATGATTGAAACTTGAAGAATTCTCTAGAATTCTTGATAATATACCCTTGAATGCTCTTGTGAACGCTTGAATTGTGAACTCAATTATGCTATAAGGATGCTCTCACAAAAGTATTAGGTGAAAATGAGTGACATAAAATTGTATTTATACTCAATTATGCAAGAATTCCCAAAATTACAACACTACAAGATGACAAAAAATCTAGGAGAATAAAATCCCACCATTTATTTGAACTAAATGTGAGTTTTGGTCACATGGGACTCATTCGCCCAAGTTGGAAAATGAGTCCTATCACACATAATATATGGGACCAAAAATGAAAAGTCCTTAAAAATATGTGAAACCTGCATCGGGGCTAAAAATACCTAGATGGGACTCAATCGTCCAAGACCAGGTGAATGAGTCCTAGACACTAAATTTGGGCCACACAAGCTAGGAACACCTGAATTATGATTGGTCAATGATTGGTGTCAGGATTATCCTTGAAAAGATGCATTAAATGAGGCTTGTGGATTTAATATAAGGCCAATTAAAGCATAAGAAAGACCAATTATTAATGAAAATCCTAGAGTAATGTGAAAGTATGTTACAAACTTTACAATACTCCAAATAAGGCAAGATTAAGATTAATTATGATTAAAGTTATGCTTAGATATTTGCTAAAACCTTAGAAAAGTCTGAAAGTGTGTTACAACACTTCACAACACTATTACAAGGAACCATTAAAATCCATTAGTTCACAAGGGCCTAAGACATAATGTGAATGTGTTGTCTACATTACAACACTAAATCAAGGGAACATTAAGCCAAAGTAACAAGGAGAGCCCAAACAAGCTAGAAAAAGTAGAAGGTTTAGTTTTTCAGTGGTCATAGTGTAGAGTTGTTGTCGTTGATCTTCCTATTTCATTGAGGTATTGAACCTCCTTTTAACATTCTTCCTATATTCTCTTCTATTTTGAAAATTGAGTCTTTGGGTAGTGATCCATTATTTTCTTTAGAGCAATGAGCTCTTTTGATAGTGAGCCTTTTATAATTGATGTTTCTATTCATATATATGTTAGTCCTCATTGTAGTTTTTCCCTTGTTATGGTTTTCCATGTAAATCAAGTTTTCTATGGTGTATGGTTGTGAACGTATTTATGTTTCATTAGTTTACATTCATGTTGATGCATAATAAGGTTTTGAAGTTTAATTAGGGTTTGAATGTTTTAAAGTAAAACTTATTCACCACCCTTTCTTATTTTTCTTGTGTGTATAACACTTGTACTAAATTATTTGGCTTAAATTGGCTGGTCTAGGGCACAAGGATGCCCTAGAATGAACTCCTACTTCTCTAGATATTCAAATTCTAGGTTTTAGGTTAAGGTCTATACTCTAGTTACCTAGATTGTCACTAGTTGAAACCTTCAAACCTAATCTACACATACATAAATGGGAGAAAAAGTGTTTTTCTATATAGGGGCTTATCTAATTCAAAACTTTGTGTTGGAATTTTTACCTCTATTTACAATGATTGATGATGATCAAGAGGGCATAACATAGTTCACGTAGAGGTGGAACAATAATAAATTGAAAGAAATGGATAATGAAAATGGAAAATGTTACCTTGATATGGAAACCCTTAAAGAAGATATGTTAGACAAAAGTTGATTGATGGATGCTTATAATTATTGATAGACCTCTGAAAGGATAACTCAAATACACCATAGATTGTTCAAGCTAGCATGTATAGGATAACTCAATACATCTTTGTGATTTGACATGATTGATCATGATAACTCCTAGGGTATGAATTAATTCATTCTCCTTGATATCTTGCAAACTTGAACTTGATTTATGAAAGTGTTGTACAATAATGTTGATAATTCTACTCTTGACTGTTGCTACCTAATTTTAGGATCTTCAATTTTCTCAACAATTTCTCTTCTTCCTTCTTAGGATTTCAAATAATCAGAATAATATGTATTTTTTTGTAATTCTTGTAATTTTCTAAAAATAAAATACCGATAACCAAAATAAAAATTAAGTTGAAGTATTGATCAGATTTTTTGCAATGTTCCGCTCATCTTCCTTTGCTTCGACTCTGCATGATGGTGAGATTTCCTCCCTTGATGGTGAAAAAGCCTCTATTCCTTCCCTATCGTAGAGATTCTGCAATGCAAAGGGTGTCGGCAGTAACTCGGGCGCTCTTGAATAGTCTGATATGGCCCCCATTTCCTCACGCACTTTGCAAGGTGGGCGCCCAGTGTCTCCAAGCTCTAATTTTTTTGGAAAAGCTCAAGAAGGGCACAATGGTGGCCACAAGGATTTCAAAATGGACTTTTGTAATGGAGCCAGGGCTTGCACCTCAATTGGCAGCAAATTCCTTCTGAATCATTCTGCTCCAACACTCCCGAAGCTTGCTCCCTCTCCCTTCGATCCCCTTGACTCAAATCCGTAGCAGGGACGAGAGAGTAATGCTACTCACAAATCAGACCAAAGGACTGGGGCTACAGATGTGTGGCAGAAGGAAGCATGGAATAATCAACAGTCATCTCAAAAGGGAACTGATGGGATCATAGACTCTATGCATAATGAACCTTTGATTAGGGTTTCCCATGTGTCTACTACACCTAAGATCCAGATGGATAGGTTAGTCAAAGATCATGAAGAATATCTACAAACTAATTCCTTAATTTGTAGATTCACTAAGGTATGGCCAAAACAATGTGATTTGCACTCCTGGATCTCTTAAAGTTGGAAAAAGTTTATGGAGGATGAAATTTATTTGTTCCCCTATGCCAGAGGGTTTTTCATTATTGAATTTGAATCTTCTGATGATAAAGTGGTCCATGGGTGTATCAAGGGGATTTTCTATGCATGAAATCTTGGTTCCTATCTTTTGAACCAAGAACTAAAACATTTTCCACTGCCTTATCTCCCATTTCAATTATGAGAAATTGACTATTTCCAAGCCATTGGCAATGGGTTAGGATAGTTTCACTGTAGCTCAGAAGAAACATTGAATTACCAAAGCTCCACCTTTGTGCATATTTGTGTGGAAATGGATCTTTCAAATGGACTACTAGTAGAGGTCGCATTAAAGGTTGGTGATCGTTGTTGGAGGAAACCTGTGGATTATGAAAGAATTGCCTTTCATCGTAGGAAATTATTTGTAATTGACCACCTCACCCGCTAATGTCAAAAGAAATACACCCACAAGAAAGATCCTGGGGGAAGGCCCACCTGGTGGATTGGGGTAGAACCCAAACATTATGTTTACAACCTGGCTCACAAAATGAATTCCTGCCACCTCAAGATTCTACAATAACTCATTCAAGCACACAAAATGCTCCAACTGACTCCAATTCAGATCTACCAAATGCTCAATGGGGTGTCTCTAGATCATCCGGGGACAAATCCATTTTTCCTGTTGAAAATCCTTCCTCAAACTCTGAGACCTCCCTCAAACATTGGGCATCTTCATTGAAATCACATCCCGAAGGAAATTCTATTGATTATTCTCCTTCGCACCGAGAGAAATCTTGGATAGAGGTAAAAAGGAAGAAACATCCCAGGCACCAATTGACTTTAAAACCAATATCAAAAGAGCAGAAGTTGGAAGGAAAGGGTAACCATGAATCGACTTTAGAAAAAGGTGAAGACTGAAGAGCTCACAATGAGAATTTCGAGGATGAGGTCCCCCGCTTGTGACCTGACTGGTTCATAGCTCTAGTCAAAAGCAATAGTGTGAATCCAGTGTCTGCAAGTGGTAGGAATGGAATAAGCCATAGGCAAGGGTAAATTTGGTTTGGTTTGGTATTGTCTTTTTGTTCTCCCCATTCGTGGGTCTGGAGAAGGTATTTGTGCTCCCCATTATTGGGTTAGAAGCAATCCAAAATTTTACTTTATTTACTTCATGGGTGCTGCCCCACAAGCAGTGATTTATCGAGCAAAAAAAAAAAACTGATAACTGACATTTTAAAATGGAAATTAAAATAATAAATTACTGATACCAACATATTTCAAGTTGGGGCCAACTTAAGAGATCTAGGGCACTAGGCACCCTAGAACAAATCCCTCTTTTTCCAAGATCAAACGTGTTTGGGGGAAATTATTAGATGCATATTTTAATTTCCCATGTTTGATTTTCTAAAGGTGTTTATAAAATAAGCAATTAAATGCATAATTAGGAAATTAAATTATAATTTGGTCCAAGCACATAGGGGGAGAAGAACCCAGTGTGAAATTGTCATAGGTAAAAATTTATAATGTTACATTTAGCTCCCACTTTAGTGAGACTATGAAATTATGCTCAAACTCACACTAAAGTAATAATATTTCAAGATTGGTTGAATCATCCAAATTTTAAAGAGATAAGATGACATTAAATCTATGGGATGTGCTAGCCCATAGGATTCAAGATCCTATGGAAATAAGCATAAAGGAAACACACGTCTATGAAATTTAATGTGGGTACGTGTAGGATCATCATGAAATAAATAGGCCCTTAAGTGTCGATGAAAATTGAGAAAAATCAGAGTTAGGAAATTTGACGTACAAATTTGAATATGTTATCTATATTATTTAAATAATATGTAAGAATAGAATATATAGAAAATTGAATATATTTTCTAAAATACTAGGTTTTTAAAAAAAAATCTATTTGGTGAAAATTTGAAATTTCAATGCACTAGTACTTAAATTTCAGGGAAAAAATAAGAAGTAGGTGTCTATCTGACCACCCTAACCACAATAAAATGATAATATTTTTTTATAAGATTTTAGATATAAGTAGATGACTCATGTCCCAATGTGATGCATATTTTTTTGTAAATTTTTTCCAACTAAATAATTAATTATGATTTTTTTATTACAAAATTTTAAAAATATAAAAACGTGTATGTCTGACCACCTTAACTTGGTCAAAAATTTATGAAATTCAATTTTTTTTAATCCTATAGTATGAGAAGCTTAGGATGTGATGCATGTTTTTGATTCAAAAAATGTGATACTATTTGAAAGCTATAGATGTTTTTCAATCAGCCTATCAATCAGGACTTTAGTCATAATTCAAATAGAAAATGAATAATAATTATTTATTAAATTCAAAGTAATCTATAATTTATATTGGTGGAAAGTTGAGAAGCTCTTTTAAAAACCCTTTTTGTTTCATCAATTTAGGGTAAAAAAAAAGTCATCAGCCACATGGGCGAAGTCTAGAAAAGAAAGGTAAGTTGTTAAACACATTTTTTGTGTTGACTTCTTAGGATTGGCATGTCCTAGCAAAATTCTAAAGCAAACCTGAGGCTAATCCCTATGTAGTAGGGTTTGTGTCAGACATATCAGATATCTGATTTATTTATATATAATTTGGAAAAAATGTAATAAACATTTTGATATATGATATAAAAAATGCAATAAATAGTTTATAGTTTATTTTAATATATAATATATTATATAATTATATATAACATTTAAATATTATTTATATATTTTAGTTAATGTATATATATATATATTAATTTAATATATAAAAATTATATAAGTAATTAATATTACTAATATATATAAAATATTTAAATATTACATCTTTGCCTCTCTCTATCCCTCTATCTCTCTCCCTCCCTTGCTCTCTCCCTCCCTCACTATCTCCCTCCCTCTCCTTTTCCCTTTCCATATCCCCCTCTCCCTCTCCCTCTCTCTCCCTCTCTCAGACCCTTCTTCCCCTCTCTCTCTATCTCTCTCTATGTCCCCCCTCCTAATTCTCTCTCTCTCTCTCTCTCTCATACCCTTCTTACCCTCTTCCCCTCTCCCTTCCCCCTCCTCTTTCCATCTCTCTATCTTTCTTCCCCTCCTAATTCTCTCTCCCTCTATCTCCCCTTCTTCCCCTCTTTCCCTCTCACTCCCCCCTCCTAACTCTCTCTCTCTCTCTCTCTCTCTCTCTCTCTCTCTCTCTCTCTCTCTCTCTCTCTCTCTCTCTCTCCCCTTCTTCCCCTCTCCCTTCCCCCTCCTATTTCTCTCCCTCTCTCTCCCCTTCTTCCCCTCTCCCTTATTTTAGCAACACAAGGGTAGAAAACTAATAGGGGGGTGAATTAATTGTCCCAAAATTTCAAACTTAGTAATCTTATTAACCTTAATTCTGAGATTTCATTATTAACAGTGAAACCATGAATCAACAACACATCAAAAACACACATAACACAATTTTTTTTTGTGTGGAAACCCTATTAGGGGAAAAAACATAGTGGAGGTTAATCCACAAGTTATACCTTGTTAAAAGTATAAGAAAAATATATGGGGAATGCACATGCATTCAGACGCACTGCCTAGAGATCACTGCTCAAAGGAAGACTCATTGTCTTATAGAAAATATTCAGATTAAGACCATTTGAAGAAATTGAACTAGGAGAGTAGCATCTGCAAATGCCTTAGTATAGTTTTGGTTAAGCACATAAACACTTCTTCACTATCTTTCACTCTTCTTCACACTCTGCTCTACCTTCGAATGATCTAAACCTTATTCGCACATAGCACTCGCATACTTCACATTACACATACACCTGATTCATCTCAAATGAAGAAACAATCACTTATATATCCACAATAAGAAATTACATTGCTTTATGATGACTTCAACAAAATAATAGAATGAATGCAAATTGTCGGCCCAAAACAATAAGATTATCAATGCGCATCAACCAAAGTCAGCCACAACATAGTAGGGACCTAAAAAAATATCGTTGAACATGAAACACCTTCAAATATTCTTCCTCGAAGATCCACAACACGCTTCAAACACCTTGTCGGCCATGAACATGAGAAACATGAACACACAAGAGAAAATATCGGATCACGAGCATAATGATCAATGTGGACATGCAACACAAATAGAACATGATCTAGAAACATCCATGAATATCACAACAACATACACAACAACATAGACTACGAGAATCACATTGTCTTCTTCCATGAACACCATTTACAGTAACATAATAGTTGACATAACACAAAAACTTATAACTTCCTCAAATCTTCATGCGCACCTCTACAAATTTACGGAGTAGAAACTAGATAGGCTTGAAAATAAACCCTTTAATCCACAATATCTAGTTTATAACATACTAAATTTTTCTCCATACTGATCTTCATTTCTTCATAGACAACTTGTAACATATTCATTTCAATTTTCTCAATATCCTCAACATATATAGCCTTAAATAATTTTATGCTAATAGTGTTGACATCAGTGACAACTGTATATCGGCAACTGAACCACAACATCCAATAATCTCCCCCTTTGGAATTGATGGCAACACATGATGTGAAAAATACACCATCAACGCAACTAACTCTTCTTCTAGCAATCTCCCCTTTACACATTGCTCTTCTCACACTATTCTTCTCCCCCTTACTTTTAGCTCTTCCATGGTTTTTCACATTACTCTTCTCCCCCTTTGAAATCAATGGAAAAGGTACATAAGCTTTGAACCACATATCTTAATCATCTGACTACTCTCCTTGAGTAGCAACCACCACAACATCAATCTAGATCAAGATATGACTATGAATGCATGGACTAATGCAAATACTACGCATCTTAGTTTTGATTAGGATGGATAATCACCCCTCACTTATCTCTGAGATACTCAAAAGTATCTTTAGGCAAAGGCTTAGTAAATATGTCTGCAATATGTTCCTTAGTAGGAACATACTCTAGTCTAACTTCCTTATCACTCACTTTATCTCTAAAAAAAGTGATACTTGATAGATATATTCTTTGTCTTTGAATGCAACACTAGATTCATACAAATGTTTATAGTGCTTGAGTTATCATATAATATGGTAGTAGTTTCATCATACACAACTCTGATATCTTTCAACATAAAATTTATCCACAATACTTGAGTACAATTGTTACCAACAACAATATATTCTTCCTCTGCAGTAGAAAAGGAAATGACATTCTGCTTTTTGCTTAACCATGAAATCAATTTCTTTCCCAAGAAAAATGCACCACCACTAGTAATTTTAATGTCATTCACATCTCCTGCCCAATCAACATCAGTAAAGGCACTTAAAGTAAGATCATCATCTTTAGGATACCATAGGCCAAAATCAACTATTCCCTTCAAGTATCTAAAAATTCTCTTCACAATAGTCACATGAGATTCCTTAGGATCGGCTTGAAATCTAGAAACAATGTGCACAACATTCATGATATCAGGTCTAGTTTGAGTCAAATACAACAATCCACCAATCATTGATTTATATCTAGTCTGATTTTCTTTCGAAGAATCATCATCTTATGTCAACTTGCATCTAGTCACCATGGGTGTACTGACTAGTTTTGAATCTTCCATACCAAACTTCTTTAGTAGTTCTCTCACAAACTTGGACTAAGATATAAAATCCCTTTATCTATTTGATTAATTTGCAATCCAAAGAATAATTTCAACTCTCCAATCATTTACATATCAAAATCATTATGCATCTCATTAGAAAACTTCATGTACAAACCATCATCTCCTCCAAAAATGATATTATCATCATCAATATTGAAATATGGATTACTATCAGTAGTACCCTTGTTAAATCCAAGCTTCATCAAGTACTTATCTAATCTTGCATAGCAAGCTCTAGGTGCTTGTTTGAGTCCATACAATGCTTTCTTTAACTGACAAACCATATCCCCCTAATCAGTCAATTGAAATCCATCAGGTTGCTCAATACACACTTCTTCCTATAATTCACCATTTAGAAATGTTGACTTGACATCCATCTAATAAACTTTGTAGTTTTCATAAGTGGAATAAGCAAGAAACAATCTCACAGCTTCAATTCTAGCAACGGGATCAAAGGTTTCTTCAAAGTCAATACCTTCCATCTGAGAGTATCCTTTGCATACTAGTCTTGTTTTGTTTCTGACAACTTCACCTTGTTCATTCAGTTTATTTCTAAAGACCCATTGAGTTCCAACTACTTTTTTTTCTTTAGGTCTAGGAACAAGAATCTGTGTATTATTCTTCTCAATTTGATGTAGTTCTTCTTTAATAACTTCAATCCAATGTTCATCTTTGCATGCTTCATTAACATTACTTGGCTCAACTTTTAAAATTAAACATTATTCTTCTACAATTCTTCTCCTAGTCTGAACACCTTTGATCTTATCTCCTATAATCTGATTTTTTGAATGATTCAATCTCACATACCTTGGAGTCTTAGAGTGTTCTTGAATTTCAGGCTCTTGAGGTCTTTCTTCTATAATTTCATTAGTCTTTTCTTCTTCTTGTTCTTCTTGATTCACTGGAACAATCTAAACAAGTGATTTGAATTTTAAATCTTGTTTGTATTGTCATTTTGATCATCAAAATCGTATCCATAGGTTATGGAGGGTCTAGCAATGTCTTCATCAACCTTAACATTTGCATTTTCAACTATTTTCTTCAATCTCTTGTAACACCGATAGGCCTTTCTCTTAGTAGAATAACCAAGAAAGATTCCTTCATCACTTCTAGAATCAAATTTTCCTAGATCTTCATCTCTCTTGATATAGAATTTTCTCCCAAAGATCTTGAAATATCTAACAGTAGGCTTATGACCAAACCATATCTCAAAAGGAGTCTTACCAGTATTACCTTTGATTTGTATCTGATTAAGAATATAGACAACAATACTCACAGCTTCTCTCCAGTGGATATGAGGGACATTTCCTCCCAACATCATAGTTCTAGCAGAATCTTGAATGGTCCTATTCCTTCTTTCTACAACTCCATTTTGTTGAGGGGTATGTTGTGCAGATAATTGTCTCTTTATCCCATTCTCTTTACAAAAAAAATTAAACTCACCGGAAGTGAATTCACCACCTATATCTGATCTCAGACACTTAATCTTCAGACCTATCTCTATCTCAACCATAGCCTTAAAGATCTTGAAATTTTCTAGAGCTTTAGATTTCTGCCTTAAGAAATTAACCCACATCATGCTAGAGTAATCATCAACAAGCAACATGAAGTACCTATAACCTTGTAGACATTTGATTCTAGCAGGAATGCACAAGCCCCAACAATTCATTCGAACAATGTTGTTTTCTGTGAAATGAAATTATAGTTTTTTTTCCCAAATGATATTCCTTCCATATGGTATTAGTAGGCTTCACCAACTTAGGAAGATCTCTTACTGCATGTGATGAACTTATCTTGATAATATTGTCAAAGTTTACATGACACATTCTTCTATGCCATAACCAACTTTCATCAACTTGAGAAATCAGATAACTTTTACTACCAGCATTCAAATGAAATATGTTACCTCTTGTTTTTGTACATGAAGCAATCACATTTCCAAAACTTCCCAGTATGCTACACTTTCCATCTTTGAATTGAAGATTGTAACGCTTATCAACCATCTATCCAACACTCAGAATAGTATGCTTCAAACCTTCAACATAAAGAACATCATCTGTATTATGCTTACCATCAAAAGAAATACATCCTCTACCATGGATTATACCACCATTTTTATCATCAAATCTTACACACCACCATCATACTTCTCTAGGCTTACAAATTCACTCTTATCACCTATCATGTGATGTGAACATCCACTGCCAATTATCCATTCATTTTTTTCTTAAACTCGGGCAGCTAGGGATTTCTCCACATTTGTACAACTAGTAGATCTACTAGACACAAAATTATCTTATTTGATAGCAATAAACAAAAAATCATCTTCACTTGCATTCCCTTTGTCAGATTCATCATCTGTCACATCTTCATCAGTAGCATAGTAAAACTTCTTTTAAAATTTAGCCTTGTAATGTCTTGGCTTGGGAACTCCTTTTGGATACCTTGATGCAAAATGACCTATCTTGTTGCAAGAAAAACATTTAATAGGCAACTTTCCTTTATACTTACCTTCTCCTCTACCTTCCCTTTTGACAGTAAGTGCTTCAAGCTCATTTAGTTCACTTTCTTCTTCTTCAATCTATCTCATTTCTTCCTCACATATGAATACCTTTCTAGAAGAAATTTCACCCATATCATATCTCTGCTTGTCTCTCTTGGAAGTAGTAGCTTTAAATTCAAATTATGTATTAGGAAGGGAATCACAGAATTCACTCAACTCAAAAGTAGTAAGTTTACCAACCAACATATCTCTGGTTATATTTGTCACATTTTGAAGCTCATTAATGGTTGCAACTTTAATTTTGTATACATCAGGCAAATCTCTAAGCACTTTGGAAACAATCTCTTGTTCATCTACCTATCCACCAGCACATTTGAGACCACACACAAGTTCATTCACTCTCTACATGTAAGTAACAATATTCTCATCATTTCCCATCTTCAATAGTTCATATTTTCCTTTCAGACACTGTAGCTTAGCCATCTTCACATTAGCATCACCTTCATATAAAATTTCCAACTTTTTCTAGATCTCATAAGAAGTTTTCAGATCCATAACATTTGTCATCTTAGTATCAGTTAAAGCACTCAACAATGCTTTCTTAGCCTTGATGTTATATTCAGCATCCCTAATCTCAGTAGTAGTAGCAGGACCATTTGGAGGGATAGCATACCAATTGCATGTAATGTGCTAGTAGGATTCACCAATGCATCTCAGATGACACTCCATTCGAGTCTTCCATAGAGAATAGTTTGTTCCATTGAATCTCAAACTATCCTTCTTATATGTCACCATCTCATATCACCTCAAGTTGTTAAACTTCTTCCAAGGAACTTGCTCTGATACCAATTGTTGGCAACACAAGGGAAAACAACTAAGAGGGGGGAGTGAATCAGTTGTCCCAAAATTTCAAACTTATTAATCTCATTAACCTTAATTCTCATATCTGATTATTAATAGTGAAAGCATCAATCAACAACACATCAGAAACACACATAAGACCAATATTTTTTGCATGGAAACCCTATTAGGGGAAAAAAATGGTGGAGGTTAATCCACAAGTTATAACCTGTTAAAAGTATAATAAAATTATATGGGGAATGCACATGCATTCAGGCGCATTTCCTAGAGCTCATTGCTCATAGGAAGACTCATTGTCTTACAAAAAATATTCAGATTAAAACCATATGAAGAAATTGAACTAAGAGAGTAGCATCTACAAATGCCTGAGTACAGTTATGGTTAAGAACATGAACACTTCTTCACTATCTTTCACTCTTCTTCACACTATGCTCTGCCTTCGAATGATCTTAACCTTATTCGCACATATCACTCACATACTTTTTATTACACATACACGCCATTCTTATCAAATGAAGAAACAATCAGTTATATATATCCACAACAAGAAATTACATTGCTTTATGTCGGCTTCAACAAAATAATAGAATGAATGCAAATTTTCAGCCCAAAACAATAAAGATTATCAATCTGCATCAACCAAATTTGGCCACAACATAGTAAGGACCTAAAATACAAGGCCACTTGGTTAACACCCCATAATGCACGTAGGTAATTTCTAGTATGTTGTGGCAATATGCTCAAGCATATAGATCATATAGTTCAAGGTAGTTTTACTTGTTATATACTTGCATTTATATATGATTCAATTATGTGTGACAATTGTAAATGGTCACTAAAGGAATAAAATGGCATGCAAGGGGCATTGACGTAATACCCTACCATTTTATATTCTAGTTAAGGGCTAATATGAGGATAAAGAACGTCTAGATCTCATGACCAAAGCCCATAAATTCTTAATTTGAATACCATGATTGGGTTTGGACTATATCATTTTTGATAATAAACATTTTATAATCGGTCAATAAATATTAAACAATACTTCATTGAGTGGATAATATTTAAAGGAAATATTTTTTTTGATTAGTGATCTTGGGATAATCTATTGAATCAGTATTTGTGTAGATTACCATGATCTTAGATTAAATATTTTATATTGAGATATTTTAAGGAACTATTAATGTAGGAATAATATACATAAAACTATTTTATAATACATGATACCATGACAAACTTATTGAAGTGTACAAGTAACTTCTAGCAAGTGTAATGCTAGACCAAGCTGAAGGGGGTAATTAATTTAATGGAAGAAAATTATATTGATGAAGCCATGCATAAATTTCATTGATTATACTTCTTAGGTAATAATGATTATAAATTTATTCAAAACATTGTAATACATATATATTAAAGATGTGTGATTAAATTTTCCTTTAAAACATTTAATTAAAAACAAAACAAAATAAAATCATAGCCATACCACTTGGATAATTATTTAAGGAGGTTCATTGGTCAATAAATGAAATAAATAAATAAATAAATGAAGGAAGGTGAGAACTAATATCACGAATCAAATATGAGCTAAATTATGGCATGAAATGCAACTAATGGTTATGTGCAAAAAAAAAGCTAAGCATGTTAGTCAAAAAGCATGGGGCAACAATTCTGGATGGAGGTATGGGCTACACATGGACCTGTTTGGTGAGCATTTACTAGTGATTACATAAAATTCAATGTAGATGGCTCTTGGAGAGATACCAGAGCCATAAGAGTAAATTGAAAGTTGACCCTTGCATAGTGAAATAAGTAAGAAATAGTGACCCTTTTGGCAAAGAAATAAAAAAGTGAAATCATGGAAAGTTGACCCTTGCATAGTGAAATAAGTAAGAAATGGTGACCCTTTTGGCAAAGAAATAAAAAAGTGAAATCATGGGGAACTCAACCCTGACATGCGAAACACTTCAAGAGATTAGGAGATCTGGCTAGGGGAGAGGACCCAGTACTTGAGCATGTTTCAATAATTGTGATAGTAGTTATTAATATAATGGCCAATATTTTTATCAATATTGGACTAATAGTTGTGACTTTAAAGTTGTTAGTGTTGATGATAACTACCCATAGTTAAACAAAATGTATTCCTTTGATCTTAAAAGCAACCAATCATGTGATTCCACATCAGCGCTCAATAAAACATGCTGTGAATTCACAAGTATTGGTCTCACTTTTTTTTTGGGCCTTTTTGGACACCTTGACAAAAAGCATGCTAATGTGGCATCATATTTGATGATGTGGCCCTGAAACCTTAGTTATAAGCAGGGGACTTGCCAAGTAAGCTGCAGTAAAAAATTGGGAGTGATTTGAAATTTCCACGTAGGATTTTGAGAAGCACGAAGTTAGGGTGCACAACTACCGGATCCTCTCCCCTATATTGTCGAGCGGGCTATGCCTTTATTAGGCTTACTAAAAGTAAACTGTCTAAAATGCAAGTAGAGGACCACTCAGATCTCAATGCAATCAATGTATATTCATTTTGGGAAAGGAGAAGATAAGAGTTAAATTCCAGGAAGCGCGCTATGTGTAGGAGAGAGTGTTCTGCATTATGTAGGAATAGGCTTTGAGCAAAGTCATTAAAGTGAGATGGGATAGGAGAGATAGGGTGTCAGGCTATGGAGGAAGGCAGAGGGTAGGATGTCTTTGGGATCGTTTTCATTAATGGTCGGATTGAGGGCAGAAAGTCTGTATGGATGGATTTTTCAAATTCTCCGATGAAAGGATTACTGATATGGGATGACTAACTCTTTTTTTTATGGTTATGATCCTGATATCTCATAAACCACTTATGTTCTGCGTGGGGGTTTTGATAGGAGGGAATGTTAGCACACGACTTAGAAAGTGGAACTGAAACGAATGAAAGGGGGTTGCTTGGAAAACGTTACAATTGTTGAAATTTAGCATACAGTTGTACAGATTAAAGCAGCGATGGAGAAGATCTTAGTATGGCTTATTCCAGTTTCAACCAACACTACCAAGTAAGCAACGGTGCTAAAGCCTTTTTGTATCTCCTTGTTAAAAAATAATAATAATTTTGAATACCTGATTGTGCAGTGCCTTGAAAATGTTTACCCAGCTTAGCAATAAAATGACTTTAATACATGTAAACTTTTGACTTATGCATTTCCCTGTACATGGCTAGATCCTTCCTTGCTATGTATTATTTCACTATAAATTTTTTTTGCTGTTATCTGTTAAATGATGACGTTGATTTTGTGTTCCTTTAAATCTGTAGCTATTTTCACTTATCTGTTGCCTTACTTATATGTTGTTATATTTTCCCTAATGGTTCACGTGCCTTGTCTATGCCTCCAACTCTTGTGTGCATGTTTTCTTGGGCACTTGAAATTTGTATGCTTCTAATGGGTGCTTTCTGTCTATGAGGGTGACTCAAAAAAAAAGGGATTCAGCAAAACATAGTAAGCATTTAAACTGACAATGACCTCATAGACAGAATCATTATACCCGTGAGTTGTGTTTTCTTAAAATTTTGTAAGGCCTTTTCAACGAATTCATTTTGAACATACCTTACAATTCATGGCATCTCTTTGAGGCATTATGTCAATGGTTTGCATGCCTTATCTATGCTTTCGCATTGTGCATAAATGCCTACCAAGGCGATTGCAACTACACCACTGACGAAATTCCTCCATCCTTCATGCTTTGATGGGTGTCCATACCCTTTTGTAAAGCTCCCATTTTGGCGCAGGCAGAGAGGATGATGGAAAAGGTTGCAGAAATTGGTTTTTACACCTACTGGTTGTATTTTCTTGGAAATTTCTAAGCTCTCTAAACAAATACGTTTTGTGCATATCCTGCAATCCTTCCATCTTCTGAGATCACATTTATTTGAGGCACTATGTCATGGAAATTACGTGCCCTATCTATGTTTCCATTTTTATTTTTTATTTATTTATTTTGCATACACACCTCTGACAATTACAGCTATAACATCCGATAAAAAAAATTCCCTTTTTTTCATTCTTTGATGGATGCCCCTTCATTATTACTGGATATCTAATATGGTGCAAATTATTATAGTGCAAGCCTATTTTTCAAATTGTTTCATTTAGAATCACCAGTAATCTCCACGAGAACATTCTTCTTTCCCTGTTTTTAAAAAGTGGAGAATTTCCTGAAAGTTGTTTTAAATGATGGTAAAGTTTCACCTCTCTTCAATGTTGGAGATAATTTAGTTGCAGTGTGGCTATCAGATTTTTATTCGAAGGTTCTTAAGAACTCCAATAGTTTCTCTTAGGGGTAGCTTTAACAAAGAAAATTCAATTGCCAACTTTCCACTATGGTGGGAGATAAATAACCCTTCTTTTTGTCTTCTTCCACAACGTTACATAAATGTCTTGAATCTGGAAAATACCCGACCACCTTCATCTACCAAATCAATATCTTCAACTTTGCATAGATCTTTTGTGTTGTGAATATGATATGTCTCATAATATAACTTCTAGAAATTTTCATTTAATTCAGAGGTTATTCTTTTTGATATCTATTAATTCATATTTTTATTTCCAATACAAAATCTCTCCATCTTAAAATGATTTAATGAGTCAAGGTATAGGTGTATATACGTATAAGTATATGCAAGAATTCGACTATAAATTATTTAATTAATTTATTGTTGTTAATTTTTATTTAGATTTGTTATGTTTATAAATTAAATATTAACTCTTATTAGGGGAGTGGATAAATAGGAATTAGAAAATTTGAGGATGGACCTCAATAATATTGATTTTTAATGTTGTTGTTTTAATCTAGCATTAGAAGAAGGGGCATAGCATTTGATCTAATTTCATGTTTTATTCCACGATTTTTCCTCTTATGAATCTAAAATCTCATGTTAACCTTAGCATTGCCTCCTTTTAAAATTGGAGGAAATAGTTTGCGAAGAAGATAGAATCATGAGGTAGGGTCCTATAATGCATTTTTGATGTATACTAGTGCATTAGATAAGAATAAACAAGATAACAGTTGAACCTAATATTTTAAAAAAAAAATGTTTTTTTACCACAATTAAGTTAAATATATTTATTTCTAAGCTCAAGGGTGGCCAATCTTAAACTAATTGTAATCTTAGGAAACATCCTAGTCATATAAGGTACCAATTGAAGCTGTATAATGTTAATATAAGGGTTCTGAGCTAACTTTCATCACCCTCACTACTGAAGTTATAATGTGTAAATTGTATCTTAGATGTGAGGATAACCTATGTCTTACCTTGAAAATTCCCTAGCCCTATGCATAGCCTAGTTTACCAATTCAAGGGTAGTTATTGAAAATTATTATTATTTATATTTTATTCTCATGGTTTACATTAACCTCTATATAAACTCAAATTAAGTATGAACAATTGGTAGATAAAATATTGAGGGCTTCACATTTTACCATAGTTAGTGCCAATCAATAATTTATTTTTCAAATACCTATTTGCAGAAATTGTACCCTAATGGAATAGTTTTATTGTATTCTATTTTTGTATTTGTAAAAGTATAGATTTTATTAAAGCAAGTAATATTGACAATTATTCTTTTTTTCAAAGGAGAAGAAATGACTGGATTAATGATGGGAATATTTGAGTATGAGTTTAAATTTGTTAAATATTTAGCTTTGGCTTGTATTGATGATATTGTCTTGGTTTATATAGGAAGAATAATTTAAATAGATAAGCATCTTATGAGTAGAAGTTTAACTATGTCATGTATTAAAGAGAATTTGTGTATTTAAATTTGCCTTCTAATATTCTTGGAGTCAAGATTTCATTTTTTTTTGAGTCTCGTTTATGTAGAAATGATATGTCTTTTGTTGGCTTTGGAAAAGTTAAATACGATAAATATTTACCTATGTATTTATCATATTGGGTCAAGTTAGGGTTGTCTTGATAATATAGTTCTCCCCTGACACCAATTATATCTTGCAATGTTATAACCAAAATTAAATAACCATATATGGGTACTTGGTAATAATTCTTATTTCAAACTTATGTTATATCTGGTTGAAGTGTGGATTGGTGTGAGTGATTTATGATTGTAATTGAAGTGAAAAATCTTTATGAACCTTGTGGTTATTCTCCATTATAGACCAACCAAATAGGAATTGGTTCAAACTCTAAATTTGAACTACGATGCCTCTATGAAATATATACATAGGCAAGACCATCTGAGATGATCCCCCGAGGACTAGGTCTAGCCCTTAGGATTTATTCTGGTGATTACTATTGATATGTATGTTATGGTTGACATGACTTATCGAATATCTCAGAGTCAATTTGGGTTGGTTGAACTATTTAAGTCTACCTCGGAGATGTGGATTCCATGTCTCCTATCGAACTGACATGATGGTCTAAACAATTTAGTTAAAAAAAAAATTATAGTTTACGCTTGGTCAAAATTTGTATGCTTTCTTGTAGTGCTTTCTTTGGTAGAAAACTTTGAGAGTTTTGCAAGCGTAAGTGAATGAAATTTGGAATTGGAATTTGTGTTTTTTCCTTTACTGTATTTCGAGTGTTAAATTCAGGGCATTACATAAAATAATATCATTGAACACAAAACACCTTCAAAGATTCTTCCTTGAGGATCCACAACATGCTTCAAACACCTTGTTAGCAATGAACATGAAAAACATGAACACATAAGAGAAAATATTGGATCGTGAGTACAATGATCAATGTGGACGTGCAACACAGATAGAACATGATCTTGAAACATCCAAAAATGTCATAGGAACATACACAACAACTCAGATTACCAGAATGCAATTGTCTTCTTCCATTACCACCATTTGCAGTAATAGAATAGTTTACATAACATAGAAACTTATAACATCCTTAGATCTTCATGCGCACCTCTGAAACTTATGGAGTAGAAACTAAATAGGATTGAAAAAAAACCGTTTAATCTACAACATCTAGTTTACAACATAGTGAATTTCCCTCCATACTCATCTTCATTGCTTCACAGACAAACTATAACATATTCATTTCAATTTTCTCAATAACCTCGACATATACAGCCTTAAATACTTTTATGCTAATAGTGTTGGCATCAATGACAACGACATATCAACAACTCAACCACAACATCCAACACTTTCCCCTCCTAATTCTCTCTCTCTCTCTCTCTCTATCCCCTTCTTCCCCTCTTCCCCTCTCCCTTCTCACTCCTAATATTCTCTTATTCCCCTCTTCCCCTCTCCCTTCTCCCTCCTAATACTCTCTCTCTCTCTCTATTCCCCTCTTCCCCTGTTCGTTCCCCCTCCCAATTCTCTCTCTCTCTCTTCCTTTCCCTCTCTCTTTCCCTCTCTCTATCACTATGTCTCCCTCTCTCTTTCCCTTTCCCTCTCTCTTTCCCTCTCTCTTTCCCTCTCCCTCCCCCCTTCTCTCTCTCTCTATCTTTCTCCCTTTCCCTTCTTCCCCTCTCGCTTCTCCCTCCTAATATTCTCTTATTCCCCTCTTGCCATCTCCCTTCTTCCTCCTAATATTCTCTCTCTCTCTCTCTCTCTCTCTCTCTCTC